>OU343223.1:41006001-41193453 GCA_910596185.1 Chrysanthemum makinoi
ATTACTATTTTGATTTATCTCAGTAAAGCGGGGCGATTTTCTCCATATTTAGCTTCTTCGATAATATTTTCATCGTTGTTGTGAGGAAAATTCTTGGTGAGATGTCCTCCCCGCATATTTCATAACCACCTGGATGGCATGAATGGTTTCTCGATTTTTAGCATATCTCATTTCAGTTTTCAAATTTTCTTTGGCGATGGCTGCAATTCCGTCAAAACTCCCGCCTTGGTTTCTTTTGCTTCCTCCATCGTGCCATTTTTGAGAATGGTCAGCCATTTTCTGGATGGATTCAATAGCAAGGGTAGGTGTCATGTTCGGGATCGGTCCTTGATAGTCCAACATCACGTCACCAAGTAGTTATGTTGATTCCTTTGTAGAAGATGTTGACTTTTTGCTGGTTGTTAACATCATGCGTAGGACATTTGTAAAGGAGATCATTATATCTGTCGAGCTTGGTATAATGTTTCATCGTCTTTTTGCTTGAAATTATGGATTTCAAGAACAGTTAGATATCTTTGTGAGGAGGGCAATACCTTTGGATGAAGTGTTTCTTTAGTAGAGCCTAAGTGTTAAGCTGCCCGGTGTAATCTTTTCGATCCATCTTAGCGGCCCGGTAAGAGTCATGGGGAATACCCATAGCATAACGGCGTCATGAGATACACGAGAATGTTGAAAAGGCTTGCGATGTACAAGACATTCTCAGCGTGCTCATTGCCGTCCGGTTTCTGAAAAAGGGTTAGTACAAGCTCCCTCATAAATTGGTCTTTAATTTGAGCAGGACATCATTTCCAATTCTTAGGTCTTAGAGCCAGACCCCGTTACATTCTTGTCAGCGCCGTATTCCTCAAGAGTGAGGTCATCAATGTTAACAACTTCCATGGTACCTGAAAAACTTGAAAAGTGATTGTGAGAATAAAAGAAAATTTTAAATATTAAAACGAAACGAAATTAAATTGAAAGACTTAAGAGAAATCCTAATATAACTCCCGGCGTAAAACTTGATCAGGAGTTTTCTTGACGAGTTTTAATATTTATAATGTCTCGTTATACCTATATTCTACCCTAATACACTAACGGGCAGTGTAACCAGTCGTATGTAGTGTAGTATTCGGTAAAACCGAGGTCATCCCAAGAGCTATGTGTGTTGGATTAATACTAAGTCTAGGTGTCACATATTTTAAGATGGTTTTGATATCGATTTAACTAATAAACTATAAAAGCAAATAAAAGAAATTAAAGGCAAAGGTGTGATAAAATAGAGGAGAGTGGTGCTAACCTAGTTATTCATCCTAGCTAGTAATGTCTAATTACTTCCAATTACTTCAGGTGGGGTCAAAGTCGAGAGGACAGCATTTGATCAATTAAGCCTAACCTCGGCAAAGATACCAACTTTGGAGAAGTGAGGTCCCCTCATAAGTCAGTTGTTCACGGTCCCTAAGCGAGTCATTAAGTACATACATGCTAGATTTATAATAGTGAGTGCAGGGCATTAGCAACAAACACTCACCCCAATTCTTAAGTTCATCCAAGCGGTAGGTGATGAGTTGGTCAAATCGCACAAGTAGAAAGGGTGTCGGTTGGTTATATCTTACCTTTCCATCTCAGTCTACTCACTTAGGGTTGAGTTGGTCATATCTTCTAAGCAACTAGCCTCTGCAGCCATTCAAAACTACCGAAACAAGGGTAGTTACCAAAAAACTATGCATGCATACACTTAGAAATAAATATAGAATAAAAGTAAATGAGACAAAACAATTAAGGAATCATAACTAGGCGGCACCTAGAGGTGCTAGCGCTCATATAAACCATACAAATCAATTCAATGTTTAATGTTACAAAATACATGAATCGAAAGTAAAGAAAAGATAAAATGCTAATGCTTATCGTAGGGGAGTGATTTCTCCCTTGGAGATAGCTCCGTATGCTCCTCTTGTTCTGCCTTTGGCTTCTTCCCACGTTCTTTGGTTGTGGTGTGTGAAATGGGATGCTTTGAAATCTTTGAAATGTTAGGGTATTTATAGGCGGAGGATGTAGTTCTGGCGTAACTAATAATATAGTTACACCGTAATCATCTAATTCTCATAAATTGCACTAGATCTGCTGGTTATGGCGTAACTTTAGAAGTGATTACGCCGTATCTTCAATAACTCTTGGTTACGCCGTAGTTTTTGCGATTCTGGTAATTATCGTGATCGCGGAACCTCATTTGACCTAATGTAGTTCGTCGTAATCTTTTGGGAGAGTTCGCGTAATCTTACATTGAGTTGGCTTTCTGAGTCACGCTTTAGTTATGGCGTAATTGAGAGAATGAGTTATGCCGTAACTTCTTCAAACTGAGCATACTATGATAAATCTTCACTAAACTTCTCCAAAGCTGCGTCTCTTTAGCTCCAATGCTCGTAATTTACCTGAAAGTGGAATAAGATGGAAAACAAGCGTAAATCCATATAAATGACATAAATTACAAGCATTATCAGTGGAAATTGACACTTAATATTCAGGATAATTTGATGTTATCAAATTCCTTGACCCTCGAACCCAATTCTTCTTCAATTACCCTTAGTGTACCATCACTGAACTTGTAAAGCTCACACAGTCTTAGTAACATTCTTGAACCATATTTATCAGAAGATATTTGCTCTTAGAGAGTCAATCACTGAATAGTCATGTTTGAATTCATGTCCTGTGGCTTCCCATTGAGGTTTTGTGAGATTGACTTGAGTCTGGTAGCTTTCCATTCCCAGCTGAAATTCACCCAATCTTTGTCGTATCACTAGCCCTCTTACTCATAGATTGATTGCTGTGGAGAGACTTCTTTTCACGATCGGGCAGATGGTCAAGATGGCCTTGAAGGTTCAAAAGGTACAGATCTTCAAAGTCAGCGGGAACAAGTGTTTGAAATCGTTTTCTTCTATTACATGGTCTTTTAAGTCAACTCTATTGAGGACAATCTTCTTCAGATAATCATAACCATAAATTGGGAAGATCTCCGTGACCACACACTCGAATTCAGCGGCTTGGAGCGCCTGACTCTGCGCTTCTTTTCACACCATGTCTTCCAATGTAGAATTTCTTCTTCTTAAACCACCATGAGAGATCCGTATGAAGCGGCAATATCATACTCGTATTCTTTATCAGTCGGAATTGGTGGGTACCATCGCTCAAGACACGGATCTAAGTAAGTAGCCGCCTTCATCTTAGAGATAGATAAAGCGGTCTTCTTCCTTGAGTATTAGCTGCGTAGATAGTCGGATCTTTATTGAAGAAGAAATCGATTGAATGATCTTACGTAGGGTTCACCACTAAGAGGAATAGTATTGTTGGCGTTGAATGCTTATATTATCATTTACTTGATCGTGGCAACTTGTGACACTCTTCCATTTGGAATTTCGGGTGGCGTCAGAATGAAAGACTTTAACAATTTCATAAGATGGGCCTTCAAGATCCTTTGGTGTGATTGATGAGATTCCCTGCTTTTCACAATACCATTTAATGAAGCTTCCCATGTCACAAGTGATGTGCAAGAGTGATTCATCTGAAGGATCTTCATGGTTGGCTACAATGGTGGTCACCCAGTTATTATCAGGGACAGTCGAATCGGCCACTGGAATGGCCCATGATGGTTCAGTTGGTTCAGGTTGTTCTTCGGGCCACCAGCTTTGAGTCATATCTTTGGATGATGCAGTTCTGGATGATTTAATGTGTTTTCCCTCTATGTAGGCATCCCACCATTCTTCATCATCAACGAGCTTAGGAATGTGTTTGGTGGAGGCATCATCATCTTCTGAATCCGACTCTTGCACTGTTAGGAATTGGAAATTCCATGTTAAAGTGTCGGTCACCCCAATTATGGTCTAGCATATGTTAGCTCGTAGACGTGTCGTTATTTACCTTATCTAGTAGTTAATTAGTTAGTTTGTAGCGTAGTTTAGTTTAGTGTAACACCGTGGAGGAAGGACGGGTCTTTACCCACTGTATGCCTGATCCACAGCCCGTTAGGAGGGCGTATTATGTAAAACTATAAATACCCTCTACCTCCCAAGGTAGAGGGTTAGACCTTTTACTCAATCTAACCTTCTTTCTTTTGTTTACTTTCTCTCTCTAGAAAGGCTCTCATCTTCCACTTTCTCTCTCTAAAACCTCATATTGTACGCCCCTTATTTGTGATTGTTTGTGTGTTTGTGAAATCCAATATGTTACAAATGGTATCAGAGCCATGGTTATTGTGTTGTGTCGATTTATGGTGGTTTTTGATACATGTTCTAAACTGTTTTTGGTACCTTTTGGTGGTCGGAAAACGTTTTTTGTGTATTGTGGTAAAACTTTTTTAACAAGTTTTGTATCCTTTTAGGTTGGTCAAAAACAAAAAGTCATGTGGTTTCAAAGTCAATATCTGTTCAGTGTTATATCTGTCCAAACAGGTTGTTGTTATTATTTATATGGCTATTTTTGTTACCAAAGCGTGTACTACCATGTGGTCAAAGTCAGTTTTATGTGGTCAAACTCAGGCAAAAATGAATATTCATATGCAGTTTTTCTGGGTTAATATGAAGATGGTCGGAATACATGGTCGGAATAATCGCCGAAAAAAGTCAAATGGTCATGTTTACAGGAAGCGATTTGTCATTTTTGAATGTCAAGCGAGTTGTCTTAATAATTTTTTATAAAGCGACTTGTTAACAGAACTAAGTAGCGACTTGTCATTATTGGATGTCAAGCGAGTTGTTAACGAAACTAACTAGCGCCTTGCAGTCTAGCGACTTGCCATCTAGCGACTTGACTAAAGCGACTTGACAGAATAGTAGATGAAGAAATGACAACAAAAGACCCACGACCTACAACAAAATACCATATACCAAAACATCTTCTCAATCTCAGTCATATGCCATCATTGGTCCATGTTAAAAACTAAAACCGATATACTGAAAAGATGAAGTATCAACATATCCGAAACTGAAAAACCTTCAATCCTCTTAACCTAATCTATACTCAACCCATACCCTCACAACACTCCATCAACTCTCAACAATCAACCAAGACTCAAAACGAAATGCAATATAGATCTCAGTTGAGGTTCAATGTGTTGTAATCTTATAAAGATTGCTTAGTATGAACCCATTCACATCATAGACCTTGTGAAACTTAGCTTTATTTCATGTCTGAAACTATTGATAAAGATCAAAACAAGATTGTTATGCCTCTATCTTGGGTTCGTGTTATCTTTGACATCATACGAAATAAAGAAATGAGATTAACAAGTATGTTATCTCAAATCTTTGATTCGTGTTACTCATAAAAAACAATGATATGAAAAACCTACCGTGGAGCCAGTCATGACCAACAAGCCATCCCTGTGGCATTGTTAAAAATAATTCGAGCCATCCCTGTGGCTTGGAATTGTCTAATCCGAGTCATGAATTGCAAAGATCAACTTGTTTTTCTTTCTGACTCAATCTTAAGTTGTGGATGTTGTGTGTTTAGATGAGATTTGTGTTATACGGAACTTTCTTGTGAAAAATGACTGTTGAGAGAGATTTGGAGGCGACTTATTTGATATTAGGGTTAAGAGTGAGAAAGATTAGAAGGGGGCGGATGAGGTATGCTTAGGGTTTGATATGTGTGAGATTAGGATTTGTGTGAGTAATGTACGTTAAATACTCGTGAAATTAGGGTAAATTTGGATCCAAATCGGTTGAGTGAATATGGGCTGTGAACTATTGATACTTGGTCTCGTAGGCTTCAACGAAATTAATGGGCCTAGAATTATTATAATGGATCAGGTAGTGTGAGGGTTTTGATGGGCCGAATCTTATTGGAGTTAAAATCTCACATGGAGTCGTGTATCTCTCACGTGGTATGTATAGGTGGAACATATCATTTATCTTGAATAGTAATCTTGAATTTGAATGGCTCTCGAGTATTTTTGGTGTTAAAATTTCGATTATTACTGGTGTATTGGTGGTACATGTATGTGAGGCTTGGGTTATTTTGGATTAATGAAGTGTGTTTAATGTAAATTTAAGTCGTGCACTATTATTTAGGCTTGAGCTAATTATTGCACCTAAATATGAGCATATGTGGTCATGGGCCTTCTAATGCTTTAAGGATTTATGGACATGCGCTTTACAATGTATTGGGCTTGACTGATATGTATCGGGAGATGATTTGGTTCCGGGACAAATATTTGGATATATTGAATGGATCGGGGTTAATTTTTGCTAATTGGATCAGATTCAAAGTTGTGGTTAAGCGTCTCAAAATTAGATAGTATATAAGAGCTTTGATCTTATGAGATTTAGATTTTATGAGATTTGTCGATGAGAATTGTTGGGTTATGAGATTTGATCATGAGTATTGATGATGTGATTTGTTATTAAGATTTGGTATGATAATGAGAGCTGTTGTGGTATGCAGTTTGGCACTTTGGTGTATACATCTTCACGAAGTATATTTTGTCACGGCTTGAATTGATGATTGAACAAAGTTGATTAAGGGGTTATTTGTACGGTATTTCTTATTTGGCTTTGAAGTAAAGTTTTCTGGGCGCGTTTTCTTATTTCATCTTCTTTCTTTCTACCCTTCCGCAAAGATGACTTGTTTGGGCATTTATAGAGGGTGATAAAGACTTGGTTATTTAGTTATGCTTGTGATTCTTTCTTGCTTAACCCACAACATAGCTATCACTTCGGTGTCTCACACAGTTGAGAATGTCAAGAGGTTTTGTACATTAGGTACACCGTTTCTTTTTCACGAGAATTAGTACAAGCTTAAGTAACATATCTGGGGAATTCTACTTCATGTTCAAGTTTGGTATATCGGATTTACTTCAGCAAATGGTCACTGCAATAGCCGACAGAATGTGTGAATGATGTGTTTACCAAAGTGTTTATTGGATGGTTGATGATAATGTTGATGTTGGATAATGAACCGTTGATGAACCGCTGCATGTTCCCCTAAAACAGATATTCACTGAAACCAAAGTTGTCATAACACATTCAAGCTGACATTGCTTATGGTTTTGTCTTGATTTTGTAAAATCCCGTGAAAGAATATATTTCTCGGTTTAAATCATAGACTTGTAAAATCCCGTAACAATGGAAACATCCTTGTAACTGTAATGTGCATTTCCAGATCTATCTTGCGGTTTATTCTTGGTTTTGTAAAATCCCGCGAAAGAAACTATTTCTCTGTTTAAACCATAGAGTTGTAAAATCCCGTAATGATGGAACCATCCTGGAGAAAGGAAAGCATATTTCGGGATCTTATTTGATCTTTGGTGCTACGGTTTCTATCTCGAAGAAGAGATAAAAGGGTGTACTTCATGAATTGGATGTGTGTTTGGATATTCGTCATGGCAGTTTGGTTATTACATGGTTTTATGAGGTTATGTGCTTTTAACCATGGTCGGGATGAAAACCATTATCATAGTTCACTTAAAATGTCAAAGGAGGCTAGATTTGAGCTTTTAACCAGAAGATGTGACAACGGCGTTAATTCAGTATTATCTATTTGAGGTTGAAGTGAAATGTCACGAGCAAGTGTACTTAGCATCTGAAGGTATCGAGGATGGTTGGATGAAGATTCTTCATGATCCTTGTTCGAGCTTATTATCAAAAACGAAGACTTGGAAATCTAGTTATTGTTGGGTGACTTTTCCTTTCTTTACCACTTGGGGAATTGGGCTCTTACCACCACAGAATAACTATCACTTTAAGGAGTTACGTTGTAGTACTCAGTGTCACATTCAATTATGGATTTTCAAGAGGTGATGTACGTCTTATACTTGATGGTTGGTTGGATGTAGAGTATAGAGTACTTAGAGATTCAATGGAGGATGAAGTCTCGACACCGCTCTTTGTTACATATGTGCAAGTTTAAGTCACGAGTTCGGGTTAGTTTACTTCAGGGTCAAATTCATCATATTTGGTTTTCTTCATCAGTTGTCACTACAAAGAGCCTACTGAATGATAATGGGGTTGATTACAAGTTTGCCAAGAGAGATTGAAAAGAGAGAGATTATGACATTTGAACACAACAGTTCAAGCCTCGTTCTCTAAAGAAAAGAAAAGTGTACTTCTCAATGCGCTTTATCTTCTGAAGAAGAGAAATCTTCTTATTTATGACCATTCTCATCAACATGCTTCATGCTTTTTCCACGCGCTTTCAGTTATCAAGTGAATCGGACTACCGATGATTGTTCTCTTATTCCACTTGCTCGATTATAATGACGATGGCGACATCATATGCAACCTTTGAGGGGGAGAAGTGTGAATAGTCTACATTATTGAAGAATTTCACTTATTCAAACAAGAATGGCAACTCCGTATGCAATTCTTGAGGGGGAGAACAAGTGTGAAACTGCTGCATGTTGAGTTATATGAGAATAAATGGTCAAACGGCTCATAACTCATGTAAGAACCGAGCTTCTTCTTATTGGGTCATCTTTACATGGAGTTTCTTCTAAGAGCCGTTGGTTGACATCTTCACACGGGCTGATTTGATTGATGACAAAGTGCTTCTAGTTGTTGGGCTGATTTCCTTGATGAACATCTTTATGTTCTTGTTTGATTGGGAGGGATTTGAGTTAAGGGTATTTGCTATATATAAGTTAACAGGAATGCATTTGGTGAGTTGAAGATGTTGACTTTCTATTCCCCAAATGGACAATCTAGAATAAGGTTGATTCTACAGTCGGTTCTACATTTTCTGCTGTATGTTAGAAGACTAAAAGACGAGTTGCATTTGATTATCAAAAGACTCCTTCTTATTCTGGGCATTTATTAAAAGATTGTCAGTTTAGGGGAGAGCACTAATTGGGGGAGAGTGAAAAGCCAGATTTAATCCCTAATTAGACTTGCTCACATTCTTCCGCAGCAAATTGATTCTCTCAAGAGTTCAAGTGTTCTTCTCAACAGATTTCAAGTATTTGGGCTTATAATATGTTGCTGATTCTGAAGTGTCAAAACCAGCAAGGGGGAAGGAAACACGTATCTAAACGCGAGTAAACTTGATGAACTTAATACTTCTAAGTGATTGAAGATATCCCGGGAATACTATTGTCATTACCGCAGAGAAACTCAAGGTTTGACTCATGGCGTTTAGTGTTCTTATTCCAACTATGTGGGGGAAGAGATGAAAGAGTTAGTTTCTGGTGATTAAAGAGGTACACAAGTATGACATATTCAAGGGAGATAAATGTATAACATGAGGGAGGTGTTAGCATTTATTCTTTCGGTGGGAATGTGTGTACTTCGGGTTCTTGAGCTTCATACCGATCATCGGGAAGAAAATTGTTTAGCACAAACATTTCTTTCCGGGCATGATGTGTATTTGGGAGAGTTCTTGGATATTAGTGTACTTCGGGTTCTTGAGCTTCATACACGATCATCAGGGAAGAAAATTGTTTAGCACAAACATTGGGGAGGTGTCTTCATTCCGGGCATGTTGTATATTCGGGAGAGTTCTTGAGCATTATTCTTAGAGACTGACTGCATCAATTCGTCTACTTGGGGGAAGTGGTTTCTTGACAACTTTTTGGTATGGACCGCTTCAGACTTCAGTGGTGTTCTTCTATTGGATGATATAACCCCGAATGGAGAATCTCAATTATCGTTCTTAAAAGGAGCAGCGGGATTTATGATAATGGTGTGCTTCTCTGTGCACCTAGCTAAGGCAAGCTTGAAATAGAGCTTCGAATCTGATCATCTAATGGATTTTTGGTTTGGGGGGAAGCTGCCAAAGTCTCTCTTTTTCAAAGGCTCATGTTCTGTCTTCTATTCTGGAGCCTCGAAAGCTTTGGTGGTGGAAGTTTAAGAGATGACGAATTATACCATCTTCTACGACTTGCTGTTCGATATCCTTATCTCGGTACTCGTATCATCATCTTCTTAAACTATATCATCTACTCTATCTGTGTATATATTTATCAAAATCAAAATACAAAAATATAAAACCAACAAAAAGAAAATAGAAAAATATAAAATCAACAAAAACCCATAAAAATCAGAAAATTTGAAAAGGACAAAAAATATATTTTCTCAAGACATGTCTTCTGATATCGATAACATCTACGGTCTTAGAAATGTCATTCAATAATGGCACGGGACCATAGATGAAGTTCGAGCAGGAGGTGTAAATATTCTTTTTCAAAACATGTCTAAAATTATGGCTTGCAGTTATTTCAGACTGTAACCCTTGCTTAAACCATGGTTTGCTATTATTTCAGATAGCAACCCGTTCTTCAAGAAAGGAAAGTGCTACGCTAAACCAATTTTCAAATATTTCGTGCAATTATCCTAAAACAAAATGAGGAAAGTATGTCAAAGGACTGCTGTTCCTACTCAAATATTTTTCCTTCAAAAATTCTTCAGAAAAATATTTGTTTTAACAAAATGGGGGTAAATGAGTTGCTTTAAAAACAATCAGTTTCAGAGTTTTTATAAAATTTGCAAACTCAATCAATGACTCAGCGCTTTTAAAACTTTTTATGAAATGAGTCATTGATTGAGGGGGAGAATGTTTTTCAAATTTATATCATCTATCAGACTTATCTAATTATCCTAAATGCTTAACTAAAAAATGATGTTAACCTACGTTGAAGGACTAGGTGCCTAGGATATGATTGTTAGGATTAGATGATTAGAGTTTGATAAACACATTATTCCCATGCTTTACATGATCTGATTGATATGTTGAATTGACCTTTATTAGTCGATTGCTGTTTGGGTGATGTCGACCACCATATATTTGTTTGTGTCCACTAACATATGCAGATATCATGGTTCATAAGATTGTTCCTGATCCGGATCCCACAAATAATGATGATTGGATGCCGAAAGGAAAGGGTAACTATATCTTGGGTTGACAAATGAAGAAACGGGGCGTAATTTGACTTCTATGGAGAGTTGGCATGATAAAATGCAATGTAAGAGGTCTCACTGCATCAGCAGATGGTTTTCTTCATCATCAAATGAAGAAACGGAGCTTAATTTGACCTCTATGGAGAGTTGGCATGAAAAAATGCAACGAAAGAAGTCTCACTGCTTCAGCAGATGGGTTTCTTCCAATCCTCAGCAACAACAACAAAAGCAACTCAACCACCTAACGTATCTTTGTGCAGGACAAGTAGTGAATAACACCATTTTTAAACAATTTTGAAAAATATTGTTTTGAAAATGAAAAATATTGTTTTTGAAAATAAATCGGATTCAAAGTTTTGAAATCAACCGGACTTTATTTTGTCAAATCTTCAGTGATTTCAAATTAAATATTTTCAAACGATATTTCATCAAAAAGTCCGTTTGTACGTAAAAATGTGGTGATCTAAAGATTTAATGTTATGTCATGGTATGATTTTCTTTAAAAATCAAGGTCTTTCAAAATGAAATTTTTTCGGTTCTTGTTTGATTGTGAAATTGTTTTATTTTACTTAAAAGATCTCTTAAAACTATCATACCTGACACTAACAATCTTTAATGTCGAAAAAACTGTTCCTTATTAATCATTTTTCAAAATGAAATTTTGCCACGTCTTTCCCTAAAATTTTTCTAAATGATTTAAATCAATCGGGATCCAAAATCTCAATTAGTTTGAAATTTTTGATCAGGGGAGAGATCGTGATTTAAATCTCAAATCTGTTTTAGTCCTTTAAAGGCACTCCTGCCTTCATGTGCCAAACGCTTTCATATACATGATGCACATGATTGAGGAGGAGCATTTATCCAAAAACAAGATGAGTATTTAAACCAGGCCACAAGTTCTCCCATGTTTTCTAAACCTAATTAAAATCACTTGGGATCCAAAATCTCAAAGGGTTTTATACTTTTGATCGGGGGAGAATTTGTGATTTAATATGAAATCTGATAAATGATGATCGATTTGATTCGAAAGTGCATATTGCTCTCCCATATGTGCTAAAACCTTTCTCGTATTCTCAAAGCACATATGGAGGGGGAGCATTTCAAAAGAAAATAAACTTTCAAGGTACAATGATTTCTATGTTTCAACATAAAGTACCTTGATTGATTTTCTAATGGTTTCTTAATGGCTTTTGTAATCATGGATGTACTTAAAAGAACTCTTTCCTCTATGTGATAAAATGATTTAAAATATCCAACGCACATATTGAGGGGGAGAATTTACCAAGAAAATCAAATGGCTTTTTCTATGAAAATTGTGATCAAGAAATTATTTCAAAGAACTCTTGCCTCCATGTGCTAAACAATTTCAAATCATATGCACATGTTGAGGGGGAGCATTTCTAAATGATCCAAACTATTAAGGTACAAAATGCTTTGATCTCATATCACAAGTACCTTGATTGTTTTTCCAAATGATTTTTCAATTGGTTTCGAGAAGGAATGAACTGTACCAAAAGACCGACCATTTTACTTTATGCATGGAGTTATAAGGATGGTGAGGTTAGGTATTAGTTCCCACGATCCGCCAGAACCGGAGGGATCTACCCAGGGACAATCCACTAGATAGTGTAGAAGTCCTTAGGTATGATGAAAAAAGGAGAAAAGTGAGATATGGGAAGAGTGCGGACTGAGATAGAGCTAGTTCTAGAATAAACCCAACAAGGTTCTAGTTATGAAGTCTCGGTAAGCACTGAAGGGGTTCAAGAATGAAAAAGAAATTAAATGTGAAAAGGGTGAAAAGAAATAGCCCTCCATTATTTCAACCTTAGGGCAGAAACCGGGTTCAATACATATGCTACTGGTGGTTACTAAGGTAACGCCGGTATTGAAGACAAGACGTTATGGACCCAGTGACGCACTTCACTAAACTTCCCAAACTACTCAAGTTCCTCTTAAAAGGGCTTGTTTCATTCTCACGGGGAACCTACATAATCTATCAACTTTATCTTAGAGATTGTTGATATTGAAGAAGGAGACCCTCTCCCTAGTCTCTGGCATAGGAACCAAATGTGCACAATTGAGTCTAGAGCCACGAGATCATCAATAAATCTCATTAGGACACAATTAATGAAGACTCACAGTTTCACACAATGTGGAATGTGAGAATATATTTTGAGAGTCCTACGCATTATCCTTGTGGTATTGCCTTGACTTGCTTGTGACATCTGGACACAAACATTGGAGCGATTCAATATTGAATCAAACCTAGTCCAGGAAAATGGATCGACGAATACCTTTGAAAAATCGGTCGTTGTGCTCAAAAACTCTTTTCTCTAGCACTTCGACTGTGTATTATGTTTTCAAAATAAATTGGTATTTATGATTGAAAATTGATTTTTTCTTCTAAACCTTCGACGTATTGCAAAACTCTTTCTCTTAAGCAATACGCGATTGTTTTCAAATCATTTTCTATCAATCAGTAAATCTCAATTTCTTTGGTTCACTCACTCCGTGTTGTCTTCTTTAGACGTTCCGGTTTGAGAGCGGCTAGAACACTTCGAAACCTGTCAAGGAGATTCTTGAATTATACCGATCACAGGCGTACTTGTACTTGATCAACGGGAACCGTTGGCCGGTAACCTCAATTCAAAGAAAGTGATCAAAGACACTTTCGTGTTTTTAATTGCTAACTGTTGTTTGCGGTACATTTGGACGATTGCGGTGATCGAAGTGAGTCAATCCAAAGCCGCATGCTCACAGCAGCCACACTTAATTGAAGAAATCATGACTTGTGCATATCTACAAAACCGGCTCGATATTTTTACTATGTTTTCTGCTACGCTGCGCAAATATCATGAGCCATGAAATCTTCCGCTACTCTGATGGAAAGATGTCATGATCCAAAAAGTGTGAGCATGTCGGTCCAAAAGTCACAACATCACATGATGGCAACACAATAAGGGTGATCGAGAGATTTATTGTGGTTATAATCTCAAGAAAAGCTCGAAGATAATCAAAGATGTGGATCGTTAAAGGCGAAGCTCCACTAAAAGTACAAAACTATGCGGACTTTGAAGAATCGCTACTAAAGCACAAAGTTTGTGGAACTTAAAGAATTGAAGTCTACGAGCTCAGAACTAAAGACAAAGATAGAATGCTAGGATGCAAAATGTATTTCATGGAGTGACCTCCCTTAGGGGGAGATTGTTAGGAATTGGAAATTCCATGTTAAAGTGTCGGTCACCACAATTATGGTCTAGCATATGTTAGCTCGTAGACGTGTCATTATTTACGTTATCTAGTAGTTAATTAGTTAGTTTGTAGTGTAGTTTAGTTTAGTGTAACACCATGGAGGAAGGACGGGTATTTACCCATTGTATGCATGATCCACAGCCCGTCAGGAGGGCGTATTATGTAAAACTATAAATACCCTCTACCTCCCAAGGTAGAGGGTTGGACCTTTCACTCAATCTAACCTTCTTTCTTTTTTTTACTTTCTCTCTCTAGAAAGGCTCCCATCTTCCACTTTCTCTCTCTAAAACCTCATATTGTACGCCCCTTATTTGTGATTGTTTGTGTGTTTGTGAAATCCAATATGTTACATGCACAACAAACGATTCTTCATTAATCACTTGCTCTTCTGGAATTTTGGTGAAAGTAGGTGTGAATCGGGTGTCAGTAGTAGTCCATGCAGCAGATGTCTTCTAAGACCCTTGACCTCCAGGTGAACCAGATTGGTTTGAGGGTTTTGGTGGAGGTGTTGGTGGATTTGTCTTTTGAGTTTCAGTAGCTCCAGAAGATCCACCAATCCCAGACGACCCAGCTCCACCAGTTGGAGGAGGAGGAGGTGGTGGTTTGGGAATTCCAGAAATTGATTCCATCAACACAGTTATCCTTTTCTTCTTACCCTCCCTTTCACGAATATCTTCCAAGAACTGTAGATGATTATCATGCTTGATAGATTCCTCAAGAGCTTCATACAGTTTCTTGTGAACTTCGTCTTTATGCTCCTTTGTATCAAACATTCTATTGGAAATTCTGAAGTTGGTAAGTCTTTAAACCTTTGATGTAGCAGAGCCTTCATTGCCCATTCCACTGCATCCTTAAATTCTACTTTAATGGCATTCATAACTTCGTTATTAAAGTTTAAATTCTCCAGCTTGGATAGACGACGATCAAGGTAATTGATAGATTTGGGCAGGTGCTTCTCGTGAGCTTCAATTCGCTTTAATACTTCATCAAGAAGTTGCTCCGTTGTCTTGCAGGGAGGTGTTGTTGTTGGTGGTGTGACTGATTCACTAATAATGATGACAGATGGAGGGATGGTAGTGGTCACATCAGAGGACACGGGTGGTGGGAGTTCGGTTGACTGTGATGAAGTGGGTGGTGGAAGTGCGGTTGGTGGAGGTGTTGTTGATGTAGGGCCTACTGGTGCCGAAATAGGAGGGATGGTTGATGTATCCTGCTGAATGGTGACAAAAAACATAGATTCAACCTCTTCCTTTTCATCGGTTTTCTTGTCTGACTCAACATCTGATGGTCTGTCCTTGAGGAATTGGTCACCATAAGTTATGTCAGCATCAAGGTTCTTCAGGGAAGATAGGGATCTTGTTGATATGTTTGTTTCTTCAAGACGCACATGTTCTTCAGATCTTGTCTTTAGAACATCTTGAAGATTGGAGTGTGTTTCTTGCATCAGTTCATCTCCTCCTAACTGTGTGCCTTGAACTTCAGTGTTCTTTGGCTCAGTTTCTTCCTCTGGTATAGTTTCAGTTGTAGTCTCAATCTGCACCTTTGGTAGAAGATCTGATTCACTCATGTTAACATTTCCACCATCATGTCCATGATTCTCTGACTGTGAGTCACTGGAGTCCAGAGTGTCCTCCTATTTAGCAGAGTCCTCCTCTTCTACTTCAATTTGCTTTTGAGTGGATGATGATTTAGCACTTCGTTTCTTGAGCACAAATTTGGTAGTAGTCTTTGGAGTTGGAGTGGAAATAGTCAACAACATCTGAGCAGCTTGTACCATTGATAACGCTACACGCGTCGTTCGGGTTCAAAGGAACTTCCTTTTCTTCGAGCAAGTTTTATAACACCCTAGGCAGTGAACCTAATCGTTGTAGTGTAGTATTAGGGTAAGCCACGGGTATTGATATCGTTCTCTAGGAGAATAGGAATGCTAGTGAGAAGTTACTACGCTAAGGTTGGGGTTGAGAAGATTATTTTTTTATCTTTTTATGTTTTTTTTTAGAAAAAGGAAAGGTACGAATCTCGGGGTTTGGATTTGGGGGTTGGTATTTCTACCGATTACTCTACTTGTCTAATTATCTAATCTAAGGTGTATGTAGTCTATGTCTAATTATTGTGTGCTCGTATGATGGTTTAAAGATGTGTTCACTTAGGTTTTATTACTCCTTAATTATCTCCTATTTATGGTTGAATTGTCACGTCCTTATTCTTAATCGCGTTGTGTGTCTAAAGTCGTAGGGTATGCATTTATCCTTAACTCTTTGAACTTACCAAAGGGTCTCGTCTACAAAACCTCTAGGAATTATAAACTCTAACTCTAAGGCACTCTTTGAATGATTTAGCCTAGAATCACTGCCCTAAGTGTTATAGTCCAAGGTTCACAAAGATTAATCAAGCATTAATTACACAGCACTTAATGACCTATCGCAATTACTAGATCATTAACAATTAAGATAAGAGACAACCAATCAATATTCAATAATTAAGTTTCATATTCCTAAGCAAACACACAAGTAAATTAGCTGGACATGGAGAACATGCAAGCATACACACAAATAATTGAAGACATAATTGAATTAATGAAGTAAAACACTTATCTTGGTGTAAGATAGGGTTTGTGATGTGGGCCCAAGTGTTGATGAGCAGGCTATGATGTTTCTGGAGGCCCAAGATCGTGTGACAAAAGGGGCCTCACTAAAATGGGCATAACTTGGGCTACGGAGCTCCGTTTTAGGCGAATTACCAGTCAAATCGAAGCTTGGAACGAGGAGCTCATGATGGGAAACTGACTTTGTCGGTTTCCAGAACTTCCGAGCCCCGAAACACTCTATTTTATGAGTTATTTGCATTTTAGTGTTTTTCGGGTCTTTTTTGGACTTTGTTTTTGTAATAACTTTCGGCCCGTTTGTCTTTTAAGGCCCGTTTACTTCGTTTTGTAGTCCTATTTAATAGTTCCTTTGTAATGTGGACAATCAGTTCCCAAGAAATATGAAAAGTCTATTTTTGGCAGCTAAAATTTGCTAAGAATTATCCTAAGCAATCGGTATTGATGTGAATCAACGATTATTGGAAGAGTTGTTCCTGGCATTCGTGTGAATCAACAGGATCAATTTGTGTTATCTTGTTTTAGTACTACATCAGTTTGAAACCCTAAAATACTGTACAAGACAGCCTTGGTTCGGTTTAGGTTTTTACTCCAAAAGACTACACACTAAAACTGAAAAATTCGGATTCTATATATAATATTACAATCGCGACGGCGTCACCTTATGATTTGTGACGCCGTCGGGTCGCCGCCATTAGGGTTTCGTCTTGGCCACGTTAGTCTTGCGACGGCGTCACCTTGTGCTTGTGACGCCGTCCCCTTCAGAGTCTCGGACACGCCGCGGATCAAATCTAGGCCGTCGAGTTGCGGCGCCTACTCTTTTAAACCCCGACACCGTCACTTGAAAATAAGCAATTTGGCTCTGAGCATCACAGAAGTGCTCCTCGACGGCGGCGTCAGATTAAGCAGTGACGCCGTCACCTTGTATTTTTAGCAGCTTGAGTGTCTCGATTCTTGACTTTGGCCATTTTCTTCGTATATCCGCGCCTTTTCGTCCAAATAAGTGCCATTACAGCAATTTGCCTTCAAGAGACCTAAAAAGTGAAAAGGAACGATATTAAGTAATAACGGATACAAAAGTGATCAAATAAGGGCTTAAACGACCCCTCAAAAAGGTACATTTTAAAACCTTTTTAAATATCCCTACACTTGGTATTTGCTTGTCCTCAAGCAAATGTGCTTTTAGCCAATTAATTTATAAGTTAGGGGTCATGAAGCATTGGTTTAAAACAGTCCACAACACATATAAGCCCACAAAAGTCATAACAAGCACGGAAATTACATACTAGCACCTCACATGGGGTGTTTGGATACTCACATCTCTCGGGTGTATATGAAATATAACAAGTTGGAAATGGAAGATAAACACTCATTAACCGGTCCTAGTACATAGATTACCATAGGCTTGAGAATATATCAAACCTCCATCGCTTTGGCGTAAGCACCTAGGAAAGACTATCAAAGAGGTCTTTAAAGGGTTGTAACGTTAAGCTTACGGTAGGGAAACAAATGGTTTGGTGGGATAGGCTATTTAGTGGTGGCAAGTCAAAAATCTCTATGTTACAAGCATACGAAGAATGGCGTTGCTAAGCCAAGACTCGACACTCTAAACTCTAGATAACTGAAACAAACAAACAAACAAAAATTTAAAGATAGATGTAGGATGGTAGCCCGTATGGTTTTTTTTTTTTTTTTAATTGAACACTCTATTTTTTTTTTCTTTTCTCTTTTTCTATTTTTTTTCGATTTTCTTTTTTCATACACTTTTACTCTACCATCCTCTACGGTAACATCAAAATGATAGGGATTTTTATGCACATCCCTACACTTGAGTTTTTATTACTCTAACACTAATTTGACCCGAATTGAAAAGATCAAAACACTTGGGGTACATTATTACGCAAATAAGGGAATTTAACGTTCCCTTCCAGTCATTAAACTTTAACTTTTCCCATGAGTCCCAATCGTCCCAAAACTGTATACAAAGGATATGACTCGACTTAGAAACTCATGCAAGCAACTAGATAATTGAACTAAGGGTTTAGGGTGATAACAATAATGCACTAAAAGTGAGTGCATACAGGGTAGGCTAAGGCGATTTTGGTGTACATTTGGGGGTGGGGTGTAAACAATGCTCTTCATTGATATTCCGGAAAAACCAAAACATCACGAGAACCGCGAAAAGGATAGGCTCTGAGGGGTTAGCTAGGGGTATCGTGTACTAAAGATGAGTACAACGCAAAGGGTGTGGGGGAATTACTCAACCGATGTGGAAGAAGTAATTATATTACGGGTATCAAACAAGGGTTATCCTAATGCCTCTTATCATTTAGTTATTCCTAACTACACAAGTGTAGTCTTACTAGCGATCTCGAAATGCATCACAAAACAAGTTCTATAATCTAATATACTACCGGTTCACACTCTAAGCATTAAAGATGAATGCTTTAATTCCTACTAATCTAAGGGCGATCCTCACATTTTGGGCGGAATTTAGATGGTAAAGGGTTTTTGTGCTAGTCATGCAACTTCCTATCCGTGAGACGCTTTTGTTAAGACTAATGGCCCACTCCTATATGTCATGAAAAAATTTAAATTTGGAGCCAAAATTACCCTAACCGACATTTTCTCATGGTTTATTACACAAATACAATTGGACAAAGCAAATAATCAAGGATAAGCATAGTTTCAAAGTTCCCGTTTTATTTTCCCTCCCTACACTTAAATTGAACATTGTCCCCAATGTTCCCCGAAAGTATCAAAGTTATGATAATGGAAGGTAATGAAAAACGAAAGAAATTAATACTCCCCTGATTAGCTCGAGAGGATCCGTGTAAAGTGGTGGTTAAATCCTTTCCAAGAAAAATGTATGCGTGAAAAGCTCCTTCCAATCTTATGTAACTTCTTCTTGATAAATTAAACCTGCACACTTGAAGAAAACAAACGAAACCTTCGCGTAAAATCGGCGGTAATAATATATATAAGACTCTACTAAACTAGGATATAATGCTTGTAGAATGGATGTTTACAGAATTTCTGGAAAATTAAGAAATGGAAAATTCCAAAAATTTATAAGTAGCTCAGAAAACGAGAAAAAGTAATCATGTTTTTACTCCTTCCGGACGCCGTCAGTTGCGATCTGACGCCGTCAGTTATCGACAAAAACTGGTCTGCGATTTTCAGGAAAATTTACATCTTTAGAATCTGGAAAAATTTCTGCAAAACATCCATTATGACTCGATACAAGCATTTGACTCAAACAAACACACATATATATCTTTTAATTAATTTCTATTCTCATGTTTACGTTTCTTTTGAAAACGTGTGTAATCCTCCCTACACTTATCCTTTATGTAAAATACCTTTATATGCAATTAAGACGAGGTTAAAAACAAAATAAAGCATTTTTACAAATTTAAACATGAGAATAAGCAATCACTAAAAGATATATGACACTAACAAGCAAACAATTAAGCATGGGTTGCCTCCCACGAAGTGCTTTTCTTTATTTATGAGTCTTGTAGCTAGACTCGTATTCGGTTCCTACGCAACCGATATAAGTAAGTCTGTCCTTAACAATGTCATAAGGATCAAACTTATCATTTAAGTTCCTAGTAGTACGTTTGGTTCGATATGCCTTTTCAAACTTTTCTCCATCGGGATCATAGATTGTTATCCTAATGTGCCACTCTCCATTACCATCACTAGGAGGTCTATTCCAATCCCACTTATGTTTAGGCTTTTCAATTTTCCACCTATTCATGACAAGGTTGACGGGCAAACTTCCTAGGAATTCGGTCATCTTCCTAAATACTAAGGCGTCCTCGAACGGGTTCACTTCCATGTCCCTAGCCATCTCTCTTTCATGGAAAGTTGCTTTACTAGCAAAGGTTTCATCTAAGTAGAAAGGTCGTTGGGGACCTATGAGGTTCTTATCTATCCAAGGTCCATATCTAGAAGGCGTCCTATCCAACCTAATCTCATGTGGGATTTCCTCTTCTTTGTAGTATGTATGCTTTTTGACATCGTAGATTGACCTAGCACTCCCCTCTCTTACCACTATCTTGGACATCTTACAATCGATGATAGCACTAGCGGTAGCTAAGAATCCTCTTCCTACTAGTAATGGGCATGTCGGGTCCTTATTCATGTTTAGCACATGAAAGTCGGCCAAAAGAGTCAACTCACTTACATGTACTA
Organism: Chrysanthemum makinoi; assembly: GCA_910596185.1. Lineage (NCBI taxonomy): Eukaryota > Viridiplantae > Streptophyta > Magnoliopsida > Asterales > Asteraceae > Chrysanthemum > Chrysanthemum makinoi. Next base: position 41,026,915 of record OU343223.1, read on the forward strand.
CCATGTCTTTTATTATCCCTACCGGATATGCAACACTACCATCCGCTAAACCTAAGATGGTTTCCATTGGTTCTATCTTACCTAAGTTAAGGCTTCTATGGAGGGACAACGGAACAAGATTGATGCATGATCCTAAGTCGGCTAGAGCATCGAGAGGTTTGGAAGTTCCAAGCCTACACGGAAGAGTGAATAGCCAGGGATCGTCTAACTTCTTAGTAGATTATTTCAAGCAAAATCGACCCATGTTTTCCAAATTTAAGTTCTAACTCATATTTTTCTTTTAAAGCATTATAATAAGGTGCATGAGCTAAGACTTCAAGAACAGGTTTTTCTTGATGGAGTTCCTTGTACTCCTCCTCTAGATTAGGTTTGGGTTCTTGGTTGAAGGGTTTCTCAAGAGTAGGTTCTACCAATGGTGCAGGGCCTTGGTACCTCATCTTGGATGGCTTGGAACCCTTTTTGATAGCATTTACCGAGTGAACCGTTGGGTGTGAGGGGCATGGATGTGCACTCTCCAATGGTGAACAAGAATATGAAGTCGACGAAATCGAATTCACTTTTGGGTTCTTTATAGTATCACTTGGGAGTGCTCCAATTTCCCGTTCATTAAAGGCTTTTAAGAGGGCATCAAGCTTGTTTGTCATCTCGCTTTGTCTTCGCTTAAATCGCTTCAAGCTTAGTCAATAGAGTCTCTTGAGATGACATGAATCTAGATGCAATTGCCTCAAGATTAGTGGGGTTCTCGGTGTTTAGAGAATTGAACCTATTAGGTGGACTAGATGAGCTTTGGGGTGTGCTTGAGTTTTGGTTCCACTTAAGGTTAAGGTGATTTCTCCATGAGGGGTTGTAAGAGTTTCCTAAGTTGTTTTGTTCGGGCTTGAAAGTGTACCACTTCTCTCCCGCTCCGTCGGTACGCATGGAGGCGTAGTCCGCAAAAGCTTGTTCAGGGAGTCTTGTGCAATCACGAGTGTCATGGGGACCACTACATAACTCACAAGGAAGAGTGATTTTATTCACTTGATGTAAAGACTTAGGATTTTCGTAGGAACTCATTAGGAATTTTACTTGATCTTCAAGCTCGATCATCCTACGATCGGAAGATTGTGAGTCAATGGGAGGCAAGGAGATTGCCTTAACAGTTTTGGGCAACTCACGGGGGTCATTCCAACTTTCGCTGTCATAGAGAGCAAGGTCCTCCATTATGCCCCATGATTCTTCCACGGTGAGATCACTAAGTTTTCCACCGGCCACTTGGTCAATGGATCGCTTTGTGGGGAAGTTGACATGATCATAAAAGATTTGGACTTAGAGCCAAAGATCAATACCGTGATGAGGGACTTTATGAAGTAAGTCCTTGAATCGGGTCCATGCTTCGTAGAGAGATTCACCTTGACGTTGTTGGAACATCAAGATATCATTCCTAAGCTTAGTGGTTCTCCCGGGTGGGAAAAATTGAGCAAGGAAGCGAGAGGTGAGATCATCCCAACTTGAGATGGAGCCGTGAGGAAGTCGCTCAAGCTAATTACTAGCTTGGTCCCGTAGAGAGAATTGGAAGACGCTTGAGCGCGTGGTCTCTCGAGTAGTAGCATCAAGGTCGATGGAATCGATAATTTTAAGGAAATCCCTTAGATGCTGATTAGGATCTTCGGAACGAAGTCCATGGAATGCACATCTGTTTTGCACCAACCGGATGGTGTCGGATCGCAGGGCCGTAGTTTGGGCTTGGTCGGGAAGCTCAATGGTGTTCCTATAGCCTAGGTGACTTGGTCTCGAATATTCACCAAGAGTACGGGATCTTGGCGGGTCATTTGGTGGTGGGTTGATGAATGGTGGGTGGTTATCACCTTCCATGATGAAAAGTGATGGGGTTACAAACAAAGGTCACGAAGAAGGGGGATAGACTACGAGGAAGCTAAAATTGAGAAAAAAAATTTACTTGATAGGAATCAAGCAAAGAAACCTAAACGAGGTGGACTACTAACTAGCTATTCTATTCCCGGCGCCAAAAACTTGATAGCGCTACACGGCGTCGTTCGGTCAAAGGAACTTCCTTTTCTTCGAGCAAGTTTTATAACACCCTAGGCAAGATGAACCTAATCGTTTTATTGTAGTATTAGGGTAAGCCACGGGTATTGATATCGTTCTCTAGGGGAATAGGAATGCTAGTGAGAAGTTACTACGCTAAGGTTGGGGTTGAGGAAGATTATTTTTTATCTTTTTATGTTTTTTTTTAGAAAATGGAAAGGTACGAATCTCGGGATTTGGATTTGGGGGTTGGTATTTCTACCGATTACTCTACTTGTCTAATTATCTAATCTAAGGTGTATGTAGTATATGTCTAATTATTGTGTGCTTGTATGATGGTTTAAAGATGTGTTCGCTTAGGTTTTATTACTCCTTAATTATCTCCTATTGATGGTTGAATTGTCACGTCCTTATTCTTAATCGCGTTGTGTGTCTAAAGTCGTAGGGTATGCATTTATCCCTAACTCTTTGAACTTACCAAAGGGTCTCGTCTACAAAAACCTCTAGGAATTATAAACTCTAACTCTAAGGCACTCTTTGAATGATTTAGCCTACAACTGCCCTAAGTGTTATAGTCCAAGGTTCACAAAGATTAATCAAGCATTAATTACACAACGAATGACCTATCGCATTACTAGATCATTAACAATTAAGATAAGAGACAACCAATAAGCAAACACACAAGTAAATTAGCCGGACATGGAGAACATGCAAGCATACACACAAATACCTGAAGACATAATTAAATTAATGAAGTAAAACACTTATCTTGGTGTAAGATAGCGTTTGAAACTAAAAAATATTGTACAAGACAGCCTTGGTTCGGTTTAGGTTTTTACTCCAAAAGACTACACACTAAAACTGAAAAATTCGGATTCTATATATAATATTACAATCGCGACGGCGCCACCTTATGATTTGTACTGGCACCGGGTCGCCGTCATTAATGTTTCGTCTTGGCCACGTTAGTCTTGCGACGGCGTCACCTTGTGCTTGTGACGCCGTCCCCTTCGCCTCTCGACCGCCGTGGATCAAATCTAGGCCGTGCGAGTTGCGACGGCCTACTCTTTTAAAGCCTGACACCATCACTTGAAAATAAGCAATTTGGCTACTGAGCCGTCACAGAAGTGCTCCGACGGTGTCGCAGTTAAGTAGTGACGCCGTCACCTTGTATTTTAGCAGCTTGAGTGTCTCGATTCTTGACTTTGGCCATTTTCTTCGTATATCCGCGCCTTTTCGTCCAAATAAGTGCCATTACAGCAATTTGCCTTCAAGAGAACTAAAAAGTGAAAAGGAATGATATTAAGTAATAAAGGATACAAAAGTGATCAAATAAGGGCTTAAACGACCCCTCAAAAAGGTACATTTTAAAACCTTATCAACCACCTCTTCACCTGCTTTCCCTTTTCCTTTTCCCTGAGCAAACATAGTGGTCTGACGTGGTACAACTTCTGGTTCATGTATCCTTACCCCTTTCCTTGGCTGTCTCTGAGTTACTTCAAGACTTTGCAAGCTCTCTTGAATGCCCTCTTGGAGAGCAGCATCGTCTTCATCAATCAAAGACATTTCTTTCTCTGGTTCCTTGGATCCTTTTCCTTTCCCCTTCCATGTGTCACTCCTTCTCTTTTTCTGCTTCTTTGATGGTGAATCAGCAGACTCGGACCTTTCTTGTCTTTTCTTTGGGAGGTTAACATAAGATGATTTTGAGGATGATTTGGTTCGTGATCCAAATTTTGTAGATTTGGGTTGTGTGGGAGTGGGATTGGTTGTGTCATCAACAGTTATGCTAGAGGTATTTTTCATGTATTTCTTGAAGTAATCAGCCTTCTTAATTCTTTCGATGAGAAGTGCTTCGGGTATTGGCATTCCAAACACCTCTTTGTTCACTCTTTTGGAGACAAATTTTAAGTTACCAAGTACAAATTCATCACCAGCTTCATGGAGAACTGACTCACTTCTTAGGGTAAACTGATGTATCTGCTGCAAGTCTTTGGATAATGATCTTTGAGAACTTTACGAATCACCCTCTTGTCTTTAGATTTCTTTCCTTTGACTTGATTCAGAAAATTTTGTCTGTCAGTGCTGAATGTGTCCATAGCCAAGGAGAATTCTTCCCAAATGCGTTCCGCAAAATCGATATTTACCTTTTTAACAATTCCCCACATAATTTGTAGAATTAGAGCCCTCACTCTGTCAAACCCTGAAGTTTTACCAGTCAAGCACAGGTTAAGAATGGTGACAATGGCTCTCCATGGTTGATACACTTCATTGTTGATGACTGCTCAGACCTTTGTTAATTTCCTTTGGATACCCCAATTCTTCGACAAAGTCCATTATCTCTTCAGTAGAAGGTGGAGAAACGAATGGATTTGCAGGGTCTCGTGGAGTGATATTAAGGGCCTCCCTGAGAGTCTCTGTGGTGATGTCATACCACTTATCTTCAAGCTTACAAGTGTAGGTTGCTGTGATCTTGTCCCATGATACAGTGCTTTTTGCAATTTCCACCCATTCCTCAAATGGAAGAAGTTCCTCATCGGTAGGTACAGTGGGTGGTGCAGCGGTAGCGAGGTTCTCAGAGGATGTTGTGCCTGCCATTGTAGTTCTGTAGAGCACACATACAACAACAATATTCGGAGATTTGTAAGGTTAGACAAGGTCAGAAGATCAACCTCAATGCAACAACATGTCTTAGACACTAAATAAGTGATTTAGACTTATGAAGTAGCATACACATATTAGTAAACAAGAAATAAATGTTGGTTTCAAGGCATATTAAGTATAGGACACTCACAAATGTCACAGAGAATTGAAAATGAACGATGGTTAAATGCACACAGACAAAGAAAGTATACGATCAATCACATAATGACCAATGTGGTATACTGAAGGAAACATCATGTAGGTCAAATCGCATAGAGACAATCATTATTTAGACAAATCGCATAAGGCAAATCGCATTATTGTGAAGACAAATTGCTTTATGGACAAGTCGCATAATGCGTAAGACAAGTCGCATTGTGAACAAATCGCATTTTGTCAACACGCATAGGTCAGAGGCATACAACAAACCGCACACGTCAAAACGCATGGGACAAGTCGCATACAGCAAATCGCATTCATCAAGAAGATTATGACAAATCACATACGAAATGTAAAGAGACAAATCGCATTAAGTAATTGATACGACAAATCGCATCAATTATTTTATAATGACAACTCGCTTTTCAAGATCATATGGGACAAATCGCATACAAGAGTTTACAAATACAAATCGCATTCAAGCAACATAATGACAAATCGCATTCAAGAATATTCAACGATAGACCATGAACACAATTATCATAAACTCCATAGATAGTTCTGGGATATAAATTCCACATAGATGAGACACAACAACCTAGATAAAGCATTCACGCAACTAAATCTTAAATCCACTACACACCAATTCACTAACTCACCTAAATCCTCTAAATCACCACATCCCCAAGATACATAGATCCTTTATAAGCACATATTGAAATCCTCAGTACATAATCATGATCTCCTTCTACATTCCCATTTAAAACCCACAACATTAGCATAGTAACGAGAAAGAAACAAACCTAGTTGCAGATTAAAGTCGAAAGAGAAAAAAAATTATGAGTGAGGGAATCTGCAGGTGAAATTTAGTTATAAGGATGATACAAACAAGATTCTTGACAAATACATGTTTACCATGATCAATTAACCTACCACAAGATCTCAATAAAGCCAAATCGCTTCTTAGAATGTTGTAGAGAGAAAAGGCGTGCAAGGTTTGACCAAGAAGTATAATGGTTTGACTAACAGTGACAAACCGCATTATTTATACCTAAGAGCAAGATATCGCTCATTTGACACTTTAAGTCCTTGAACTTGACAAATCGTATGCAAAACATAACATAGACAAACCGCATATCCAAATCCTATAAACAAGTCGCATCCTGATCATAACATGTACAAATCGCATACCACATACCACATATTAGAACATAATATGGCAGATTAAATCACTCTAAGTAACATGCAACGGCTATCCAGAGTACTTGAGATCACAGTAACCAAGCAAGACAAGTGGCACATGAAACATGCATTCAAGCGATACTCAATCCACATAAATCATAAGGCATAATATCATGAATAGAGTGATTAATTCTCCCCCTCAATCAATGACACGAATATGAATGAGTGAACATTGATTGAAGTGAACCCATGTATGAATCGAAGACATCTTAGGTATGTGAGTGTAGATAGACATGTTATAAAAGACAAGTAGAACTTCTGTTCGAACTTCATCTAAAGACCCGTTCCATTATTGAATGACATTTCTAGGACCGTAGATGTTATCGATGCCAGAAGATACGTCTTTTTTTTTAATTTTATGATTATTTTTAGGTTTTTATGGATTTTAAAGAGTTTTTGGTTAACTATTATGTATATGTGTATAAAAGAATATAAAGAAATTATATTTGAAAATTTTAATAATAATAATAAAAAATTATCCGTCAATCGATGAGGTAAGAGTCCTGAGCAAAAATGATCAGGAGAGTCACAGCTTGCAAATCAATTCTGACAAGCTAAAATTCCCGGATGATTAGTCTTCAATACAGTTGGAAACCAGGTCATGATGTTCATGATTGAATTAAGCATTGTACCTGAAAAAGACTGAGGAAAATTTGCACTAATAGCACATGTAGCATTGCATATAGATGGGTTAGTAGCAGTTGTATCCTGTTCTTTAGATGTTTTACAGTCAGGCCTTGGAATGTCATTAGTGGCCAGTGTTTTGATGGGAATCCACTTAAATCCAACATTCTTAAAGATTTTTCCAGTGGGCATCCACTTAAGACAAGAGCTAGGAGTGTGATTCCATTTGGATTCAATGTTCTTAAATGATCTACCAGTAGGCATCCACTTAAGACAAGATCTAGGAGTGTTAGATCCCTTAGTCATAGTAGAAGATGTAACCATTTCCCTATTTTGAATTTTAGACATTTTGTAGTTAACTTGATTCTTAGGGGTGGTCAGTGTTTTGATGCTTCTTAAGTGATTTAGATGATATTTTCACATTCCTGGTCCTAGAGCTTTGAGCATAAGTCTGAGCATTGTCTATCATTTTATCAGAATGAATTAGTGAGGTGACTAGTTTTGACAAAACAATGTTCTCATCAGCTTGGGAGGCAAACCTTGACTTTAATGGTTTAAATCTTTCTGACTTAAATGCATTGGGCTGCCTAACTACAGATCGTTCTTTAGCAATTTGTGAGATTGGCTTCCCCAAGGTTGATGGTTTTGCAATCTTAGTGTTCATACCATTCCCAATAATTTTCCTAAGCTCATTTTTTAAAGCGACTATGGCGAAGCTCTTGTCCTGAAGTTGAGTTTTGAGGGCATCAATGTCTACTAACAAAGAGCTTGTTTGATCTAAAGACTTGGTCTTATCTTCTAATTGATTCATCCTCAGAGACTCATTTTCCCTTAATAATTTGGCCACACATAATGCTAATTCATCATTCCTAGCTTTAACAGTATCACTAACCTCAATATTAAGATTGTTCACACCCATATTAATTTCCTTATGCAAGTCTGAGATTTGTTTTTTCAGATTACATATGGTTGAGTCTTTGTCTTGAAGCTGAGTTTTTAACTGGTTAATTTCAAAAAATTCTCGAAATTCTGGGAATTCCGGATTTATGCAAGATTTTGTAGCAAGAAAACTTTCTTCCTTTTGTTGTATTGCAATTTCCAGAGAAATGCAATGTTTTTCAAGAATTGAGTATTTGTTTGAAAGTTCGTCGAAAATTTTCTTATCAACCACGTTGTTAGTCATGATATGTTTTATCATTGACTCAGCCTCAGTTCGAAGAAACATTTATCAGCCATTTGTTCGTAAAGTCATTAGTTTGCACTAATTAAGCACGAGATGGATTATTAATAATAGTTACCGAAGATTCTCGCACTCAATGAAGATTCGCACCCAATGTTTGTTCGTTCAACATTCGCACTCGGCATCCTCTTCGTGAGGCAAAAGTTTCGAACAACTTGTTGCATCCATTTTGATGTGTATGTAATTCGCTTCAAAGAAATACCGATAGGTTACCCAACTCATCACACCTCTCCATTGATTGCATCTCACATTCATTCATGCAATCACTGCAGGTAGCTTTCTCATGTACTTCTTCACATTGTCCATAAGATGTATAAATGTCTCAATGAACTCATGGATTTCCATTCCAGTATGTTTTTTGAAAGAAATTTCAGTCATTTGTTGATCATAATCTGATGAATATTCCGCACTGATAAATGGCTGAAATTGTTTGTAGATTACTTGAAGTGCAGCACTGGAACCATGCTTTTGAACCTTTTCTTTGGTAAGTTGTAGCTCCAATTGTTCTAATTTTAACAGCAAAGTTCCTGTTAATGTGGATAAGTCCTGACGAAAGAGGGCAATACATGTGCGTTCCATTGTTATGGGTAGAAGCAATATGAGGTGAGAGTAAAGTAGCTGATAGGGCTCAATGCTGCATTCCATTTGCATGGCATTCTGTAGCATTAATAGGTGCAATTCTTTCTCATTGGACACAGAGTATGAATATTTCAGATCATCGTTGGCTGAATCAATCATGATTAAACTTTCTGAGTAGCAAATACTTTCTTTGTTCTCCACAGTATCATATAGTTTGAGCACATTGGAGATTAAGGGATCAGTGGTGAAAGACATTGTCTTAATATCAGATGACAAGTCTTAATTTTCAATAAAATGTCAAACAGTTAAACACAAATCGCTTAAAACAATCTTCCTTATGACAAATCGCTTTAGACAAATTGCACTCGGGACAAATCGCACCGCAAACCAACTGCACCCTAGACAAATCGCACCCTTGACAAATCGCACCCTTGACAAATCGCACCCTAGACAAATCGCACAGTACACAAGTACACCCACTACTTCCACTACTTTGTCCTTTCTTGTCGTTTTGTCTCAATAGACAAATCGCATAATAGACAAATCGCTTCTCTGAAACTGACAAATCGCATAAAATAAGTGACAAATCGCTTTAATAAGCAATCACAAGATAGACAAATCGCATAGTTAGAGTGACAAGTCGCATAGAAGAAACACTTAACGAGACACAAATCGCATCCATGAAATATTCAACAAACACCACTTTTCAATCCAAAAACAACCCAACCACGGTGATTCAAGCCTTCCAAACCAAAACCTAAACACTTATAATTATTCTAAACATAAAAGTACTATCAAAATCCAAACTTTAACACAAGAAATGATCCAAATGATGCAAACTACTCTAAACTCATTCAAACCCAAAAACCTTATGAAAACCACTAGAAATCCAAGAACATGAGAGATGAGTGATCAAACCATGGCTCTTGATACCAATTGTAACATATTGGTTTTCATAAACACATAATTAAGCACAATAATGAGGCGAATGATTTAGAGTTCTAGAGAGAGAAAGTGAGATGTTCTAGAGAGATAAAACAAAAGAAAGGTTAGATTACCAAAATGAACATCCAACCCTCTCCCTTGCGGGGAGAGGGCTATTTATACAAATGAGTACGCCCTCCTACGGGCTGTGGATCAGTCATACAGTGGGTAAAGACCCGTCTTTCTTCCACGGTGTTACTTATACTACTAATACTCTAACTAATATAACGTTACGTCTACGAGCTACAACATGCTAAACTATTGTTGGGGTGACCGACACTTCTTCATAGATTTACCAAATCCTAACAGAACTAATCCTAGAAGAACTAGAAGCACTCAGATGATGAGGTTTTGCAAAAACATATTCCTTTTTTCATTAGGTCTAGACTGTGAAGTGACTGGTTTTAACAAAACATGTTTTGCATCAACTTAGGAGGCAAACCGTGTTTTTGAAAATTTTGGTCGTTCAGATCTAGACGCAGCTGGTTGTCTAACAACTGATTGGTTTCTAAGTGGTTGAGCAACTGGTTCCCCAAGATTGATGGTTTTGCAAACTTAGTGCTCACACTATTTCCTGTTAATTTTCTTAGCTCATTTTTAATGCTGCAATTGTAAATCCTTTTCCTGAAGTTGAGCTTTTAATTCATTATTTTTGGCCATCAAAGAAATTGTTTATTCGATAGTCTTAGTTCTTGTTTCTTTGATAAAATCATACAGATCTTTGTAATGCTTTTTCAAAGTCTCATTTTCCTTAAGTAATTTAGCCACATTATGTTCCAATTTGATGTTTCTTGTTTCAATTGCATCAATGTCATGTTTAACCTTGGCTTTTGATGCAGGTTTTCTGACCAGGTTTTAATATTTATAAAGTCTCGTTTACCTATGGTCCACCTTATGCACTCACGGGCAGTGTACCCGGTCGTGTGTAGTGTAGTAATCGATAAAACCGAGGTCGTCCCAAGAGCTATGTGAGCGGATTCTAATTAAGTCTAGGTTTCACTGGTTTTAATTGTTTTAAGTATTGAAATGATTAATTAACTAAAAAGACAAGAAATGAAAGAAAATAAGAATAGAGGTTGTGATCAATAAGGGGTAAAGTGTGTTAACCTAGTTACTCATCCTATCATGTTATGTTCACGTCTAACTACTTCTAATTGATTCAAGTGGGGTTTTAAGTCGCTAGGACAGCATTTGGTCAGTTCGTCCTAACCTATCACCAAAGGCTTCCACCGGAGATCAAGCTACTACCCTTGAAAGTCCAGTTGTTTTTAGTCCCCTAAGCCAAGTCATTAAGTTCTTCTACATGCAAGATTCGTAACAATGAGTGCCCGGGCGCTAGCATCTTAGACACTCATCCCTAACTTCTTAAGTTCATCCAAACGGCAGGTGATCATTTGGTCAGTTCGCACAAGCAAAAAAGGGTCGTCAGTTGGTCAATTCTTACCCTTCCCACTCATTCTACCTACTTAGGGTCAGTTGGTCAATTCTCCTAAGCAACTAGACACTACCGCCATTCAAAACTACCGAAACTAGGGTAGCTACTAACGAACTATGCATGCATACACTAGAAACAATTATATGAAAGCATGTAAACATAAACAAAACAATTAAGGAATCATAACTAGGCTAGCACCAAAGGTGCTTAGCCGATCATATTAAAAGAAACCAAAGATTCAATGTTTTACATAATGTAATACATGAATCGAAAGTAAAAGAAAAGATAATCGCTAATGCTTATCGTTAGGGAGTGATTTCTCCCTTGGATATTGCTCCGTTGCTCTTCAAGATCTGCCTTTGGACCCCTACTCACGTTCTCTACTTTTTGGTGTGGAGTGAATGATGTGAAATGCATAATTTAAGGCTTGCATTTATAGGCGTGATCTAGTTACGGCATAACTTTAGTTGAGAGTTACGCCGTAACCTTTATAATTCCATAATAATGCTCTCGTAAAGCTGGTTACGGCGTAACACATGGAATGGGTTACGCCGTATCTTCAGTACAGGTTACATTTGTATTGATTACGCCGTAATCATTGAAAGGAGTTACGGCGTATCTGATGGCGGTGTGGAACATCCTTTGACCTAGTTGGTTACGGCGTAATCCTTAGTGGGAGTTACGCCGTAATTCGCTGCTGAGCTGGTCTTTTGAGTCGCTAGTTACGGCGTAATGTGAGAGATGGAGTTACGCCGTAACTACTTCACAGTAGGCATACTATCATAAATCTCTTAAGAAAATCTCCAAATCCGCGTCTCATTAGCTCCAATTCTCGTAATTTACCTGAAAGTGAAATATAAAGGAAAACAAGCGTAAATCCAAATAAACGAGCATTATCGGGGGAAATCGACACTTAATATTCAGGACTATTTGATGTTATCAGCTTCATTACTTTTCTCATGCATATTAATTCGTTTTTTTCAAAATGTTGATCGTTGAGTTTTTGGCTTGTAGCTGAGCTTTCATAGTGTTTATTTCAAAAAATTCACGAAATTCAGGATATTTCAAATTCTTACATGGTTTGTTAGTTTGAAAACTTTCCTCCTTATGTTGTATTGCGATTTCAAGTGAAATGCAATGTTTTTCAAATTGTGAGAATCTGTTTGAAAGTTCATTATAAACTTCTTTTTCAACCATATCATTTGTTTTGAAAAACTCAACCTTAAGCAAATAACTTTTTACTTGATCATGCTCAGCATCCTTGTCAATCTCTCGTTCCCTATGACTCATATTTGTTGAATCAGGAGTAGTATTGCTATCAACCTTTTTCAACCGATATGTGTCATAAATAGGTTCAAGTTGATCAGTCTGTTTTTGTTCATTAGCAAGGACATCATGTTGAACAGTCAAATGTACCTCAGCAAATGGTACTTGGTCATTTACTGGTCTGATATCTGCATCTACAACATGTGTGCTATAAGTCCCTGAACTACTGCATGTATCATGCTTATCATGAGCATCAACATGTGTGCTATAAGTCCCTCGTTGGAGGTTTCTACAACATCTTGTTCATGTTTCTTTTCACCAGCTTCAATGCTTGTTGAATCATTGGTCACTATTTTAGAAAGCCCGGTAACTCTTTCCTCTATCGATTTATCTATAGCTTGTCCTTCCATAATTGAATAACTAATCCCTATTTTAGAGGCAATAGCATTGGATTCCTCCATAGAGCTTTTAGCAGGAATTTCTTATTCTTCAACCATCGGAGTAATATCAGTGTCACATTCCTTTGTTGAATCCTTAGCTTCGGTCACTTTCGTTATCACATTTTTTTGTACATCGGCGCCACTAGAATGTGTGACATCCCCTTCCTCACTGGGGCCTTTAGTAGCCTCTACTTAATCGGCAACTAGAACAACAACACTATCTCCACATTTCATTATTGAGTCGACTACTTCTGTTGTCTCCAATTTCTCATTCCTCAGTTCTTCGACCTCAATAGGATCTTTTTCATCTCCCCCACCCGATACTTCAGCAACAAGATCTTGTTCTTTAACAGCATTTGGAACAACTTCAATTTCATTTACTTCAACATTGACCTCATCAGCCTTCACAATCGGGTGACTTATTTCTTCTACTTTCCCAGCATCTGTAGAGAGATCAAGCTTGCTCCCTTAACTTTGACCACTACATACTGTAACAACTAAGCTGGCATCCAATGCTTTACTCGTATCAACCTTAATCTCTCTTGATTGCATCCGGCTCTCATTCACCTCGATGTCATACTTGAGTTTGTGTTGTGCTTTCTCCTCAATATGCTTCTTAACATTACCCACGTGTTGGAGTAATGTTTTTCTGAACATGCTAACTTCCATTCCAGTGTAATTAGCAAAGCACATTTCTGTCATTTGATAGTCATAATCCCAAGTGTATTGGGAGTTGATGAACAATTGAAGTTGTTTGCAAATAACTTGAAGTGCAGCCATGGATCCAATTTCTTGAAATTCTTCTTTGTTGAGTTGTTGTTCAAGTTGCTCTAAGTTCAAGAACAATGTGCCTGTGAATGTCTGTATATCCTGACTGAAGAGTGACGTAAACGCTCGTTCAAATCCTCCCTCGAATCCAAGTCCTTCTAAAATTACCTTGAGATGTGAATGAACTAGTCGAAAATGTTCCATGCAACTATCCTTTGCATTATCTAGCATTTGTTGTAACAGGTGCAACTCTCTCTGATGAATTCGAGCCCAAAGATTCCACATTAGCATTATCCGACTCAAACACGTTTATCAGTTATACATTGTTGGGAATCTTTTGTTCATCGATCATGTCGTACAATTTGAGTACCTCAGCTATGAATGAATCCGAAGTGTTTGACATGATATGAATGTGCACGGGATTTTACAATTCTATGATTTAAACCGAGAAACAGAATCTTTCGCGGGATTTTACAAAATCAAGAAGAAACCGTGAGCCAATGATAATTGTTGGATTGGTAGAATGATTAGTGATTGTATGTTAAACGTGATGATCGTTTGATATACTAGGTGATATGTTGTTTAGTTGTGATTTGGTTTGGTTGATGCACGTAGTTATAGTGAAATTTTGGTCTTAAAACTTAAAACCTCAATAACTTCTGTTCGGAGCGGTTTAAGCCTCGAAGGTTGACCCAAATGGACTTTAGTCGATTCGGTGTGTCGTTCTCCTCGTTCTCACGGTCGTTTTGATGGGTAGAACGCTGAAAACGGAGTTACCGTTCAAAAGTTATGGTCGTTTGAAGTTTTGACGTAAAAGGTCAACTTTGGTCAAACCGCAAGTAGTCAAACCGCAATTAGCAAACTGCAAAAGTCAAAACGGAGTCTTCTTGATGCAAAACGCAACACCAAAATGCAGAGTCAAATCGCAGTCACAAAATGCAGTCTTGAGCCAAAACATAACACTCAAACCGCAACAAAGCAAAACGCAATACTCAAACCGCAACAAACCTCAACTGGCAAAACGCAATACTCAAACCGAAACTGACGAACCGAAACTACCAAACCGCAATAGTCTTGAGCAAAACGCAATGTCAAACCGCAAGAGGACAAAACTCAGTTTCTTGATCAAACCGCAACTTAGCACAAACCGCAGATGTCAACCCTCAATCAGTCAAACCGCAATAGCAAAAGGACAAATCGCAAGGGACAAAAAAGGTCACTTTCTCACAAGTACAAGTGTCACAATCACACAGTTTTGTCTTTATTACTCTTTTGAGCAAAGAATCAAAACGCAACTCAGTTTTAATCCCAAAACGCGATACACTTCAACACAACTATCCTCAAACCGCAGCTTAGAACACGTCAAAACGCTATCAAGAACTAGCAAACCGCAACTTAGAAATAACTTCAAAAATACACGAATGCACTCAAATTTTCCACTAAACCTATGAAATACACCAACTAATCACTAAAGAACGCACATCCAACAATTCTAAACACTAAAGTACGACCCTATAACAAATTTAACCATAAAATAAGCTCGAACTATGATGTTTACTACAAATAGCATTCAAACCAAAGAAAACCACAAGAACCAAGCAACAAATCCGAGCACCCACAATCTAAAAGATCAAACCATGGCTCTTAATACCAATTGTAAGTTACTCTAAAATATGAATCGTATGGTCTTTGTGGATTTGGTGTATGGCGGATTTTAGAGAGAGAAAGAAAGAGAGAATGGGAGTTCTAGAGATAGAAAGTGAAAGAGAAACTTGTTGTATGATTAGAAGCTCCAACCCTCTTCCTTGGTGGAAGAGGGTATATATAGTCTTTACATAAAACGCCCCTACTTGGGCTGTGGAGCGAGCTGACAGTGGGGAAATCCCCGACTCGACTCCACGGGTGTTACTCTAATTAGTCTAATACTAATAAGCCTACGAGCTTACTTATGCTAGATATAAGATGGGGTGACCGAATCTTTCATATGGATTTTCGTAATCCTAACAAGGACATTTTTTGCAGTTACACTTAACAAAAATTAATATATTATATTTATAAGTTTTATTAAAAATAAAAAAAAAATATATATATATATATATATAAAAATTACAATGTTTTTCAATTAAGAGAAAACATGTTTTGATTGGTAAATTTTTGAAAGGGCAATTAAGCCCATTTCAAAATTTATAAAGGCTCTGCGTACCCATTTCAAAAAAAGATGGCTAACTGCGTTCAAATCTTTTTATAAATTAGCCTATAAAAGCCTATTTTTTTGGTTGTAAGCACAAATTGTCATATCTAGTTATTACTACGACTGTTTGATGGTGGATTTGGTGAAGGGTGAGAAAACCAAACAATAGGATGGTTAAACAAGCCCGCGTTGATTTACTTGACACACGTGTAGGGTGATCAACGGTCCAAAACCGGATCAGACCGGACCGAAACCGAACTAACCCAAAACCTTATACTGAGTCCGGTCCGGGTTGGTCCAATCTGGTCCTTCGGTCGGTCCGGTCCAAGAAGGCATAATAGTGGGGTTTTACGTAAGACCGGAACGGACCGAACCTGACCGAGACCGGACCGGACCGTTGGTCCTTCGGTACAGTCAGTTTTTGGTCGATCCGGTCGGTCCTTTGTGTCTCAGTCGGTTTTAGGTTTGTGATGCTCAGTCCCACACACATGTATACAAGGGAAGTGAAGATCATTGTGAACTTGACATTTGCTAAAATTAAACTGGAGATGCTAAAATGAACGAGAAAACATAATATTAAACAAAAATGAAGATAATAGTTAAACATGGGTGGTAATTTGGGTCATGTCCGGGTTGGCAGGTTTGGCTCGGGGGTTAGTGGGTTCAAAAATTCAACCCAAACCTGACATATTTAGTTAATCGTGTCGAGAAGTTCAACCATAACCTAACTCGTTTATTTTTGTGTCAGTCTCGAATCATGTCAGAAACTAAGGGTGAGCAGAAACCGCACTACAACCGCAAACCGCAAAAAACCCGCACCACAAAAATCGACCCGCAACAAAAACCGATGGTGCTGTTGTTGAAAATAGAAAAACTGCATTTTGCGGTCCGGATTGGGTTTTCACGTAATGTTTTTAGAAAAACCACACCGCACCACTCCATCATATTCAAGTAATTTTTTTAGTTTTTTTAAAGGATTTTTAACTGCCCTAGCACACGCTGTTACACAGTAAAGCCCCATTAAAAGTAAGGCACGTAAATCCAAGAAAAGTACAATTTTGTGGATCCCTGTGCCTTTTCTGTGGACCCGTGTCCTTTATAATACCATACGTGCCTTAGGCACATATGTTGACAAACCCTTTTTTAAATAGCACACTAAAACTTATAAGTTGTTTTATGATAAAATGCTTTTATTGATACTTTTATAATTAATCATTTTAAACACATTTTAATGGTTAATTACTGTTTGAGTTTTTATGTAATGTAACTTTATTTTTCTTTCAATTTATCATCGAAATTTATAAAATTCTTCATCTCATTCGACTTTGACTATGGTATATAGATTTATAATTTCATACTAATACACAGCATTTTATATATATGTTTCAATCCATCATGTAACCTTATGATATATTTACTGAATAATAAATATATATCAAAAATTATAATTTAAAAAAAAAATCTTTGGAAAAACCGCATAAACCGCAAAAACAGAAACCGCAAAACTGCATAAACCACAAAAACAAAAACCGCAAAACCGTACAGATGTGGATTCTCATTTTTTTAAAACCGCAATTACGAATACAGGTTGGTTTTTACCAAAAACCGCACCATGCTCACCCCTATCAGAAACTGCCACCACTAAGTTAAACTACTATAACATTATAACAGTGTCAAACATAATATAACTATAAACCACCAAATACAATTTAGTGAAACACGTCAAACTAAAGTAAACTAGGCGTTATCGTCACAAAAAGGATATATACTTTGGGAAAGGTCCTTTCTAGTAATTAGTAATTACACATTACACTTCTTCTTTTTTGCACGTTTCGGTAATTTCACTTGTTTTGATTGGTTAAATTGGTAAGTTTTCATGTCAATAACCGGTACAAAGGGTTCAACTATGTAGTGTGTCATAAGTTATACTAAAAGGCTGATCTCGTTTGCTAATGTGTCTCGATAAGGTAATAACATGGATACTTTGTACTTTGAACCAAACGGTACGTCATCCAGGGACGGAGCTAGGGGGGGTCCCGTGGGTGCTCGGGACACCTATGGATTTTTTTGATATAGTGTTAATTTTATAAGAAAACATCGATTTTTCCCAAATGCATCTTAAATGACCCCGTTCTATCGAAATGTGTTTCTATATTACGGTTTAAAAAATTTTGTGCACCCGATCATATTTAGTCCTGGCTCCGTCCCTGACGTCATCACCGAGCATCATAAAAAAAAAGTCGGCATTTAGTATATCTTATGCGCATCATACAATTTAACCGGTGGAGCGGTTACTAGCTGAAAATACGAGAAAAATTACAATCTTGACACACCATTTAAAGTATAATAACTAAAACGTGACAAATAATGGTCCAGTTACCAAAACGAGGGGTCACTAACAGACTTAGGCGTTTTATTTCTAAGAGAAGCATTGATCTCTAAAGCTCAGTGCTAAATGAAAAACAAAGTTCATACGCAATGCCATGATATGGTATCTTTGACTCATCTTTGACTCCTTCTAGAACTCAAACTCTAGGGAAATGATCTTTCTTGATTAACTGAGAAAATTAGAAAGAGACAGTAAGAATACATACAGTTAAAATCGAAAGAAAAATAAGAAATGAATGCAAGCTAAATGTATGATAATAATGGAAATGTAGACATAGAGATAGCTAGGGGCATGGCACTACTAAATGTGTATGAGTGACACATGAATTGAATCTATATGATGCATGTGCAATGAGGTCATTTAGGAAGCAATTTAGAGACCAATATCAAGTATCATTCACAATTATCCAATGATCAAATATAGTGTGTCTAAGGGGCCATTGATAACAGCATATATAAAACCTACCTTCGCATTCCTTTTGCTGTTCTTTGCATGCCTCCTTTTTCTCTTTAAAGCCCTTTTGTCAGTATTTGTTGTCTTGAACCGTCTCTGTATGGTACCATGAGGAGATACAAGGCTCTGCACATATACAGGAGTAGCCATATATTCCATAATCCTTAACGAGCGACAATAGGAAGAACTCTTGTGGGTAATGTAACTGAGCCTTCTCAAGTAGTGTGGATCAACATCCATCTCCTCACAACGATATGGTGCCTGTTCCCAAGAGTGTTGCACTTGGTAACTTCTCATTATCCAGATCATAGGGCGGGGTTTTATATCTCTAGAACATTTGTTTCCAAATACTTGACTGGATGGTGCTTGATGTTTATATATGCATAGAGATTCTTTAATATAACCAAGCTTGTCATCATCGTTACATTTATATAACAAATCATTTGGTTGGGGGATTTCATTAAACTCTTGTTGAGATAAATCAAAAGAAATAATCACTTTCTTGTTTTTTCGGTCATTCATAAACCAGTGAAGTGACCCCTCGCATAAGATACCAAGTCTAGAAGCAACATCAGAATACCTAAATTTGATATCTCCAATAAGGTTCCAAATATTTGATTTCAATGCTAACACATGAAAGCGTGTTCGATGTTCGCCTATCCCAATCCCTAAGACAACCTTGTAATCATCTATGGATGCGTCGTAACCAAAACCCCAACAAGGGTATGAAAACCGCGGCATGGTCGTTTTGGGAATAATTTCGTTAGGTAACGTTGGTAGGTAATTAACCTGTCTAGTAATAGGATTAGTTACTAAAAGTTCAACATCTTTGGGAGAGATGCATACTAGGCCATTTGAAGAACCAACAATATGATAGTCATTGCATATAAACGAACTGACTAAAGACTCACAACAACCACCGTGCATAATGATCCTTTTATCTCTAAACTCATAATTTTTAATAAAAGTATAGTTGAGATGAGCCTTAACAAAAAGAGGAGTCGAGATTAAAGATAGCCATGACTTACAAACGCTTGTGCATCTAAGTAGATCAATCACATCCAGTCTTACAAGTATGTGCTCAATCACATCTAACACGAGCTCAGACATTAGAACAAAGAGATGAAACAGAAAACAGAAAGAAGGCTAGAGGGTGTAGGGGATTTATTAGGTTAATCAATTCATCTGTATAGGAAGCCCAAGGCTCAGATACTAAAAATTCGAGCCCAAGAGTAAAGTCTGTTCTTTAAAGTGGGCAGGGTAGGCTCCCATCGCGGGTCTTCAATTTCTCTTCATAATTTAACGCATATCTTTGTATATAATTAATAAAATAATTACATTATTTCGGAGTGTTTTCAAAAACTCTTCTTATTGAAAAAAAAAATTAAACCAATAGAAGAGCTCGAATTTGCCACGTAGGCAAAATCGAGCAATATGATTGGTCAATAGAAAGTCAAAATTAAATTGGTTTTGGTCAAACTTAATAATTTTGGTGGAGAAATTTGGTTAAGAAAAAAAATACATAAAAATATAGGTGTCAAATTTATGAGAACATAAACTTAAAAAAAGAGGGAGTAATTAATAAAATCTTAGAAGTTCAAAAAAAAAATTAATAAAACTTTAGTGGTTGAATTTTAAATAAATTATATAGAGCTATGTGTAAAATTACAAGTTTTCATGTTTTTTAATAACTTAAGAAAAAAACAAATAACCCCTTACACTTTATACCCCCTATACTTTATAATATTAGTAACGGGAATATAAATATCAAATGTAAAGCACGAGCACGTGATATGAAAACAAATATACGCGATTCTACTTATAACAACGACTCGTGAATTATTATTTAAAATTTATATATGGATATCCATAAAAACATTTTAAAAACTTTACGGAGCATATTTTAACTTCATCAACACTCATTATGTGCTACTAAACTCGCACATTTTGTACAACATGATATCAATAGTTAAAGTTAAACAACAAAATCAACATCAACCTCAACATGTATGTCAGTTAAAAACGTTTTACAAAGCTAATTATTAAAAAAACAAACAAACAAACACATGGGTTAGATAGTCATTGGTTAATTTAGAAGGTGTTTTCCTTAAATTATAAAAAAAATTCTCATAACAATCACCTCCTAAAAAAACGTAGGTGATAACCTAACTTTATTCATTGACGTGATGTTTCATTAAAAAAAAAACGTAATAGTTGGCCGTTGTAAAGAAATAAAAGTATGTACATGAGAATTATTAAGCAAGAATATATAGTTTTTAATCGGGTTATTACGTTACTATACTGCGATAATGTTATTGAGTTGGTAATCACCTGTGAGATACAACCATTCTTCTATACTTATGATTTATGTGTTAACCTCTTTGCTTCTAATAAAATCCGAAAGAGACTTCAACAGAACTTTGTCTTATGCCTTATCTAGCTGATAGTTTTTAGTAACTTTTTTTATGATTTAACTTTTTTCTTATACACACCAACTTTTAGTAGTAGTTTTTTTAATTGAAAAGTTCTACGCTTAATATTTGTGTTTTTACTATAAACACACTAAGCTATGATATTAGTTGTGAGTGGGTTTTTTTTACTAAGCTTCTCAAAAAGCTTATAGCTTTATCATAAACTTATTGTGTTATGGTAATTGAATAAGCCAATAAGCACATTTAATAAGCATACCAAACACCCATTTTGTTCTAATCTGAAGTTTTCTTATTTGATGTTATGACTAACTTTGTTGTTATCCTCACTATAATGCAACATGTTAGTGTTTTTGCAGTTTTATGATCTTATCGCACATACTAAAGTGTAATGCAATTTTTTTTTTGTACGTTTTTTAGAGGGTTAATAACCTTTTAAAGCACTATACTTGTCAAGAATGGCAGTTCTACGTAGCGAACTAAAAAAATAACTCTTTTAGACATCAAAGTTGACATTTTTGTCTTTTTTTAAATATTATGACCATTTTATCCTTTTTGAATTTTTTTCGAAATACTTTTTTTTCCAAATTTTTTTTTTCTGAATTTTTTTTTCAAAATTCTTTTTTTTTTGAAACTTTTTTTCTGAAATAATTTTTTTAATTTTTTTTGACATGCGATTTTTTATTTTTATTTTTTAGATTAAAAGAATTTTCTGAAAAAAAAATTTGAATTTCTTTTTTTTTTTTTGAAATATTTTTTCAAGGGTAAAATGGTCATAATACTTAAAGAAAGACAAAAATGTCAACATTAATGTCTAAAAGTTATTTTTTACTGCTACGCAGAAGTGCCATTCTTGACAAGTATAATGCTTTAATAGGTTATTAGCCCTTTTTTAGAAGAGGATTAAGTATCAACACATGATTGTCGTGGAAGGATTTTCTACGCCTATTCAAGGTATGAATGTATAATTTAGTTGAGTTGCTGATTTAGATAATACATGAATGTATTTTAATGTACCAAAGATGTGTTTTAGTGCCTATATAGGGAATTTTATGGTAGGAATGTTCGAATATGTGAGTCGGATACGCATGTTAAACAGTTAGAAATACGTGAGCCTATTGGGGCACATGCAGTAAGCAAAATTGTGTGATATGATTGGTTAATAAAAGTCAAAATTAAATTGATTTTGGTCAACCTTTAAAGTGGACACGTGCGGACCCAGGTCAATGCGGGCCACATCAAACTTTCACAAAAATAACTTTGAAATGACCAATGTGGGGTGTAGGTCGAGGATAGGTCGAGGCAACCTAAAACTAAAATCTTGTTTTTCAACCGATTTACACACTCTTTCCTTTCAATATATATATATATATATATATATATATATATATATATATATATATATATATATATATATATATATATATATATATTTTAACTTCACGATCATAACTGTGGCCGTGGTTCCGGTCATCTGGAGAGAATTCATTCTTATTGAAAACACGCCAATAAGAGAGCTCGATTTCCCCACGTAAAGTGTGAAATGATTGGTTAATAAAAGTCAAAACTAAATTGATTTTGGTCAAACCTTAATAAATTTTGTGAAAAATTTTGGTTGATAGAAAAAACACATAAAAATATAGGTGTCAAATTTGTGAAACCAAAAACTTAAAAAAGAGGAGGTAATTAATAAAACTTTAGTGGTTGAATTTTAAAATGATATGAGTTAAGTGTAATATTATAAGCCTCCATGTTTTTAATAACTTTGGATTATAAACAAATACCCCCTTATACTTTATATCTTAAAATATACAATGTATATGTTGTTTTAAAATAACAACATATAAATTTGCATAAGATTATAAGTATAATTTTTTTACTTTTACGCTCAATAATAACCCACTTATTTCATTTTTAAAGTTTAACTTATGTGACACGAAGTTTACATTTTAAATACGCTAAAAATCAAAACGAGAATATAATTATCAAATTGTAAGCACGGGTTACTTTAATATAAAAATGAATATACGCGATTATACTTATAACAATATTTGTAAAAACAAAAATTTTAAAAAAAAAAATATGAGGTAATTAATAAAACTTTAATGGTTGAATTTTTAAAAATTATATAAGGTTAAGTGTAATATTATAAGTTTTCATGTTTTATAATAACTTTAGAAATTAAACAAATTCACCTTTATACTTTATACCCCTATACTTTATATATTAAAAATACAATATATATGTTGTTTTAAAATTACAACATATAAATATGCATAGGATTATAAATATCAAAATATTTCTTTTACTATATAATTTCAGTAAGGACTCATTTATTTTATTTTAAAATTATGATTATGACATGACTTAATTTGAATATTAAATACTAAAATTTTGAAAACGAAAATATAATTATCAAATTGTAAGCGGGTTATTGTAATATGAAAAATATATATATACGTTGATTGACTTATAACAAATTAATTATTACTTATTTATTTATATAAGGATATGTAGAAAAACATTTTTTAAAACTTTAAGGAATATATTTTAACTTCATCGACGCTAATTATGTGTTACTAAACTCGATCTTGTGTACAACATAATAAATAGTAAATATCAACATCAACATATATGTTTATATAGTTAAATCTTGAGTTTAAGAGAAATTTTACAAATTTTATTTTAACAAATCTAATGGATAAATATATTCTCGGCATAAGTATATAATTATATGTAATTACCTTTAAACACAAAATATTCAGTATTAATATAAAATATTTTTTTTTTTGTCAAAACCCCGTGCGTGCACGGGTATTATAACTAGTATTATTACTAAGCGAATATCCGTGCAACAGGATTTTATATCAACAAACAATAATAGCTGTGCTATTATGGTTACGTGTTTCTTATAGTGTTTATACACAACAACATAAAATAATTTAAGTGTAATTGAGAAAAATGTCGTAACATGCAATAATTGAACTCAAAGAACTGGCTAATGTATTAGCTAACGTATAAAAACATAGCATGTTTGGGTTATTTGGAAGTTTATTAGCTTTTTATTACAAAATAATCTTCTACAAGCTAAGTAGCTTCGTTTGAATGCATTACCTACAAGCTTTTATTTCAAACAAATAGCTCCAAAATGAAAAGCTGATTCATGAAGCTTTTTAAATGTCTATGAGCTGTTAAAACTTTAAATTATTAATATACCCTCTAAACCTTTTTTAAATGTCTATGTAGCTCATGTTAACAGCTTTGCATAGCCTATCGCTTTTTACAAACATACCCATGGTGAAACTGAAAATGAAACGTTGCATCAATTTCAAAATAACTAACAATGCACGCCGAATAAGGATCGAGATGAATATGTAAAATATGAAGAAAAAAGAAATATGATGATTAACTATGAAGTATGAACTATCACAATTTTAAAAAGAATATGTTAAATGCTACGAAAAAAAATGAATATAGATTATTAATAAAGTGGGTAAAAAAAAACAAACTGCCCTATGATGTGCAACATAAGCGTGTTGATCGGTTCGGTTATCGGATTGTTCGGTTAGTTCGATTCGGTTAATTCGGTTTAAAAAAAAATTAGGTTAACCCGATAATCGAACCAAACCAAATTCAAATTTTTTTGATTCGTTGTTCTGCCTTAAGTTAACTAATAACCCGAATTTCACTATTTAAAATAAAAAAAATTAATAATTACATATATATTTCGCAAAAAAATATATTTCAAGCATAAAAAGTGTTTTATTACATTATGATAACCTATTTATTTATATATATATAAATATACTTAAAAATATATAAATATATAAAAAATATATATATTTATATGAATTCGGTTTTCGGTTCAAACTGTCAAACCCATATCCAAACCGAGAACCAAATTAGTAGTTCGGTTCGGTTCAGTTTTAAAAAATTCGGTTCGGTTATTAGTTTGGTTCGGTTATTTTCGGTTTGGTTCGGTTTCGATTTTCGGTTTATTCAGTCTTTTCGGTTTTTTCGCTCACCCTAGTGCAACATAATTTCACACAACAAGAGCTATTGAGATACCGAGGTCCAATAAAATGAGGTAGCATGATAAATTCGACGTTGGCTCAAAACATTCTAAAAAACCAACATAAACGCTACCAAGGATCCTACCCTTAATAAGATCCGTATACGAGAGATTCCCAACAATATGAAATGCCCGTAATGAGACAAGACCCCAATGTCAACGTATGCTTATCAAACAATTTTAGAAAGCAATCATAAACCACCTTTCTTTACTGTTAAGAAGTACCAAGGCAAACACACTGGTTCTCTTTAATCCACTATTTGACTTCATGATCTTGTTCTTTTGGGAGCCTGCTTAAAACAAAATTAAATCTATAAGATATATAGAATACAAATTATTAATCAGATAAGGAGTTGGGACCTTCAAAAATCAAAACAGCCAATTACCAGAGTTGCAGTTTTAATAAGCAGATGCAGTTTATGCACTGCTTATATTCTGCTTATCAAAATGTATCCGAACTATAATCTTCAACAGCCAACATTAGCAGGATAAGCAGTTATGATAACCAATCATACACATATCTTATATTTACTTCCACTCTTATGAGAATCAAGGTAAACATACAAGTTCTCTTTAACCCGTATTTGATCTATCTCCTTTTTGACAACCAGAAACATTACTACCTCCCTCCTAAAACTAGTGTCCGTCTCTTTTTTAATAATTTGTTCCAAACATATACATGTACAAAAATAACAAAAGCATAACTAATCAATTCAGAACGTATGAGGTAACTAAGAGTGTACCTACATGTAATCATATTTGCAAGTACTGGCAATGCTACTTTTGGGGCGCATTGAGTTATAATACTTCTCATCAAGACAGCTCAAGAATAAAACTGCAAAAATAGAACAGGATGAAAAGCTGCGTCTAAAAAAATGTAAATGAAAGAAAGAAGAAGCCAATAAGTTTGTGTAAGATTCAAAAAAATCTAAAGATCTGAAAGGATACCTTGTTTATGATCATCCACCCCATGGGGGAAATAATCATTTACAGCAACTTTCTCATCTGATGTTAGCACAACAATTATGACTTGGAACTGAAAATAAACATAAAACACAAGTTAGTCAAGTTTTATCAGTTAAACATATGCATAAAAATCAAACAAAAGTGTGAATTTTCAGCTTGAACAGATATTCTAAAAGGCAATCAGGTTGCGCACGAAGTCAGCAGCTACTTGCAAAGTGTATTCGTCGCCCCATTCTCAATCCCTATTAAAAAATAAAAGGCTTAGTGCTAAATTGAAATACAGTATGCTAAACAGAGAAGAGCAAAAGACTTACCGAGACGTGATTTTTATGTATTCTAGATACGTCAAATCAGCATCGGCATTGGCTGGAGGGCTGACATGATCCTGATACAACTCGGGATGTAGCAGGAGCTGATCCATGTAAATAAGAAGATTCAAAAGCCCATAATATGATAATATACTACTTAAACACAAAAGAACTACGAAGTAATTACTTATATAGAAGCATGTGTTAACCAGTCATTATCTTAAGGTTATACCTGTTTAACCAGACACTCCCTAACTTTTTGGTAAGGCCATTCCACAGCACCTAGTTGTTCAGAAATTGCCCTAACCTGGAGAAATCATGTTAGTATTGAATAAAAGAATAATTCCTTAGGGAAAATCAATCAAATTTCGCAGCACCTACCTGGCCATTACCATCACTTAAAGCTATCTTCCCAGCATACCCATAAAAAATTTTCCTGATCAACTCAAATTGTCAGTCAAAGTATACACTAACTAAAACACAGAGCAAGCACCAATAGGTACTTACCAAAAGGCCAATACACAGCAAAAAAATAGTGCTTGTATTTTGAACATAAAAAAGGGAATTTTAACCTTAAACAAAGTAAATTACATGTATTTGGTGAAAGTTGGGTCACAAAACTGCTATAAACAAAATGAAAGTTTACCTCTCCTTGAGCCTCTTATAACTCGGAGACTTTATAAGATATTTTTTGGGGATATCATCAGGCTGCAAAAAAAGAAGAAAAAAAAACATATAGTAATAATGTAGTCATATAGAAAGAACTAGTTAACCTTATTTTTTGGTCACATACGGTTAAATTGAATACATAAATACCGTTATGCTGATATATTTGTGTTTTACCCCCTTTTTAATGAAGTAAAGTATATGGCTTACGTCAAATTAAGTTTGACTAAATATGTTACATCTTTGGTGTGATGAATATTTAAAGACAGATCTTTGTTAGATGGAAACCTTAAATAATTGGTGGGGTTTATTATGTTCTTGTAATTGAATGCCACAAAAAATATCTCATAACATGAATTGATTTAATGATGAAACACCTGTATTCTATACTCGGAATTTGTCACACACTAAGAAACTGTACATTTGCTTATTGCGTTTTTTACAACAGAAGCTAATCCAAACACTATCTTCTAAAACAGAAAACAAAACTCTCAACTTTCTCTCTCATCTAACTGATTTTCCCGCCATAATTCACCATTAAAAAACTCTAAAAAGCTTCAATTCATAATGATTTCATGAATATTTTCTAAATCCAATCCATCCAATCGATTCATCTTTTCTTTCCGCACATCCCTATACCATCTGATTCAAAATCCCACCAGTAATTTGTGATTTCAATTGTGCGTCATTTTGGCGCCAAAATTGGATCTAAAATTCTGGATGTTTTTTTTTTGTTAATTCCTTGTGTAATTAGGTGTTATTTTTGATTTCCTTCATATTTTTTTGCACTGTATGTACAAAATGTCTTCGAATAAACGGGGATCAAAAAGGAATGTTAAAATGCCTAAAAGATATGAAGATTCTGTTGTTACTGGTAAGAAGGGGGTCAAGGATAAAAGTGTGAGTAAGGAGGGAGGTAAAAAAGATGCTATGAGTAATAATGAAGTTGTATCCAGTTCTGATGCTGTGAATAGTGTAGCAGGAGATGGTGTGGAGAAGGGTGATGTAGAGGGAACAAGTGTTGAGGATGGGAATGATGTACAGAGGGTTACTAATAGTGAAACTGCTAAGGATAATCAGAATGCAACTGTAAGTGATACTCTAATCCCAGAAAATGTACCTGTTACTAAGGAGATTACTAAACATGTTGATAACCCTGAGTCTTTGAATGGAAGTGTAAAACAATCTTATGCTAAAATGGTGAAAACTAATGTGGCCAATGTTAGTAAAAGCTTAATTTTCATTGCACCCAAACTGAATGAGGAAGGCATTGAAACTGTTGTGTTTGATGAAGAAATTGTAAGTAAGGGTAGCATTAAGTGGAAGAATACTCTATGTGGTTATTTTGTTGGTCAAAACATGATGATTAGTGAGTTGAGGTATCATATTAGAAGAATGTGGAGTAGATTTGGGTTAAGAGAGGTCATTGTGAATAACAGTGGTGTTAACCTGTTCAAGTTTAAGGATGAGGAAGGTATGCAACATATTCTTGATCAGGGACCATGGATGGTGAATAGTAGACCAATGTTTGTGATGAAATGGGATCCTGGAATGGGTATGCAGAAAGTGGAACCTACTAAGATACCAGTATGGATTAGACTATTGGCTATTCCAATGGAAGCTTGGAGTATGGAGGGTATTAGTGCCTTAGCAAGTTGTTTGGGGAAACCTATGATGATGGATGATATGACAGCAAGAATGTGTCAGTTTGGTACAGGGAGATCTGATTATGCCAGAGTATTAGTAGAACTTGATGCTAAGAAAGTAATGAAGGATAGTATAAGAATTGAATATGCTGACAAATTTGAGAACATAAAAGGAACTAAGGAAGTGAAGGTCGAATATGATTGGAAACCTGAGATTTGTACCCATTGTAATGTGTTTGGGCATTGACTGAAGTGTGTGAAAAGGCCTAGATCGAGAAGAGATAAGGTTGAATTTGGAAGTGAGGAAGTGGCAAAAAGCTTATGAAGACGAAAAGGTCAAGAGGAGAGGACAAGACAACAATGGCAACAACAATCTAAGAGTTTTGGAATGAAGGGGCAAACAAAAGGCAGGAATACAAGAAGAAGATTGTGGTGATGATGAGGATAAGGGTTCAACAAACAAAGCCCGAGTGCCGTGAGGGAATAATAATGCAAAAGGAAGTAATGGAAACAGATTCGCAGCTTTAAACACTGTTATGGTTGAAGATGATACTGAGCTAAGCATACTTAAAGGAAGAATGATTGTGGACAGGTTCCTTAACAAAAATTGCGACCAACCTGTGTTGAAACAAGTGTTTGGACTACGCACATGATAAGGTACTTTAAAGATCAATGGGAGATGATTGATTAAAGGAGAAAGAAGAGGAGAATGGGAATAAGGAGGATGTATACGAGAATGGGAATGATATTGCTCAAACTTTGATCTGATGTAGTTAATGGGTTGAGTAAGAATATTTTGAATTAAGGGTACTATGTCATACTATTAACTAGTATGGATAGTAATAGTAATAATAATGATGATATAGATTGAGAATTGTGCCGGAATATGAGTATGAATAAAGTGAAAAACAAAAGAAGTCAAGAAGTTGATATCCAAGAGAAATTACGGTTTGTGCTATTTTAGAAACTCATGTTAAATCTCATAAACTCAAGGATGTTTGTGAGAAAACCTTTGGGAAATGGAATTGGGCTTCTAATATCACCATAGTGGGAATGGGTGTAGAATTGTGGTATGTTGGGGACGTGATATGGTGGATCTTATGGTTCTACATTGTTCTTAGACAACTATGTTGTGTTTGATTGAGACAAAGCCTAATAGAATCAAAGTGTTCTGTAGCTTTGTTTATGCAACCAATCTGGTAGGAGAGGAAGGAGGCTTGGAAGGAAATATGTCTTGCTAAAAGTATCACTGCTGGTTGGCCATGGATGATGATGGGAGATTTCAATGTCACTCTGAAAACTGTAGAACACTCTGCTGGGGGATCTACTATCACTAATGATATGCAAGATTTTATAGAATGTGTTAATGAGGTTGAAATGGAAGATCTATGTAGTTCTGGAGTTTTTTACACTTGGATCAAATCCCCTTTAAACCCTCAGAATAGTATCCTCAAGAAATTGGACAGAGCTATGGTGAATGATATTTTCATGACAAAATACCCAAGTGCTGATGCTATTTTTCTTCCCTATTTAGTTTCTGATCATAGTCCTATGGTGGTTAAATTCCCAAAATGTTTTATTAAAAAGTTCAAGCCCTTTAGATTTGCTAACTATATAGGGGACAAAGTGGAGTTTCTTCCCACTGTGGCTAGTGGTTGGGGAATTGAGATTAAAGGATGCAAAATGTTTCAATTGGTGAAGAAAATGAAGAACCCAAGAGTAAATTGAATAAACTTAATTGGCAAAATGGTGATTTAAGTAAAAAAGTTGAGGTCTGCAGAGAAAGATTGAAGAAGGCACAATTAGCTCTTGATACTAATCCTCATGACTCCAATATGAATCAAATGTTTTAAAGGAGTATAATGAGGCTATCATTGATGAGAGAATCTCTTATTTCAAAAGGCTAAAGTGCTGGATCAAGATGGGTGAATAATAGCTATTTTCATAAAATAATCTGAAGAGTAGAAAACAAAATAGCGAAATTTGAGTGTCCATGATGGTATGGGAAATTCATTTGAAGGGGAACAGATGGAGGATATGTTTGTTAATCATTTTTCAAGTTTCCTCAATTCTACTAATAATGTTAATGAAGATTGGGACACGAAGGAGTTTTGGAACTAAACTGAGTAATGTTGCAGAGGATATGATCGGGGATGTTAGTGATGCTGAGATTAAGAATGCTATGTTTGGAATCGGGGCAATAAAGCACCGGTCCCGATGGGTATACTGCCACAAAAGAGCATGGTCTATTGTTGGTCATGATGTGTGTGCTGTAGTTAGAGAATTTTTTAATAAAGGAAAGTTATTGGGTGAAGTCAATGCTACTCTTATTTCTCTGATTCCCAAGGTAAGTAATCCCTCTCATGTGGTTGATTATAGACCAATTGCATGCTGCAATGTGATCTATAAATGTATAAGTAAAATTCTCACTGAAAGGATCAAGAGTGGTCTACAAAAGCTGGTTAATCTGAATCAAAGTGCATTTATTCAAGGGAGAGTAATCCAAGACAACATTCTTATCACTCAAGAACTCCTAAAAGGGTATGATAGAAAAAGTGGGCCTAGTAGATGTTGCTTAAAGATTGATATTGCTAAAGCATATGATACGTTGGACCGAAATTTCTCAAAAGATTCGATTCAGTTTGGGTTTCATGATAAAATGGTCAACTGGATTATGACATGTGTAACCACTGCTAAGTTCACTATTAACATTAATGGAGAAAGGAGAGGTTATTTCAAGAATGGGAGAGGATTAAGACAAGGTGATCCTATATCACCTTATCTATTTACATTGGTTATGGAAGTGCTCACTCTTCTTATGTCCAAGAATGTGCAACTTAATAGTAAATTCAGATACCATGTAGGGTGTAAAGAAATAAAGTTAACACATTTGTGTTTTCTGATGATCTCGTGGTTTGTAAAGGTAATGTGGAATCAATAAAAACCGTGAAAGGCCTTATTTGAGTTTAGCAACATATCCGGTCTTCCTAACACAAAGCAAAAGCACCATTTTTTGGCAATGTCAAAGCCGATGTGCTAATGAAATCCTTGAGATTCTTCCATTCACTGTTGGTAAGCTACCAGTCAAGTATTTGGGAGTTCCATTGATTTCCAAGAAACTTGGGGCTAAAGAATGTAAGAAGTTAGTTGATAAAGTCAGGAACAAAGTGAATGATTGGAAGAATAAGTACTTATCTTATGCTGGAAGATTACAACTACATTTTGTCCTCTTGAACACCTACTTGGCTGCTGTGTTCTTAATTCCTAAAACAGTTAATGATATTGATAGAGTATTAAAAGGTTTTTATGGTGTAGGGGAATTGAGAAAGGGAAGGCAAAAATAGCTTGACTTCGTTTGCAGTCCTAAGAGTGAAGGTGGTTTAGGCCTGAGATTGCTAGGAACTTGGAATGAAGCTCTTTGATAAAAATTTATGGAGCATAGCTATTGGGAAAGAATCTCTTTGGGTAAAATGGGTCAATATAGTGAAGCTAAAAAAGGAAAAGTATTTGGGAGGTGCAAAAGAGGTATAATGACAGTTGGATTTGGAAGACTATTCTTGATTTGAGAGAAAAGGTCAAAGATCATATTTGCAATGTTAATGGGCAAATAGTATGGAAGACTACTAATGGGAAGATAATGGAGTATTCCACTAAAGCTGTGTTTGAGGATCTAAGTCCAAGGAACAGCTTAATTGGCATAAAGTGGTTGGTTCTCTCAGTGGAAATCCTAGAATGGCATCTTTTTTGGATGGCTATGAGGGGAAGATTGCAGACTCAAGATAAGATAAGTGTGGAAAATGACACGATATGAAATGTTCATTATGTAAGAAGGTCCCTGATTCACATAATCATCTTTTCTTTGAGTGTGATTATTCAAAGAGTATTTGGAGTAGCCTCAAAATGAAAATGAATCAAGATGGGATGACTGATACATGGGATAATATTGTGGTTCAGTATGCTAATAGTCCTTGTGATAACACAATTAAAAGTGTCCTTTCAAGGATTGTGCTAGCTACAGTTGTGTATTACATCTAGAAGGAAAGGAATACTAGAATGTTTAACATGAGAAAATGGAGGTGGATGTATTGAGGAAGCTGATAATTGAGAAAGTTAAAGCTAAACAACTAATTACTTTGAAAGTGAAAAGTCAGACAAGTTTTGAAGATTGCTAAAGATTGGGAAGTGGATTTGAGTATGGCTATGCAGAAAGCATAATATTGACTAATGATGCCTGCTCAATTGTTTATCCAACTTAAAACTTATATGGTTTTGGGTTGATTGAATGACAGGGTGTTTGTTTGGTGGTCATTTAGGATTGCAGAGGGCCTTGTATCTTGGCTTTGAGAACCTTTCTATGTACACCATTATGTATTGAAGTGGATGGGTAGTATCACTGCTTTACTTAATTGGTTGTACATAGTCAAAGGCCCACTTAAAGTCATAAAGTAGGTTGCCTGCTTCTTGGTGGAGTGCCAACCAGATGATGCTGTTCAGTAGCTTCTTAAGTCCATCGTGTGAGGATGTAGCGGCAATGGTTCTTAAGGCAGTTATGGAATGGGAAATGTAGTCTAGGTGGGATGTATCCTTGGGTAAGTCCAATCATATGAGTGAGTAGCTCTTCACGTGGATCCCCAATGGAACAGAGTTTTACATTCTCTGATGAAGCCTTCACAAGAGCCTCTAACTTGCTAGTATGGGCTAATGTGCAGCTAGGTAGGGTGTTTGTAAGTAGGAAATGTAGTCAAGGTGTGTGGTTTCTCCATGGTTGCCTAGTGCTAGTATATTGGTTCGCTGCTTATATGCTAGACTAGAAGAATGGTGAAAGTATGTAGCTTGGATTCTGTATTAGCTTTAGTATTGGTTCTCCGATTTCAATCTCAATGGGATATGTCCATTTGATGACTTTTGTATTGGTTGTAAGTTTTATAAGCTTGCTTATGTTATAATAAAATCATTCACCTTTTTAGAGAAAAAAAAAACACTATCTTCTAATTGCATATTTTCATAGATGGTTATAAGCTTTTCCTTAAAAGCCATTAGCTAAAGAAAAGCAATCCCGAACCCCCCTCCAAAAATAACAAAATTAAGTTTTATGTACCTGTTGGATTGGATACTCGACACACCATTTTTTTATGGTTCGGTTCTGCTCTTTATTAGACCGTTGTTTTAGAACAAGACTACCATTGTCCACGGTAATGATTGGTATCATAGGATTCTTGTTAACCAAGGGCCAATAATCATTAACAGTAGTCGCAACAAAGATTTTACGAGTGTTGTTTATCCCAACAGAACTCATTATACACTTCTCAGCAGTAACTTCTTTCTCATGCATGCAGCTGCAATATGCCAATAAATGCATTAAAAGACATTTTGAAAAGATTAAAGAAGAGATATCATATGTCATCCAAGAAACAGACCTCTCGACAGCTATCCCATTAGCTAGTGCAATAGACCGATGAAGATCACTTCCAGACTTAGAGTACCTTTCAAAAAAATATTCCATTTCCCGCAATACACATTCAGTTGTGATTGGTTTGGCGTCAGAATCATCGATCAAGTTTTGAATGGCTTCAATGGTTAATCCCCTAGAAGTAAGGTAAAAGAGAACGGATCCATCAATTAACACCGTTGAGGGTTTTTCGAATCCTAATTGATTCCTATAAAACTTCAAAGTATCTTTTGTCTTGGGTTTCTTTATCACTTTGTTCTGAATCTGCAGCAGAAAGTAATAGTCAAATCAGGACAAAACATTTTATAAAGAGTAAAAATGAAGATCAGCAATCTAAACTGACTGGAATTTAATAATGCCAACATGATTTATGTACAATCTTATATCAACAAAAACATAACTTTTGTACCAATAAAGTATCTATTTCTGCAAGTATTTCATGTCTTTCATCGGATACAAAAAGATGTATTAAAACATATATGTAACAAAATGATTTATGTGTTAAATCCAACAGTCGTTAGTATGTATGTATAGATTAGCATGCATGTATACTAGCAATATTCAAGATACTGTTAAGATGTCTTTTGATAAAGTGATTAAGAGTTCAAGTCCCACTTTATAGAAAAGGTGTAAATATGGTGTTCGCTGATGCATACTGCTTTGACTAGAATTTAATAACGTTAATTATGTACAACTTTATATCAACATAAACATAACCTCTATCCACAAAAACACAATCACCAAAATATGCAGAATGCATATGAGATTTATATCAATACAAATAAAGTTATATAGAAGATTAAAATTTTCACAGCGTCAACTATCAAGTAAGAACTATATAGAAATTGAAAAGAATGTACCTCTTTCTTCAGCATTAAAACTCTGGTCACATTGTTTCGCATCCGTAGAGAAAAGCAAAACTGAAATCAGGACAAACATTTTACAAAGGATGAAAAT
The DNA here is from genome assembly GCA_910596185.1 of Chrysanthemum makinoi. NCBI lineage: Eukaryota > Viridiplantae > Streptophyta > Magnoliopsida > Asterales > Asteraceae > Chrysanthemum > Chrysanthemum makinoi. Next base: position 41,061,843 of record OU343223.1, read on the forward strand.
GAGCAGCAGCACAAAAACAGTTGCCCTATAAAAAGGGATTTAAAACACAGATCCAATGTCATATCTTTCACCTTTATAGTTATGTGGTTGCATAGTGTGCACCAAAACAGTTGTTAAATCAGACTTTTCGAAGACAGATTTGGTTTTACAACCTCGTAGATTTTGAAATGAGATATGATCAAATTCTAATACACACGTCAAAACATTTGCCTTAACAGAAAGAGTTATCATAATGATATTTCTGCTTAAAACATGTATTCAAACATATATCTAACACAAAGATTATTCATATGTCAAATCCAGTTGTTACTATGTATAAATTAGCATACGCGTAAACTAGCAATATTCAAAATCTAGTTAAAATATCATTTTACAAAGTAGTTAAGAGTTCAAATCCCGCTAAGGGGCGGAGGGTAAGCACTTACATACCCTATGCATAAACGCAGAGGTATAAAAAATTGGAAATATACATGTTAATACTACTGGGTGCACACCCAAAATTCAATAAATTAAACGCGTATTTGCTACTTTAAATGTCATACTTAGGAAAAGGGTGTTACAAAACTGAAACAAATTGGACATTAGGCAGCTCAATTGTAAAATATGGATTCATCTGAATAGTTATGGTAGTATATCTATACAATCTACAATTGATTATTTCCAACAAAATGTGACTGCACAGTTATTATGTATAGATTTTTGTACATTTTTTGTGCTTTTCGAGTTTGAAAATGCGCTAAAAGTGTCATGACGCAATTGCGAACGCACTATGAACGCGATATGTTTAGAATTAAAAATATAGATAAATACGAAAAATAAGATGCGCGCATTTTTAAACCAAAGGGTCAGATGGGATACCTTTTTATTAATTTATTAAAATTCCTAAAAATCCTCCACTTGTCCGACAAAAGGTGTAAATATAGTGGTTATACTAGAATTTAATAACGTGATCTATGTACAACTTTATTACAACAACAACAAACATAAATATAATAAAATCCACAATTTATATCTAACAAAAACACAATATGTAAAATGCATTTCAACATGAATGTAAAGTACCTGTTTGTTACGTTTTTTCATGGTTGAAACCCTAGCTGTGAAATTGGGGGAAAATGATCTTTGGGGTTTATTTGTGAGTGACTGCTTTTATAAATGTAAAATAAGCTCGGTTAATTTTATACAGGGGTGTTTGTGCGATATTATGTTTTCGGCTTAAGTTATACGGTGTGTTTGGGAGTGACTTATATGGGGCTTAAATTTCAAAAATAAGGCTTATTTGGCAAGAGGAGGCTTATAGGTGTGTTTGGGGAGGCATGGGCCAGTTTTAAAATAAGCCAGCTTATAAAATAATTTGTCGTGCGAGCTTATGAAATCATAAGCCTCTATAAGGGCCTTAAAACTTTAGTCTTATAAAAGGGACTAAAAACTTTAGTCAGGGGCTTATGAACCATAAATTACATATTTACTTACAAAAATATTTAACATATAACATAAAACTCATTTAATTATATCTTTTTTAGTAATTTTGAAATAATAAGCCCCAGCCCATTTGCCAATCAAGTCTACAAAAATACAAATTTCAACTTCGGCTTATAATAAACTAGCTAAAAAACCCGTGAAATTCACGGGTATTCTAAAGAGACGACAAAAAAAAATAGATAATGACATCTATATTATGTAATTAGTCATTAGTATCAAATACATGAGTACATGCATTTTGAAATAAATAGTTCGCAAAAATTTAACATATATGTAATCAAGCAAATAGTCAAATAATCAAAAGAAAACATAAAGTTGCATAAGCACGTATTGTAGTTTGGTTTGATGACTTGTTTTTGTTGCAAGAATTCAAATGTATGATGATTCACTTGTTGATGATTTAAAAGGATCGTTAATAACCATTTAGATACATTAATTCTTACCTAGAATTAGGGGTGTCAAATCGGTCGATCCGATCCGACTCGAACCTCATAAAGCCTTATAAGGTTGGGTTGATGTTGATTCGGGTCCAACTTAGCTTATCAAGTCAACCTGGTAAACCCAAAGCCTAATAAAGTCGGGTTAGGGTTTTAATTGGTTCGTTATTGGGTTATCGGTTTGACCCGATAAACTTGATAAGCTATAATAACCATTAATAAATCTATAATGTATATAAGCCTTTCTAGTTTGTTTTGTATATAAGGCCAAATAACAAAACATTTCCATACTTGATATGTTATATGTGTATATTTTTTGGATTGTTTATTTGATTAATGTGTTACAGTATATAATGTTTGCATACTGCCAACTGGTAATAACGAAACAAACATGTCTACTGCCAAATTATATTCCATGGTTAATGCTTATTTTCTATGTTATATGTTGTGCCAAAGGAAAGTATAGTTGTTATGTTGCTCCCAACTATAAGTTAATGTCATAACGCGGTATTTTATAAATGAGTCAATTCGTGGGTTGAAATTAGTATGCAACCTAATAATTCGATAGACCTAACCAACAACTCGCAACCCAATCGACACGAGTCCGACTAACCCGATTTCTTATAGTGTCGGGTTGCGGGTTAGTTTTTTATTTCTCAAAAACCCGATAGACCCGACCCTATAACTCGTTTGACACCCCTACAGAATGATGGATAAATGAGTTTGATTAGAAAATAACATTGTATTATGTAAGAAAGTTTGGTAAGTTTAGCACCTATGATAACAAACTTTGTACCACTTCTTTGTAAATCATGTCTGTCATTGTATTCTTGAGGTTCCGTCTTTGTTGCATTAGAGGTGTTTGTCTGCCAAAAGCTGAAACTTACAGTTCAATGGGAGGCTATAATATCAGTTTGTTTTAAACATAGTTATATTTCTATACTTTTGCGGTTTGTACAATGTGGTTTATCAACATCATTTAAATAAATATAATAATGCGAGTCGGAAGAATTGAAAGTTTCGAAGTTTGAATTTAAGAGGTTGAAATTTTAAAAGAACTACAAATCGATTGTTTTACTTATATCATTATAAAAAGTAAGACACTGATAAAATTGTATGCAAAATATGTAGTGGTAAAAATAGGTTGTTGTATTCTCATGATAAATTTTATACTAAGCTTTATAAATAGTTAAATAATACTTAAAATGATAATCTTATTTTTTTCAAAAAGTGATTCAGGATGATACAGTGATTCAATACACCTTGTTGAATATGTTAGACTCGTTAAAAAGTAGGAGACCCATTTTGATGAGTTGGTTTAAATATAATATAAGTATGGAAGACCCATTTTTTCGAATTCCTTCAAAAAGTTTATGTAAAAGTTATTCGCCATCGGTTTTTTCACATTAAGGGAAGGAGTTTTCAAGGTTTTTAATTTTATGCCACCTATTTCATTAATCTTCACTCGTAGTAGAGCTTGTTTAAAGCTTTGCTTATTTGTTGCTTTTCCACACACAATGTTGTCTTCTGAATACCCAGCTAACTAACCCATGACTAAAATATGCTCACCTCCAAAATGTCCCAATTTAGTAAATTTAATTTTTTGGTTTGAAAATTCATCCCAATCAAGAACATCACACCATTTGATATAATTAAGATGATAGTAATAAATTGCACAAAATGAAGAGAAGGAATAATCAAAATGAGAGGCTTCAATTACAATTATACTTATATGTGAATTCTAAATAATAAATAACTATATCTATTCACCATAAATTCTTAAAAAAGTAAATAATAAATAACAATATCTATTAATGATACAAACACAATTCCAAAAGTTATCCTGCAAAGTTATAGATAAAATATAGCTTGATAACTAAAATATTGAACCATTCAAATACTATCATTCTATAAGGTAAATGATACTCCACCTATTGGCAAATAGTATCAACTAATAATGAATTATACACACCTTGTGCTCAAGCACAACCTATTGGCAAATAATATGAATTAGAAGTATAACTTGATCTGTCGTGCAAGGCCTCATCTTATTATGCTACAATTTGTTCTTTGAAGCTTGCACCGCAAAGGATATGCATATTAATACCCAACTCCTGCCAAATTATAGGATAGAAGTAAAACTTGAGACCTACCTATACCAACACAAACTTAAAAAAAAAAAAAAAAAAAAAAAAAAAAAAAACAAAAAAAAGATAAAACAAAGACCATACCTCTCACAAAATATTATTATCTCTTGACCAAAACAATCACCTAAAATATGAAAAAAAAAATATAAGTTGTTAATTGTTGTATATGTAACTTTATCCGAGCCATTGAATCAAGTAAATATCACAAAATTATGGACCATAATTAAGGTTCAACTTCCCCATTCTTTGTCCTACAAACGTACAATGATAACTAATAGTATTAATTAAACTTTCAAGATAGATAGATTAAAGTTTACGTGAGTAAAGTTAAACATTAGAATGGGTGATGCTAAATATATTATTTAGCCTTGTTAAGATAAAAAGGTGCTCACACCGACCCATATGCGGGACTAAACGAATCATGAGTGTGCAAAATAAAATCACATATAGGCCATCTATAGTCAAATTTTTAGCTTGCTACCCTTTATTGTTTAAGAAAATTCAATGTAGTCACTGAATAACCAATGTGGTGCGAATTTTAGATTAAAAAAAACTTTAAAATAAGTAAAACACAATTTAATGGAAATATTAAGGCTAATCCATGATTCACAGAAATGGTCTCTTACTCTTGCATTACTTTAGATGTCAAATTTATTCCAAATAGTAATATACAACCTTACTTTGCTCAATGTATAATGCATTTGTTTCTAAACAATCACGAAATAGATTTAGAATAACATTACCTCATTTATCTTTATCATTAAGCAAGAAGCACGAAATATGATGAAACGATTTACCCGCTACTGACAATGTCTTTTGCTTCATGGTTCCGCTTCATATAATGATAATAAATGAACTTAACAACATAAAACAATAAAAGATGCATTTCACAACAAATTTAACTTCTCACGCATTTCATTGAACATGTGGTGTACATAAAAGTCCATCATCAATTCATAGTTTCTTCGTGAATCAAACATATACGCATGGCAATCAAATGCTTAAAAGAAAATCCGAGGTTTGACACATTTATAACGTGTGAAACCTTTATGAATAAAAGGAAGTTTAAAGCAGCCTTAGATTCTGTTTGAAAATGAAACAATTATTAGTGTAACCCAATATCTAATTTTGAAAAATCACAATTCGTACCTTATCATTCAATTTTATTTCTCCCAGCAACATAAAAGTTTACCAACTCTGAATAACTATGCCGCAATCAAAATTAGCTAACATAGATTCAACATCAAAGTAACACTAAATAGACATCTTGATTATTGAGACAAAGAAGATAAAAGAATTACGAAAAAATTACATCATAGCTGGATCGAAGATTGTTAAAGATGGTGGTAGTGGTCTAAGTTCTTCCTTTTCATATGAGTTGGACGAATTAAAAATGTTAAGGGTTCATAGTTTTATCAAAATTACGAAATTCAGGAATTAATGTTGATTTCAATCTCATGATTATGTTACTAGCAATTCCAAAAATAAATAAGAACTTCCAAGTTCCAACTTAAGACTTGCACAACACTTCTATATATTTCTTGTTTTACATTGGTTATTTCAAAGTTATTTGTTTTAAAAACTTATACTCCTATAAGGTAACCACATAATTTAATTATATCCTTTTTAATTTGAAATAATAGTTCAGCCATTTGCCAAACAAGTCTACAAAATAATAAATTTAACTTCTGCTTATAATAAAAGTTCTCCCCAAATGTTCCCATTACAATCCTATATATTAGCCTCGGGCTTTTGAAGTTATAAACCCCAAATTTCAAAATGGGGCTAAATTTTTTAAACCGGAGCCTATAGTATGTTAAATAAAAATATTTCATATACATATGTTAATTTTATTATATGTCATTTTTAGTAATTTTTCAGTAATAAGCCTCAACTTAAACTAATTTGCTAAACAAGTTTATAAAATAAAAATTCTAGTTTCGGCTTATAATATATGGCTCAACCCCAACTCCAGAACCAATCTCGATCCATTTTGCCAAACATACCCGTAATATATCATATCAGCCCATTTTATAGGTTTTATTTATAAAATCAAAATTAACAATTTAAAAGGTCAAAATTAACAATGACAATATTGATAATTTAAAAACTCACAAATAGAAAATACTTGTGAGTTAAATAGAAAATTTAAAAATACTTAATGGTAAATCTCAAAATATCACAAAACTTACTCAAAAAAAATAAATAAATAAATAAAAAATGATTGAAATTAAAAATCTAAAAATACTCGGGAGTCATTTTTTAAAACTGACCAAACTATAGGGTTATAAACCTAAACTTAACAAAAAGAAGAAGAGAAAAACTTATTGAAACCTTAGAGAACTCTACTTGAAAAAACTCAAAAATTAACGTTTAAATGAGAGTTTTTTTTTTAAACATTGACATTTTATAGGCTTTCATGCTTTGTTATCATATTTTAGAAGCGCCGTAACGTAAAATATATTAACAAATTGCAGAGCTTCACTCAAAGTCAATAACTACCTCACTCAAATCTAGTAATTACTCGTGAGATATTATTTTTTATTATTTTATTTTTTATTTATTTGTGAAATTATATTTATTTAATATAGGAAAATGATTTGGAAGACTAAATGTGTGCCTAATTTTAGGCCCAAAGGGATGTGGAAGTGTTTTATTAGTTTGTGATGAAGGGGCCCATCTACTATCACCAATATAATGATGTCACATAAGATTAGGTATATAATTAAACACATGAATTAGACATGCCAATCAATGCTCTTTAATACATTTTATAAAAAAAATATAATTAAAAATATTATTTTAATATAAAAAAATTTAACTTTAAAAAAAATAATAATAAAAAATACATGGTCCCACAACATTTCAAAACCCGACTCCCCCACTTTTTTTATAAACCCTTTATATTTTGATTACACATCCAAATCAAAATCAAACAAATATTTAATTTCTTTTTTTTAATCTAAAATCCAGTCCACAACCACAAAAACAAACACATTTTCTCAAAACCCGACTCCCCCTCTTTATTATAAACCCTTTACATTACAAATCCAAATCAAACTCAATGAAAAATTATTTCTCTTTTTAAATCCAAAATCCAGTCCACATCAACAAAACAAACGCATCCTTAATATGAGTCATCACATCGATTGTATTATGTTTTTTATTCTCTTTTTGGACGGCTATGTATTAGGTTTGTTACAAGCAAATTCTTACCGACTTAACAAAATTAAGTAATTTTTAAAATTAAGACAAACTAATTGAGATCAAACGGCGTCGGAGTCATCACATCGGTTGTTTTAAAAACCATTCCCGTGTTTAGTTTTCGTTTTCTAAACCTTATCAGTTTGAGTTCATGGTGATCAACTTAATTAGATGCCTAACAAGCATCAGTAGACACATGTAAAAATTATATGTGGAGATGTAGAAAGAGAAAATGTACATTTTATGTATTAAATTTAGAGTGATTAGACATAAAATTATTCATGACATTTAAGCATGACAATCATTTTCCTTTATGAAAGCTGAAATGATAACTTATACTTGCAATTCATTATAGTTTGGTTATCTTGAAATTCAAGTTTTAAAGACAAATAAGCCAAGCCTGGCTGTAAGTATTTGAGCTGAGCTCGAGCTTTGCCGATTCTAAACGAGTTAAGCTCCGGTTCCCAATATGTGTTTTAAAGCATGTTTGAGGTGGAAAGAATGGTTAAAACTTAAAACGATTGCTTTTAACTACAGGTTTAAGTAATTCAACTTTTGATATGTTCGTTTTTGCGTTGGACACAAAATATGGTTAAAACTTTTTAATAATTCAAATTTTGAGCTATTCTTTGTTTTTGCCTTTAATGCGACATAGTTGGTGGATCTTTCTAGTTAATGAGAGAAAACCACTAGCTGTTCTTTTTGCTTCGCGACAAATGCCCTAAAAGCAATACCCGCTTTTTGGTGAGTAATAACTCTGCTTATTGCATTACAACGAATGTCCTTAAAGCTCATATCTTGTTGATAACTCTACACGTTATCTAGTTACAATTTGAAAGAAAAAATTCCCTTGTGAAAACCCAATGGTCACATGTATTAAAAAGGTAATTAGATGAATTATTGGTTTTAGATCAATATGCAGATAACTGTTGTAAGATCACACTAGAGTTAATCTTTGAGGGGGGTGTGATTGAATATGCATACTAAAAATTGTTTATCGTAGCTTACTACTTTATGAAACAAGAACCGGAATAAGCAAGTTCAACAGTCCAGAAACCATTCATATACACAAATTTAACTAGACAAGCAGTTTGTGTAGTAATCCTAAACAGTATCTTTGCGTTGCCTTTCCTTCTTTTTCTTCTCCGGTGACCCTGTTTATGACAAATTTATGCATAAGAACGATAGACTAAAATCTACCTACCATATAAGAAAGCAGAGAAAACTGTAAATGTGTGTGTTCTCATCCGCTTTAATGAAGAATCAAGGTGAAAATGGGTGATATTTTAAACCCACATTTCCTTTTTTTTTCTGAATTAGATGCAGGTTTATGAAGTAGCTATGAGCGTACCTAGGGGATAACAATGACTGCAAGAATCAGCATGGAGAGTCCGAGGATACATAGAATCAGCATGTAACCCAATCAATGAACACAAATACAAAACTGCAAATTTGAGAGAGAAAAAATGTTATGAAGTTTTCAAAACAAAATATCTTTACATGTGAATGTAAATATAAAAAAGCTGATATGTTGGTAAAGATTAATTGATCTTAGATGAGAATGTTACCTCTCTGATACTCGGTCAAACCATTGGGGAAAAACTCGAGAATTGCAATGTTTTCAAGAGAGGTCAAACAAACAAGTTTGGCGTGTGATTCAATGGAGCGCCATTCTCTCAAACTTTACTTGCACCATCTATCAAACTTTCTCTCGCGCTTACTGGGCGATTTTCTCAAAACCCTTACAATAAACGATCTCTAATCTTCTAATCTTGTCCTACTCCTTATAACGATTGTGTTTTGGACGGTTAACTTGATTAATTCAGTCCTATAACATTATTTTTTATTTGGATTCAGACCTGATTGAGTTAGGGTTTCGGTTTTTAGGGTTTTGTTATAATCGCTGTTTAGTGATTTAGGTTTTGATAATCGATCTTTCTTTATTTTCTGTTGTAATCAATCATGGAAGTCGGTTAGGTTTGTTTGGTCTATAATCATGCCTCGACTTTGTTGAGGCAAACGAATTAAAGATTGATGGATCTTTTAGGTTTTATTTTAATCGCTATTTAGGGTTTCGTTCTATTGTTTTTTTAATCGCTATGGAGAAAGTTGGTATTGCTAATGATTTGAGTGCTACTGTTGATTTGTCGAAGGTGACTATGAGGAAACATAAGAAGACATCTCCTCATGTTCAGGTTGATCATGTGGTTACTACGGAATCTGTCCCCTATCGGTCCTAATAGTCATGTTAATTCTATCAAAAGTAAACATGATTTTATTGAAGGGGTGTTTGGGGTCTCGCTTAAATCGCATCGGATATTGATTTATTCATTAGGGAGCTTGAAGAGGGCAAACATCCGATATGGCCTACTTTGGATAGTGAAACTCGCTCACGTGTTTCGAGGCTATGTGTGGTTTATTTGAGGCTTATACGCTTAACATGAAGGCTAATGCAACTAACTCTAATGTGAGTGGCAAAGATACTACACCTAATGTTAATGTGGATTCAAATACACAACCTTGTCCAAACTCTACTTATAGTTCTTTGGTTGCTGATCCTGTTTGTGAAGGAGTTAACGTGTCTATTCCACGAGAGTAGAAAAGGTTAGTGCACGCCTTGAATACACTCTATATGGCTACTTTATTGGTAATAGAATGCGCTTCCAGTGGTTGAATACTATGTTAGAAATAATTGGGCTAAGTATGGTTTGAAAAAGATCATGATGAATGCAAAAGGTTTTTTCTTTTTAAATTCGATACTCAGTCCGGTTTAGAAGCAAGTGTTGGAAGAAGGACCTTGATGATAATCGAAATCACCGATCATTCTCAAGAAATGGTCAATTGATACTAGTTTATGCAAGGAAGAGTGACTCAGATTCCGATATGGGTTAAATTACATGATGTGCCTATTCAAGTTTTTGAAGATGATGGTATCAACTTGATTGCTTCATTTATTGGCAAACCTATTATGCTGATTCGCATTACACAAGCTCTATGTGTAAGGATTTTTGGGGTAGAAGTAGTTTTGCTCGGTGCTTAATCGAGGTTGGTTCAGAGGATGAGCTCGTAGAAGTTATTACTATTGGTGTCCCTCTTACTGGGATGGGTTTACTAAAAAATCTATCCGAGTTGAGTATGAGTGGAGGCCTCCTAGGTGCACATCATGTAAGATCTTTGGGCATATCTATGAGCATTGTACTAAAAAGTGATTACTCCTCCTGTTGCTACTACTTCAAATGTCGTTACTCCTCCTACTATGCATGATAACAATGGTTTCCAAAAGGTGAGTCATAAGAAGAAGAAAGGTAAAGCCCAGTAGCAAAGGGAGTCAGTGGGTACTTCTATCAAACAGCTTTCGTGTATGAGCCAAAGAAGACTACTAGTGAACCAAAAAGGGAGCCACTATTAGGAGTAGTGTGCCTACACCGTCTTCTATGTTGCAGTCTAAAGGTTCCTCCTTTAAGGAAGGTGAAGTTTCTATGTCAAATGCTTATGCCGCTTTAACAAGAAGATGGTGATGATGATTGTGTTGATAACGTGTTTGATGAATCGGCTAATTTATTTACTACCTCTACTAAAGGAGGAAGTTCATCATTCACGGTAGGCCGGTTAGCTTTGTTTTTGTTTTGATTCTTGTTCTAGGTTCATTGATTCTAGAGTTGTTAAGAGCTTTTGGCATGTCATAAGCTCTAGGTTAGTTGTCTATCATTGCTCGTTTTAGCTTCAGGTTAATGTGGTACTTCAGCCACATTCCATCTGTACTCAAACATTTTGGTTTAATCCATTTACCAGGGTGCAGGATTACTCCCCTTTACCCAAAAAAAACAAGTTTGGCGTGAAACTGCCAAAAAACATAAAATATTGTTATACAAATAGTCAAATATAGTGCAACTCTTCTGGTTGATCAGTTATCAGTACAGTCGTAAAACAAACCCAAGACATCAAAAACATGAGCATGGGTTAAATTTCACCCACGACCTAATCCCTCCCACACACCACCAAATTTGTGATAAGAAGAATCAAATTTATGTTTTGTATAAGATCCAAAAACTATAACAATTCAGGATAAAACCAAAATCAAACACCTCTTGATCTGTTGTTCTTGCTTTTAAAAGAACGAAAATGTGAATTATTGTCTTCTTACTCTTAGTGACTTCAAATAACTTTTTATAGAAATAGTAAATATACTATTAGTATTAAAAAATGGGAAAATAATAGGTGCAGCAAAACTGCATATATGATAGGTGCAACAAGGAAGAATAACTTAGTGATGGAGGGCTAATCTTGTAACATCGTATAAGTGAAAAGGTCTTAAAAATGTCTTTTGACAACTTTTGTTCATTGCTGCACATATGATATGTGCAGCTTGCTGCACGTATGATATGCTCATAAATAATTACCCAATTTCATATTTTAACTTTACTAAGGATTAAAGTAAATCTAAAATGAGATTTTAAAATTGCATGTCATATATTCAAAAGAAGATTACCGGTGTGATTGTTAAAGTAGGCCAGTTGACCCGAACCTGTTTTGACCCAGGATTCCAAGTGACCCATTTTGACCCGTTACCCAAAACCACCCGCCTCACACGTTTTGCCACCCACAGTTACCAATTAGCAATTAACCTAAGAAGAAAACGAAGTTGTCTCTAAACATACTCGATCAGCAGCTGCTTGTCCATTAACAGGATCACCCCATACTTTATCCCTGTTGAATAATATTTTTTTTTAAATAGTTAGATATCAATAATAGATGCTAAATTTAGAAAAAATGAGAGACTTACTCAGATTTTCGATTGACATATTCTATGTATGTCTCGCCCTGATGCATGTAAAAATATAAAAACCATTAGCAATAAATATAATATGTATAAAAACAATACAGCTTGCAGCTTGGTTGTTAACATAGGGGTAGGTATTATTTTGTTATCTTGAGGCTGTACCATGTGCTCAGGATCCCGCTTGAGCCTTTTCGCCCTTTCTTCATACAACTCTTGATTTGACCGAAGCTGATTTATGTATTAAAAAGATAATAGATCGTAAGTAAAATAGAAATGTGTATAGTTTCTAATATATAGTGGTATTACCTGCTCAACCAGTAACTTCCTCACTTCTGCATAATGTTTTTCTGAGTGTGATAATTGTTCCGATATAGCCCTATGTTGGGGATTTCATTTTGGGATTAAATGAGATTTACTATTCCATTAATGAAAATCAACTAAATGACACGACACTGACCATGCAGTTCCCATCACCGTGGACCGAAACCCCGAGTGAATTGGTAAAGCTCTAACCTGATAACAAAGAGTACTGTTGTCAGAACACTGGATTCTTCCTTTTGCAATAAATCTCAGCTAAATAAACAATGAGAAATATTGTTATCATCTAATGACCTATTAAACTTGTATCATAATTTCAATTTCCTCTTGCAATAAACCTTGATTCTTACTTTTTTTTCGATGGAAGGATATTTCACCTCGGAAGTTGGACTACAAATGACTCTTTTGATCTTCTAATTTAGGTTGTGATATTAACGACTCTTCTACTTTTGGAATTTTCTTTTCTCCACTAATTTTTTAAATCGTGCAAATATAGGTGTCGATGATTAGACCCACAGTTTGGTTAAATCTGACTGACCTTAAAACTACACGTAGCCAAAACAGTTGGAGATGAGGAGTGAGTGGTGTGAGAAACCTAATGATTTGAGGAGGCTGAGAAAGTAGGAGCATGGAACGAGTTCCATTATCCCAAAGAGGTTTCCGATATATTCTAATGAATGATAATAGCAAGATGTTCCGATTTGTCAGAAAGGCCATTGTGTGAGAGAGTAACTAGATTCTTCTCTAAAACCGGAGCATCAATATTCAAAATAAGGTCATCAATTGTCTAGATCCTTCGACAACAGTGAGATATCGATATGGACAAATCTCTTGAGCAAGCTGAATGGCTCGGGCATCGTTATTGTCACAGAAAAAGATTTTCAAGACTTCTCCAAACAGAACATGCAGTGGCCTACTTTTAAAGAGTCATTGGTAGGCGAGGTTTAGAAATAGTGCAATAAATCCAGGGTCTAACAATGTAATCTACCTTTTTATATGCCAGATCTGAAGCTTTGCTTGGCTCAGCACCATAAGAGAGGTGATGAGATGATCAGAAACATCAAAGGCGGTGTGTAAATTCAAACATCAAGCATCATAATTGAGTTCATCAAAATCAATAATACAGAAATACAGGATTTGATGCTTTCAGATGATGTTGATGGAGAAGGGATACCACCGAAATTGTGGAAAAGCGAAGAAAAGGAAGGAGACTGAGGGTGGTGAGCGGTGGCTTGTAGGCGGTGGTAGCTAGTGTTAGCCGGAAAAGAATGGAGGTGAGGTCAGGTTAGATTGGTATATTTCACAAGACTCTGATGATCACATTATAAGCTAATAGTTAAAGGTTTACAAAGATATACATGGCTTGTGCCATATAATGTATACAAGCTGATACCAATCTATACAATACAAACATTAACCTGAAGCTTAATGCGTTGATGTCAATCTGAATTGGTACATAACTTGGACACTGTCTGATGTTTGTTTTGTTGCAGAAGTATGAAAATCACAAGTAGTTGTTAAAGCTCTTATCAGTGATTACATAGAAATGTTCAATCAAGATGACAACCAGGTAAAAATGCTATTTGACTAAAGTTCTTTTCAAAATATTGACACGTATCTACAGGTGCAATGAAGACTAAAACTTGGGGAAATGATGCACTGAAGTTACAATAATACAAGCTTCTTAAACAAGTTCCAGAGAGGATGCACAGGATAGAGTAAAAAATAAAGCATCGAGGCCAGTTATGTCTAAGTTAGGTTCGTTATTCTTTACAACGTGATCCAATCTAAAATAATTATCTATCAATGCTATTTTATGATGCCTTTTTTTTGGTATATGTATGGAAATTTATCAGCAGGGAGATAGGGTTAGGGTGTTCCTATACACAAGCAAGATCTAAAGATATATTTACCTAATTTACTCTGATTTATGATGTAAAACGTTGTTCGTCAAATACTAATCTCCATGGCAGGTTTTGCCTTACGTGATCTTTTAGAGCAGCAGTAGTATATAAAGCCACTATATATTAGGTTATCATAAGTGTATTGGAGGGTTTAATTGCCTTTTAGCTGTCTTATGAGATTTAATTGTGGCAATCTGCTTCCTAAAGTTACAAGATAATACCTGGCCATCAATCTTTTGTACACAGGAGAATCAGGATTATCATAAGGTAAAGGTGAATCGTCGATGATAGCTGGCTGCAAAATATATAAAAACACACATAAAGTCGATCGAGTTAATATCTGTTAAAAGAAAGTGGTTATATTCTTAAGATACCAGATCACTTTATAATAATGTTTGCTTTTGTTTTGAAGCTGGATAACGGTAGGCATAAACAGCTCTTTTCTTATGAGGAATTCTATTAGCATGTTTTGAATATAAAGATTTAAAAAATTAAATAAACTACGATATATTTAACCACAAAAAACGTACTCCATTGATTCTCCTAATGTATATAAAGTTTATGCTAATGTATATGCTAATGGTTTTAGTGGTGGTAAATACCATCAAATATACTTGATAACTATTTTCATCGATTAAATCAAAACTTATATAAAGTTTTGAATATCCTTAATGTATAAAAGAGGCGTGTTTTATGCGGTTCATAAAAAGTAGTAAAAACGATAAAAGTATGTACCTTACGCACGAAATCCAACTGTTGTGCATGTCTCATTTTCTTCTTTGATAGGTTTTCAATCACAAAGTTGCCTTTGCCTACACTAACAATTGGAATCAGAAGGTTCTCTTTATGTTGTTGGGAAAAGCGAGTATCATTCATGGCAACGAAGAATTTATAGTCATTGTCCTCCCCAACAACACCTCTTACACAATCTAGCGGGTAGCATTCTTGTGTATGTCCACAACTGAAAGAAGTAAAAAAAAAAAAAGATTTAGAATAAAGCTCAAACAAATAGTTTAGATGGTAGAAATATTCAAGCATACTAACCACTTAATAATGAGTTCATTTTCCAATTCGCTAAATAGAATCATGTTTTCTGAACTCGAATATTTGCTGATGTAACGCTTAAGTTCTTTCATTACACAGTTTGTTGTATATAGTTCCACGTCAAGGTCCTGTAGTGCATCTTGAAAGATATTCCTTAAGTGTACTTTATTTTCAATCGCATCCAAGATAACGGATCCATCGACCAACACCCTCGTTGGTGTTTTGAATCCTAAACGTTCTTTGAAAAACTTCAACGTTTCTTGTGGCTTCATCATCAACTTCTGAAAATGTATTGCAAACTTATTAATCAGCAAGTAAGAAATCAGAATCAAAATTATTAATCAGAAAATCTACACCTAATTAACTGTTTAAAAACATATTATATGAGAAAACATTCATTATGTACCTTTCTATCGCCTCTTTTCTCAATCACAGCTTCCCTACTGTCAGAATAACTATCTTTCTCAATCACTGTGTCCCTGCTTTCAGAACCACTATCTCCTATTTTCTCAATCCATGGTTGTGGTAAGCTGTGACAGTATGAACATATTAAGAGTATAAGATATAAAAGTTGTCACTAAATGATGCCATGAAATTAGAATTACACTTCATTTAAATCGACTAATCTCATGATGTGCTACTAATGGTTGATTCTCCTAAACTAACGAAACACCAAATTTTGAGTCAAACTTATATCAAACAAGACCTAAAGTAACGAACAGATCACAATGTGACCAATTCAGCCAACGTTGTTAAGCAAAATTTCTTATTCATTATCGATCTTTTATGCCTACTTCATGCACTTGCCATATCCGCTAGTAGAGTTCTTGGACAGCCATACTGAACTATGATCTTTTAATCCTACAAAAATAGACTATTCCCAATAATACACTTTTTAAGTCATCACAAAAAGAATTCCGAATCCAGATTCTTTTGCACCACAGTAAACGTTCTTGTTTCTCATAAAAAATAAATGAAGTGCCTACTAGATTAGCTCAGCAACGTAGTGTTAATTGTAGAGACTGATCGTTTCTAAGCAATAATATAAGATTTAGACCTAATTCCATCTCTATTACGGAAGTAATTATAAACGCTAATCTCAAACAGTATCAATGATATATAAACTCGCTAGTGTGGCGTGAAGACAGGTACGCCACAAATGGATGCTTTAAGAGATGCATTTACGTCTATGGATTACATGATTACATGATTTTCCTCTACATTATATAAAGCATATTACAAGTATGCAAATCACTTATGTGATTGGCCAACATTTAATCAAACACATGATTATCACTCTGATGACCCTCTATGTTAGATTATGGCACGTACTCAAGTAATATTTACCGACCCTGATTATAACATGTGGTATGCGGCATATTTTAGCCAGAATTACAAACTAAATAAACTGTGCATTTGAATTTTGATCCAGTTATAACCTAAGCATAGAACTATTCTAACTGCTGGAAAACTGAAAATACAGAGTCGTACCTCGCATCTGAATCATCAAAAGGTGAATCGAGCTCATCGTCAACAATAGCAGCCTTCAAATGTTCTCCAGTATTCTTATTGCGTTTGGACGTCGAGCTTTTATCAAGTCCTGAAAGAGTTCGCCAATCTTTTTCCGACACGTCCGCCAATTCCTGAAAATCACAAGCGTATGAATAACGAGTCAGAAAGATTAAGCGGCAAGTAACAAATCAGAATTAAAATTATTAATCAGAAACCTAATTAACTGTTTAAAAACATATTATATGAGAAAACATTCATTATGTACCTTTCTATCGCCTCTTTTCTCAATCACTGTGTCTCTACTTTCAGAATTTCTGTCGCATCTTTTCTCAATCCGTGGTTGTGGTAGGCTGTGACAGTTTGAGCATATTAAGAGTATAAGATATAAGACGTGTCACTACTTAAAATAATGCCATGAAATTAGAATTAGACTTCATTTAAATCGACTAATCTCATGATGTGTAACTAGTAGTCGATTCTCCTAAACTAACATAACATGGAAGTTTGAATTAAAATTTATCAAACAAGAACTAAAGCAATGAACAGATCACAATATGACCAATTCGGCTAAAGCCTACTTGTTAAGCTTAGTTTCCTATTCATTATCACTCTTTTATGCCTACTTCCTTCACTTGCCAATTATTAGTAATTACATATCCGCTAGTAGAGTTCTTGGACAGCTATACTCAACTTTGAACTTTTAATCCTACAAAAGTAGACCATTCCCAATACTACATGTTTTAAGTCATCTCTAATAGGTGGCAGAACGGGCAGGTTGGGCGGTTTCGGGTAACTGGTCAAACAGGCACGGCCCA
This sequence comes from Chrysanthemum makinoi, assembly GCA_910596185.1. Taxonomy (NCBI): domain Eukaryota; kingdom Viridiplantae; phylum Streptophyta; class Magnoliopsida; order Asterales; family Asteraceae; genus Chrysanthemum; species Chrysanthemum makinoi. The sequence goes on from OU343223.1 coordinate 41,079,486, forward strand.
AATGGGCACGGTCAAAACGGGAAATTTGAAAATTCAGATCAAACAGGCACGGGCCAAATGGACTCAGGTTGACATTGTCGAGGGTCAAACAGACAATTTCTTAGAATTCACCAAATAACTAGAAAAAAATCCCTCGAACCAAGCACTTCCTTATCGAGTGAGGTCAAAATTTTATTTTGTTCAATAAACAGCAACAAACAAACTTGTTTAAACCGAGTGAAGCACAAGCATTGAGTATTTAAGTTCAAGTCAAGTTTCAAGTTCGACAAAAATCGACTCGCCTTAGTTGCATGACAGTTTTATTACTAAAAGTACTAAAACTGTTAGCCCCCAAAAAATTAAAAGCTTCTACAAATTAAAAATCATCAACCAATTACAAGCTACATTAAGTCAATATAATTAAGTCCTATGAGAAAAGAAAAGAAGTTGAGTGGATAAACCGTAAATAAAGTAACCTAGTCACTGACTACGCAAAGAAAAAATAAGCTACACATCAAGAGTATAAAATAAATATATTTAATTTAAAAAGAAAAAAAAAATCAGTAATAGACGTAAAATTAAAATAAACCTAAAAAGCAAATGACAGAAACAGTCATCGCCTTTTCATCTTCAACATTTGTTATCCTTTCATAATTACCAGCAAAAACCAGTGCCCAATTGCCCACCTGAACTTCTGATCCGCCCATTTGAACCCATTTTTTGTAAACTTGTGTATCAAATTCCGCCCATCTGCCCCCATTCTAATTATCCATGTCGCCCAAGCCTGCCTAAAGCCTATAAAACACTACCCAATCTACCCAGTTTCATCCTTATGGGCCGATATTGCCAGTATTCGCTATCAACAAAAAAAAATTCCAAATCCAGAATCTTTTGCACTGCAGTAAACATTCCTGATTCTCATAAAAAATAAATGAAGTGCTTACTAGAATCTAGATTAGCTCGGCAACATACTGTTTAATGCAAAGCTTATTACGAGTATGCAAATCACTTGTGTGACTGGCCGACATTTGATCGAACACATGAACATCACTCTGGTGACCCTCTATGTTTTAGGTCATGGCACGTACTCAAGTAATATCTAGTGATCCTGATAATAATTAACATGCGGTGCCTACTAGATAAGCTCAGCAACATAGTGTTTAATGTAGACCTTAATACAGGTACGCAAATCACTTATGCGATTGGCAAACATTTAATTGAACACTCTGATGACCCTCTATGTTTTAGATCATGGCACATACTCAAGTCGCTGATTATAACATGTGGTTAGTAGCATATTTTACGGCAGAATTACAAACTAAATAAACCGTGCATGCGATCTACTTTAACCTAAACTGAAAATACAGAGAGTTGTACCTCGCAGAATCATCAACGATAGCAGGCTGCGAATGTGCTCTACTTTTCTTATTCCGTTTGAGCTTGGAGCTTTTATTGAGTCCTAAAAGAGCTCGCCAATCTTTTTCGGACACGTCCGCCAATTTCTGAAAATCGCAAGAGTATGTATAGCGAGTCAGAATTTACATCAATAAACACAACCACGTGCTAATTAAGAAACTAGATGATCCATTATCAAAATCAGATAACGCGCCGTAAACTAAACTAATCACAGAGTAACACATTATCGTTAACCTAAGTATCCGTAAGTTAAACTGAATGTAAGTTAACCTAACTGACCATAAATAAACAAAAAAATATCCGTAAATTAACCTAACTATACATAAATTAGCAGAATTACACGTTAATTAACAAAAATTAACCAAATAATCCGTTAATTAACAAAATTATGCGATAATTAACAAAATTAACCTAATTGTTTTAAAAAATAACCAAATTATACGTTAATTAACAGAATTATGCGTTAATTAACAAAATTAACCTAATTGTTAAAAAAATTAACCGTAAATTAGACTAATTAACAGGTGAATTAGAGTAATTAACAGGTGCATTAACCTAATTAATAGGAAAATTGAAGTATGAGCATAAAAAAAATGAAAATAACCTTCGTCATAATCGGATATTGATTTGGGGGAAATGGGGATTATTTGGGGGAATTTTGAATCTGAGATAAAGGGCGGTGAATGTGAGATATTTATACTCAGATTTTTTAACTTTCTCATGATTAAATTGTACATGAACAACTGGAAATCCATTGTGCGTATGATAGAAAGGGGTTTTTTTCCAAGAGAGGATTTGGGGGTTTTTGCTCAAACACGCAGATGCAGAACGAACAAGGAAGAAGGGATACAAAATATACTTCTAAACTAGTACTTGGTTGGTCCTTGTGGTTTCTTCTTTTTCTATACAAGAAAATATAGGGCCGAGAGCAGACCACCCGAACGGACCGGACTGACCACATTTGATCCGGTCATCGCTCTTGAGTTTTGGGTTAATTCGGTCTTGGTCGTGTGCTACTGACAAAGTGTCAGAAGATAAGGTATCACGAATTGCTAACATGGCAGAAAAGAGTTCTCCTATGTTTGGAATTGGAAATTCTATTGTGAAGCATCGGTCACCCCAAATATAATTTAGCTTAAGTTAGCTCGTAGACATATCGTTTATTACGTTATTTGTTAGTTAGTTATTAGCGTAGTTTAGTCTAGTGCAACACCGTGGAGGAAGGACGGGTCTTTACCAATTGTATGCCTGATCCACAGCCCGAAGGAGGGCGTAATTCTATGTATAAATAACCCTCTCTCCACAAGGGACAGGGTTGGATGTTCATTTGTAATCTAACCTTCAATGTGTTTCTCTCACTAGAACATCTCATTCTCCCTCTCTAAACACTCCATATGCCTCTATGATCTAAGTATTGTTATGTTTATGAAATCTAATATCTTTCAATTGGTATCAAGAGCCATGGTTTGATCACTCATCTTTCATGCTCTTTAGTTTGGTGGATTTCATAAGGTTTTTGGGGTTATAAGTGTTTAGAAGAGTTTGAATCATTTGGTTAATTTCTAGTGTTAAAGTTTGAATTTTGATTGTACTTTTGTGTTTAGGATCATCATATGTGTTTAGGTTTTGAATTGGAAGGCTTGAATCATTGTGGGTGGGCTGTTTTTTATTGTTAAAGTGGTTGTTTTTGAAAATTGTACAAAGCGAGTTGAGCCATGGTAATACGTTTCTTGAAAGCGAGTTGCTTTGTTATTGGAAGCGAGTTATCTCTGAAGCGAGTTGATACTTAAGCGAGTTGTCGCCTAAGCTAGTTGCTTTGTAAGCGAGTTGTCTGCTTCTGCGAGTTGACACGTAAGCGAGTTGACTTTTTAAGCGACTTGGGTTTTAAAGCGACTTGTCTATTAAGCGAGTTGTCTCTTTATGCGACTTGCCTTTTAAGCGAGTTGTCTATTAAGCGAGTTGGTAAGGGTGCGACTTGTCTAGATTCACCACTTGTCTATTGAGACTTGTCACTTCTTCGTGCTATATTTTACGGTTGTTCTTTTGATTTAGTAAAATCCCATGAAAGAATCTATTTTTCGGTTTAATCAAAGAATAGTAAAACTCCGTAGAATCTGATATTTTATTTATTTATTATGGCTTACACCAATGATCCATTAATTTCCAATGTGCTCAAACTATATGACTCGGTGGACAGCATACAAAGTTCATATTATTCAAAGAGCATATTCATGACTGATTCAATCAATGATGATCAAAACACTTCGTACTCTGAGTCAAATCCCAAGAAATTACACCAGCTTATGCTGCAAAATGCCTTGCTAATGGAATTCAGCCTTGAGCCCTATCAACTACTTCACTCTCATCTCTTACAGTTCTTATCCACAACTGTGGATGGAACATGTAGTGCTCTTTTCCGTCAGGACTTACCTACATTGACGAGAACCTTGCTAACGAACTTAAAATTATTGAAACTTCAACTTACCAAAAAGAAGGTACTAAAAGATGATTCCAATGTTGCACTTCATGTAATCCACAACCAATTCCAGCCATTTATCAATGGGGAATATTCCGCAGACTTCGATCAACACTCAACTGGAATTTCTTTCAAGAAACATACTGGAATGGAAATTCAGGAGTTCATCGATACATTTATCCGACTAATGGATAATGTGGAAAAGTACATTGAGGAAGCTGCTCAAAAGGATGATTTCGTGAATGAGTGTCAAGCGCAATTAGGAGATAGTGGTGAAATGTCGAGTAATATTTCAGTTGAAAGGATCGGGTGTTGCTGCCAATGCGAATATCGATACAACAAAGAATAAAGTAACCAGCAGTTCGGTAACTCCTGATGTGGATACACATGTCAGACCAGTGGATGAACTGGTGTCATCTGATGAGGTACCCTTAAATGTTCAACATAATGCATATGCTATTCTACCTAAACAAACTGATCTTAAGGCTGAACATGATTCGGATGAATGTTCCCTGGTTGAGACTGAGTCTAGAATTTTTAAAACAAATGAAATTGTTGAAAAAAGGGTTTTTGATGAACTTTCTAACAAATACTCAATTCTCGAAAAACACTGCATTTCCGTAGAAATTGCAATACAACAAAAAGAAGAAAATTTTCTTACTACAAAACCTTGCATAAATCCGGAATTCCCATAATTTCGAGAATTTTTTGAAATTAACCAGTTAAAAACCCATATTCAGGACAAAGACTCAACCATATGTCATCTGAAAATACAACTCGACGAACATAAGAAATGTAATATAGGGATGAACAATCTTAACTATGAGGTGAGTGATCCGATTAAATCTAGGAATGATGAATTAGCTTTATGTGTGACAAAGCTATTAAGGGAAAATGAGTCCTTGAGGAAGAACTTATTAGAGAACAATTCCAAGTTGTTAGCTCAAACTAACTCCTTGTTGGCAGACATTGATGCCCTCAAAGCCCAAATTCAGGATAAGAGCTTCACCATTGTTGCCTTAAAAAATGAGCTTAGGAAAACTATTGAAAATAGAGTGAACACTAAGTTTGCAAAACCATCGACCTTGGGTAAGCCAATTGTACTTAATAATACAGAACGAGTTGTAGTCAGGCAGCCCAATGCATTTAAAACAGAAAGATTTAAATCATCGAAATCTAAGCTTGCCTCCCAAGTTGATGAGAATATAGTTTTGTCAAAACCAGTCACTTCACTAATTCATCCCGATGATGATGAATAACAATCCCCAGCTTAATGTTCAAAGCTCTAAGATCAGGAATATAAGGAGATCATCTAGTCCATATAAGAAGCATCAAATGGCTGACCAATCCCCTAAGAAACAAATTAATTGCAAAAGGACCAATGTTCAAAACAGGGAAATGGCTACATCTAACTCTGCTAGCAGTTGTTTTAAGTGGATTCCTACTGGTATATTATTTAAGTTCACAGGATCCAAACGGACTTACTTACCTAGATCTTGTCTTAAGTGGATACCCACAGGTAAAATCTTCAAGAATGTTGGACTTAAAGGGATTTCTATTAATGATACTCCTAGACCTGACTGTACAACATCCAAAAATGAGGATACACCTATCACTAACCCATTTATTTGCAATACTACATGTGCTATTAGTGCAAAGTGTCCTCAGTCTTTTTCAGGTACAATGCTCAATTCCATCATGAACATCATGACCTGGTTTCCAACAGAAATGAAGACTGCTCACTCAGGAATTGTAGCTTGTCAGAATTGATGTACCTCGTACTCTGACTCCTGATCACCTCTATTCAGGACTTGTTCTCATTAACTTTTGTACAAATTTTTCTACATTCTCTTAAAAAAAAAAAAAAAAAAAAAAAAATTGATTAAAGTTTTTGCAAAATTATAATTTCTCCACACTAAATTTAATTTTACACAAAATTGAATAAAAGATATATCTTCTCTGTTATCGATAACATCTACGGACCTAGAAATGTCATTCAACAATGGCACGGGGCTTTAGATGAAGTTCGAACAGAGCCTTTTATCAATCAATGACTACTGGTTCACTCGTATCATTGATTGAGGGGGAGAATTGTGCTTCTTCATATGCTTCTTACTTGGGGAAGAATAATCATGTCCCTTTATGTGTGTCTGTGTCAGTTATCGTGATTATGTGACCTGGTTATTGCATGCTATGTGGAAGTAATTTTATGCTAATTGGTGTGACTTAAGTTGCTAAACTTTATGTACAAAATGCGAGTTGACAAACCACTTGATTCATGCGGGTTGTCCTTTCAGATTAATTATGCGAGTTGCAATGTATGTATAGGGACTTAAAGTGTCAACTCGCTAAACTTGTGTACTTAAGTGTGCGTGTTGTCTCTTGGTCAAAACACATACTCACTTGGTCAAAGTTTTTTTTTTTTTAAAAAAACTGCATTCTCTCTCAACTCTCATCTAAGCGTGTTGACAAACCTGTGATTGTGTGGTAGGTTTTTTGCTATTTGATCTTGCTTATCATACCTCTATCATGATTTGTACTTGAACCATATCTAATCCTATCCCATCGTGTAGATTTCGTCATATCTTAATCGCCTCGATCAAAAATTACTGACACTAGGTTTGAATCTCTTTGATTAATAAAATTGATATTGGTCTTAGTTGATATTGCTTAGGGTAGTCTGTATTATGATCTGAGTTGGGTTGTTTGTGTAATCTATGTTGAGGTTTTTATTGATGCGGGTTGCGTTTTAAAGTGATTCGTATGATGTGGTTATAGGATTTGTGTTAGATTGCTGTCTTGGTTCTTTGAATGGTGTGATAATAATCATGTGCTTTAGATATGTGTTTGATAATTGGGTTTATCATCAAGTGTTCTTATGAGCGAGTTGCCCATGGTTGCTTATATGCGAGTTGCCTTGCAATTTTCTTAATAGCGTGTTCCCCATGGTTGCTTATATGCGAGTTGCTCTATGATATTCTTGAAAGCGAGTTATTCCTGGTGGGTTATATGCGAGTTGCATTATTTGTTGGTGTATGCGTGTTGTCTCTTGCTTGACAATTTATGCGAGTTGCTATATGCACTTGTCACATACATTTTGATGTATACGTGTTAAAACATACTTTGTCTTATGCAAGTTACATTATGCGTGTTAACCATTGTTTTACCAAAGCGAGTTGTTGGATGCGAGTTGCCCTATGCGACTTACCTCATACTTTTTGAAGTATGCGAGTTAATAACTAATTGTTACCTTTGCGTGTTGAAGTATGCGAGTTGCTCTAATTTTTGTTCCATAGCGAGTTGCATCATGCGAGTTGACATATGTGTCTTATGCGAGCTAAATAATGCGAGTTGTCAATTTTTACTTGTGATATTAACTTATTGATGTCCTCACGCATATAAGTCTCTGCATACTGAGTACATTTTTTCTGAGATGTGCATCCTATGTCTCCATATTTGTCATATCCGGCTTTCTTAGTAGACTATATATTTCTGTCCAAGTGCTTATGATATGGGGTTACAAATTGGTCATAATGGATAACCTTGTCTTATTCTAACAAATTTTTCGGATATTGTTGTTGTTGTATGTGTAATTATCAGATTTCAATGGCTGACACCACATCCTCTTATATACTTGCTGCCACTACACCAACTGTCACTTTAATTGATGACGAAATACTATCACGTGCAGAATGGGTTACAATTGCTAAGAGCAACTGCTATGTAGATGTGGATAGAGGCCAACAAAATCCAACTTACCGACTGGCTATCGACATCTTGAAAGACACCAACTTCTTTGGTGCCTTAACCAAGCGTTGCACAATTCCCACCATTTATCTTCAACAGTTCTGGAATACCATTACATGGGATAAGATGTATGCTACATACTCATGTAAGCTAGAAGACAAATGGTATGACATCTCCGTTGAGACTCTCAGGGATGCTCTTCAGATCACGCCAAGAGACCCTTCCAACAAATTCGTCACTCCACCCTCCACTCAAGATATATTAGATTTTGTCGATGAATTGGGGTACCCGAAAAGGCTAACCAAGATTTCATCACTCATCAATGCCGAAATATATCAACCATGGAGATCAATTGTAACGATTCTCAACTTATGCCTAACCGGTAAAACATCAGGGATGGACAGAGTAAGAGCTCCTATAATGCAAATTATGTGGGGAATGGTCAAAGGGAAAAATATTGACTTCGCAGAACTTATTTGGGAAGAATTCACCTTGTCTTTAGACACATTCATCACTGATAGATTAAACTCCCAGAATAAAGTCAAAGGAAGAAAAGGCCTTGGCAAACGAGTGATTCCCAGCATCAGGTTTTCTAAACTCATTATCCAGCATCTGCAACAGACTTATAAGTTCAACTCACAAAGCGAGTCAGCCCTGCATGAAGCCAGCGATGAATTCGTTCTTGGCAACATAAAATATATTGCCAAAGGACATGATAAGGAGATCTTTGGAATGCCTGTTTCTAAAGCTTTGCTTACAGAAAGAATCAAGAAAGCTGATTATTTCAAGAGATATGTAAAGAAAGCCTCCGCCATAGCCGCTGATGACACACCTAAGTCCACTCCCGCACAATCAAAATCAAAACAATCAGAGTCTACCTACTCAAGCCTACCTAAGAAAAAGAAGAGACCCGATAGTTCAGTATCTAATGACTCTCCGTCTCAAAAGCAAAAGACGAGAAGGAGAGACACTAGAAAGGGTAATGATGAAGGAACCAAGGTTCCAGAGAGTGAGATGGGTTTGATAGATGAAGACGAGGCTGCACTACAACAAGGAATTCAACAAAGCCTGGATAGTCTAAACATGCCTCAGAGACCACCAGTGGGAGGAATTGTGATTCAAGAACCAGTGCATACACCACAACAAACCACACCTACAACACAAGACAAAGGTAAAGGGATTGCAGGTGTAGAAGCAGAACAAGCCGCTCATATGCTTCTGACCATCTCTTCTCCACCACCAAAAACTACTACCCAATTTGAGCTGAAGAAAAGAAGCATTGAATCATCTTCACTCAAAACCAACTGGAATGGAAAAGGATGTGTCCGATACACAGGAAGACACACTTGCATCTAGTGACACCCAATCAAAAGAATGAAGAAAATGAACTGCTGAAGACCCACAGAGATCCTTGAGCCAGATCGAAGAACACAAGCGCCTAGAAGAAACTCACATGTACATTGTGGTCATTGTCATCAGAAGAACATTGATCCTGACATTACTTATGGTGATCAATTCCTCGTGGACGGACCCTCGCACATCGAAGTCGACAAGCAAACTAATGAAAAGGAAGAAGTTCACCCATGTTCTCAGTCACTATTCAGCAAGACACATCAACCATTCCTCCGATGTCTGCACCAATGGTCACCACATCTGCTACAACTCCATCAATCACACCTCCACCCGAACCTGCTCAAACAACCGCACTTCCACCACCCAAACCCGCGAAAGATCCATCACCAGTCACAATCAGTGACGACTGCACACCACCGGCCTCACCACCTGCAGCTAAGTCCTCAAAGCAACTACTCACTAAAGCGCTTCTCAGAATTGAAGCTCTTGAGAAGCACCTGCCTAAATCCATCAACGTCTTTGATCATCGTGTCAAAAATCTGGAGAATCTTAACTTCGATGAAGTTGTAACAGATGCAATAGAAGTAAAAGATCCGGTTGAATGGGCAATGAAGGCTCCATTACTTCAGCGATTTAAAGACTTGCCAATCTCTGACATGAGATCAGTTCTCTCAGAAATAATGTATGACGCAAGAGAGCATTTGGACAAAACTCATAAGAAATTATACGAGGCACTCGAAGAATCGATAAGGCATGATGATTATCAGCAGTTTCTAGAGGATGTACGTAAAAGGGAGGGTAAGAAGAAAAGAAGGATTGTACTGATGGATACAAAGGAAATGTCTGGAGGCCCCAAGTCTCCACCGCCTCCTCCACCTCTAACTGGTGGAACAGGAATATCTGGAGCTGGTGGATCTTCCGATACTGCGACTACTCACAAGGCAAACCCACCTACACCTCCACCAAATACTCAGAATCAAAACGGATCTTCAATTGGTCAAGGATCTCAAAAGACTTCTACAGCATGGACCACCGTTGACTCCAGGATTACACCAACCATCTCCTCTATTCCTGAAGAGCAAATGCTTAATGAAGAGTCTTACATTGCTCAAGAGTCGAATCAAGACGATGATACTTCTACCAAGCACATCCCCAAAGTTACGTAAGAAGAAGATTGGTTGGACGCCAGATATTGAGGGTAAACGATCAAAACGCTAGAGCTCGCACCTTCAAAGGACATGACTCAAAGCTGGCTCACCAAAGATAAACCTCAAACTCCTGAACCCTCATGGTCCATTCCCGAGTCTGATTCGATAATCCCTTACAACAATTGGGCTACAACCATTATTTCCAACTATGAAGCTCCAGCAGAAGACTCTCTTCTTCACTTCATAGGGGATATGGGAAGCTTCATGAAGTGGTTTTGAGAGAAGAAGGGAATTTCATCAATCACTCCTAAAGATCTTAAAGGCCCAGCGTTTGAAATCATCAAAGTCTTCCACTCTGATGCTAATTAGCTTCAATACTAGATGGAAGAATGCCATAAAATGCTGAATGATCAAGTCAGTGAGCAAATCAATCGGTTTGATGTTAACAACCATCTTCCTCTCGGAGGTGAACCAGGACAATTGACTATCCAATCAGAGTTCTTCTTCAACCATGACCTGGATTATCTATGTGCTCGAACTGCAGAAAGAAAACCATCTTTATCAATTTCTAAGATGAAAGCTGCAACCTACATAGATCCGAGTCTTGAGCAGATCGTACTGATCAATTCGACGACAAAGAACAAGTGTATGACATCGCGGCTTCGTACGACATTTCTCATTGGTGGTTCAAGAAGAAGAAATTCTACATTGATAGACATGGTTCTGAAAAGAGACGCAAAGTTGTTCGATCCAAGCTACGGATTCTAAGTGTTGTTAGTGTAGAGATCTTCCTAATCTATGGCTATGATTATCTGAAGAAGATTGTTCTTCGAAGAGCAGACTTGAAAGATCATGTTATAGAAGAAAACGACTTCAAACATTTGCTGCCAAGTGACTTTGAAGATCTCTATCTTCTGAACCTTCAAGGACACCTTGACCATCTACCTATTCGTGAGAAGAAGGCTCTCTCTGCTGCTGTCAATCTTTGGATCAGGGGCTTAGTCATTCGACAAAGAGTTGGGGATTTTCAGCTAGGCATGGAAAGCTACCAGACTCAGGTCAACCTAACGAGACCACAATGGGAAGCCACAGGACATGAATTTCGTCACGACTATACAGTGATTGACACCCCTAGAGCAGTCCTCTTTACCGACAAATACGGGTCACGAATGCTAATGAGACTGTGCGAGCTATACAAGTTCAGTGATGGTACACTAAAAATGGTTGAAGAAGAATTGAACTCGAGAGTGAAGGAAATCAAACTTGACCTGAAGCCATGGAACAAAACTAAATTCTGGTCTGAACAGGATTTGAAGAGGTGTGAAGAGTTCATTGTTGCCATCGGGAGAAGACTTAAGACTAGAAAGATCTTCCGCAGCCTTGAAAGTTTTGTGGGTGGTAGACTACGCGAAGGTCATTACAAGCTACTTCAAAGAACTGAATGAAGATATCTTCCTAGAGTAGTTCTGTTATGTTTTATGATTTGTGTAATGTGGTGTGTAAAACCTGAAAATCTAAAACATGAATAAAGACAAAAATACCCTTGGAATCGAAATTTATAAAATATGTAAAAGATATTTATATTCATTTAACGAAATTAAAAACTTAACTTATCTATAATTTAAACTTAACGAATATGTGTACGTGATCGACATTGTACGACGGAAGTTAAACGTCTCGTCAAATAGTTGGGACAATCGTATGGGCCTTGTTTTCGTTTATTTGGTGAACCATGTTGGGCCGTGTAATTTTGTCCGGTTGGACTAGTGAGCCGAGAGCCCAAAGGGGCGTGAGTTTTGTTTGTTCGGTTGGACCAAGCCGAAGCCCACCCCATCTCAAGCCTAACCAAATTTGTACCACTATAAATACAACACATTAAAACAATTTGGAAACCCTAGTTTTGCCTCTTTTCTTTTCTTTTTCAATCGGCCGAAGCCCTAACTCCCTTGGTGTCGAGACTTTGTTTCCAACGAGCTAAGGTATAACATGTTTTCTCGTTTTCCTTTGATAACACCTAACGTATAATATATTGTATCATGTTTTGTTTTAGTCGAGCTTGTGTTCTTTTCTTTTGGCCGAACCATAAGAAACCAACAAATCAATATGAATTGAACCTTGTAATATTAAGAGAACATGTAATATATATGTATTGTTTGAATCGGATCATTAGTATGTCGAGCTTAAGAAAACCGAACCACATATATCATGAATCGGACAAGGTAAAACATGCAAACGTGATTAAGTAAGATACGTAGATGAGCTAGGGTTTGCGTAAAACATGTTAGCCGAAACCTACATGTTAGCCGAACCATGTGAGGGTTTTTGAACGTGTGTTAAACGAGAAAGGTCATGTAAAACCTAAACCCTAGATTGAGGTGTGAACCGAACCATGCATGCCGAACCCTAATTGGTTTGTGAACCGTGTATCATCCGTGTGTTTTATAAGTCAAGTAAGCTTGTTGATATGTAAACGTAGTACGTGGTCATATCTAGTCTAAACTATTGTGCATGTATGTGTAAATGTGTAACTAATCCGAGTAATAAGTAACTTTGGGGTCACATGAAATCATAAACGTGCATGGATATAAAAGTTGACGTATAATATGTGTATAAGTAACGTATGGTTAAGTCATGAATGTGTTGAGTAAATAAACAAGAGTAATGAGTCATTAAATGACGTAATATGTAAAGTAATTGCGCATTAATATGATATTAAAAGAATGAGAAAACCCTAGAACATAAATGAGAGTCGATTAGGGTTTGAAGCTAAGTATAATAATTCATTATTTCATGTGTGAGTTATGACTTTTAAACTATTTTCACATTTAACCCTACACTTTAATAAATGACATAATGAACCCTAATCTACAATATTGGTTATAAAACACTTAAGTCTCATTTAACTATAAAACCCTAAAGTAATAAGATCACTAAATACACTAAGTATAAACATCAAATAGTAAAAGATCATTTCGACGATTATGGAATCATAAATAACATGTACGACCGTTAATGTGTATAGGTTCTGTGAAGAAGGAGTAATCCTTTGCTTTCCGTATTTCTTCTTTTTGGTCATTTGCTTTGGAATAAGGTACAGATATTCCCGACCTTTCAAGAAGGTTTCTTATAACGTTTTTCTTTCGTTAGCTTTTATATTAAGGTTTCCTAAGCCTTTGCTATGAACCCCATTCTCTTTGTTTGAGCTGTTGCTTATCCAACTCGATTTCGAATTGTGAAACATCTGATTTTGAACTATATGATATGAAAACTCTGGTTTTGGAAATATGATTAACCTTATGATAAAGTATGATCTGTGTCGGTTTTGACATTCTGATTTGACCTAAGATAGTTTGACACCCGAGCCAAATATTTCACTAGTCATGGGGTTCCATGTCCGTGTCGCTGATGCACCTCGACATGACTCTAGGGCGTGAGTGATGTTCGCCACGCCCCTTATCTCATATCTGTTATGAGCTCAAATTATGTTATATGACCAATATCTGTCTATGGGGCGTATGGATGCATCCTAGATCTGTTATCTATTATTTGTTATCTCGTTATCCGATGATTGATGCTGCGTGCATGCACGCCCTTCATAACTCTGGTAGGTCTCCCCTACAAATGTTGCCTTATGTGAATATGATTATGATCGATATTTGTTTCTCGGGCTCGTGGTAGTTAACTATAAAACTTATTCGATAATTCTGAATTTATACTTTGAAAATGATTATGATTTTGCTATCTTTCGTTCACTATATTCCGTATTCGATATCGTTTCGTACTTGCTTTGCTTTTATATCTGTTCATTGAGCTTTTGAAGCTCAGCCGCATTTCTTTTATTTCGCGGCAGGTATCTAAGCATTGGAGCTGGGTTTTGCTTTGGGATGAGTGCATGAGTGGACTTACCTTAGAGATTTTTAGCTTTGATCTTATGATGCCATTTAAGACTTTGTTATTTCAGATTATTTCTATTGGAGTTATTTTCCATTGGGACCTATGTATTGAAGTCATGTTGACTTGAATTATTCCGCATTTATGCTAAGACTTCTTTTGGATATTTATGTTTGCTTTGATATGACACCATTATTTGTGATTCCTTTACCCTTGTCGGGTCGGGGCGTTACATGGTGACTGTACTATGAACAACTATAACTATAATGTATGTAGTAGTGATAGGTTATGTATTGTTGTTTCCCTTTTTAGTCTAAAAGGGAACTTTGGAGTAGTCTACTACAGATCAAATAAAACCTGACATATTTTTCTCCAACAAGTTTTGTTTCTTACATATTTAAATCACTTGAGATCCAAAATCTCAAAGGATTTGAAATTTTTGATCGGGGGAGAAAATGTGATATAAATATGAAATCTGATAAAAGGTGACCAATTTTGTCTCAAAGTGCATACTGCTCTCTAATATGTGCTAAACTCTTTTCAATCTCAAGCATATATTGAGGTGGAGCATTTCAAAAAGAAAATAAACTTTCAAGGTACAAAGATTTCTATGTTTTAACATAAAGTACCTTGATTGATTTTCTAATGGTTTCCGCATGGCTATATGATCGTGAAAGTGCTTCTAAGAACTCTTTCCTCTTTTGTGCAAAACTATTTCAAAAATTATATGCACAAGTTGAGGGGGAGCAACTCTTTTGAAAACCACATCCTCTCCCAAAAATATCTTTAACAAAGTATGAAAAATACTAATTTTGATCGGGAAAGTGATGTTGATATCTTTTAGAAATTGTTGATCAAAGAATCGAATCTTTCATTCTTAAATCTGAGATTTTCAAGTCCTCTTGCCTCCATGTTCCAAAACTATTTCAAATATATGATGCACATGTTAAGGGGGAGCTTTTTCTAAAAAATATCAAAAACAATTCAGGTACAAAATGTTTTGATCATGAATTACAAGTACTTGGATTGATTTTCAAATGGTTTTCAATTGGTTCCAATGGAATAAGAACAATACCAAAAGACTGACCACATTTACTTTATGTATGGAGTTATAAGGATGGTTAGGTTAGGTATTCGTTCCCACGATCCCACTAGAGCCGGAGGGATCTACCCAGGGACAATCCACTAGATAGTGTAGAGTCCTTAGGTATGATGAAAAAAGGAGAAAAATGAGAATATGGGAAGAGTGCGGACTGAGATAGAGCTAGAACTGGAATAAACCCAACAAGGTTCTAGTAATGAAGTCTCGGTAAGCACTGAAGGGATTGAAGAATGAAAAAGAATTGAATGTGAAAAAGGGTGAAAAGAAATAGCCCTCTATTATTTCAACCTTAGGGCAGAAACCGGGTTCAATTCATATACTACTGGTTGTTACCTAGGTAACACCGGTATTGAAGACAAGACGTCATGGACCCAAAGGACGACTGCACTACATCTTCCTAAACCACTCAAGTTCCTCTTAAAAGGACTTGTTTCATTCTCACAGGGAACCTACATTATCTATCGACTTTCTCTTAGAGATGGTTGATATTGAAGAAGGAGACCATCTCCCTAGTCTTCGGCATAGGAACCAAATGTGCACTATTGAGTCTAGAGCCACGAGATCATATATAAATCTCATTAGGACACTGTCAATGAAGACTCTCTGTTTCACATAATGTGGAAAGAGAAACATAATTTAAGAGTCCTACGCATTATCCTTGTGGTATTGCAGTAACATCGAGTGATATGATAACATATTCACAATGAAGATTGATAGCCTTCTAGAGCCAACATCAAACAAGCTCTTGGTAGGTGGCATGTGAGATCTATCCAATGGATCAACCATGTGACAACTGAACAGAAACAATGGAGCGATTCAAAGTTATGAATCAATCCTGGTTCAGGTTATGGATTGACGGATACCTTTGAAAAACCGGTCGTTGTGCTTAAAATTCTTCTCTCTAGCACATCGACTGTGTATTAATATTTTAAAATAAAAGGAGTTTATGATTGAAAATTGATTTTCCTTAAAAACCTTTGTTGTATTGCAAAAACACTTTATATTGAGCAGTACACGATTGTTTTTCAAATCTCTTTTCATCAATCGGTGAATCTCAAATTCGCTGGTTCACTCACTCCGTGTTGTCTTCTTTGAGACGTTTCGGTTTGAGAACGGCTAGAGCAGCTGCGAAATCCTGTCAAGGAGATTCTTCGGAATTATACCTGATCACAGGTAGTACTTGTACTGATCAACGGGGAACCGTGGGCCGTGTACCTCTGTAACACCCCCAAAAATGGTTTGCAGCGGAAGAAAAGGTTTTTGGGATGCTACTCAATTGGATCATAACACAAAGTGAAAAATAAAGATTTTTCTTAAAAGATTTCATTTATTGGAGTAAAATAGAGTTTACAAAGGTTGATTTGTTGCGGGAAAATGGCCCCTTTAATAAAATGTGGTCTCAATTCCTATATCAGAGTCGTCTATGACCATGCCATGCCAATGCCCAAGTGCCTCCAGAGTTAGCTATCGCCTTTTCATCCTGAAAATACATGCTAAAAAGTCAACACAATGGTTGAGTGAATTCATAGGTTTAGTAATAAATCAGTTGATCACAAGATTTTCAAGTTTAAAAGAAGCCATGGGCTACGTTGTTATACGCCCATAAAAGATAGTTGATATTATTGCACTAAGCTCATGAAACCAATACTAACTGCATACACCTAATTAATGGTGTAAGTAAATAAAATTGCCCCCAAGATGTAATAGCCAATTACATAGAGATACCAAATATAGTGCGCCACGGTTATTTCCGATAACCGAAGTCGGTCGTCAATTCCCATATTACTATCCACGATATTTGCGTTCACTCGCAAGTGATTAATGGTTCATGATGAAGGGGACTTTTGGCAGGCAACTTAGGCAGAGTCATAATATCAAGAGTACAGAAACAGTGGCTTTCAAGCAATTGTGATCATAAAAGCAGTAGTAGCATGTATTCTCCCCCAAGGAGTTTATAAAACAGTTAAAAGAGTAAAAGTGGGGCTATGAACTCACCTTAGTCCGAAGCAATGCAAGAATCGAAACTATCACAACTAGCATCGGGAGGAGGAACAAGGTAGTATTATAGTGTGGCGTCGCACAACGATATAGGAGTACGGGTACAACGGCACGTCATCGGCTCAACCTAGTAGTGTACGGCTTATCTCAGAATACGTATCATAAAGTAAGGAGTTTTTCAAAAGATAAGTGTTTTAGTTTTCGTGGAATACTCGTGTCAATGTTTGTTTAAAAGTATAATATATCGTATCTCAAAAAGTTTATCATTAATGTTTCGTGTGGTGGTAAGAAAACAAAGACTCGACAAGTAACTCACGCCAAATATAACTCACACCAAAGCGTAATGTATATTCCAATACATTATAAAGAATAGTTAAGAAGTATTGACCAAGACTCAAGAACACTCGTTAAAGCAATAAAGCATTTAAACGAAATTAAACAAGTAGGGCTCAATTAGCAAACAAGCAATAAGCAAGTAACTGATAGAGTTTTAGGCATTTACCCGGTAATCCAAAATAGAATGTTTAAGAAATGTATGTTTTGTACGAAACATAAGTTTTAGTATATAAATTAAATAGAAAGGTTTTATATAGAATAAAACTATACTTTTCATTTTTATTATCGGGTTTGCATAAAAATAAGTTTCTTCGGCGATATATACATAAAAGTTTGATATTTTTCGTTGATTAAAATACATATCAATAATAATTAATCCGGTTAGATAATTTAATGAGTTGAATGTGTTTACTAATTATCGGGCTTTATAGCCCGACAACAAATCCATAATTTATTTAGTGAAATGTTAAGTCCAACTTAAATCCATTACAAGTCCAATAATATTAATCCGATATATGCCAATTTAAAGTTCAAGTCTTTTAGAAAAGAAATTCTATGACTTATGGTCCACGTAGCAATCAGTATCAAGTAGGAAACTCAAGAGCAAATTAATGAGTAAACAAACATTAAGATTTTTGCAATGAATTATAAAAGTTTCTTTCAGAGACTCTACCGAAAGTGACGACGTCATTCATCCTATATAAACATACGGATTTTATCATAAAAATCTCTACCTCAAGTAAATTAATATTGACTACATGTTTTCTTTTTCGAAATTTCTATTACAACAAAACGATATAACACATAAACACGAGCAATGAATTTAAACCAAACGCGAGGCCAAACGTTAATAACGCAAGATTTGCAAATTTACCACACGAGTTAAATCAAAACGTTTTTAAACTGAAGTTTCCATTCCATGAATGTATAATAAATCATTTTTATCTATGGATTTCCACGAAAATATTTCCAAAACTGTTTTTAACATGATTAGTATTCCACGAAACTTATAGAGACGATTTATAATTGTTTTAAACGAATGAAATAAAATGGAAACAAGAATAGATACACGTTTGACATACCCGAGGAAACCACTAGAAGAGATAGAGAGTATGAGACGTGAAAGTGCACTACACACACCACTGCACCATTAATAAACATCTTTTTAGGCGACCCGATATCACAACTAAACCCAAATCGATCCTCCTTGACCTCCTTATGATGGTGATGTAGGCGTATGGAATCGGCAGCGGTGGCAAATGGCGATGGTTGGTGGCGGCTCTCTTGGGAGGAGAGGAGAAGAGGTTGTGAAATTTATGAAGATGGATGTGTGAATTCCTCCTGTGGTTCGACAGATTATGTAAAGGAAATCAAGAAAGAAGAGTTGACTACTTTTTCCTTGGCGTGACTTTGGGAAGGGACGAGTTTAGCAAAGGTCTCACCAAACCCCATCTTCAAGGCCTTCTCGTGATGTTTGCTTGGGAAGGAGGAAGCAGAGAAACTCAAAAGGAGATGGAGATGGATCTATTCATATTGATGAAAATGGAGGTTGAGTGTTTCGAGGGTGGGATAGAGAGAGAGACAGGTTTTCCTTATGTAGAAGAAAGGAGAAAGAAATAAAGTGAGGTGGTAACCCGCATTGCTTTATGGATACACTCATACACTGCATTATCCATATGTTCATACGAAATTGTGGAACTAGTCAACACTGTTGTATATGTATAGAAATGTGTCAATAACGAGTCATTTCATGTCCTTTTGTTAGGAAGAAAATTATATATTATTAAGATGATTATTTATGATCTACTAAAAATGCTTACAAGTGTAGCAGTTTCTCATTATGATCGTTTTATCCAAAATTTAATAGTTCTCATCTTACAAGTATTTTACGATGATACCAATTTTGACCATATAAAGTGGATTCTTATAGTCAGTTATCGGCTAAGAGATAGTGAAGCTATCAGACCGTACAAGCATTTTGCATGCGCAAAGTGAATAAGTCGCGTTGCTTTACTGATACATTGTATAAACTTTAGCCATGTGCTCATATATGAAAATGAGAAAAAGAACACCAATTATATTACACCTTGTACATCCAGGCCAAAAGACTAGGCATATTTTTGCATGGTAGCTATCTAGCATAGGGTTGGGATAAGGATTTGGTTTTGTTTATTTAATTTTTATTAATATTAATGTGTTATTTGTACCTCGTGTTTCGTCGAATCTCTAAATAAACGTACATTTCTAGAGCCCGAAAAATATAAAATTTATATTTTTAGAAACGTATTTCGAGAGCGTAAAATTATAGAATCGTTATTATGTAGGATTTAGATTATAACCATTTTGTCGTTACTACATCGGTGTCGGTATGCGAGTGGTGCCGTGTTTTTCTGATATCACGAGATAACCTCTCGTTTTTGTTCGTAAATTATCAGTAAGTGTCAGGAAATAATTAATTTGCATCATTCGTTTGTCAACGTTACCCGTGGTTGCATAAATAATAAAAAAAAAATATGCGTGAAAAGCACAAGATCGTTTAATTAAATCAAGATAAACGATTATTTCATTTTTACATGAGACTAGTGACTTGGAAATTTACGGGTGGCTACAACCTCAATTCAACGAAAGTGATCAAAGACACTTTTCGTGCACTTTATTGAGAGGTCAATCCATAGCCGCATGCTCACACAATACATTCATTTCTAAAGAAATCATGATAAGTGCATCAACGACTCTGATATTTACACTCCATGCTTCTGCTACGCTACTGCAAATATCATGTATCAACTAAAGCTTCCGCTACTCTGATGAGAAGAAATCATGATCTAGAATGTGAGCATGTCGGTCTAATGTCACAACTTCACATAATGTCAACACTGAAAATGAAGAGTCAGAGATTTATGGAAGCTGATGATCTCAAAGTTGGCTCAAAACTCTTCAAAATGTGGATTAGCTCTATAACCTCCACTTAATGTACAAAGTAGTTGAACAATGAAGAAATCACCACGAAAGCACAAAGTTTGAATATTTTGATGTATTGAAGTCTACGAGCTCAAGACTGAATATTAAATAGAATGCTAGGATTCAAAATGTAAATCATGGGGTGACCTCGCTTAGGGGGAGATTGTTAGGAATTGGAAATTCTATTGTGAAGCATCGGTCACCCCAAATATAATATAGCTTAAGTTAGCTCGTAGACATATCGTTTATTACGTTATTTGTTAGTTAGTTATTAGCGTAGTATAGTCTAGTGCAACACCGTGGAGGAAGGATGGGTCTTTACCCATTGTATGCCTGATCCACAGCCCGAAGGAGGGCGTAATTCTATGTATAAATAACCCTCTCTCCACAAGGGAGAGGGTTGGATGTTCATTTGTAATCTAACCTTCTATGTGTTTCTCTCACTAGAACATCTCATTCTCTCTCTCTCTAAACACTCCATATGCCTCTATGATCTAAGTATTTTTATGTTTATGAAATCTAATATCTTTCATCCTATTGGTTCAAACACATCACACCTATGATCTGATGGCTCATAATAGATGGGGTGATGCAAGAGACTGATCAATGGCTCAGGATTGAAAACCCAGAAGCTTCCCAAGCTCCCTCATCAGCTATAAATACCTCATCAGTCACAGATTCATACTTGTCCCATTTATTATGCTTTTAGAGAAATTTTGACCTTTTACTTCTTGTCATTTTAAATTATTTTTCGTAGTGTAACTTGTAATTTTCTGTTGAGATTTCATGTTAATCTTGTAATTTCTTATTATTAATACGATTCTAGTTTTTCATCAATTACTTGTCAATTTAGATTTTATGCCATCTCATCTCAAATCAGTGTCAAGCCTTTGTTTGTTACTCATCAAGTTCATATAAGCTTATGAGAGCTTATGTAAGCTTATTTATGAATTAAATTGTTCTGAATTTCATTTTATTCCAAAAGTCAGCAGCAGTCAAATGTTAAAGTCAAAACAGTTTGAAGATGAATCTGGATTTAGTTTGTTAAAATGGTTTAGTTTAATGATTATTTGATGAATTTGATTCAGTTTAAGTCATTTTTTTACAAAGTTTTAGAGGTAGATTAAAATTTGGTGTTCTAAAGGGGTGTTTGGATTTCATCTGATTTTCAAGTAAGAGTTAGTTTGGTGTGTTAATTTGTAGTTATTCAGGTTCAATTTGTAGAGTTACATCAATTGCAATTCAAGTTTCAAAGTAATTTAGTCTCTTTTGTAATTTTTAAAGCTCATTTTTTAAAAAGTCTTCCAAACTGTTTTAGCCTTCAAATGTGTTTTTTCCAATTTTTCTCAAGCAGTTTTAATCATTTTCAGTTGTCATAAAAATTATTAAAAATTAAAAATAGTATTTTCATTAGTTGATTTCACTCTTCACAAAAGGAAAAAATGAAAAAATTGTTTTGAATAAGCTTTTGTTGGTTAAAAGTTGGTAGGTTGGCTAATTCATGTCCTGCACCTTCAGTGAATTGTGTTCTAAGTAAGCTCTTCTAGCTTAATTTCTTGCTATCATGATTGATGTTTTGATTTGATTTCTGTTCTCATTTGTAGTTTAGCTATTGGAGTCTACATATTTGCTCTTTGTTAGGATTCTATAGCTTTTAGATTAGCTTTTTGAGCCAGCTATCCCTCCCATTTTTGTCCCTTCAAGTCTGCTGTTATAGCAGATTTGTAGTGAAGTTTTTTTAGCTTTTTGAAGAACTTACTTGTTGATTAATTGCTTTTTAGGATTAGGTTAGAACTGTTTAGGTTTGCTTTCTAGGATTTAGCTCTTGGTTAGTTAGTACCTTGGCCCTTAAGAGCTTATCTATAGCTTAATGTAGGATTGTTTGGTAGATTAGTTTGTTAGGAGTGCTTATTTGCATTTTGGATTAACTTATTGCTTATCTATTATGCTCATTTAGGATTCTTATATCTATTCAGATTGCTCCATTACCTTTTAGCTTTTCTACAACTTATTAGGAACTTTTAGAAGTCTTTATACCTTTGAAGGGTCTGTTTGGAATTTAGCTTATCACTAGTGCTTTTTAACTTATATTTTGTGCTTACTTGGTTATTTTCAGTTATTTTTGGTAGATTTTAGTTGGCTTAGGCTTATCTTAGTTTAATGTAGCTTTTGGTAGCTTATTGGTGTTTCTTGTTAATTTCCTCTTAGCCTTCTCAAATCAGCTTCATGTCTAAGTGTTCCTTATATCATCTCTAGTTAGTTTTTATAATTTTCATAGCTTCTTAACATAATTTAGAACTTTTTTGTAATTTTTCATAATTTTCCTTAGCCATTTACTATTTTTCTGCATTTAAAGTCAGTTTTTAGCATTTTAATACAAATAAATCAGAAAATAGTCACAAAAATGAAAAATCAATTTTATTAGGTTTAGAAAAATCAAAAAGTCAGAAAAAGTATTTTTCCAGATTTTTCCTAGTTAAATTATTATTTTTTAGACATTTAATTAGTTTAAATTATTTTTAAATTCATAATAAATAGAGAAAAAGTCAAAAAAATATGATTCTAGTTTTGAAAATTATCTTTAGTTAATTTAGATTTTTGAAAAATAGTTTTGCAATTTTCTTGTAAGTTTTCATAATTTTTAGCTTTTTAAATTATTTTAAAAGTTCAAAATTAGGTTTTAATTCAAATAAAATCAAGAAAAACCAAAAAAAAAATAGTTTTTAATTTAAAATAATTTTTAAATCATCTTCTTAGCTTTTAGGACTTTAAATAGTTTAGTTTGCATTTTAATTTACGTTTTAATAATTACGTTATTTGCGTTTTTAGTTATAATTTGCATATTTAGTTATAATTATTTGTTTGCATCATAGATTCAGTAGTTTTAATTACCTTTTATTATAATTGCTTGCCCCATAGTTTAGACATCACTCAAAATCCCTTTTACCCATTCAAATCCCGAATAACGCGACGTGAGTAGTTAACTCCATTCATCCCTCGCTAGGAATGATCCGGGGACTCAAATCTAATACATTTGAGTTACCCAATACTACAAATAACAAAAACCTAAATCGGCCAAAAAAAATCGGGTACCTAAAATTGAGAAAAAAAATACTAGTACATTTAATTTAAATTGGACTTAAAATGAGTACCTTTTAATGCAATTTACCCGATACAAAATGAATACGTAATAGTTCTAAACTAGTACATGTTTGGTCCTTGTGGTTTCTTTTTCTATACAAGAAAATATAGGGCTGAGCAGACCACCCGAACGGACCGGACCGGACTGGAGCGACCAAGACCGGACCAGACCGGACTCTTTTGCCTTGTTTCACATTTTCGTCCGTTTTTCCACGTTTTCATCCGTTTTTACACATTTCCATATGTTTTTACACGTTTCTGTCTGTTTTTGCGCGTTTTGTCTTTTACACTTTTTCGTCTATTTTTACACACTTCTGTCTCTTTTAACACGTTTTCGTCCGTTTTTGCATGTTTTCGTCCGTTTTGCACGTTTTTGTCCATTTTTGCACGTTTTTGTCTGTTTTTACACGTTTCCGTGCATTTTTACACGTTTTTGTCTGTTTTTACACGTTTCCATGCATTTTTACACGTTTTTGTCCGTTTTTGCACATTTCCGTGTATTTTTACACGTTTTCGTCTGTTTTCGTCCGTTTTTGCACATTTTCATCCGTTTTTACACATTCGGGTCCGTCTTAAAACGTTTCCGTCCGTTTTTGCACGTCTCAGCCCGTTCTTAGACTTTTTCGTTCCAGTTTTTGCCGTTTTGTCCATTTTTGCATCGTATTCCGTCCGTTTTTGCACGTTTCCATCATTTTTTCCACGTTTCCGTCTGTTTTTGCACGTTTTTGTTCGTTTTTACATGTTTTTGTTCGTTTTTACACTTTTTATACTCGTGTATAATAACGTGTAAAAACGGACTGAAACGTGTAAAACGGACCCCGAATAGACGAAAACGTGTAAAAATGGATGAAAACATGGAAAAACGGGCGAAAACGTGCAAAAACGGACGAAAATTTGTAAAAACGGACGAAAAACGTGTAAAACGGACAAAAAGCGTGCCAAAACGGACTAACGCAAAAAACGACGAAAACATGTAAAAACGGATGAAAACGTGTAAAAACGGACGAAAACGTGTAAAAATGGACGAAAACGTGTAAAAATAGACGAAAACATGCAAAAACAGATGGAAATGTGCAAAAACAAATGAAAATGTGTAAAAACGGAAAAAAACGTGCAAAAATGGACGAAATTGTGTAAAAACGACGAAAACGTGTAAAAACGGACGAAAACTTGCAAAAACATATGGAAACATGCAAAATCAGACGGAAACGTGCAAAAACGAACGAAAACGTGTCAAAACGGACAAAAACGTTTAAAAACGGACGAAAACGTATGCAAAGGTATGAAAATGGACCAAACATGAAATGCCTATACAAACTCAAGGACCAAACATGTAACTTACTAACGAAATGGTTAACGAAAGTTACAAAAAAACCTAAATCGGCCAAAAAAATTTCGGGTACCTTAAATTGAAAAAGAAAAATAGAAAAAATAGTACCTTCAATGGAAATTGGACCTAAGATGAGTACCTTTTTATGCAATTTACCCGATACAAAATGAATACGGAATACTTCTAAACTAGTAATTGTTTGGTCCTTGTGGTTTCTTTTTCTATACAAGAAAATATAGGGCTGAGAAAACCACCCGAATGGACCGGACTGACCGAGACCGGACCGGACCGACCACATTCGATCCGGTCATCAGTCTTGGCTTTTGGGCTAATTCGGTCTCGGCCTTGTTCGGTTCAGTCCGAACCACAAACCGACTCTTTTGCCTTGTTGGACTAGACCGACCGAGACCGGACCGGACCGACCACATTCGGTTCGGTCCTCAGTCTCGGCTTTTGGGCTAGTTCGGTCTTGGTTGGTACGGTCCGGTCCGGGACCGATGCTCAGCCCTACAAGAGACATCAATGTGTTTTCATGATTGTAAAATTGTGCAAAATATACAACATCTTTTTAGAGATGAGCATCGGGCCGAATACCGACCCGACCCGACCCAGACCCAGACAGATCTCGAAAAGGGTAAAAACCCTATCCCGAAACCAAACCAAATGGCACTCGGGTCGGTTCGGTTTTTGTCGGTCGGTTTCGGTCGGGTTTTCCCAAAACTACGCTTAGTTCTTCGGTTTTTGTCCCGACCGACCCGACCCGAAACTGACTATTCCTAAAACCTTGAATCGACAACCGACCCGATTGTTGTCGGTTTGGTTTCGGGACAATCGGTTTCGGTCGGTTTTGGTCGTTTTTCGAAAATCGGTCAGTTTTGCTCAGCCTTACATCTTTTACTTTATTGTTTACCAAGTTATTAAATGTCATTGTGTAAGTTCATTTATTGTGTGTACTAGGCTTGTACTCATGCATAGTGACGAGATTTATAGTGGAGATATTGTGGTTAAGTGTTTCATGTAACGTTTAACGTTGCCAAGTCTTTATCATCTTCGATGACAACTACATCATACCAGTTCCACTTTAACAAATTGGGATTGAAATATGGATCGGGATTGAGAACAAGATTAGGTTAAATTTGTAAAAAGAAAAAGATGGTAAAGATTGGGTACTTGTAGAAACAAAAACTATTTTAAGACAACTATTTCAATACTATTCTTAAAAACATTTTTACCTGTGAAAGTAAACAAACTATTGAAATTTAAGTTTAAAATAGGTATTTGGGGATAACAATTACTTATTTTTTAGTTTTTCAAGAATTAAGAAAAAATATTTTTGGAATATGTGATGAGGAAGTTCAATTTCTGACCTTACACGAAATTTGATCTGAAACCAACACGAAATTAACATGTTCGGGTTGAGTCTAAATAGGTTTCGGGTCGTGTTTGGGTCGACCTATCTAACCTGTTTATTAAACAGGCCAGGTTCGGGTTAGGAATAAGTTAAACGGGTCGACCCGCCAACCCGTTTAAGATTTTTTTCAAAATTTGACAAGCATATATAGTTTATTATACGGGTAAATGGGTTAATTTGGTCGACCCACGAACCTGTTTAACCCGTGTAATGTGTCAACTTGTTTAAATAAAAGGGTTAAATGGGTCAGCTAGAAACCCGTTTAACCTATTTAACCTGTCAACTCATATATGTTACGGGTTAAATCGGCCATGTTCTGGTTATGTATACACAGGTTAGGGTTGACATGGCCGACCCGATTATTTAAACGGGTCGGGTTTGGGTTGAAGTCTTTTGACACGCCAACCTGCTAACATGAACATGAATCCGACCCCACCCGAATTGCCACCCTTACATAGAGCTAGTATCTTTCAAGTGAACTTTAACTTAATATTTTTTTTCAATAAACTATAAAGGGAGTTTTGGCGAAGCTTATGAAATAGGTTTAGACGTATATTATACATATTAGTGTTTAGATTAACTTAGATTATTCTGTTAATAGCCTTCTTGATGAAAACTTATGTCATAGCATTGTGATTTGATTTTTATCTTATTAACAATCATGAATATGGAATAAATCATTGGACACATAATCATGAATATGAATATAGGGCTGAGCAAACCACCTGAGGGGACTGGACGGACCGACCGACCACATTCGGTCCGGTCATCGGTCTTAGCTTTTGGGCTAATTCGGTCTCGGTCGTGTTCGGTTCGGTCCGGTCCGGACCACAAACCGACTCTTTTGCCTTGTTGAACTGGATCAACCGATACCGGACCGGACCGGACCCATCACATTCGTCCGAGACCGGATCCTTTTGCCTTGTTGCACATTTTCGTCCGTTTTTACACATTTCCATATCTTTTTACACGTTTCTGTCTGTTTTTGCACGTTTCCGTCTGTTTTTACACGTTTTCATCTATTTTTACACGTTTTCGTCCATTTTTGCATGTTTTCGTTCGTTTTGCACGTTTTTGTCTGTTTTTTTGCACGTTTCGGTCCATTTTTGCACGTTTTCGTCAATTTTTACACGTTTTCGTAAATTTTTACACATTTTCGTCCGTTTTTGCACATTTTCGTATGTTTTTTACACGTTTTCGTCTGTTTTTTACACGTTTTCGTCTGTTTTCGTTGTTTCGTCGTTTTGCACGTTTCCGTCCGTTTTTGTACGTCTTGGCCTGTTCTTAGACCTTTTAGTCCGTTTTTACACGTTTCCATCCTTTTTCCACATTTCCGTTCGTTTTTCACGTTTTTATTCATTTTTACATGTTTTCGTTCGTTTTTACACTTTTTATACTCGTGTATAAAAACGTGTAAAAACGGGCGAAACATAAAACAAACAAAAACGGATCAAACGTGTAAAACATACCTGAATGGATGGCACGCGTAAAATGGACAAAAACGAGCGAAAATGTGTAAAACGGGCGAAATGCGAAAAACGGACAAAACGTGTAATACATATGAAAACGCGGCTACACGTGAAAAAAGCGGGAACACGCGCAAAAGCGATGAAACGTCAAAAATAGACAAAAACGGATGAAAACGATGTAAAACATGTAAAATGGGACTGGAACGTGTTCTTAAAAACGCAGAAAACGGAAAACGGCGTGCAAAACGAACGAAACGTGTAAAATGGACAAAACGCATAAAATGGAAGTCTAATATGTAAAACATAAAGGAAGCGGGTAAAAACGACGAAAACTTGCAAAAATAAGCGGAAAGTGGTGCAAAAACGAACAAAAATGTGTAAAAACGGACAAAAAATGGGTAAAAAAGGACGAAAACGTATGCAAACGTATGAAAACGAACAAAAATTGACCAAACATGAAATGCCTATACAAATTCAAGGATCAAACATGTAATTTACTAACGAAATGGTTAACGGAAGTTAGAAAAAAACCTAAATCGGCCAAAAAAAATTCGGGTACCTTAAATTAAGAAAAAAAAAAGAGTAATACCTTCAATTGAAACTGGACCTAAGATGAGTACATTTTTATGCAATTCACCCGATACAAAATGAATACGGAATAGTTCTAAACTAGTACTTGTTTGGTCCTTGTGGTTTCTTTTTTTATGCAAGAAAATATAGGGCTGAGCAAACCACCTGAACGGACCGGACTGGACCGACCATGTAGAAAACTAGAAGGGGGGGGGGGGTTGAGTAGTTTTGCCGATTAAAACTTCGTTTTAAAGTATTTAGATCGATTTATGTCAATCTATTTAATATGTGTGTTGGATAATGATAGATAAGCATATAAGTAAGTAATGCAAAGATAAAGAGTAAAAGGACACAATTATTTATAGTGGTTCGGCTACAAGGACACTTTCCTTGCCATACTCCACTCCCCGAGTACCCCATGAGAGTAAGTAAGCACTACACAACAAAAGCTCCTTAATGTGGCGGAGAAGCCTTCACAACATCGCCTACTCTTTATCCGGTACAAGGCTAGACACCGATTTCTTCCACGAGGTAGAACCGAACCTATCACAACGTCGCCTACACTTTATTCGATACAAGGCTAGATACCGAGTTCCATTACAAAGGAGGAACTACTACCCAACACTACACCACAACACACTCCTTGTTACAACACTAGAAGGATATCAATATCCTTTAACCCAAACTATCTAACTTGTACAACGATGCACCATATCGAATGTACACCTTTGGAACCTTTCACTAATGCCTTCAACACGACCCTTCGACACCTTTCACTAATGCCTTAAACACAACACTTCTATGGAGGGAGGAAGTATTTCTAAGTGTGTTTGTGAGTAAGAGATAAATGACTCACTATTTACAGACAAATTATGTCTACTGTCCCACGGATCCCTCTCTAGAGGGATCCGACTACTGGGTTAGTTTAGTCCGGATTTCGGGTTGGAAACCGGGTTATGGGTTATGGGTAATGGATTATGGATACCTAACAAGATGCAATGTACCTAGTCATTGGGTTATGGATCTTGGGTCATGGTCATGGACTTTGGGTCATGGATCATGGATAATACCCAACATGACTTCATGCATGATGTCATGCAATGGGTCATGGGTTATGGATCTTGCTCCATGGGTATGGGTTATGGACTTTGGTTTTTACCCAACAACATTCATTGTACATAGTCAATGGATCATGGTTCATGGGTTATGGACTTTGGTTTTTACCCATTACTTACCCATTAAAACATATACAAAGTACATATACATTTCTATAAAATGTAAACACTAGTTGTTATACATATGCATTTCTATAAGATATAAACAATATTACTTATTAGTGTTTTATAAAAATGTCTTTGGTTTTATATAACTTATTTACTAAACATGTCTTGATACAGTTTTAATATGTTTAGTAAAAGTGTGTTAGTAAACTATTGGCTTAAACCTTTTACGTATTTTATTTGTTTCGTTAAAAATAATTTGACGTTTGTTATCGATAAAACAATCTCCCCCTTTTTGTTGATGACAAAACATAAGATTATTTTAAGAAGAAAATAAAATTCGTAAAAATTTGAATTGGAGTTTTTACTCTCTTCCCCCTTCTTTGTCGAAACAAAAAGAGCATCGAAAAAAAACTAATACATTGTTTTGAGAATAACTTGTGAAAAGTAACAAAATAAAAAACAAAGAGTAATATGAGAGAAAGATTCTCGTCTTAGCTCCCCCTTGACGGATGCTCCCATTTGTTGAGGGCATCAAGTAATTAGGAGGCTAAACGAGTGTGTTGCAAGTATTTTTGCAATGTTTCGTCTTTGACGAAATGCTCCCCCTTGACGAGTGCTCCCTTTTGAGGAGGGCGTCAAGTAATATAGAAAACCTAAGTGAATGTATTGCAATCGTTTTTGCAATGCTTTGATTTGACGAAAAAGCTCTCCCTTGTTGAGGGTGTCAAAGTCTTCATGTGTATTTTGAAAATCTACAAATCAAAGGTTAGAAAACAAGTATATGGTGCATTGTGTCACACCCCGCCAGAGGCGAAAACGCGAGGTGCAACATAATCAATATACATCGCAAAGATATATAGTACAATACCATAATTTAAATTTAAAGAAATATTGTAACATTAAAACAAGGTTCTAGCCGACCTTGGCAATTGAAACATAAAGTTTGACATTTAAAAGATGACTCTTTAGTACATGACGACACACTTGACTTGTGACGACTCCTTTATTTAAATCCTTCATAAAATATGCTAATCAACGATCACCTGAAATGCATGAGAAAACGGGTCAACTATGAAATAGTTGGTGAGTACACAGGTTTATGAAAACTATTTTTAGGAAGTCTGCCTGGCAAATGTCCTATGAACTCGCCATGTTACAAGTCCCGCCCATACAGGATGATAAGATTTTAAAATGTACCTTTTTGAGGGGTCGTTTAAGCCCTTATTTGATCACTTTTGTATCCGTTATTACTTAATATCATTCCTTTTCACTTTTTAGGTCTCTTGAAGGCAAATTGCTGGAATGACACTTATTTGGACGAAAAGGCGCGGATATACGAAGAAAATGGCTAAAGTCAAGAATCGAGCCATTCAGACTACTGAAATACAAGGGGACGGCGTCAGGTGTTAACTGTGACGCCGTCGTATCACTTTTGTGATGGCTCAGTAGCCAAATTGCTTATTTTCAAGTGACGGTGTCAGGCTTTAAAAGAGTAGGCCGTCGCAACTCAGACGGCCTAGATTTGATTCAGACGGCGTCAGAGACTGAAGGGGACGGCCTCACAGGCATAAGGTGACGTCGTCGCAAGACTAACGTGGCCAAGACGAAACCCTAATGACGGCGACCCAACGGCGTCACAATTCAAAGGGTGACGCCGTCAGGATTGTAATCTTATATATATAATCCGAATTTTTCAGTTTTAGTGTGTAGTCTTTTGGAGAAAAAACCTAAACCGAACCAAGGCTGTCTTGTACAGTATTTTAGGGTTCCAAAACCTATCTTACCACAAGATAAGTATTTTACTTCATTAATTCAATTATGTCTTCAATTACTCGTGTGTATGCTTGCATGTTCTCCATGTCCGGCTAATTTACTTGTGTGTTTGCTTAGGGAATATGAAACTTAATTATTGAACATTGATTGGTTGACTCTTATCTTAATTGTTAATGATCTAGTAATGCGATAGGTCATTCGTTGTGTAGTTAATGTTTGATTAATCTTTGTGAACCTTAGACTATAACACCTAGAGTAGTTGTAGGCTAAACCATCCAAAGAGTACCTTAGAGTTAGAGTTTATAATTCCTAGAGATTTTGTAGACGAGACCCTTTGGTAGTTTCAAAAAGTTAGGGATAAACGCATACCCTACGACTTTAGACACACAACGCAATTAAGAATAAAGACGTGACAATTCAACCATCAATATGAGATAATTAAGGAGTAACAAAACCTAAGTAAACACATCTTTAAACCATCATACGAGCACACAATAATTAGACATAGACTACATACACCTTAGATTAGATAATTAGATAAGTAGAGTAATTGGTAGAAATACCAACCCCCAAATCCAAACCCCGAGATTCGTACCTTTCTAATTCCTATAAAAAACATAAAAAGATAAAAAATAATCTTCCTCAACCCCAACCTTAGCGTAGTAACTTCTCACTAGCATTCCTATTCCCCTAGAGAACGATATCAATACCCGTGGCTTACCCTAATACTACACTACAACGATTAGGTTCACTGCCTAGGGTGTTATAAAACTTTCTCGAAGAAAAGGAAGTTCCTTTGACCCCGAACGACGCGTGTAGCGTTATCACAGGACTTGTCACATATAAGTTCACATACATTCCCATATATATCCAGTAGTATACCTGGTAATTAATACACATATGGTCATAATAGTCCATGATAAATAATGCCTAATATATAATTGATCACGCCTGCTCCGAACAAGGGAGACTTTGTGTTGCTCCTGCCGACAAGGAGACTTAGTATTGCTCTATCAGAGACTTAGCATTGCTCAGGGAGAGACTTGCACAATACATAATTATTATATATTATCAATTCAGGGCTGCTCCAAACCAGGGAGACTTTAAGACTTAGCACGTAAGGCACATTATAGATCTATGCATACTATGGGATCAGGAACAAGTCATAAGGTCATAATAAGTCAAAGGGTTCAAGATATATCAAGTAGTCCAAATAAATTTATAATTTAGAAAAAAAATGTAGTTTAAGATTTAATTTCATGCATTTCACCCCAAATAAATAAAGCAGTAAAAAGGGGGACTGTGAACTCACCTCAGTAGTGCAGTCTAAAGCAGCAGTCAATTAGAATTATTGGATGGCACCGACACGCGACCTAGATTAGTATGGCAAATTTAGTCTTTATTCATGATTATGACTCGACAAGGTTTAATAAAAGTTTTGTTGTTGCTTGGGTGGCAATGATTAATGTTTAATATAATTTTTGTAGATTTTGGCTATTGGAAGTGCATAAGTACATAATAAGAAAATATCAATGACGAATGGATCTTCAGTTCGATGGCAACCGAAAGACAAGGTACGGAAAATAATTACTCACAATATTAGACGTTAACTAATTATAACCAAAAGTCATTAAAAGTATATACATTTATATATGATCAATACTAATTGGTGATAAAGGTATATTAAAATCATACTTTATGTGATGGTTTTATTAAAAGATTTATATTAAGATACTCTTATTAGTTATAAATGTAAGATTTTAAAAAAATTTGGGCATGACCCGTGTATTGTTCTAGTTTTCTCATGATAACTATTAATCACAACGTATATGTTTAAATGATAAGCCGTTTTTATATTGTTTACAAGACCCAAGTAAATTTTTATAAAATCATATCAAATTTCATTTAAGTTAAATGAGTGATATAAATCAATAAGCATGACTTAAACTTACAAGTCTAGTTTTTGACTAGTTTTTATATTTTTGATGGTATGAATTGTTATGTCCGATATATGTCGTGTTTTTAACAAATAGGTGTGACGGGTTACGTTATTTTTAACGTGTTGAAAATAACTTGTCAATCATGTCGAATGAGCGGGATCAAACTACCCTCTCGGGTTTCTCTTGTTGGGTCGCGACTCAAGGGTAATAGCCAAGCCCAACACCCATATTGGGGTGGACCGTGTACTAACGCAAACGCACCCTATAATGGGCTACGGGTTTGTGGGCTTTACACCCACGAGCCCAACACCAATTAACATTATGCCGTCCAATGCTACTAATTTTATCAAGTATTTTAGTTTCCTTTTTTTTTCTGCGCATGGGTTGTGATACCAAAAATCCTATAAAAATTGTGCCTCTTTTCCTCTCTTATGGGATTCGAACATGGGTAAAAAGGGAAAAGATGAAACCAATGATTAACACAAAATAAGTAGCTTACAATTTAAGATTTAATTACCTATTAGCCAAGATTAAACAGGGCATTAGTATCTTTTAAACAAACGATTACCCAACGATTTAAAAAAAAAAAAGAAAAAAATTAAGCACTTCCAATAAGCCAACCCAATTATATTTATTCCACTTCAAAGCAACAACCACATCATTTCCAGAATTCCATATATGATCGGTATATATAAAAAAATATATAAAAATATCAAGACAAGATTACCACTTTTAATATTATTCATATCATAACCTTATTAACGAAATAGAATAAACAAGCTAACATCATTTTTATTAATTTCATTAATCTGAAGAAAAAAAAAATCGAAATATAATAAAGTGTGATTACAATGAAATAGATCAAGAAAGAATCAAGAATATGTTCTTACACTATTTCTATGAACACCGAACCCTAATTTCTCCAATTGACGAGGCTCGGGACGAGTTGGAACAATTAACTACTTGTAAAAGCTTCCTCTTATTCCTAATTACAAAACCCTTTTGGTAATTTCAAAAAGCCCTTTGATTAACCAAACCATAATTTTTTTCGAATTGATATGAAAGTTGATAATTACTCTTCTAAGCATGAATCCCTTTGTAGATGAGAGACTAGGAGTATGTTTGTGGCCCTCTTGAACCATCAGAACATGTCTCTACCCACTTTAAGCATTCTTCCCACCCCTCTCCTCCACGCATGGCATCTATAAGGTAGACTTAGGAGTAGTTTGGATAGTGTAGAAAGGTGTTTATCATTAAAATGGGATGTTCTGACTTTGGAGATGAGGATGGCGTGAACTTCTTTTCCAGGAGAAGAAAGAAACAAGTTTTGAAAAGGAGAGGTAGGGAAGGGGCGTGAGTAAAAGGGTAGGATTTTTAGGTGTATTATTATTATTATTATTATTATTATTATTATTATTATTATTATTATTATTATTATTATTATTAAGTGTATTATATGTACCCCGTACTATATAATTTGTTCCGTACAGAATAACGTTTATTTATGTAGAATATTTTTAGGGTATCCGTATTTTATAATTTTTATATTTCTGGAGACGTTTCGACGAGCGAAATATTATTATATTATTATTATCTTGACATTAGGAAATAAATTTCATGCCAATTTTATTATGGTGTCGGTACACGTGTGGTGTCGGGACTTTGGAAAACACGAGATGACTTCTCGTTTTAGAGTTATAATGATCAGAAAATAAATAACTCGCATATTCTGATATAAATAATAGCCGGGAAATTGACGGATTGTCACAGTCTGCCAACTTTAAAATGTAACACCCCCCAAATCTGAATGCAACGGAAGAGATATCGGGGTGCTACTTATTGAGATCACAACACAAGTAATAGAGAACGGATTATCTAACCCGTTTTAAAGTTTCATAAAATAAAAGCATAAGTTTAACATAGTTATGAATGCGGAAAACAAGGCCCATAATTGTTTTAAGTTGTTCCATAGTACAAAACATTGGTCATGAGTGTTATGTGTACACTCCAAAAGTGCGCCTATGCCCCTGCCAAGCACTGCCTTGCCTCATCATACATCCAACAATTAAACACCTGAGAAAACATGCTAAAAAGTCAGCAAAAAACTGGTGAGTTCATAGGTTTACATAAAGAAGTTAAGTTGGACCAATAAGTTTATGAGTTAACATTATAATGTGCATAATGTTATACGAAAGTCTACTACGCTGCACTAAGTTCCATGTTACCGAAGCTACGACAGTGTGCATGAAATGAGCTCATGTGATCATAATAAGGCCCGACAAGTGTTCTATCCCGTGACACTTGTAATTCGACATGGTATACATCCGTTTGTCCTATCCAGACAGTTGGTTCTCCAACACGGATGGAGGCGTCACCCTCAATAGATCTATTTATATCATTCGTGCTTCCCAGCGGGAACTAACGGTACATGAGTATGGGCATGGATTTGGGATACAGTACTTAGGCTAACACGTAATAGTTTTACAAATAAAAGAATTTTTTAAATGGTCCATAAAAATCAAGCATGTTTCTCACCCCCCAAGTTCGCAAAGCAAATACGAGTTAAAAAGTGGGGCTACGAACTCACCTCATAAATCAGTCCTCCGAAATGAATAGTCAAGTAGTAGCAGTGTATGGCACCAACACGCGACCTAAATTAGTATGGCAATTCTTAGTTTATAGTAATGTGTACTCACGACTCAAAGTGTGTCAATAAATTAAAGTGTTTACAAGTGATTGTATTTAATGTTGCTTGTGTGGTAGACTTTACGTTAAAATCGTTTTCAAGTGTTTGCAAGTATTGGCTCATGGACAAATGTACAATTATTATATAAGAGTATATAAAGTATTCGTGACGAGCAGGTTTCCGGTTCAGGAGTAACTGAAAGACTTAGTACGGAAAATATTCACTATAAAAGTGTGAAAAATCATATATATCGTTGATATTAATAAATACTTTATATTAAGTATTTATATCAATAATGTTTACGTGATAGATATATATGTATATAAATGTGTTTATATATATTTAGTTAGGGGATAATAAGTTAGAAAATATTATTTGCATTCGTTATAAATATTTTCTTGCTATTTAGATTTCGTCTTTTAGTCGGAGTTTAGTAAAATTTACTAAATATATAAGTTTAACGAATGTTGGACAAAATGTGTTAGAGAAATATTAGTTTTGAAAACTTATTAAGAGTTTTAAGAAAGTTGATAAATGACATGAAGTAGAGGGGCCAAAGCTGTCAAATACCATTTAAGTTTCAAAGCTATATAAACTTTTAAGATAATTTGTCGACTGTTTGGAAATTGAGGGGCTGAAGGTGGCAAGATTCGAAACTTACCAAAAATTGTAAAAATCACAAAACGGTGTTGCCCAGATTCAAACACTGGTCTGCTGGGAAGGAGTTGAGCAGCCCAACCATTGGACTCCTAGTCCTTGGATGTTTAGTTTTGCCCCTGTTTTTAAAGTATTAGTATGAGTTGAAATAAAAAAAAATGACAAATTGTTACCAGGGGGATTCAAACCATGGCGGATTGTCTAGCAACTGTGAGACACAACCAAGTGAGCCAAAGACTCCTTTTGGTTTAGTTTTACAATTCGCTTGTACTTGACGACCGTTACAGCTTTATAACCTTGTCCAATATTTCACTGAGAATGCATGCGTTGGTATATTTCTCTTTGTTTCATCTCCAAACTGTTTTGCCATTTTCATTCTTAAGATATAGTTGATGAATTTAAGTTATCTAATAAGACATGATAACGAGTAGACAATTGTTGTCCAAGATAGCCGACACTTAAGTTTACTTATATATAGTTTTCGTTTAGTTGTTTTAGGTTCCAAAAACTTAAACAAGTTTGACATGAAAATGAGTACTAGTTTTCTTCTCGCGGAGTTTATGTGTTAACGAGACTAAATATTACTACCACACAAGCTTAAATGCAACATTAGTCTTCGTATGCATGAGAGTCGAATGTATACATGCGTATATGTTTCGGCAGTGAACATGCAAACTAAGTCACACTTAGTTTTCAAAACTAAGCATATTATGCAAACTAAGTCACACTTAGTTTTCAAAACTAAGCATATTATCATGTATGTTTGCATGTATCTCGAAGCAAGGAGAATAACCCATTTACAAAGTTGCATATATGTAAGAGACTTAAAGTGATAAAGAAATACACAAATGAGAAAGTTTGGAGGCTCACAGTGGGTTGGAAGTGTATGTGTGTCGAGCAAGGTGGAAGCCAAGAACAAAAAGAAGATCTTAATCCCAAGATTATTAACCCAAGACTTAAACCAAACTCTTCAATCCTAGTTTTCACCCTTATGTTTGTTGTCGAATGTAGGAGAGGAAAGATGGAGTGGAGTATTGTTTGTATGTTTGGGAGTTTAGCAAGTGTGAGAGAGTAAGGCTAAAAAAAATAGGGATGCAAGCATGCATACATTCGGCTGAAATGAGGGAAGGTGTGGATGTTTAGTCTTGTCAATGGGGTGGATTGTCTCCTTTGTTGGTTGAGTCCACACGCAAGCAGAAGCAATGGAAGAAAAGTATAATGTTGTGTTTGCATTGCTTTTCTGTCGTGGGTAGCAGCCAAAAAAAAAAAAGGAAAAATTCAACAAAGTTGGTCATTTGTTGCTTTTGGGTTTGCGTCTAATAGAAGAAAAAATATATATATATTTAAAGTTGTTGCATGGCTTGTAGCTTGTAATGTGTAGAAGAGAAGAAAAAAAAAATGTATATATATCATATAACTTGTATTATAAATTTTGATTAAGCTTGTATAGTTTTTAGGGTGCGATTGGATTGAGATATCACATGGACCGCGAGCCTATATGGTTTGATATGAATGTAAGCCCAAATGAGATTTGTCGGGTTCGAATTGTCTAGTGTTTAAAATGATTAGTCGCGGTGTCCCGGTTTGACACTTACAAGAAAAATGTATAAAATGCGCTTTCGGAAGTGTTTTTATATAAGTATTATAAAAAAATCTTTGGACTCAAACATGAGTTAAATAAACGTTGCCATTACTAATTGGGTATCGGTACGCTTGTGGGTTCGTTTTCATGGAAAATGAGATATCTTCTTATTTTTAAATTTTTATTCGCTAATCCATGTCAGAAAATATAAGATGTGCATTTTCTGGTAAAATAAATATTATTACTATTAAAATAATAGTACGGAAAATTACCATTTGTCACATAAAAAGAATCTCGTCCACGAGATTTAGTCCGTCTACACTACAAGCGTACATTCTCATGGTTCAAATTTTCTCATTCTTGAACTTTGCCCTCAAAAGACTCTTAGTTGGTGAATTTTCACAACTTGTCGACCTGACTGGTCATTTGTTTAAGTTGTGTAGGTTGAGTAACAACTTGATTCTAACTTGATTTTCGCAACTCATCAAACAAGAACTGTCACTAGATCAAGCTAGGAAACAAGTTTTCAGAAAAAGATGGCTTCTCATATATGTAAGAGACCTTTTGAAAGTTTGGCTCGAGTTTGAAATCATTTAAACCAATCAATACTAATAGTGGGGTGCTCAGATTAGTGAGAAGGCAACAATTAAACTAAGGCTCATGATGCAAGTATCTACACTAATCAATGCCATGAACTAGAACTAGAAGGTACTGAAATAGAGTGGGTGATCAAAAGAATGTACCCGTCACGGTGCTTGTGTCTTAGCGAGCTTCCTTGGTGCCCAAGAAGTATGCTCGACCCCGAGCGGGGCTGACATTGCCTCCACGGGTTGGGTTATCACCATCAATTGCTACGGCGAGAGTCATGTTACCATGCTCCGACTTCTGTGCCCTATTCAACTTAGGACACGTGCTCCTGAGGTGGTCCAGACTTCCACACTCGTAGCATGCCGGCTTCTGTCCTTGGTTTCCATTCCTGCTTGAGCACTTCCAACTAAGATGGCCTGTCTGTTTGCATATATTGCACCTTGGGCAGTTCCTGAATGGTGGAGGTTACATCGAGTACACTTAGGATGTGGACATGCATATCCTTTGCGCTCCTGAGTCGTCGCTCCATAGTTCCTGGTTACTCGCTGCCTCTTTTCTTGCTGGTCCTGGTCTCGGCTTCCCTGGTGATCCTCCTGTCGCTTTTGTCCATTGTCGTTTTCTTTTGTTAGTCCTCCAGACCTGATCACATCATTAGTCAAGAGGTATGCCATTCCCACAGCAGCTTGCAGAGTAGTTGGGTTGGATGAGGTGACAGCCCTCCTGATCTCAGGGATCAAACCCCAAATGTATCGATCAATCAGCTTCTCCACAGTAGAGACCATGTGGGGAACCATCCTGGTCAGCTCATGAAAGCGGGCAGTGTACTTGTCAACTTCTACTCCTACCATCAAATGGTTCCAGAATTTCGCTTCCAGTTTTTGCACTTCATCCTTCCTGCAGTACTCCTCAGTTAGTAGCTTCTTAAATTCTTCCCAAGACAATCCATTTGCAGCTTCTCTCCCTCTGGTCTGTAGCTGGTTGTTCCACCATGTTAGTGCTCGACCCTGAAGTAGACCCACAGAGAACTCAACCTTATCTCCCTCAGCACATTTAGTGATGCTAAGCTTCGACTCAACATTCTCAAATCAGAATAGCAGGCCAATGGCGCCCTCGGTTCCATGAAATTCCTTTGGCCTGCATGACATGAAGGTCTTGTAGATGCATCCGTGACCATTGGTCGAGGTACCAGCTCCCTCATTGGCTCGTCCTGCATCCATGTGTGCTACAATCTGAGTGAGGAGATCCGCCAATTCAGCAGCACTGTCTCTTGGGGCTTCATTGTTGATGCTTCCTGAACGAGTGTTCCTTGAAGTCATGATTCTACAATGGGCCAAAACATTTGGTGGTGTGAGTCATACAGGGACAATGGCGGATGATGTGTGGGACAGCGACAAGTAGTGAGTGTAATGTGACAGGAACAAGAACGTGCTTAGTCTATCGGGCCCTAATATATAGCAAGAAGAAGGCATATATAAAATATATATAAGATATAGTGGATATTTAAACATGTCATGCATACTCACGCGACTAATGGAGTTCCAGGTGATCAGACTCTTAAGACCCGACCAAACACAATTCGAGACTACTAATCACATCATTGTATGATTCTTCCAAAATTGTGCATAGGTGTACAGGCTATGCATAATTTAGGAGTAACGATGCAATGCTGGTGTTAGTCGACTCGTATGACGTTTAGTGTTTTAAGAAAATTTTATTTTTCGTTATAGTTGCGATTTTTATTTTAGAAAAATCGGCATTCACTATAACCTCGGCTCTGATACCAATCTGTCACACCCCGCCAGAGGCGGAAACTCGAGGTGCAACATAATCAATATACATCGCAAAGAGATATAGTACAATACCATAATTTAAATTTAAAAAAGTATTGTAACATTACAACAAGGTTCTAGCCGACTTTGGCAATTGAAACATAAAGTTTGACATTTAAAAGATGACTCTTTAGTACATGATGACACACTTGACTTGTGACGACTCCTTTATTTAAATCCTTCATAAAATATGTTAATCAACGATCACCTGAAATGCATGAGAAAATGGGTCAACTATGAAATAGTTGGTGAGTACACATGTTTATGAAAACTATTTTTAGGAAGTTTGCCTGACAAATGTCCTATGAACTCACCATGTTACAAGTCCTGCCCATACATGACTTGTCACATATAAGTTCACATACATTCCCATATATATCCAGTAGTATGCCTGGTAATTAATACACATATGGTCATAATAGTCCATGATAAATAATGCCTAAATATAATAGATCACGCCTGCTCCGAACAAGGGAGACATTGTGTTGCTCTTGCCGACAAGGAGACTTAGTATTGCTCTATCAGAGACTTAGCATTGCTCAGGGAGAGACTTGCACAGTACATAACTATTATATATTATCAATTCAGGGCTGCTCCGAACAAGCGAGACTTTAAGACTTAACACGTAAGGCACATTATAGATCTATGCATACTAAGGGATGAAATGTCAAGTCATAAGGTCATAATAAGTCAAAGGGTTCAAGATATATCAAGTAGTCCAAATAAATTTATAATTTAGAACAAAAATATAGTTTAAAATTTAATTTCATGCATTTCACCCCAAATAAATAAAGCAGTGAAAAGGGGGACTGTGAACTCACCTCAGTAGTGCAGTCTAAAGCAGAAGTCAAATAGAATTATTGGATGGCACCTGTGACAAATGGTAATTTTCCGTACTATTATTTTAATAGTAATAATATTTATTTTATCAGAAAATGCACATCTTATATTTTCTGACATGGATTAGTGAATAAAAATTAAAAAATAAGAAGATATCTCATTTTCTCTGAAAACGAACCCACACGCGTATCGATACCCAATTAGTAATGGCAACGTTTATTTAACTCATGTTTGAGTCCAAAGATGTTTTTATAATACTTATATAAAAACACTTCCGAAAGCGCATTTTATACATTTTTCTTGTAAGTATCAAACCGGGACACCGCGACTAATCATTTCAAACACGAGACAATTCGAACCCCGACAAATCTCATTTGGGCTTACATTCATATCAAACCATATAGGCTCGCGGTCCATTGATATCTCAACCCAATCGTACCCTAAAAACTATACAAGCTTAATTCAAAATTTATAATACAAGTTATATGATATATATACATATTTTTTTCTTCTCTTCTACACATTACAAGCCACAAACCATGCAACAAATTTGATATTCTTCTTTTTCTATTAGGCGCAAACCAAGGACTTGCATAGCCAAGCTTGGTATTTTTTTTCCTTTCTCTTGCTGCTACCACACGACTAGAAAACACATGCTTGTGTGTTGCAATATGATTTGGTTCTTTTTACATCTTGTCACCTCACACAACAAGTCAAACCATTACATTTGCCTTATATTTTGTCCTTTCTTTGCTGCAACGAAAACACAAGCACAACAATTCTTTTGCTTCTTCCTTTTTCTTCTTTGTGAAAACAAGGAAATACCCAAGATAAAAAAAAAATACAAGAAGCCATGCTCTTGTTCTATTATAAAATTCACCACCTTTAGGCACTTCCCTCATAACTTTCACAAACCACAAACTTCATATCTACTCTTCTTTGATTCTGTCGAGAAAGGAGAGAAAGAAAAGGCTTGTGATATTAATCTTATTCATAGTCTCAAGAGTTCTCTTGGATAGCTAGTTACGGGTATATAGCTTAGGAAGTTAGAGATTGAGGAACGATTAAGCTTCGGAGCTTGATTCCTTCTTGGTTTAGTCCCGTTCACACTCGACGCACTCCTTTGAACCTCACTGTAAGAACCAAACCACTTCTAACTTTTTTTAATTCTTACTTTGAAGTTTATATGTTATATGTTAATGTAAAAAAAATATTAATAATAGAATGTGTCACATATATGTCCACAGCCAAGTATATATACACTTATACATGCAACTTTCATGTAAAGATAATACATTGGTTATGTACGTGTAAGTATTGTGTGGTACTTTTTATAACACTAATAAGCTTAGGTAAGCTAAACTTGAACTATTTTACTACCATTCGACTACATGAGAATCAAATGTGATGTAAGTAATTTTTGGAACTTAAAACAACATAAAGGAAAGCTTTTAAATGAACAAACTTAAGTTTGGCTCTCGTTTGGACAAGTACCATTCAACTATAGATAATTATTTGCGACTTTTCTTTTCAAAGCTTACGAGCTTATTAACTAACCGGCTTATTTTTCGACCCAAGTCGTGCTCGTTTAATGGCCAAAAGGCCCAACCCGATACCCAAGTACTTGTTAATAAGATAAACATATGAAAAGTTGATTTTTATAACTTACCCATATAGAAAACGCATGAGATACATGTATATATTAGTTGCTTTCATTTGGAGTTTTGAATCGTAAAAACACAAGTTAGTCATTTAAGCTTACTTGGTCTCATTCTTGTAAACATTAAGCCAATTTTTTTTAAAAAACTTGATAGCATGGTAATAAAACTCAACTATGCATGTGATAACGCTCAAATTGTGCATGTTTTTAGTAGCGTTATCCGTGCTTTTATGTGTGTTATTTGGTTATAATCATATGCTTTTGATGCTTAATCGTACAAAAGTGCGTTTGCTAGTTCATTTGTAGCCAAGTATAGGAAAGTGGAGAAAAAGACGGAAAAAGAAGTAAAATACGAAGATTTCTCCATGTACGAAGAATTCCCGACAAAAGAAAGACTTGCGGAGTATATTCGAGAAGATAAAGTCATCAAGTTAGTGGTCCAAAGACTCAAGAATAAAGTTCAAGAAGGAAAACGAGAAAGATGAAAAGAAAGCTAAAGAAGAAATATTGGAAGACTCGTTGTTCCCGACACACCTTCATCATTTTGGCCATAACTTTTGCATACGGACTCCGTTTGACCCCCCGTTCATGGCCATGGAAATCTAAGAGAAAGATCTACAACTTTGCAGTTTATGAATTATTGTGATTTTGCTCCAACCGATCGGTCGAGCCCCGTAACCGATTCGGTTGGAGAGCTGTCAAGAAGACCAACCGATTCGGTTGGAGCCCAACCGGATCCGGTTGGAGGTCCTGTTTCAGCCATTTTTCCATCACTTAGATCCCAAACGTGTTCCAAATGATTCTAGTCCCTTCCTACATGGTTTCTAGTCCCTTCCAAGCTCCTTGGCCTCCAAGAAATGCATTGAATACCCTAGGCCTTGGTAGTAGTATAAATAGAACCCATTTGGCACCTCATTTCATCATCCCTTCTCCATCTTTCTCATCCCTTTCATCCACCACTACATCTCTAGGTGTGAAATTCAAGCCTCCACCCTTAAGGACGAATTTCCACCTAAAACAACATCCCTCTCTCAACTTACCTTCCCCAAAGGTGTGAAATTCAAGCCTCCACCCCTTAAGGAAGAATTTCCACCTAGAGAGCAAACCATAACTTGAGAGAACACAACCACTCTCAATACCTTCACCAAAGGTGTGAAACTCAAGCCTCCACCCTTAAGGACGAGTTTCCACCAACTATCCTATCCCAACTTGTGTGAAATTCAAGCCTCACCCTTAGGGCGAATTTCCACCAATTACACCAACTTATCTTACCCAAAAGACCACAAACCTCTGCCAAATTCGTGTAGTGTGCTCAAGGGTTGTCGAAGGCGT
This sequence comes from Chrysanthemum makinoi, assembly GCA_910596185.1. Lineage (NCBI taxonomy): Eukaryota > Viridiplantae > Streptophyta > Magnoliopsida > Asterales > Asteraceae > Chrysanthemum > Chrysanthemum makinoi. Next base: position 41,123,924 of record OU343223.1, read on the forward strand.
TTGGACATCATTTTCGGCTTGGTAGAACTATTGTAGTTGATTGGAGGCTTGAAGGAGTGCTATAATCCTTCATCTTTGCCTATTGTAATTCATACTTTGGGTAAACCTTGTTACTTTTCTATTTAAAGATGTTTGTTATTGATATGATTATTGAGATTTTGTGTTTGATTGGAATAATGATGAATCTTTTGATACTTGCTTGTTCTTATATTGCTTTTCTTGTTGGTTTGATATGTGGCAATCATAACCATCAACTTGTTACTTGTTCTTATAATGCTTTTCTTGTTGGTTTGATCCGTGACAATCATAACCATCAACTTGTTACTTGTTACTTGCTTAAACAAACAAACGACACTTGTAGTGCAACCAAGTCTCTTGGGACGACCTTGATTTACCTTATACTATACTACAACTTGACTAGGGTATACTTGCCCGAATGTGTTCCTAGTTAACCGGTAATTCTTGTTTACAAATTTAAAACCTCGTGCGAACGCATCAAGTTTTTGGCGCCGCTGCCGGGGACTTGCGTTTGTATTCTTGTGTTTGCTTGTTTGTTGAAATGTTTGCTTGATTCGATTGCTTACTCTTGATGTTTGCGTTTGAATAATTGTTGCTTTGATCTTGTTTGATTGCTCTTGATGTTTGCTCATGATGTTTGCTTGAATGCTTGTCTTTTTCTTAAAATCTCTCATTTTCTCATAATTGCTCAATTGATCTTGGCATCAAAATCAAGTTTTTGATTTTGGGATTTCGTTTCATGTGTTCTAAAATGCTCATTTCAATGATTGCTTTCTAAGTTGCTCGAAAAAATGTTTGCGAAAAAACCCACCAAAACCACCCAGATCACTCTAACCGAATCGGTTGGCACTCCAACCGGATCGGTTGGAAGCCTCGTACTTAATAAAACCACTACAACCGATCGGTCACTACCGGTAACCGGATCCGGTTGTGTGTTCTGTTAAAAAAAAAAAAAAAAAAAAAATCATTTTGTGTGTTTCTTGTTTCGTAAGTTTTATGTTTTATATGTTATATGATCTCTTGCATGTCTCTAGGTTATTTGTTTTTGTTATTTTTTGTTTATATTAGTTTCGTATTAATTTTGAATAAGATTATCTTGTTTTAGATTATCTTGTTTGATTTGTGTTACGTGATTAATTGTGTTTGCTTGCCTCTATGTGATTGTCTTTTTCTGTGTTCGTGATTTTATGTTTATTTATGTTCTAAGTTTTGTTTTGTTTTATGTATTTGGCGTTCTTGCATATATATGTGTTTATGTGTTTTAATTACTTGTGTTTAGTTTTATGTTCGTAACCTTTTGTGTCCTTATTTTATTTTATCAATAAATGGTTTGAAATAAAACTTGTTTAAAAAAAAAAAAAAAAAAAAATCAAAAGATTCCGAGTGGTCGCAACTTGCCGTAACCGGTTCGGTTGGAAGGTTGGTCACAGATTTGGTTCATTCCGACCGATCGGTTCTACACATGTAACGATTCGCTGGACTATTCTGTCAAAAAAAAAAAAAACCAGTTTTCAATTTTTTGTTTTTGTGTGTTTGTGTTTAGATTAAATATGTTTAAATGTCTTTTTGTTTTTGCAAGAGTATCATTTCTTTTATTTGGTTTTTCCATTTTAAGTTTTGTTAATTTGGTACATTGTGAATAAACTAGACGAGTACCCGCGCCTAGCGGCAGCGATGTCTAGTTTTCTGCAAAGTTCCGATGACCCATAAGTTTCTTTCAACAAACTGTATTTGTAGCATTAGAGAATCGTTTTCGAATAACTACAATTCTGATGCGTGGTTGCATAGCAGCATAAATATATAGTTTTTAAAAAAATTATGTGGAGTCTATCTAAGTGTGTGAGTATATTTTCTAATAGGATTGTTTTAAGTTATTAAGATTTTTAGTAATAATAGATTCAAGCATTACAAAAAGCACCGGTATTATGTAGTTGGCAATATTATATTGTAGTTTAGAGGTATAGCCAACATGTGTGACCGCTTTTTCTTGTTTTGTCAGTAATTTAGGCAGTGATAACTATTTTTTTTACATGTGTAGCGTTTATCATTTGGTGTGTGGCTTTTAAAATTGTAACTTTGCAAATTGGATATCACCATATAAGATTGTTTTGTACTATCAATTTGTATAGATATTTATGCATTGTTCAAAGCTATTTGTTTGAGGTACAAATAATTATCGTTAAAGATAACAATACTATTTATTTTTTGTGATTTTAATAAACTTACATAACATTATTGATACACTGGACAAAGGGCTAAACAAAATATATTAACTTTTAAACGACGATTCATATATGTTAGCCCCTTAAATGGTGCAAGAGCAACATTTTTAAAAATAACATTATACAAATGACAAATTACATGTGTCAAAGCAAAATAAACCAAAAACTACAATTACTTGGTCTCTCCTTTCAAAAAAATTGTCACGGGTTCCACAACTACTTCATCATTTCTCATATAATTTTGTCAAATTTGAAACCCGATTTCACCCGGGTGGTTCAACTGGTTGAACCGTTCGATAAAAAAATAGGTCGATTTAAACCGAGTCAAACCGATAGGTTGGGTCGAAAAAATGTCAAATTAAACCGGGTCAGCCCGCCGGGTTTGAAGCGTCCGGATCAACCCGTATCGTTTTCAACAGGTCAACCGGGTATCGGTTTCAACGGGTCAACCCGGTATCGGTTTCAATTGGTTGTTTTTAATTTAGTAGATGTGCTTTTAATTGGGTGTACAATGTGAATAAATTATTGTACTTTTAAGTAATGGGGTGTTTTAATAAGAGTATTAATTATATTATTTATTTCTCTCTCCATTGACCATGTTTTCAACATTCAACTTTCAACATTTTTCACTTTTTCCACTTTGACCATTTTTCCATTTTATATAGTATAGATAAGTACATGTGTTTTTTTTTTAAAATGAAAATGTTTCGAACTTTGTGGGTATGTTCACTGGAAACCCTCACGAGATTATAACTCGTCCACTCGGGCCACCGAGGGGTTTAAAGGCTTGTTGCATGCGCTAAATGCAACCGTGATTCCTACGAAAGTGAGTTTTAGAATTTTACGCGTTTTTGTAGTTTATTTTGTTTTTATAGATTTAATAAGCTCTTGAAGGAAGGATTGATTGGATTGTTGGTGACGTTATACTTGGGATTGGACATGTTTGTTTGGTTGAGGAATCGATTGATCTCATACGCTTATGCTAGCGTTTGCTTAGCACCTTATCATATGGAGTTCGATCATGATGTTTAGCCCGGGAGGTTTCGTTTATCTTAGACTTATTATTTTATTTTTCCCTATCTTACATGCTTTAGTTTTAGCAATTGCTTTATTTTGTTTCTTTGTTATTTTTTCCTTTGTTTGTTTTTGTTTGGTAAATTATTTTAATAAATTGACTTTTTTAAGTCCCTCGAAAGTAAGGCTCACCCATTGTAAACAAACTGTGTGAGAGGTATAAGGCGGGTCTCCCTGATTCCCTAAAGAAGTTTGGTTTTTAATATGCTTCGCGCTGACCTGCTTCTCCGCTTCTTTGTGCGTTTCAATGGAGCTACCAAGAACTCGTGGGACAAGAATAAGTCATGTTGGTTTTAAAAAAAAAAAGAAAAAGAAAAAAAAAGAGTCGTAACTAGATTTTAGTTATTTTTCTTTTGTGTGCTTAACTTAAGTGTGGGGGGAAAATATTATTGTGAAGAGCGAAACTAGTTTTCAATTTCCAAAATTTTGGGCCTGTTTTTAAATTTTTGTGAGCTTGTTTGCCCTTATGATCTAGTTGTTTTCACGCGTATAGGTTAATATATTATAATAATTGGATCAACCCACTGGTGAAATCGGTAATTTTGAAAAACTTGAGATGTGTCCCGATTAATATTGCAATCCATTTTGGGATCGATGACATTTGCTAGCACATATTTTAGCCCTTTCCACTAAATTGTGAGGATTTGAGCCTATTCCATATATAGCATACATCTTTTATGCTTTGATCTTTTGCTATAAGTGTGCCGGTGATTTTATTTATTCTAGAACTTGTACTTGTATATCATTACCAGACCGCAGTAAGATCACATTCGTGTGATATAAGTGTTTATGCGTGATAAAGAGGCAACCTTAGGAATAAAACCCAAATGGCCTTCCATCTTACGTATTATGATATATTAGCTAACCACATCGGTTAGTTAACCACCCATATGGACCCATTTGTTAGCGTTCATCTTTAGCGCTAGATACCCTTAGTTACACCCTCCGAGCCATCCCTTTCTTTTTGTTACATCCAGAAAAATACAAAATATTTTTTAAACCTTAGCCTAACCCCTTGTCAATGTCTAAATGGTTGGTTGCTAGTTGCTTGGTTTGTTGGATTGTTTTTTATGATTATGAGTTAGCCGCACTTTGCCATTCGTGTGTGCCATTCCGACAAAGATGAAGACTGCTGCTTCTTATTTGTATTTTTGTGGTGTATGCTTATACGAAGTGTGGGGGAGAAGAAGTATTGAAAAAAAAAAGTATAAAAAAAAAATGTGAAAAAAAAAGAAAAAAATAAGTCATCGAAAAAAAAAATAAAAAAAAATATGTGATGACAATTATAGCCAATGTGCTATATTATTATGAAGATGAATGAAGATGAAGTATGTTTGAGATATCGATTAGCTAATGTGCTAAGACGTGATATATATGTATTTGGTGATCGATATATGAAGAGAAGTTAGTAACTATAATCATTTTCGGGTTTGCGGATTGTTCGGTGACTAGCAACATGGGTATTAGACTTGACTTTATTTTTCTTTTAACACCAATTTCATATAATTATCCCATGCCTTATCCATACCCTTTATTCACCCTAAGCCTATCGTTATATCCCGAATAAAAGCCCTCTTTAGATGTTTACGCTTGGTGCTTACGCCACGTCGGTGGAGTTTTGTTTCTTGTACAAGCCTATGGTAATATTTAGATCATGACTGAGCAATATGAGTGTACTATTCCTTAATACTATCCATCACTAAATAAATTGAGTGTTGAGTGAATTATACATCCATTCTTTTTCGTGAGGTGCTTAGCCATGTTATCAAGCGAGAGAATCCTTGTGGTATTGTCAAACATCTTGATTTTTCACCTCTAAAAGCTTAAAACGATGAATCTTATCTTGTACTTGTACTTGGTAGATTTGCATCGCATTTTTCTAATCATTCTTATGCACCATGTGGGATTCATTTTTCTTTTCTTAGATTTGCTTGAGGGCAAGCAAAACCTTAAGTGTGGGGGAGTTTACGCTCATTTTTCGCTTATTTTTATATTTGTTATTGATAAAAAAAAACAAAAAAGCCAAAAAAAGATTTTTATTTTTATTTTTCTTTTTGTTTTGTCATTTAGGTTTGTCTTTCATTTTTCTTTTCTTAGATTTGCTTGAGGGCAAGCAAAGTTTAAGTGTGGGGGAATTTGATAACGCTCAAATTGTGCATGTTTTTAGTAGCGTTATCCGTGCTTTTATGTGTGTTATTTGGTTATAATCATATGCTTTTGATGCTTAATCGTACAAAAGTGCGTTTGCTAGTTCATTTGTAGCCAAGTATAGGAAAGTGGAGAAAAAGACGGAAAAGAAGTAAAATACGAAGATTTCTCCATGTACGAAGAATTCCCGACAAAAGAAAGACTTGCGGAGTATATTCGAGAAGATAAAGTCATCAAGTTAGTGGTCCAAAGACTCAAGAATAAAGTTCAAGAAGGAAAACGAGAAAGAAATGAAGAAAAGAAGCTTAAACGAAGAAATATTGGAAGCCTCGTTGTTCCCGACACACCTTCACCATTTTGGCCATAACTTTTGCATACGGACTCCGTTTGACCCCCCGTTCGTGGCCATGGAAAGCTAAGAGAAAGATCTACAACTTTGCAGTTTATGAATTATTGTGATTTTGCTCCAACCGATCGGTCGAGCCCCGTAACCGATTCGGTTGGAGAGCTGTCAAGAAGACCAACCGATTCGGTTGGAGCCCAACCGGATCCGGTTGGAGGTCCTGTTTCAGCCATTTTTCCATCACTTAGATCCCAAACGTGTTCCAAATGATTCTAGTCCCTTCCTACATGGTTTCTAGTCCCTTCCAAGCTCCTTGGCCTCCAAGAAATGCATTGAATACCCTAGGCCTTGGTAGTAGTATAAATAGAACCCATTTGGCACCTCATTTCATCATCCCTTCTCCATCTTTCTCATCCCTTTCATCCACCACTCCATCTCTAGGTGTGAAATTCGAGCCTCCACCCTTAAGGACGAATTTCCACCTAAAACAACATCCCTCTCTCAACTTACCTTCCCCAAAGGTGTGAAATTCAAGCCTCCACCCTTAAGGACCTAATTTCCACCTAGAGACCAAACCATAACTTGAGAGAACACAACCACTCTCAATACCTTCACCAAAGGTGTGAAACTCAAGCCTCCACCCTTAAGGACGAGTTTCCACCAACTATCCTATCCCAACTTGTGTGAAATTCAAGCCTCCACCCTTAAGGACGAATTTCCACCAATTACACCAACTTATCTTCCCCAAAAGACCACAAACCTCTGCCAAATCCGTGTAGTGTGCTCAAGGGTTGTCGAAGGCGTTTGGACATCATTTTCCGGCTTGGTAGAACTATTGTAGTTGATTGGAGGCTTGAAGGAGTGCTATAATCCTTCATCTTTGCCTATTGTAATTCATACTTTGGGTAAACCTTGTTACTTTTCTATTTAAAGATGTTTGTTATTGATATGATTATTGAGATTTTGTGTTTGATTGGAATAATGATGAATCTTTTGATACTTGCTTGTTCTTATATTGCTTTTCTTGTTGGTTTGATATGTGGCAATCATAACCATCAACTTGTTACTTGTTCTTATAATGCTTTTCTTGTTGGTTTGATCCGTGACAATCATAACCATCAACTTGTTACTTGTTACTTGCTTAAACAAACAAACGACACTTGTAGTGCAACCAAGTCTCTTGGGACGACCTTGATTTACCTTATACTATACTACAACTTGACTAGGGTATACTTGCCCGAATGTGTTCCTAGTTAACCGGTAATTCTTGTTTACAAATTTAAAACATCGTGGAAGCACATCAGCATGTGTATATACACGAATCAGTACACTGAGAAGGAATTTAACAAAAACTAAAACAGTTAAACGTAGGTTGAAACTGATAATGATGTAAAATAAAACATGAAAGAAACTTGGCCCGGATGGTTGGAGTGTTGGACTGCCAAGCGAGTGGTCACAAGTTCGAGACCTGTGGGTGACAGTTTCCAATTTTTTTTTGGTTATTTTTGCAACTTTTTACCATTTGACGGCTTTAGCCCCTCCACTTCATGTCATCATTCAACTTTCTTAAAACTTTTAATAAGTTTTCAAAACTAATATTTCTCTAACACATTTTGTCCAGCATTTCGTTAAACTTATACATTTAGTAAATTTTACTAAACCTTGACTAAAAGACGAAGACCAAATAACGAGAAAATATTTATAACAAATACAAATAAATATTTTCTAACTTATTAACCCTAACAAAATATATATATAAACACATTTATATACATATATATCGTATCACGTAAACATTATTGATATAAATACTTAACGATATATGATTTTTCACACTTTTATAGCGAACATTTTCCGTACTAAGTCTTTCGGTTACTCCTGAACCGGAAACCTACTCATCACGAATACTTTTATATACTCTTATATATAATTGTACGTTTGTCCATGAGCCAATACTTACAAACACTTGAAAACGATTTTAACAAAAAGTCTACCACACAAGCAACATTAAACGCAATCGCTTGTAAACACTTTTTTTACACACTTTGAGTCGTGAGTGCACATTACTATAAACTAAGAATTGCCATACTAATTTAGGTCGCGTGTTGGTGCCATACACTGCTACTACTTGACTATTCATTTCACAGGACTGATTTCTGAGGTGAGTTCGTAGCCCACTTTTTAACTCGTATTTGCTTTTCAAACTTGGGGTGAGAAACACGCTTGATTTTTATGGACCATTTAAACAATGCTTTTGTTTGTAAAACTAATACGTGTTAGCCTAAGTACTGTATCCCAGATCCATGCCCATACTCATGTACCGTTAGTTCTCGCTGGGAAGCACGAATGATATAAATAGATCTATTGAGGGTGACGCCTCCATCCGTGTTGGAGAACCAACTGTCCGGATAGGACAAACGGATGTATACCATGTCGAATTACAAGTGTCACGGGATAGAACACTTGTCGGGCCTTATTATGTTTACATGAGCACATTTCATGCACACTGTCGTAGCTTCGGTAACATGGAACTTAGTGCAGCGTAGTAATCTTTCGTATAACATTATGCACATTATAATGTTAACTCGTAAACTTATTGGTCCAACTTAAATGCTTTATGTAAACCTATGAACTCACCAGCCTTTTGCTGACTTTTTAGCATGTTTTCTCAGGTGTTTAATTGATTGATGTATGATGAGGCAAGGCAGCGCTTGGCAGGGGCCTAGGCGCACTTTTGGAGTGTACACATAACACTCATGACCAATGTTTTGTACTATGGGACAACTTAAATAAATTATGGGCCTTGTTTTCTGCATTCATAACTATGTAAAACTTATGCTTTTATTTTATGAAACTTTAAAACGGGTTAGATAATCCGTTCTCTATTACTTGTGTTGTGATCTCGATAAGTAGCACCCCGATATCTCTTCCACTGCATTCTGATTTGGGGGTGTTACAGATTGGCATCAGAGCCTAGGTTATAGAGAACTAGGTACACATAAAACCTAGACTATAACTGCTTTTTACCTACAAGGAATTTCGTGCCTATTCTCCTGGAAGCTTTGGGGGAACTGAGGGAGCTGTCAGCTTGGCACAATGATTAGAAAGATTGGAAACTATTTTCCACATCTGTAATTGCGAAGAAGAGTCCAAGGTTAAGTACGCCTCGTACACTCTAACGGGCAGTGCTCTAACTTGGTGGAACTCTTACATGAAGTCAGCAGGGATGGATATTGCATACGCTATGGGATGGGAACAATTCAAAGCTTTACTACTCCAAAAGTATTGTCCCCGTACAGAAGTTAAGAAAATGGAAGTGGAATTCTGGAACCTGAAGGTTCAAGGCACCAACATCACTACATACACTCAGTGATTCCAAGAATTAGCCTTACTATGTCCTGAGTTGGTTTCTACTGAGGCGCGACTGATAGAGCGCTACATTGGAGGACTACCCTTGAGTATCAGGGGGAATGTGACCGCTTCTAAGCCTGCTGATTTGCATGAGACAATCTCTATCTCCCACAGCTTGATGGATCAGGTAATCCAAGACATGTCAGAGAAAGGAGGAGATAACAAAAGAAAGTGGGAAGACAACTCAAGAGTCAACCATCAACCAAACAAAAGACAAGAGGTCGCCAAGGTTTATTCTGCTGGACCCAGTGACCAGAAGGTCTATGCTGTCAAATCACCATTCTGCAACCGTTGCAAACTCCATCACAACGGGCCATGCACTGTGAAATGCAAGAATTGTCAGAAGATCGGACATATGACCAGGGATTGTAGATCACCCATTCTTGCTACTGCTCAGGGGGCACCTGCAGCTAATCAAAGAGCTCCTACCATCAAGGACAAATCCTCCATTACCTGCTTCGGTTGTGGGGAGAAAGGGCACTACAAGAGTGAGTGCAGAAAACAGAGAAACCATGGTAACAATGGGAATCAAGCTGCTAGAGGAAACCAGGGCAATGCAGGAGGAGCCCGGGGAAGAGCATATGTTGTTGGAGGGAGGGAAGCACCAGAGGACCTGAATGTTGTTACGGGTACGTTCCTACTAAACGACCGCTATGCATCTATTTTATTTGATACGGGAGCCGATAGGAGTTTCATATCAAGTACATTTAGTCAACTACTAGATATCGTTCCTACAGCCTTAGATATTGTGTATGAGGTAAAACTAGCTAATTTTAATGTGGAAAGAGTAGACACTATAATTCGAGGTTGTGCGCTAAACCTACTAAGTCACCAGTTCAATATCGACCTCAGGCCAGTAGGATTGGGCAGTTTTGATGTCATCATTGGCATGGACTGGTTATCTGAATACCATGAGGTAATCCTCTGCGATGAGAAGATTGTTCGAATACCGTACTGTAATGAAGTCTTAGAGGTACAAGGAGATAGGAGAGACCGTAAAGGTGCATCTCGATTAGACATCATATCATGCACCAAAGCTCAGAAGTACATTGAGGATGGATGTCATCTCTTTGTAGCACAAGTCGTGGAGAAGAAGGAGCCTGAAGAAAAACACCTAGAAAACGTGCCAGTTGTGCGTGATTTTCCTGAAGTCTTTCCCGAGGACTTTCCTAGACTTCCACCAGCAAGGCAACTTGAGTTTCAAATTGACCTAGTACCAGGAGCTGCACCTGTAGCATGGTCACCATACCGATTAGCTCCATCAGAGATGCAAGAACTGTCAAAACAACTACAAGAACTCTTAGAAAAAGGATTCATCAGACCTAGTTCCTCACCTTGGGGAGCTCCTGTTTTATTTGTCAAGAAGAAAGACGGAACCTTTCGGATGTGCATCGACTATAGAGAGTTGAACAAGTTAACAATAAAGAACCGATACCTACTCCCTAGAATTGATGATCTATTTGATCAACTTCAAGGTTCTAGTGTATATTCAAAGATCGACCTTCGATCCGGTTACCACCAACTACGAGTCCGAGAATAAGACATCCCAAAAACGGCATTTAGAACTCGATACGGACACTACGAGTTCCAGGTTATGCCATTTGGTTTGACAAACGCGCCAGCAGTATTCATGGACCTTATGAATCGGGTATGCAAACCATATCTGGACAAGTTTGTGATCGTGTTCATAGACGATATACTGATCTATTCCAAGAACAAGGATGAACATGAGAAACACCTTAAGGTGATCCTGGAATTGCTCAAGAAGGAGAAATTATACGCAAAATTCTCAAAATGTGATTTCTGGATTTCCACTGTACAATTTCTCGGTCACGTGATTGACAGCCAAGGCATTCACGTAGATCCTGCGAAGATTGAATCTATTAAGGATTGGGCGACACCAACAACACCAACTGAAATACGCCAATTCTTAGGACTTGCCGACTATTATAGGAGATTCATTGAGGGATTCTCCAAAATAGCCAAACATTTAACTACCCTAACTCAGAAGAATGTAAAGTACGTCTAGGGTGAAGACGAAGAAGAGGCATTCCAGATACGCAAAGAGAAATTGTGTAGTGCACCCATCTTGGCTCTACCTAACGGGAGCGATGACTTTGTCGTATATTGTGACGCTTCTCACAAAGGTCTAGGAGCTGTCTTGATGCAGAGGCAGAAGGTGATAGCTTATGCATCACGTCAACTCAAGACACACGAAAAGAACTACACTACAAATGACCTAGAACTTGGAGCAGTTGTGTTCGCTCTTAGGATATGGAGACATTACCTGTACGGCACAAAGTGTACAGTGTATATGGACCACAAAAGCTTGCAACATATTCTAGACCAAAAAGAGTTGAACATGAGACAACATAGGTGGCTAGAACTTCTTAGTGATTACGATTGTGAGATTCGTTATCACCCTGGTAAAGCCAACGTTGTGGTAGATGCTCTTAGCCGGAAAGAATGACTCAAACCCTTGAGAGTCAGATCACTAGGAATGACGATCAGTTCACCTTTACCATCAAAAATCCTGGAGGCTCAGGTTGAAGCACTCAAGGAAGAAAACCGACCAAGTGAAAAACTCTATGGTATGCCAGAAAGTGAAAATGGTTTCGTGAAGAGATCCGACGGAGTATTGTGCTTCAAGGACAGAAGCTGGGTACCACTCTATGGAGGGATACGAGAGTTAATTATGCACGAGTCACATAAGTCCAAGTACTCTATTCATCCCGGAGCTGATAAGATGTACCTCGATCTTAAGAAACTATATTGGTGGCCTAACATGAAGGCAGATATTGCACTATATGTCAGTAAATGCTTAACTTGCTCTAAAGTTAAGGCTGAACACCAGAAACCGTCCGGATTACTAGTGCAACCTGAAATTCCTGTATGGAAATGGGAACGAATCACTATGGACTTCATAACCAAACTACCAAGAACATCCAGTGGATACGACACGATTTGGGTGATTGTTGACAGACTCACCAAATCTGCACATTTCCTTCCCATCAAAGAATCCGACAGCATGGATCAACTCACTCGACTATACTTGAAGGAAGTAGTCGCCAAACATGGAGTACCCATTTCAATCATTTCCGATCGTGATAGTCGTTTCACTTCAAACTTTTGGCAATCACTCCAGAAAGCTTTGGGGACTCAACTCGACATGAGTACCGCTTATCATCCCCAAACTGACGGTCAAAGCGAAAGAACCATCCAAACTTTAGAGGACATGCTCCGAGCTTGTGTCATTGATTTCGGCAAGGGATGGGACAGACATTTGCCCCTAGTTGAATTCTCGTACAACAACAGCTATCATACAAGTATAAAAGCTGCACCGTTTGAAGCACTTTATGGTCGAAAGTGCTGATCGCCCATTTGTTGGACCGAAGTGGGAGACAACCAACTCACAGGTCCTGAACTCATTCATGAGAGGACTGAGAAGATTGTGCAAGTTCGTAGTAGGATGCAAGCTGCCCGAGACCGACAAAAGAGTTATGCTGACAAGAGACGCAAACCTCTTGAGTTCCAAGTAGGGGATAGAGTCATGCTAAAAGTCTCTCCATGGAAAGGCGTGATACGTTTTGGCAAACATGGAAAACTGAATCCTCGTTACATCGGACCTTTCGAAATTCTAGAAAGAATCGGACAAGTAGCTTACCGACTCGAGCTACCACAAGAACTGAACAACGTGCATAATGTCTTTCACGTATGCAACCTCAATAAATGCTTGTCCGAGGAAACTCTTGCTATTCCTCTGGAAGAAATCGAGATTGACCATCGACTACACTTTATCGAAGAACCTGTTGAAATCATGGATCGAGAGGTCAAGAGACTAAAACATAGTCGAATCCCAATTGTCAAAGTTCGTTGGAACTCCCGAAAAGGCCCTGAATTCACGTGGGAACGAGAAAATGAATTCAAGGTCAAATATCCTCATCTTTTCGCTTCCTCATCTCGTAACATGAATTGAATTAGAAATAAGAAGATGCACATCTTATATTTTCTGACACGGATTAGCGAATAAAAATTTAAAAATAAGAAGATATCTCATTTTCCCTGAAAATGAACCCACACGCGAATCGATACCCAATTAGTAATGGCAACGTTTATTTAACTCATGTTTGAGTCCAAAGATGTTTTTATAATACTTATATAAAAACACTTCCGAAAGCGCATTTTATACATTTTTCTTGTAAGTATCAAACCGGGACACCGCGACTAATCATTTCAAACACGAGACAATTCGAACCCCGAAAAATCTCATTTGGGCTTACATTCATATCAAACCATATAGGCTCGCGGTCCATTGATATCTCAACCCAATCGCACCCTAAAAACTATACAAGCTTAATTCAAAATTTATAATACAAGTTATATGATATATATACATATTTTTTTCTTCTCTTCTACACATTACAAGCCACAAACCATGCAACAAACTTGTTTTAATTCTTACTTTGAAGTTTATATGTTATATGTTAATGTAAAATAATAATAATAATAGAATGTGTCACATATATGTCCACAGCCAAGTATATATACACTTATACATGCAACTTTCATGTAAAGATAATACATTGGTTATGTACGTGTAAGTATTGTGTGGTACTTTTTATGACACTAATAAGCTTAGGTAAGCTAAACTTGAACTATTTTACTACCATTCGACTACATGAGAATCAAATGTGATGTAAGTAATTTTTGGAACTTAAAACAACATAAAGGAAAGCTTTTAAATGAACAAACTTAAGTTTGGCTCTCGTTTGGACAAGTACCATTCAACTATAGATAATTATTCGCGACTTTTCTTTTCAAAGCTTACGAGCTTATTAACTAACTGGCTTATTTTTCGACCCAAGTCGTGCTCGTTTAATGGCAAAAAGGCCCAACCCGATACCCAAGTACTTGTTAATAAGATAAACATATGAAAAGTTGATTTTTATAACTTACCCATATAGAAAACGCATGAGATACATGTATATATTAGTTGCTTTCATTTGGAGTTTTGAATCGTAAAAACACAAGTAAGTCGAGACCCATTTAAGCTTACTTGGTCTCATTCTTGTAAACATTAAGCCAATTTTTTTTTAAAAACTTGATAGCATGGTAATAAAACTCAACTATGCATGTGTATATACACGAATCAGTACACTGAGAAGGAATTTAACAAAAACTAAAACAGTTAAACGTATGTTAAAACTGATAATGATATAAAATAAAACATGAAACAAACTTGGCCCGGATGGTTGGAGTGTTGGACTGCCAAGCGAGTGGTCACAAGTTCGGACCTGTGGGTGACAGTTTCCAATTTTGTTTTTCGTTATTTTTGCAACTTTTTACCATTTGACAGCTTTAGCCCCTCTACTTCATGTCATCATTCAACTTTCTTAAAACTTTTAATAAGTTTTCAAAACTAATATTTCTCTAACACATTTTGTCCAGCATTTCGTTAAACTTATACATTTAGTAAATTTTACTAAACCTTGACTAAAAGACGAAGACTAAATAGCGAGAAAATATTTATAACAAATACAAATAAATATTTTCTAACTTATTAACCCCTAACAAAATATATATAAACACATTTATATACATATATATCGTATCACGTAAACATTATTGATATAAATACTTAACGATATATGATTTTTCACACTTTTATAGTGAATATTTTCCGTACTAAGTCTTTCGGTTACTCCTGAACCGGAAACCTACTCGTCACGAATACTTTTATATACTCTTATATATAATTGTACGTTTGTCCATGAGCCAATACTTACAAACACTTGAAAACGATTTTAACAAAAAGTCTATCACACAAGCAACATTAAACGCAATCGCTTGTAAACACTTTTTTTACACACTTTGAGTCGTGAGTACACATTACTATAAACTAAGAATTGACATACTAATTTAGGTCGCGTGTTGGTGCCATACACTGCTACTACTTGACTATTCATTTTGGAGGACTAATTTCTGAGGTGAGTTCGTAGCCCCACTTTTTAACTCGTATTTGCTTTGCAAACTTGGGGTGAGAAATACGCTTGATTTTTATGGACCATTTAAACAATGCTTTTGTTTGTAAAACTATTACCTGTTAGCCTAAGTACTGTATCCCAGATCCATGCCCATACTCATGTACCGTTAGTTCCCGCTGGGAAGCACGAATGATATAAATAGATCTATTAAGGGTGACGCCTCCATCCGTGTTGGAGAACCAACTGTCCGGATAGGACAAACGGATGTATACCATGTCGAATTACAAGTGTCACGGGATAGAACACTTGTCGGGCCTTATTATGTTTACATGAGCACATTTCATGCACACTGCTCAGCTTCGTAACATGGAACTTAGTGCAGCGGTAGTAATCTTCGTATAACATTATGCACATTATAATGTTAACTCCGTAACCGATTGGTCCAACTTAACTGATTTATGTAAACCTATGAACTCACGGCTTTTTTGCTGACTTTTTAGCATGTTTTCTCAGGTGTTTAATTGATTGATGTATGATGAGGCAAGGCAGCGCTTGGCAGGGGCATAGGCGCACTTTTGGAGTGTACACATAACACTCATGACCAATGTTTTGTACCATGGGACAACTTAAAACAATTATGGGCCTTGTTTTCTGCATTCATAACTATGTAAAACTTATGCTTTTATTTTATGAAACTTTAAAACGGGTTAGATAATCCGTTCTCTATTACTTGTGTTGTGATCTCAATAAGTAGCACCCCTATATCTCTTCCGCTGCATTCTGATTTGGGGGTGTTACAGATTGGCATCAGAGCCTAGGTTATAGAGAACTAGGTACACATAAAACCTAGACTATAACTGATTTTTACAAAACTCCACCCTATGACCGCCATATGCCAGCCTGCCTTACTCGCTACTTTACTTGCATACTATTTTGATAAAACATGCTTACGTGTTACTTGTTTACATATACATATGTACTTATTTGATGGCTTATACTTTCTTGCCTTATACTAAATACTATAAGTATTTTCTATATACTTACACACACGTATACCATCATTGTCACAGACCATGCCTTCCCTTATGAAATCCTTCTATTCAACTTTGAGTTTTGAACACTCATCACATTATGTGATGATTTCTCTTATTCTCTTGCAAAAATATCACGATTTATGTTCTTTGTGGACAAATGGCTCCACACAAATCAAAGCGTACTCCATCTGCAAACAATGTCACTCGCAACCAAAACAATGCTACTCCAAACCAAACCGATGCCATTGATGCAAGACTAGAGCAACTTGTGGCACAACGAGTATCTGAGGCACTGGCCGCTGCTAACAATGGAATATCAAGCACCAACACCGGTGACGGAACAGCAAGACCTACTAATGGCAGCAGTAGATGCACCTACAAGGAATTTCGCGTGCTGTTCTCCGGAAGCTTTGGGGAACGAGGGAGGTCATCTTGGCACAATGATTAGAAAGATTGGAAACTATTTTCCACATCTGTAATTGCGAAGAAGAGTCCAAGGTTAAGTACGCCTCGTACACTCTAACGGGCAGTGCTCTAACTTGGTGGAACTATTACATGAAGTCAGCAGGGATGGATATTGCATACGCTATGGGATGGGAACAATTCAAAGCTTTACTACTCCAAAAGTATTGTCCCCGTACAGAAGTTAAGAAAATGGAAGTGGAATTCTGGAACCTGAAGGTTCAAGGCACCAACATCACTACATACACTCAGTAATTCCAAGAGTTAGCCTTACTATGTCCTGAGTTGGTTTCTACTGAGGCGCGACTGATAGAGCGCTACATTGGAGGACTACCCTTGAGTATCAGGGGGAATGTGACCGCCTCTAAGCCTGCTGATTTGCATGAGACAATCTCTATCTCCCACAGCTTGATGGATCAGGTAATCCAAGACATGTCAGAGAAAGGAGGAGATAACAAAAGAAAGTGGCAAGACAAGGTTTATTCTGCTGGACCCAGTGACCAGAAGGTCTATGCTGTCAAATCACCATTCTGCAACCGTTGCAAACTCCATCACAACGGGCCATGCACTGTGAAATGCAAGAATTGTCAGAAGATCGGACATATGACCAGGGATTGTAGATCACCCATTCTTGCTACTGCTCAGGGGGCACCTGCAGCTAATCAAAGAGCTCCTACCATCAAGGACAAATCCTCCATTACCTGCTTCGGTTGTGGGGAGAAAGGGCACTACAAGAGTGAGTGCAAAAAAACAGAGAAACCATGGTAACAATGGGAATCAAGCTGCTGGAGGAAACCAGGGCAATGCAGGAGGAGCCCGGGGAAGAGCATATGTTGTTGGAGGGAGGGAAGCACCAGAGGACCTGAATGTTGTTACGGGTACGTTCCTTCTAAACGACCGCTATGCATCTATTTTATTTGATACGGGAGCCGATAGGAGTTTCATATCAAGTACATTTAGTCAACTACTAGATATCATTCCTACAGCCTTAGATATTGTGTATGAGGTAGAACTAGCTAATGGTAATGTGGAAAGAGTAGACACTATAATTCGAGGTTGTGCGCTAAACCTACTAAGTCACCAGTTCAATATCGACCTCATGCCAGTAGGATTGGGTAGTTTTGATGTCATCATTGGCATGGACTGGTTATCTGAATACCATGTGGTAATCCTCTGCGATGAGAAGATTGTTCGAATACCGTACTGTAATGAAGTCTTAGAGGTACAAGGAGATAGGAGAGACCGTAAAGGTGCATCTCGATTAAACATCATATCATGCACCAAAGCTCAGAAGTACATTGAGGATGGATGTCATCTCTTTGTAGCACAAGTCGTGGAGAAGAAGGAGGCTGAAGAAAAACGCCTAGAAGGCGTGCGGTTGCGTGATTTTCCTGAAGTCTTTCCCGAGGACTTTCCCGGACTTCCACCAGCAAGGAAACTTGAGTTTCAAATTGACCTAGTACCAGGAGCTGTAACCGTAGCACGGTCACCATACTGATTAGCTCCATCAGAGATGCAACAACTGTCAAAACAACTACAAGAACTCTCAGAAAAAGGATTCATCAGGCCTAGTTCCTCACCTTGGGGAGCTCCTGTTTTATTTTTCAAGAAGAAAGACGGAACCTTTCGGATGTGCATCGACTATAGAGAGTTGAATAAGTTAACAATAAAGAACCGATACCCACTCCCCAGAATTGATGATCTATTTGATTAACTTCAAGGTTCTAGTGTATATTCAAAGATCGAACTTCGATCCGGTTACCACCAACTACGAGTCCGAGAAGAAGACATCCCAAAAACGGCATTTAGAACTCGATACGGACACTACGAGTTCCAGGTTATGCCATTTGGTATGACAAACGCGCCAGCAGCATTCATGGACCTTATGAATCAGGTATGCAAACCATATCTGGATAAGTTTGTGATCGTGTTCATAGACGATATACTGATCTATTCCAAGAATAAGGATGAACATGAGAAACACCTTAAGGTGATCCTTGAATTGCTCAAGAAGGAGAAATTGTAGGCAAAATTCTCCAAATGTGATTTCTGGATTTCCACTGTACAATTTCTCGGTCACGTGATTGACAGCCAAGGCATTCACATAGATCCTGCGAAGATTTAATCTATTAAGGATTGGGCGACACCAACAACACCAACTGAAATACGCCAATTCTTAGGACTTGTCGGCTATTATAGGAGATTCATTGAGGGATTCTCCAATATAGCCAAACCTTTAACTACCCTAACTCAGAAGAATTTAAAGTACGTCTGGGGTGAAGACGAAGAAGAGGCATTCCAGATACTCAAATAGAAATTGTGTAGTGCACCCATCTTGGCTCTACCTGACGGGAGCGATGACTTTATCGTATATTGTGACGCTTCTCACAAAGGTCTAGGAGCTGTCTTAATGCAGAGGCAAAAGGTGATAGCTTACGCATCACGTCAACTCAAGACACACGAAAAGAACTACACTACACATGACCTAGAACTTGGAGCAGTTGTGTTCGCTCTTAGGATATGGAGACATTACCTGTACGGCACAAAGTGTACAGTGTATACAGACCATGATAAGGTTTTAAAATGTACATTTTTGAGGGGTCATTTAAGCCCTTATTTGATCACTTTTGTATCCATTATTACTTAATATCGTTCCTTTTCACTTTTTAGGTCTCTTGAAGGCAAATTGCTGTAATGGCACTTATTTGGACGAAAAGGTGTGAATATACGAAGAAAATGGCCAAAGTCAAGAATCGAGACGCTCCAGCTGCTGAAAACATAAGGTGACGGCGTCACTGCTTATCTGCGACGCCGTTCGAGGATTTTGTGACGGGACAGAAGACAAAAGTCTTATTTTCAAGTGACGATGTCCAGTTGTAAAAGAGTAGGTCGTCGCAACTCAGACGGCCTAGATTCAATCCAGACGGCGTCGAAGCTGAAGGACGGCGTCACAAACATAAGGTGATGCCGTCGCAAGTCTAACGTGGCCAAGACGAAACCCTAATGACGGCGATCCGAGCTGCGTCACAAAAAGGTAAGGTGACGCCGTCGCATATGTAATCTTATATATAGAATCTGAATTTTTAGTATTTGTGTGTAGTCTTTTGGAGTAAAACCTAGAACCGAACCAAGGCTGTCTTGTACAGTATTTTAGGGTTCCAAACCCTATCTTACATCAAGATAAGTTCTTTACTTCATTAATACAATTATGTCTTTGATTATTTGTGTGTATGCTTGCATGTTCTCCATGTCCGGCTAATTTATTCGTGTGTTTGCTTAGGGAATATGAAACTTAATTATTGAATATTGATTGGTTGTCTCTTATCTTAGTTGATTAATGATCTAGTAATGCGATAGGTCATTCGTTGTGTACTTAATGCTTGATTAAATCTTTGTGAACCTTAGAATATAACTCCTTGAGTAGTTGTAAGCTAAACCATCCAAAGAGTGCCTTAGAGTAAGAGTTATTTTCCCTAGTGGGTTTTGTAGACAAGACCCTTTAGTAAGTTCAAAGAGTTAGGGAACATACGCATACCCTACGACCTTAGACACACAACGCAACTAAGAATAAGGACGTGACAATTCAACCACCAATAGGAGATAATTAAGGAGTAGTAAAACCTAAGTAAACACATCTTTAAACTATCATACGAGCACATAATAATTAGACATAGACTACATACACCTTAGGATAGATAATTAGATAAATAGAGTAATCGGTAGCAATACCAACCCCCCAAATCCAAACCCCGAGATTCGTACCTTTCAATTTCATAAAAACTAAAAAAAGATAAAAAATAATCTTCCTCAACCCCACCTTAGCGTAGTAACTTCTTACTAGCATTCCTATTCCCCTAGAGAACGATATCAATACCCGTGGCTTACCCTAATTACTACACTACAACGATTAGGTTCACTGCCTAGGTTGTTATAAAACTTGCTCGAAGAAAAGAAGTTTCACTTGACCCCGAACGACGCGTGTAGCGTTATCAAGTTTTTGGTTTTGCGCGCTGCGGGAATAGAATAGCTAGTAGTAGTCCACCTCGTTTAGGTTTCTTTGCTTGATTCCTATCAAGTAAAATTTTCTCATTTTTAGCTTTCTCTTAGTATATCCCCCTTCTTCGTGACCTTTGTTTGTAAACCCCATCACTTTTCATCATGGAAGGTGATAATCCACTACCATTCATCAACCCACCACCAAATGACCCGCCAAGAGCCCGTACTCTTGGTGAATACTCGAGACCAAGCCACCTAGGCTATAGGAACACCATTGAGCTTCCCGACCAAGCCCAAACTACGGCCTTGCGATCCGACACCATCCGGTTGGTGAAAAACGGATGTGCATTCCATGGACTTCGCTCCGAAGATCCAAATCAGCATCTTAGGGATTTCCTTAAAATTGTCGATTCCATCGACCTTGATGCTAGACCACGCGCCTGCGTCTCTTCCAATTTTCTCTACGGTACCAAGCTAGTAATTGGCTTGAGCGACTTCCCGCCGGCTCCATCTCAAGTTGGGATGATCTTACCTCTCGTTTCCTTGCTCAATTTTTCCCACCGGGGAGAACCACTAAACTTAGGAATGACATCTTGATGTTCCAACAACGTCAAGATGAATCTCTCTACGAAGCATGGACTCGATTCAAGGACTTACTTCATAAAGTCCCTCATCATGGCATTGATCTCTGGCTTCAAGTCCAAATCTTTTATGATCATGTCAACTTCCTTACCAAGCGATCAATTGACCAAGCGGCCGGTGGAAAACTTAGTGATCTCACCGCGGAAGAATCATGGGGAATAATAGAGGACCTTGCCCTCTATGACAACGAAAGTTGAAATGACCCCCGTGAGTTGCCCAAAACCGTTAAGGCAATCTCCTTGCCTCCCATTGACTCACAATCTTCCGACCGTAGGATGATCGAGCTTGAAGATCAAGTAAAATTCCTAATGAGCTCCTACGAAAACCCTAAGTCTTCACGCCATGTGAACAAAGTTTCTTCTTCGTGTGAGCCGCTTTATGATCCTCATAACACGCGCACTTGCACCCGATCCCCTGAACATGATTCCGTTGACTACGCATCCTCGCGTGTTAATAGAACGGGAGGAAGATTCCCTACAATACCCGGACCTAGGAATTTCAATAAAACCCGAGAAGCATAGAAGGGCAAGCCCGACTTCTATTGGGGACAAACCAAGGAATTCACCTCTAGTGATTTCTCATTACCCCCATCTCACGGCCCTTCACAACAAAACATTGAGGGGATGTTGCAACACCTAGTCGCATCCCAAGAAGCCCAAATAGCTAAGCTCTCGGACCGCTTTAACCAACAACAAGCCGAAATGGATAGGAAGATAGATAACCTTTTGAAAGCCATGACCAATAGTGATAGGAAGGTTAATGCTATCTCAACCCCCGAGCCTTCCGGTGTAGAGATTAAGGACCCAAGTAAGCTAGCTAAGCACGTTCAATTCGTCAATACCATCGCCTTAGTGAAGCCTAATGGAACAAATGACGAAGAGGACCATACACTTGAGAATAATGAAACAACCGAGGAAGTATGTGAAGTAGATAATGACTATTTCAATAAGTTTCCTATGGAAGAAGAGCTATCTCTCGCCACCCTCACTTGTATGCGTGACCTCCGTCACATGTATGTTAGGCAAAGCCCTAGAATCAAGTTTGGGAACCCTTGGAATCTTAACATACCATGTTGCATAGGACACCTTTTCGTGGCTAAAGCATACATTGACCGCAAATCCCCAATCAACATAATGACTAGCACCTACTACAACTGGGTAATGAAAAAGCCGATCTCAACTAGGCAAGACCCCGATGATCCTAGTGTTAGTTGCAATTTTCTTGGTAGAGTTAAGGGATTGCCCGTTTATGTAGGTAGTTTCACGTTTCCTACGGACTTCATAATTGTGGATGATATTAGTACGGGCCATAGATCCCTTGTCTTGTCCCGTTATTCTAGGAAAACCTTTCATAGAAAGCACTAGGATGACCTATGATCCCTCGTTAGGAATAGTGCGATTCAAAGATGAGACCGATGACATAGCTTACCAAATGCCGTTTAAGATTGAGAAGTTTTCATCACTCTCTAATGATGAAAAGGAACTTAAACTATCGGTCTATTATAGGAATGAGGAGGATAAAGAAAAAGGAGTAGATTATGTTATGGCTAAGATTTTCGGATTCTATAAGGATTGCTTGAACCTAGGACCAGAATATAGAACCGAGTGGGGAGAAAATGAACTCTTAGAGAGGTGCATCATAGGGCACTTTTACAACATGGAATCCCCCAATAGAGACCGTCATGAGGAAGGAGATGACGGTAATGAAGTCACGTAGGGAAACGACTACGAGTCTAGCTACAAGACTCTTAAATAAAGAAAAGCGCTTCGTGGGAGGCAACCCATGCTTAATTGTTTGCTTGTTAGTGTCATGTATCTTTTATTAATTGTTTATTTTCATGTTTAAATTTGTAAAAATGCTTTATTTTGTTTTTAACCTAGTCTTAATTACATATAAAGGTATTTTACATAAAGGATAAGTGTAGGGAGGATTACACACGTTTTCAAAAGAAACGTAAACGTGAGAATAACAATTCATTAAAAGATATATATGTGTGTTTGTTCGAGTCAAATGCTTGTATCGAGTCATAATGGATGTTTTGCAGAAATTTTTCCAGATCCTAAAGATGTAAGTTTTCCAGAATTTTTCCAGAAAATCGCAGACCAGTTTTTGTCAGGATAACCTGACGACGTCAGGATTGCAACGACGGCGTCAGAAGGAGTAAAAACAACAGATTACTTTTCTCGTTTTTTGAGCTACTTATAAATTTTTGGAATTTTCCAGGTCTTAATTTTCCAGAATTCTGTAAACATCCATTCCACAAGCATTATATCCTAGTTTAAATCGAGTCTTATATATATTATTACCGCCGATTTTCCGGCGAAGGTTTCGTTGTTTTCTTCAAATGTGCAGGTTTCATTTATCAAGAAGAAGTTACAAAAGATTGGAAGGAGCTTTTCACGCACACATTCTTCTTGGAAAGGATTTAACCACTATTTCACAACGGATCCTACCAAGCTAATCAGGGGAGTACTAGTTTCTTTCGTTTTTCATTACCTTCCATTATCATAACTTTGAAACTTTCGAGGAACATTGGGGACAATGTTCAGTTTAAGTGTAGGGAGGGAAAACAAAACGGGAACTTTGAAACTATGCTTATCCTTGACTATTTGCTTTGTCCAATTGTATTTGTGTAATAAACCATGAGAAAATGTCGGTTAGGGTAATTTTGGCACCAAATTTTTATTTTTTCATGACATATAGGAGTGGGCCATTAGTTTTAACAAAAGCGTCTCACGGATAGGAAGTTGCATGACTAGCACAAAAACCCTTTACCACCTAAATTCCACCCAAAATATGAGGATCGCCCTTAGATTAGTAGGAATTAAAAGCATTCATCTTCAATGCTTAGAGTGTGAACCGGTAGTATATTAGATTCTAGAACTTGTTTTGTGATGCATTCCGAGATCGCTAGTAAGACTACACTTGTGTAGTTAGGAATAACTAAAAGATAAGAGGCATTAGGATATAACCCTTGTTTGATACCCGTAATATAATTACTTCTTCCACATCGGTTAAGTAATTCCCCCACACCCTTTGCGTTGTACTCATCTTTAGTACACGATACCCCTAGTTAACCCCTTAGAGCCTATCCTTTTCGCGGTTCTCGTGATGTTTCGGTTTTCTGGAATATCAATGAAGAGCATTGTTTACACCTCACCACCAAATATACACCCAAATCGCCTTAGCCTACCTTGTATGCACTCACTTTTAGTGCATTATTGTTATCACCCTAAACCCTTAGTTCACTTATCTGGTTGCTTGCATGAGTTGCTAAGTCAAATCATATCCTTTGTACACAGTTTTGGGATGATTGGGATTCATGGGATTCATGGGAAAAGTTAAAGTTTATGAAATGACGGGAAGGGAACGTTAAATTCAAATTCCCTTTGTTTGCGTAATAATGTACCGCAAGTGTTTTGATCTTTTCAATTCGGGTCAAATTAGTGTTAGAGTAATAAAAACTCAAGTGTAGGGATGTGCCTATAAATCCCTATCATTTTGATGTTACCGTAGAGGATGGTAGAGTAAAAGTGTATGAAAAAAAATCAAAAAAAAAAATAGAAAAAGAGAAAAGAAAAAAAATATAGTGAAAAAAAAAAAAAAAACATACGGGCTACCATCCTACATATATCCTTTAAGTTTATGTTTGTTTGATTCAGTTAGCTAGAGTTTAGAGTGTCGAGTCTTGGCTTAGCAATGCCATTCTTCGTATACTTGCAACATAGAGATTTTTTGACTTGCCACCACTAAATAGCCTATCCCACCAAACCCTTTGTTTCCCTACCGTAAGCCTAACGTTACAACCCTTTAAAGACCTCTTTTATAGTCTTTCCTAGGTGCTTACGCCAAAGCGATGGAGGTTTGATCTATTCTCAAGTCTATGGTAATCTATGTACTAGGACCGGTTAATGAGTGTTTATCTTCCATTTCCAATTTGTTATATTTCATATACACCCGAGAGAGATGTGAGTATCCAAACACCCTATGTGAGGTGCTAGTATGTAATTTCCGTGCTTGTTATGACTTTTTCCGGGCTTATATGTGTTGTGGACTGTTTTAAACCAATGCTTCATGACCCCTAACTTATAAATTAATTAGCTAAAAGCACATTTGCTTGAGGACAAGCAAATACCAAGTGTAGGGATATTTGATAAGGTTTTAAAATGTACCTTTTTGAGGGTCATTTAAGCCCTTATTTGATCACTTTGTATCCGTTATTACTTAATATCGTTCCTTTTCACTTTTAGGTCTCTTGAAGGCAAATTGCTGTAATGGCACTTATTTGGACGAAAAGTGGCGAATATACGAAGAAAATGGCCAAAGTCAAGAATCGAGACGCTCCAATCTGCTGAAACATAAGGTGACGGCGTCACCGCTTATCTCGACGCCGTCCGAGGATTTTGTGACGACAGAAGACAAA
Source organism: Chrysanthemum makinoi (assembly GCA_910596185.1). Classification (NCBI taxonomy): domain Eukaryota; kingdom Viridiplantae; phylum Streptophyta; class Magnoliopsida; order Asterales; family Asteraceae; genus Chrysanthemum; species Chrysanthemum makinoi. Next base: position 41,149,681 of record OU343223.1, read on the forward strand.
AGTCTTATTTTCAAGTGACGGCGCCAGTTGTAAAAGATAGGTCTTCGCAACTTCAGGCGGCCTAGATTCAATCCAGCCGGCGCGAAAGCTGAAGAGGACGGCGTCACAATCACAAGGTGACGCCGTCGTAAGTCTAACGTGGCCAAGACGAAACCCTAATGACGGCGATCCGACGGCGTCACAAAACATAAGGTGACGCCGTCGCATATGTAATCTTATATATAGAATCCGAATTTTTCAGTATTTGTGTGTAGTCTTTTGGAGTAATAACCTAGAACCGAACCAAGGCTGTCTTGTACAGTATTTTAGGATTCCAAACCCTATCTTACATCAAGATAAGTTCTTTACTTCATTAATACAATTATGTCTTTGATTATTTGTGTGTATGCTTGCATGTTCTCCATGTCCGGCTAATTTATTCGTGTGTTTGCTTAGGGAATATGAAACTTAATTATTGAATATTGATTGGTTGTCTCTTATCTTAGTTGATTAATGATCTAGTAATGCGATAGGTCATTCGTTGTGTACTTAATGCTTGATTAAATCTTTGTGACCTTAGAATATAACTCCTTGAGTAGTTGTAAGCTAAACCATCCAAAGAGTGCCTTAGAGTAAGAGTTATTTTCCCTAGTGGGTTTTGTAGACAAGACCCTTTAGTAAGTTCAAAGAGTTAGGGAACATACGCATACCCTACGACCTTAGACACACAACGCAACTAAGAATAAGGACGTGACAATTCAACCACCAATAGGAGATAATTAAGGAGTAGTAAAACCTAAGTAAACACATCTTTAAACTATCATACGAGCACACAATAATTAGACATAGACTACATACACCTTAGGATAGATAATTAGATAAATAGAGTAATCGGTAGCAATACCAACCCCCCAAATCCAAACCCCGAGATTCGTACCTTTCAATTTCATAAAAACTAAAAAAAGATAAAAAATAATCTTCCTCAACCCCAACCTTAGCGTAGTAACTTCTTACTAGCATTCCTATTCCCCTAGAGAACGATATCAATACCCGTGGCTTACCCTAATTACTACACTACAACGATTAGGTTCACTGCCTAGGGTGTTATAAAACTTGCTCGAAGAAAAGGAAGTTTCCTTGACCCCGAATGACGCGTGTAGCGTTATCAGACCACAAAAGCTGGCAACATATTCTAGACCAAAAAGAGTTGAACATGAGACAACGTAGGTGGATAGAACTTCTTAGTGATTACGATTGTGAGATTCGTTATCACCCTGGTAAAGCCAACGTTGTGGCAGATGCTCTTAGCCGAAAGAATGACTCAACCCTTGAGAGTCGATCACTAGGAATGACGATCAGTTCACCTTTACCATCAAAAATCCTGGAGGCTCAGGTTGAAGCACTCAAGGAAGAAAACCGACCAAGTGAAAAACTCTATGGTATGCCAGAAAGTGAAAATGGTTTCGTGAAGAGATCCGACGGAGTATTGTGCTTCAAGGACAGAAGCTGGGTACCACTCTATGGTGGGAGACGAGAGTTAATTATGCACGAGTCACATAAGTCCAAATACTCTATTCATCCCGGATCTGATAAGATGTACCTTGATCTTAAGAAACTATATTGGTGGCCTAACATGAAGGCAAATATTGCACTATATGTCAGTAATGCTTAACTTGTTCTAAATTTAAGGCTGAACACCAGAAACCGTCCTGATTACTAGTGCAACCTGAAATTCCTGTATGGAAATGGGAACGAATCACTATGGACTTCATAACCAAACTACCAAGAACATCCAGTGGATACGACACGATTTAGGTGATTGTTGACAGACTCACCAAATCTGCACATTTCCTTCCCATCAAAGAATCCGACAGCATGGATCAACTCACTCGACTATACTTGAAGGAAGTAGTCGCCAGACATGGAGTACCCATTTCAATCATTTCCGATCGTGATAGTCGTTTCACTTCAAACTTTTGGAAATCACTCCAGAAAGCTTTGGGGACTCAACTCGACATGAGTACCGCTTATCATCCCCAAACTGACGGTCAAAGCGAAAGAACCATCCAAACTTTAGAGGACATGCTCCGAGCTTGTGTCATTAATTTCGGCTAGGGATGGGACAAACATTTGCCCCTAGTTGAATTCTCGTACAACAACAACTATCATACAAGTATAAAAGCTGCACCGTTTGAAGCACTTTATGGTCGAAAGTGTTGATCGCCCATTTGTTGGACCGAAGTGGGAGACAGCCAACTCACAGGTCCTGAACTCATTCTACTTCCATTAAGCCAACCCAATTATATTTATTTGACTTCAAAGAAACAACCACATCATTTCCAGAATTCCATATATGATCGGTATAAAAAAAATATCAAGACAAGATTACCACTTTTAATATTATTCATATCATAACCTTATTAACGAAAAAGAATAAATAAGCTAACATCATTTTTATTAATTTTATTAATCTGAAAATAATTTCGAAATATAATAAAGTGTGATTACAATGAAATAGATCAAGAAAGAATCAAGAATATGTTCTTACACTATTTCTATGAACACCGAACCCTAATTGCTTCAATTGACGAGGCTCGGGACGAGTTGGAACAATTAACTACTTGCAAAAGCTTCCTCTATTCCTAATTACAAAACCCCTTTGGTAATTTCAAAAAGCCCTTTGATTAACCAAACCCTAATTTTTTTCGAATTGATATGAAAGGTGATAATTACTCTTCTGGGCTTGAATCCCTTTGTAGATGAGAGACTATGAGTATGTTTATGGCCCTCTTGAGCCTTCAGAACATGTCTCTACCCACTTTAAGCATTCTTCCCACCCCTCTCCTCCACGCATGGCATCTATAAGGTAGACTTAGGAGTAGTATGGATAGTGTAGAAAGGTGTTTATCATTAAAATGGGATGTTGTGACTTTGGAGATGAGGATGGCGTGAACTTCTTTTCCAGGAGAAGAAAGAAATAAGTTCTGAAAAGGAGAGGTAGGGAAGGGGCGTGGGTAAAAGGGTAGGATTTTTAGGTGTATTATTATTATTATTATCATCATCATCATCATCATCATTCTTATTATTGTTACTATTGTTATTATTATTATTATTATTTTTTTATTGTTATTATTGTTATTATTGTTATTATTATTATTATTAAGTGTATTATATGTACCCCGTACTGTATAATTTGTTCCGTATATAATAACGTTTATTTATGTAGAATATTTTTCGTGTATCCGTATTTTATAATTTTTATATTTCTGGAGACGTTTTGACGAGCGAAATATTATTGTATAAATTTTTTTTGGTGCAAAAGGTGAAAATATCTTATTAAAACACAAAAGAATCACATACAACTGGAAGAGGTAATAGACATGCCCATACCTCTAACACAAAACATAACAAACAAATATTGAAATTCAATGAGACAACAACAAACAAGATCAGAACCTATGCAACCTTGCTGCATCAGAACCATTCCATCTTCTGCAGTCAACCATATTCATTTATAAAGACTGCATCAACCATATTCACCTATAGCACCAATAACCATCTAGCTACATTTCTACCTTATCTACTTATCATGACCATTCAACCTTCCACCACAATGATCAAGATAAAATAGATTAGTGGCTTCACTAGGAACCATAACCTCCACTCCATCGCAAGGGCTATACCATGAATGCTACATTTCCATTTACTACAATGGCTTCACACTCATGGGAACACACACCCTGCAGTGAGTACCAACCATTCCTCCTTTTGACAATGTACACTAGGACCATGTAGGTTCATCTTTCACTCCTCACAATTTCTAGTACCATACATTGTCACACCAGTTCACTTATACCCTTCTCAGCTTGGAAACTCACATTATGGTATACATAAAATGATCAAAACTATGCAGTCCTATACATCCCTATGTACCTAACTAAGGCCTGCAAAGATCTGTAAAGGATAGAATAGAAATGACCAAAAATGTATCCCAAGGTACTGAGCCATCAAACTGAAGTGAACAAAATCACATTCAATTTGCCAAAATGGGCAAAAATTGAATGGAAGGATAAAACCTTAAAATCAGCTGAATTCAATAACCTCAGCTTAACCAATCCAAGCTATAAGTAGCAAACTTGGAGAATATACCACACATAGTGAGTATATCCATTAGCTAACTTGTAATTCTGAGCTAACTCATAATCACAAACCCTTGTACAGGAAACTACCTTATGGTAGAATTTACTACACATTGAAGATCAATCAACCCATATAGTTACCCCAACTGGATCCACAATACAGTCAAAAGACCCCAATGATAGAAACCACCAAAATATTAGCCATCTGTACTTATACTCTAAACCAAATCCTTCAATCACCTGTTATTAACTTTGCCATTGCCAACAATATCCAAACTGATATTCCACTCTTTTTGAGTTTTAATAACAGCCTTTAAATGTTTAAATTTTAGACTTAATAATCTCATTCTGATTGTATCCATGAACTGATTAAAAAGCTCATCAGGGCTTATTTGTTGACCTCTAAACAATCTCTAATTTCTCTCTTGCCATATCAGATACACACTAGCTGCTATACCAAGCCTTCTAATAATATGGAAATAAATTACTATGTTTAATAATATATTAATAATATTATTGTATTATTATTATCTTGACATTAGGAAATAAATTTCATGCCAATTTTATTATGGTGTCGGTACGCGTGTGGTGTCGGGACTTCGGAACACACGAGATGACTTCTCGTTTTAGAGTTATAATGATCAGAAAATAAATAACTCGCATATTCTGATATAAATAATAGCCGGGAAATTGACGGATTGTCACACATTGTTTCCTGCAAATGAGATTCACATTAGTTTAAAAATATGTTTCTGTTGGACGGTTCCGGCAGATCCTTCCTTTGAGGGATCCGTCTAGGCTAAAATCTGGTAACTGTGTACCTACATTCTATTGGCATCAATGTAGATGTAAAAAGTGACATAAACATCCAAATGAGTTATGTGTTATAGCACCAAACATATTCTCATAACTATATAGCATACTACATGTAGTTTCATTCAATAAAACAAAAGAAATGATACATGTATCTCTAAAACTAACAGAATGATACTAGCATGTAGTACATTTCCTAACAATTCTAAGTTGTGCCTAAGACTAGAGGAGAGCAACACTTGTGGTTATATTCCTAAGTTCTAGGGATGAGTAGATTTGTTGATTTGGTCAAATCGTTCAAGGAGATGATTAAACATGAAATATAACTCAGCCGAGTACTTCTTGAACTAACCCTTAAGTATGTTGACAATTAGAGCAATTATTGTCATGAGTAGGAGATGGAGGTATTGGAGATGGAACGATTTGAGGTGAAATATCGGGTGAGAAGGAAGGAGGTTCCACAAAGGATGGAGGGATTTGTGGAGGTGAGTTAAGTGAAGTAGGATGGGGTTCAACTAAGAATGAAGATGGTGGTGTATGGGTTGGTGGTGGAAATAAGGAGGTATCCATATGTTCCGGTCTTTGAGATTGATGATTCCTTGTACACAAAGATGGAATATTTGATGGTGAGGTGAGTAGAATGCGGGTGTTGGTGACGTTCCATCATCAATATTTTGGTGTGAAGGTAGTTCCTTATTTAATGAGAAGGATGGTGAATGAGAAGTCCTAGGTGGTGAGTCTTCTAAGGAGTAAAGGTTTGGATGTGAAAGAGGTATGGTGAAAGAGTGTAATATAGGTTCTAGGAATGATGGTTTAGGTGTTTTAGTGGAGCTAGGTGTGTTTGGTTTAGAGGTTATGGTAGTGTTTGCTGAAAGTCTTTCCAAACCACATGGTCGGATGCTAATTCGAGCGGTTTTCCTAGCTTTGGTTGGTTGAGTTTGTTGGGGAGGAATTCTACTGTTTGAGATTTTGACGGGTGATGAATCGGTTGAGGAAATTTCATGAACAACATGAGCATTTTTCTTGGAGGAACCTTTGCTTGATGAGGTTGTACTAGATGCTTTAATCATGGTGAAAAGTAGGATGTAAGGGGTGTTTTAGCTACTGATTTTGAATGGTGGTTTGAGAACACAAACACATTTGGTTTATAAAGGATGAGATTAGGTTACTGAATTAAAGTTTAGACCACTAAAGTTCTTAGCATGTACTAAGGTCAACTACAGTGTTTTTCTATCCTAAGGAGTCATTTAAGGCAAAGTGAAGTTTTTAAATTACCAAAAAGAGTTTGAAATTAATGAGTTGAGTGAAATTCAACTGTTCTGTAGAGCCGGTTCCCACAGATCCCTATCATTGGGAATCCGTCTAGTTGAAATACAGGGATCCATCTTCAGAGAGAAAGGAAATGGAGTGATGATGTTCTACCAAGGTCTAGTACCTATATATTTTGAGTGTTTAAGTTCTCTAGGGTGTCTTAAATGGTATAGGACTTAAATATTCAAACATAATGAGTGAGGATATCCAATGATGGTTTTTATAAAGGGATGGAGTTTTCATGTATGCCCATAAGTGGTTAAGCATGATACTAAGATTTTGAGAGTGTCAAATGATCCTAGAGATCAGATGGTGACTTAAAGGAAATTTGGAAAATTCTTTAAAAATCATAAGAAATGAAAAACTAGTCTTTAGCCTATTTTGATATAAAGATGACTAAAATCAATTTGCTAAATTTGAGAGAAATATCAAACTAGGTGTTTTGAGATGAGAGAAACAATGTGTAAGCATTGGAGTGGAAAAATGGTGAGTTTTGAAGAAGTGATGAATCAAAAACACCTTGAATGTGATCTTAAGTCATCCATGAGTGGATGTGGGATCATCTGAGCCTAAGGGGGACTTATGTGATCCTAATGTATCATGTTTAACTAGTATAATAAGGTCTGGAAGGTTGGATTGATGTGAAGATGCAAAATATCCATTTCTGTCCACCCGGATTCCACGGATCCTTCATGTGAGGGATCCGGCTAGTTATAGCAGAGGGATTCGGCTTCTGGGACTATTTCCTTCACAGAACGCGTGCAAGATTTTGCACCAAGCAGCGAATTTTAAACCTAGTGATTTCTACATCAAGCACTCATGTATGTAAGTAAAGCATAGCATGCATGGCATGTAAAAGTGATATATAAGCATGCAATTAGGAGAAAGACCGACTTTTTGATATGATATCAAAGAGTCGTAAAATTCCTATTATGTTATCCTAGGTTAAGATGCTCATGTTTTTCGCCATACCATCACATACTACTGAGTTCTAAGTAAAAGCAATATTGTTTAAGACGTTACATCACATTGTTCAAATCAAAGTCATTAACCTTACCTCCTATCACCCTCAAGCTTCACCTTCAATCCCCTTAAGCTTCCATCTCATTTCTTCTTCTTCCCCATTAGAAAATTGGCAATGCATTTGAACATTCCCTTAGTTTGTTGGAACTATTGGGAAGGGCTTGGAATGTTCGGCAATTGGTCAATGTAGGACACGGGGTCGAGATGGTAGTTTTCGACGGGGTTGCTTCATTCTCCCTTCGTCTCCTCGGATGAGTCCATTGGTGGATGAGGTCTTTTATCTTCAACCATGAACCTCGACGTTTTCTCTTCGGATAGAGGTACCATGACTTTGTTACAAAAGAGGTGGTCATCCGTATAAGGAGAGGGTACTAAGGCAAAGGCAAATATAGCTAGGCGAGTAGGAAGCATAACATATGGTAGAACCATCTTATCCGTCCTAGAAAGACTAGCCATCCGCTTGACCATGTAGTATGTTGATGCAGGTTTTACTGACCAGGTTTTAATATTTATAAAGTCTCGTTATACCTATGGTCTACCCTAATGCACTAACGGGCAGTGTACCCTGTCGTGTGTAGTGTAGTAATTGGTAAAACCGAGGTCGTCCCAAGAGCTATGTGTGTTGGATTATTACTAAGTCTAAGTGTCACAGATTTAATAATGGTTTCGATAAGGTATTAAGCAGATAAAGCAAATAAAGGCAGATAAAAGGTAAAGGGAAATCAATAGAGAAGAGTGGTGCTAACCTGGTTAATCCTCCTAGCTAGTTATGTCTACGTCTACTTACTTTCAATTACTCTGTGGGTCAAAGTCGAGAGGACATCATTTGGTCAATTCACCTAACCTATCACAAAGATGCCACCACAGGAGAAGTCGTGTCTCCTCATAAGTCCCGTTATTCCCGGTCCCCTAAGCCGAGTCATTAAGTTCCGCTACATGCTAGACTTATAATAGTGAGTGCCCCGGCGCTAGCAACTTAAACACTCACCCCCTAATTCTTAAGTTCATCCAAACGGTAGGAGATCAGTTGGTCAAATCGCACAAGTAGAAAGGGTCGTCAATTGGTCATATCTTACCCTTCCCGTCTTAGTCCGCTCACTTAGGGTCAGTTGGTCATATCTCCTAGGCAATTGGCCTCTACCGCCATTCAAAACTACCGAACCAAGGGTGGCTACCAATAAACTATGCATGCATACACTTAGAAATAATTGTACAGAAGTAATGTAAACGCAAACAAAACAATTAGTGAATCATAACAAGACTAGCACCAAGAGGTGCTTAGCCACTCATATTAATCATACAAACCAATTCAATATTCAAAGGTACGAAATACATGAATTGAAAGTAAATAAAATATAAAATGCTAATGCTTATCGTAGGGGAGTGATTTCTCCCTCGAGACAACTCATTGTATGCTCCTCCGACCTTCCTTTAGCTTTTTCCCACGCTCGATAGTTGTGTGTGGAATGGGATGATCAGAAATGCTGGAATTCGTGGGGTATTTATAGGCTAGATCTGGGTTACGGCGTAACTAATATAAGAGTTACGCCGTAACCTTCTATTTCTTCGTATTTTGCACTAGATCTGCTGGTTACGGCGTAACCTTATTAGTGGTTACACCGTAGTCTTCAATAATACTTGGTTACGCCGTAGTTGATGGAATAGTTACGGCGTAGTTATCAGCGGCGTGGAACCTCATTTGACCTAATAGAGTTACGTCGTAGCCTTTGAGGAGAGTTACGCCGTAACCTTATGATGAGTTGGTTTTCTGAGTCACGCAATAGTTACGACGTAATGTGAGAGATGAGTTACGCCGTAACTTCTTCAAAATCAGCATACTATGATAAGTCTTTTGATATTTCTCCAATTCCGCGCCTCTTTAGCTCCAATACTCGTAATTTACTTGAAAGTGGAAAACAATGGAAAACAAGCGTAAATCCATATAAATGATATAAATTACAAGCATTATCGGGGGAAATTGACACTTAATATTCAAGACTATTTGATGTTATCATATGTGATAAGGATTTAAAAGGTACACTTTTGAGGGGTCATTTTAAGCCATTAATTGATCACTTTTGTATTCGTTACTACTTAATTTCGTTCCTTTTCACTTTTTAGGTCTCTTGAAGGCAAATTGTTGAATGACACTTATTCGGACTAAAAGGCGAATATACGTAAGAAAATGGCCAAAGTCAAGAATCGAGACACTCAAGCCGCTGAACTGAAGGGGACAAACACCTTAATAGCGACGCTAGCCGCCACACACCTTGAGACTAATTCGTGAGTGCAAATTGCTATTTTACAAGTGACGACATCAAGTTTAAAAGAGTAGGGCGCACAACCCAGACGACCTAGATTTGGATCCCGACGGCGCGAGGTTGAAGTCGACTGCGCCGCGAAGCATAAGGTGACGCTGTCACAGAGTTGACGTGGCCAAGACGAAAACCTAATGGCGGCAACCCGACGGCATCACAATTAAAGAGTGACACCGTCGCATATTGTAACTCTATATATAGAATTCGAATTTTCAGTATTTTAGAGAGGTAGTTTTGTGGAGTAAAACCTAAACCGAACATAGGTCCGCTCAAGATCTTAGGGTTCCATACCCTATTTTAAAACAAGATAAGTGATTTACTTCATTAATTCAATTATGTCTTCAATTGTTTGTGTGTATGCTTGCATGTTTTCCATGTCCGGCTAATTTACTTGTATGTTCGCTTAGATCTATGAAACCTAGGTATTGAGTATTGATTGGTTGTCTCTTATCTTAATTGTGATTGACCTAGTATTGCGATAGGTCATTCGTTGTGTTTTTAATGCTTGAGTAATCTTTGTGAACATTAGTTTATAATCACCTAGAGTTATTGTAGTCTAAACATCCAAAGATAACCTTAGAGTTAGTTTATGAATAATAGAGATTTCGTAGGCAATAACCTTAAGGTAGACTCAAAGAGTTAGGAAAAAATGCATACCCTACGACCTTAGAAGACACAACGCGTTAAGAATAAGGACGTGACAATTCAACCATCAATATGAGATAACTAGGGAGTAATAGCATCTAAGTAAACACATTTTTAACTATCATAAGAGCACACAACAATAGACATAGACTACACTCACCTTAGATTAGATAATTAGATAAGTAGAGTAATCGGTAGAAATACCAACCCCCCAAATCCAATACCCCGAGATTCGTGACCTTCCATTTTCTAAAAAAAACATAAAAAAGATAAAAAATAATCTTCCTCAACCCAAACCTTAGCGTAGTAATTTCTCACTAGCATTCCTATTCTCCTAGATAATGATATCAATTCCCGAGGCTTACCCTAATACTACACTACAACGATTAGGTTCACTGCCTAGGATGTTGAAAAACTTGCTCGACGAAAAGGAAGTTCCTTTGACCCCGAACGCGCGTTGTACGCGTATCAGTATGCAAGGTTGAAAGGAGTTGAGTTGACGAGGAAATAAATAATGTACACTAGACATGCATTAGGATGATCCTTGTTTCCAACCAAGCAAATGACATTCTCCCTAAGAATTTGTTCCCTTTTCTTGTAGAGAGGGAACATCTCAAAAAGTTCCATTTGGGAGGGATCTCGGTGGATGACTTTTGAGTTCCTAGTTACTCGAGTTTGGAAGGCTCTTTGAATAAATACGGCATCTCTCACCGTGGCCGGTTCATGGAGGGGTGTGAAATAAACCTCGTGGTCATCAACCATGTCATAAAGCTTGGCTAGTGACCAATCATTGGAGTACATACAAACTCCATGGTGAGGAATACGGTGAATCCGGGCAAATTTGACAAGAGTTAAGGTTTAGTTTTGCTCGTTGATGATGAAGGCAATGGAGATGGTTCCGTCATCATTTCTTATGATCCGAATGCTTTTGTAAAACTCAAGAACAAATACGGGGCATATTTGTTCGTTGATGTTGAGGAGACACTGAAAATTGATTCTCGAAAAACCTCGGGAATGTCGGTATTATTGAGAAAGGATTGATCAACCACACGGCCTTCATGAAACAACCGATTTTGTAGCATTTTGAAAGCTTTTCGATCTCTAGGGTCAAGACCATCCTTCGGTGGTGCATTGGTATGTATGAGCCGTATCTTGGTAATCTTGTTGTTTGGAACTTAGCATGATTGATCCTAAACAACAAAACCACAATGTGGTGTTAATTAAGTGAATACTTCCTTTTTGAGGTTCATCACAATTTTTGCTCAACACATCTCTTTTGAATTCATTATAAGTTGTAACTTGTATTAACAATGTTTGTTCTTTGATTAGATATTTTAGAAAACAATGTGATAGCAAATTGTGACAAACCCACTTGAATCAAAGTTCTCAAGATGTAAAAATTGTACTACTAGGAACTAGAGAATGGAAATCACAATGTAGTGAAGATAATACTTACACAAGTGATTGAATTTCTTGGAATGATGACGAAAGAGCTCCTAGGAACAGTAATTATGAGTTTATGGTCGTATGTGAAAGAGTAAAGTCAGGAGTAAAAGCGCACAGTGAACATCAAACACTTATTATGTTTTACTGATGTGCCGGTTCCCACAGATCCCTTGCAAAAGGGACCCGACTAGTTAAAGTTTAGGGATTCGGCAGTTCAGCAGAGAAACATTTTGAGTGGGTTTGATAATTTTGACACGGGATTTTTTGATTGTGATTTTTGCTAATGGTTTTGCTCTATATCTTAGGGTTTGTCTATGGTACAAGGTTTTGACGAGTCTTCATGTTTACAAAACACTTTTGACGGGATTCCTTTTTACGAGTAAGCCATAAGTCGGGAAACTAAGAATCATGTTAAAATTCTATTTTATCATGATATGGAAAGTTTCGAATAGAAAATATCGACATAGATTACTAATGCAATGCCAATATCTCTATGTGAGAAATGATGGATCAAAACTTTTGATTAGCCAAATTTCTTTATGAGGTAAAGATGTATAATGACTAGTTTATAGTATTGTCCATGGAGATCAACCAAGAATATTCCTGATGATGTGTTTAATATGAAGAACGACTTTTTGGAGAAATTGTGACATTGAATTTTAAGCATTAAATCTACGAGTTTTTTTTCATAGTATATCTAATAAAATTATAATACTACCTAATATAATTTAGAAGCATATATTATTATTTTATCAACAAAAAATTTAACATGTTTTTAGATTAACTGATTATAGTTAGAAGAATATACCTTTGTTATATATTCTTTTTATGATTTTTGAAAATCATAGACGCGAAAAACTTCACGAGCTTTCAAAATACCTAATCGAATTTTCTAAAAGCAAATCGTAACTACTTTGGATTCTTCTTTGGGTGTTGACTTCATTTTTCCTTAGATGGAGCGAAGTCATTGAACGAATCCTAGCATAAAGAATTCTCAAAAGAAAATGTTAGAATGATCTATCACTATCCAACAATTAAAGTATAAAAAATTCTAAAACATGACTTTTTGTTTTAAAAAATTTCCTTCTTTGTAGTTTTCTAACATACACGGATCGTATCAAGTTTTTAAAGTACAATATACTCTAAGAAACTTGGTAACGAAGCTCTGATACCAATTGTGGAAAACTAGAAGGGGGTTGAATAGTTTTGCCGATTAAAACTTCGTTTTAAAGTATTTAGATCGACTTATGTCAATCTATTTAATATGCGTGTTGGATAATGATAGATAAGCATATAAGTAAGTAATGCAAAGATAAAGAGTAAAAGAACACAAAATTACGACACGATTATTTATAGTGGTTAGGTTACAAGGACACCTTCCTTGCCCTACTCCACTCCCCGAGTACCCCACTCGAGAGTTTGTAAGCACTACACAACACAAGCTCCTTAATGTGGTGGAGAAGCCTTCACAACGTCGCCTACTCTTTATCCGGTACAAGGCTAGACATTGAGTTCTTCCATGAGGTAGAACCAAACCTATCACAACGTCGCCTACACTTTATCCGGTACAAGGCTAGATACCGAGTTCCATTACAAATGAGGAACTACTAACCAACACCACACCACAACACAACTACCCCAAAGGAGATGCACTCCTTGTTACAACACTAGAAGGATATCAATATCCTTTAACCCAAACTATCTAACTTGTACATCGATGCACCATATCGAATGTACACCTTTGGCACCTTTCACTAATGCCTTCAACTCGACCCTGCGGCACCTTTCACTAATGCCTTCAACACAACACTTCTATAGAGGGAGGAAAGAACTATCAACAAGATGCACTTATGTGGTCTTAATGATGACGAAGCTTAGCAACTCATGACTTGAGCTTGCACGTCTTCAAGAGGTGGTGACCTCGCCTTTAAGAGGAACCTAGAGAATCACACAAACATAAAAATACATAGAATGATCATTTGGATCAGTGGTTAGAGATGTTAGAATACTGGGAGAAAGTATATCTAAGTGTGTTTGTGAGCAAGAGAGAAATGGCTCACTATTTATAGAAAAATTATTTCTCTGTCCTACGGTTCCCACGGATCCCTCCCCAGAGGGATCCGGCTAGTGCAAAACCAGGGATCCGGCTACTAGGTCAGTTTAGTCCAGATTTCGGGTTGCAAACCGGGTTATGGGTTATGGGTTGTAGACCATGGGTTATGGGTAATGGATTATAGATACCCAACAAGATGCAATGTACCTAGTCATTGGGTTATGGATCTTGGGTCATGGGTCATGGACTTTGGGTCATGGATCATGGATAATACCTGTAGGACCGTAAAACTATATGATTTATGTGGGTTTGGGAGGTCTTGGTTGATGGAAGAAGATGAAAGTCTTCATCTTTCTAGAGAGAGAAAGTAGAGAGAGGGAGGAGAAACAAAGATAAGTTTATAACAATGAACAAACCTAATGATTAACCACACCCCTCATGGAGAGTCATGAGGGGTATTTATAGGCTCATCTAACATTAACTTTGCCCCGTTTACATAAGTAGTCCCTACGGGTACAACTTACTACGCATCTATTCCAATTCACGTAAGTGACGTTATCTTTATAAAAAAGCGAGGCTAACAATCTCCCTCCAAGATATCGTCACACGTGAATGGTTACAATGAGACCTATAAATACAAAACAAAGTAAATTACAATAATAATAAACAATGTTGACTTTGTTGAAGCGCAGAGTCTCAGAGTCTAGATAATCGAGGCAAACTTGAAGTTCTCTTCCGACGCATCTCGACATTTAGTCTTTGGTACCGACGCCACAAATTCTTGTAGCTCTGAACTTAAACTATAACGGTCTAGTTAGGTTATTACTCCCTCCTAACTAGTGAGCCTTTTTCTTTCTTTTGCTCCCTCCTGAATAGACAACACTCTTCCAACACGCAGCGGAGAAAGTAGACTCTTGATTGTAGCACAATGGTTGTCGTTCTGGGAACATCATAACAACATAACTCACTTAGTATTGCATCCAAGTTGGTAAAAATCCCCGATGCACACACACTACTTCTCCTTCTTCGGTTTTAAGCACAATTCCCTTCGTCAATTCAATCACGAAAGATGAAACACCAACTTCTCCCTCTTGATGGTTGCAAGCTATCGGAATCATCATAATGTTGCGTACATGCCGTAGATTACCTTTTTTCTTGATGCAATATTAAAGCCTTAGTTTAAGCATAATTTCCGTGAAATATACTCTCAATATACTTCTCTCAAATCAACCTGAAATCGAACCTCCTTTGAATTCACCGACTAATAGTAATGACCACTTATGGAGATAACCCGATACGACTAACTTGAAAAGGAAGTAAACATCCTAACTTTGTGACTTACTGCTTGTTCTATATTCTTGAACAATCCACAACTGCATGTGACATTGAGTAGAACAACGTAACTCCTTAAAGTGATAGTTATACACTGTGAGCACTACAATGTAACTCCTTAGTGTTAATTCAGCCATTGTGACTACCAATGACCTGACTGACTCTACCCTTTGGCATGCTAGACTTGGCCATGTACACTATAAAAGGATGCAATATATGTCTAAGGATGGGTTAATCCCAGCATTTGACATGGACACTGAAAAGTGTAAAACTTGCATATTGACCAAGATAACTAAGAAACATTTTCAGGGTGTTATACGTGAAACTAAGCTCTTGGAGCTAATACACAGTGACCTGTGTGATTTTCATGCCACTCCCTCTTTGGGGAATAAGAAGTACTTTGTGACATTTATTGATGATGCTTCTAGGTTTTGTTATGTCTATCTATTACATACTAAGGATGAAGCATTAGATAAATTCAAAGTATTTAAAACTGAAGTTGAATTACAACTTGGGTCTTTGATCAAAAGATTAAGGACTGATATGGGAGGTGAGTACATGGATACTTTGTATTTTCAAATCTGTTGGTATAATCCATGAAACTAATGCTCCCTATACTCCTCAAAGAAAATGGCATTTCGAAAGGAAAAACAGGTGTTGAAGGAGATGGTTAATTCTATATTGTCCTATTCAGGCTATCGAGTCAAGGGTTCCGGGGTGAAGCTATGTTAATTCTATTTATTAAATAGGGTTCCCAACAAAAGGAACAAGGTTACCCCATATGAACTCTAGACTAAAAGGAAACCCAACCTCAAGGGTCCGGGTTGTAGGGTCAAGTAAGACTCCCGATCCAAAGCTAAAAACTTTAGGTGAAAGAGGCATTGATTGCATCTTTGTTGGATATGTTGAGCATTCCAAGGCTTTTAGGTTCTATGTTATTGAACCTAATGAATATGTTTCAATTAACTCCATAATTGAATCAAGGGATGCAAACTTTGATGAGAATAGATTCTCATCATCCCTAGACCAAGTCGAGGATTCCTAATGGAAATCATGACACCGTGTATTAGAGATCCCTCTAAAGAACCATCGAGGTCCCCGATGAGGTTGTGGTTCAACAACTCGAACCTCGTGCTCAAAAAGAGCAAAAGGGTCAGGACTCCAAAGTCATTTGGACCTGAGTTTCAATTATACTTAATTGAAGGAACAAGGGATGAGGTCTCTGACCAATACTCCTATTGCTTCATTGTTGTGGATGACCCTAAGACATTTGAAGAAGCAATGAAGCCCCAGGATATTGCTTTATGGAAAGAAGCAATCAATGATGAGATGGATTCCATCATGGGTAACAACACTTGGGTGTTGGTTGATCTACCATCTGGTTGCAAACCTCTGGGTTGCAAACCTCTGGGTTGCAAACCTCTGGGTTGCAAATGGATTTTCAAAAAGAAAATGAAGGTAGATGGAATTATTGAAAAGTTCAAGGCAAGGCTAGTTATTCAAGGCTTTAAACAGAAGTCAGGAATATACTATTTTGATACTTATGCCCCTGTGGCTCGTATCAGTACCATTAGATTGCTAATTGCTTTAGCATCAATTCACAATCTGATTATTCATCAGATGGATGTGAAAACAGCTTTCTTAAATGTTGAATTGGATGATGAGGTTTATATGAACCAACCTCAGGGCTTCATCTTGCCTGGCAATAAAAACAAGGTGTGTAAACTAATTAAGTCTCTTTATGGACTAAAGCAGGCACTTAAGCAATGGCATCAAAAATTTGATGAAGTGGTTTTGTCTAATGGTTATTTACTTAACCAATCTGACAAATGTGTATATAGCAAATTTGATGAATCTGGTAAAGGAGTCATCATTTGTCTATATATTGATGACATGTTGATCTTTGGCACTGACCAAAATCATGTTGACCTGACAAAGGAATTTTTGTCATCAAGGCTCTCAATGAAGGACATGGGGGAGGCTGATGTTATCCTTGGTATAAGGATTAAACATGAAAGTAAAAGAATATTTATCTTTCAGTCTTATTATATTGAGAAGGTGTTGAGGAAATTCAATTACTTTGATTGTACTCCAGTGAGTACACCTATGGATACTTGTGAGAAGTTAATTCCTAATAAAGGCAAGGCTGTATCTCAACTTGAGTATACTAGGGTAATTGGCTCCCTGATGTATGCCATGACTTGTACAAGACCTGATATTGCATTTTCAGTGGGTAAATTGAGAAGGTATACTAGTAATCCTAGTGTTCATCACTGGCAAGCAGTTCAGAGGGTACTGAAGTATCTGAAGAGAACTATGGATTATAGTCTCATATAATCGGTTATCCTTCAAGATAGAAGGATACACCGATGCAAGTTGGATCAAGAACATCAAGACAATTGCCTACCGCTGGTTGGGTATTCCTGCTTGGTGGAGGTGCAATTTTTTGGGCATCCAAGAAGCAAACTTGCATCACCACCAACAATGGAATCAATTTGTGGCCTTAGTCACCGGTAAAGAAGTTTAATGGTTGAAAACTTGCTTGATATTCCATTATGGCCTAAACCTATAACACCTATTTCTCCTCATAGATAGTGCAGCTACATTGGCAAAGGCTTATATCCAAATGTACAATGGGAAGTCTAGACACTTAGGTATCAGACATAGCATGATTCGTGAGCTTATCATGAATGGGGTGGTATCTATAGAGTTTGTTAGATCCCAACAAAATTTAGCTGATCACTTGACGAAGGGATTGGCTAGAGACTTGGTTTTAAAGTCTGCTAAAGGGATGGGTTTAAGTCCAACTTAGTCACTGAATGCTAAGTCACCCAAATCCCTCCTAAGGAAACTTGAGAGCTGAGTTCAATGTGGAAAGTTGAACATTCAGTGGACTGGAGCACATGTTTATATTACATCCCAAGGTTGTGCTCGTAACCTCAAAAAGGAGGATGAAGTCTTTACTTCTTAATGGTTAATTTCTTTGAAAAAGTGCTTGGCAGAAGCATGAATAAAGAGGAACCACCTATGTGAATGTTAAAGTTTTGCCGCCTGTGAGCTTTGGACTTTGGCTCTTACAACATTTATGAATTTGGATATGGACACGTGGCTTGTAAAGTGTCGAGCGCTAAGTGTTTGAAAACTCGTGTGTATTTTATCTTCATGTATTCAAATGGGTTGAAGGGTTCAATTCTTAGAACACCCTGATTCTCCAATATTTGAACGTGTAATTTACTAAGATGGAAATTCAATCCTCGTGATATTTTCGCTATGCACATGTTTTGTTAGATGTTTGTTTTTCATGCAAAGGAAGTGAACTAAATTTGGGGAGGATTGTTGGAAAATCTAGTGCACTTGTGGGATTTGTTCACACCTGGTTTTGGGTTAGGAGGTACGGAGTGTACACCCATGAGGTTCCCGAACACCCGACTCACTCAATAGTGGTTTGCATCGCTAGTGTATTGTTACTACTATGCTAGTGTAGTAACTAATGGTTCCTACCGTAGTGTTATGGTTCCCGCCGCTAGTATAATGGTTCCCGCTGATGGTTCTTGTTGGTAGTGTATGGTTCCCTGCCGGTAGTGTAATGGTTCCTACCGGTAGTGTTGTAGTGATTAATTTGTAAATAAATTTTGACTCATTCAATTGATCAGCTTATGACCGCTTATGATCACGCTTAATTGGTCATGTAACCACTATTCCTATGATAATGGAGGCTTATTATGAGTGATTAATTGGCCGTTAATCATCCATAATGTCCATTAACTAGGAGTGAGTATTCACTACTATAAATAGAGATGGTTTTCATCAGCATGGAAATACTGAGAAACATATTGAAATCAGGAGAAACAAACATAAAGCTAAACACTTATATGCGCAAGGTTTATTGATTGTGCCTAATTCAATAACTAACATTTGGTCTTCTCCCAAGTAGATATTCGTGTAACCTAGGCATAGGGTCGAATAGTTTACTTTGGAAAGTGATTACACGATTCCAAGTGATATCCGGTAACCACCTAGTGGTATTGTTGCTACTACTGATTATCTTACCCTGCTTCTGGGCTTTTACCAACCAAACACTGAGGGCCAAGATCAGCTATATCCGACTAAGTTCTTAAATTCGTTAAATTTCCAAGGGATCCCACCGCATCTCTATGCCTAAAAAAGGAACTCCCTATTATACTTTTGCGAAATGTTAATCCAAGTCAGGGTTTATGCAATGGGACCAGATTAATCATTACAGATCTTGGCCAATTTGTGATTCGATCCAAGATTCTCACTGGGTCCCATATAGGAGATAGTGTTCTTATACCTAGGATAACACTCACTTCCACATAGTCAAAGTGGCCATTTATAATGAAACGCAAGCAGTTTCCTGTGAAACCATGCTATGTGATGACCATTAACAAGAGCCAGGGACAATCGCTTAAATATGTTGGTGTTTATTTACCTAATCCTGTGTTCAGCCATGGCCAACTATATGTTACGCTCTCTCGAGTCACAAGCCCAGAGGGACTGAGAATCCTAATGATTGAAGATGAGACCAAGGACTTACAACAACGAACACGCAATATTGTTTACAAGGAGGCTTTCAATAACCTAATTTAGATTAACACTATTATGTATCTGTATCTTTTCAAACACTTGCAAACTTTTAATTCATTCATGATGAAATTCAGTCTCTCTTAAATTATAAATATCCAACGTGATAAAACATTCTACCTATCTGTAAACATTTAGCTTCAATTAAAAGAGAATGCTCAGTTCTAAAGCCATATCACATAGTAATTTTGAAGTGGCAAGTATTCCTAAAAACTATATGTGTAACTTATAAACCTTTGTAGTGCTAATGCTTTTTCAGAATCCAAATATTTGGCGACTATGAGAATAGTTTCAGTGCCAAACTCATATGCAAATTCCCTTTAGTTTTGGATTTTAAATAACTTTACATAGTCTAGATATTTTCATTAGTTTAGACCATCACTATATTAATCAGACCATACATCTTTGCTCATTTTAGGTGTCTATCAGTTAACCAAAAATCCAGCACTGATTTATTTAGGAATATCTAAAGACTACATATTACAGTAATTAGCAAAAGTACCAATCAAACTTCTCATAAGTAAATTTAGTTAATGAGTTTTTAGAAGTTACAAGACCTTTTTTGTAACTGCAAGGAAACTCAACTGCTCGGTGATGCTAATATAAGTGACCTGCTAGCCTCAACCCATAATCAGCCATGTGTAGATTAACACACACATATACACTATCCAACTTCAAACAAATGGCGTTTAGCAGGGAGGTGATAGCCCAATACTTTGACAAGCCAATAACTGAAGCTGCAAAAGAGCTTAACATTGGATTAACTGTTTTCAAAAGACAATGTAGAGATTTGGGAATTCAACGTTGGCCACATCGTAAGCTTAAGAGTATACAAGCATTGATCGACAGTATTGAGGCTAGAATCAAATTTAAACTAACATGTTATTTGTATCATTTTCCAATAATAAAGTTGCAAAGTTAGTGGTTGCCATATTACTTTGAACTTTGGTTGACTTTATAGGCTGACAATGGAAGTGCACAGCCGGATGAGTACATACAAGAGATATTATGAACCCTCAAGGAAGAAAAGAAGCAGATAAAAGAAAACCCAGATTTACAACTTGCGCAAGACACTAAAAGGTGGAGAAAAGTAAATTTCAAAGCTAAGTACGAAAAAAGGAAAGCTATGGCATTGATATTATCATTAACAAACAAAACGGCAACAAACGTGGATACTCAGGTGCAGTCTCAGTCTCCTAAAAATGACACAACTATTGATGAAATTGAAGACGGCTATTGTAAACACTACGCGGACCAAGAGTAGCTGATAAGTGATCTTTAGATGTTTCAGTTTTTAAAACTTATTCCACTCTAAAGTATGAATGTTAGTTATTTATAACAAGATAGACAGTTGCGTGTGATCTTATGAATACGTATTAGCGAATGTCGCTATAAATATGCAATCTTTTATTTTTTTTCAAGTTGCCATATACTAAATTTAACGTTTTGATCATCAATATTATCTGTTTGGAAAAATGTATCACAGCTCAGGCGTTTAAATAGCTTGCAGAGCCAGACATGCATAAAATGCTTTTGAATTGTCACTTATGCATACTACAATGTTGCATAGACTCTTAAACATACAACGGCCTATTCCGGATGCAAGCTAATGACCAGCTAACATACTCTATCGAAAAAATGAAGACTTATTCATAATTATAAAAATACGTCCCTAAATTAAAAAAACTATCATCACATCAATAGCCCCTATCCTACTATCATGAATCATTTTCGGACACCGTAAAGATCAAATTCAATCATACCAAAAAATAAATAAAATTAATATCATTTTCATTTCACTATCATCACATCAATACATCCCTATCTTCCTCTCATGAATCAATTTTCATTCTCATTTCACTGACAATTAGCCCAGAACAATTAAGACTATAATCAAACCATATTGAATTGAACTTATACAGAGAACAAATAATTAACAGTGGTCTCTATATACCACAAAACATAACCAAGTAAGGTATTTTTATAAATCAAAATAGATCTAATCAATCTGAAATCTGAAAATCAGTTAAAAAAATAATGAACATACAATTGATGAAACAATACCTGCTACATCTAGCTACAAAACCTTCAAAAGACATATTCAAACGACATGGTCAAACAATAGGACCGCTTGAGATTTTTTTATTGTTTGGATTGATTGTCTATGTTTGATTTGATATTGAGAACCCAGATTTAGTTATATGGATCTATTTATCTTAGATCCATTTTGCGTATGTTTTATGAGTGTGTGTGTGTAAGAGCGAGAAAGTCAACACACACATTGAAGACTATAATGTGTGTGTTTCACTTTTAAACTATCAATAAAAAAACATAAGTATGCCCACAAAAAGAAACACTAATAATAAAAAGGACTACTATATGATCAGTCCATCCATTCCATTAATCAAGAAGTTACTACAATATTCATCTTCATCAAACGATAGCTTCACATCAACACAGACAAAAGAAACATCATCTAAGGACCAAACAAAACATACACACATCAATACAACCTAAACATCTGCACTGTCTTCATGGAACTGCATGACGGCAACGTGATGCAGTCAAATCCTGAAGCCTCTTACGCTCCCTTTCAAGCGTCTCACCCAAGCAGCCAACAATTTCGGTAACCACATCTTGTAACGGACCAAAAGTCTCACCCCCTTCACAGTTTGCTCAGCCTTCTCAATCTTATCCCTTAGTTTGCTGCACTCCAATCCAATCCTTATTAGAAAGCCCTCATACTCCGTGATCTCTTGAGAGAAGTAGAACTTGAAACATTGGGTGAGATTATCTGAGCTAGAAGCGTCTTTGAGTTCATTGAGGTTAGGTGTAGCAGCCATTGATGCAATTTCTTGGTGAGGGTTGTTGATTAATTGTATGCAAAATGTATGGTTGAGAATGTATTATACACTTAGATTTGTGTAGTATAAATACAATTAAGAGATACACTGTTACAGAAAAACGTACCCAATAAGACAATCGAAAGGCATCATTAGGTATAATTATCTCCATTTATTTCAAGGTCTTTTCTTCTTCCCGGTGCATAGTAATCATTTCAGTATTTAACAGAAAAGTTGGGGAGATAACATAAACCGCTGATATTTAGCATTGTGACAAAAAAGGCCCTTCAATAAGACAATGTATGGCATTTTGCAGACAATATTAACATGCACATATCCTTAAATTTATAGTTTATTTAAATTAAAGCTTTATTTAAGCTTATTTTTTAGACATGATAATAACCAAACATCTAATTATATTCATTCATCTTCATAGCATTTCCTTCTTCGACACGAACACCAACCTTTGCTTCAAAAAACAAGTTTGCTAACTTATGAAGTAATTCCCGATGTCTCTCATGAGTTTTCCATAGCGTTTCAAGCGCATCCAAAGCAACCACATCATTACCTAGGGCTTTCATGTTCGCAATCATACCTCGGTTTCTTGCCATTACCCTTCTCAAATGTTCGCAATCAGCAATAAGCAATTTTGATAACGCATCATCTTCGCTGGCTTACTGAATAAACCACATACGCATGCAATCATTCAATTTAGAAGAACTCGAAAGAGTGATCAAGTTCTCTAGCATTCGAAATTGTGCCATTATATCAGAATACAAATGTTTTTACATCTAAGCATGATAATAGTGTCAGATAAATAAGCAAATACTCACTTATGTAACTTATGCAAATTTAAAAAGTGCAATTGAAAAGACTATTTTAAATAGTCATTATTTATTACATAGTTGCTAAGTGCAATCAAATAGCCAAAACTAAAACCAAAATTATGCTAACGTAAATCAAACCGAATTTTTTTTTTGTCACAATCATCACGCCTTTCACATTTAGATGCCAAGTTTTATAATAAAAAGAAAAAAAAAAAAAAAAAAGAAGAAAACCACAAGGAGCAAACGTGTAGTTTACATCCTCTTATAAAAAATTGTGTCTCTAGGGTTCTTATTTGCTTCTTTTCATCTGTGTGTGAGCAAAAACCCAGCTCATCCTCTGACCTCTCCAAACGCAAAAACAGAAACTCACTTCTATCTCATCCAAATGGCTTTTGTATTTTTTGTTTTCATTTCATTTCTCATAAATATTATGTATTTCCACTCCCTCTCTTAAAATCACTCCATTATATAAATTGTTTGTTACAACAATTTTACAACACACCTGAAATCACTAATTTCCACCAAATTAATCAATTCCCCCAATTTCAACAAAACCCTAAATTTCCCCCAATTCATCATATTACTTTAAGGGTTTGGGCTAGTTTGATTGATTCCGACATCTATGAAGAACCGGAATACTTTTGATAAAAAACTTCCATTTCTTGCAAGACACACTTGTCGTAAGTAATTTAGTCGTGGCATCCTTTAGCACATTTTGAATGTCCTTAATGGATAGCTTGTTAACATTAATAATTCTAGAACATGTCCATCCACTAATAGGGTTAGAGAGTTTTTTTAAACCCTAGCCATTCTCCGTAAAACCTCAATGTATCTTTTGGCTTACTTTGCGCGGTGTAATGTTTCATTTTTGAGATCTTTGGTTTCTTAAGCTGTAACGAATGCTGATGAATGTGTAGAAGAAATTAAACATGAGACAATTTGGGGATGTTTAGCCAAACACCCCCAAATTGTTTGTACTAATCTCATGTTTAATTTCTTTTATCGGTATTCGTTAAGGCTTAAGAAACCAAAGATCTCAAAGAGGAAACATTCTACGGCGCAAAGTAAGCCAAGAGATACGTTGAGATTTTACAAAAAACGGATAAGGTTAAAAAAACCTTCATCAGTGTTAGTGGATTCACATGTTATAGAATTCATTACTGTTAACAACCTATCCACTAAGTATATTCTATAGGTGCTAAGGATGACATGGCTAAATTACTTACGACCAAATGTGTTTTGCGAGAAATGGAAGTTTTTTTAATCAAAAGTATTGTGGTTTACGGAGATGTTGGAGTCTATAAACTAACCGAAACCCTTGATGTTGTATCGTTAGTATTTTGGATCACATTTGCAATTCTTTTTATTTTTTTACCTCTGAGATGTATAAGTATTATATTTGTTGGTTTATTGTAGCTGCATGCATCAGTAAAAAAATAGTTGTAGTGGTAGCGTTGTTGGGATAAAAAAAACTCTCGTATAATGTTGTTGCTAATTGTTCTTGGCCTCTAGTACACAAGGATCCTACAATACCAATAATCATTGCAGACAATTGTACGTTTGGTCTTTATGTAATTGTCGAGTCGTGAGCATAGGCTAGCAAAGACGTGGTGTGCAGACTATCCTATTGATAAGTTACCTCAAAATCTCTTTTGTTATATATGATGTTACTTGTACTTAGGCATTCTAATTTATAACCATCAAAACGGTCTAGAAATTGGTGCAGCACGCACCAAGTTGTACCAAATTTTTACTTGTAACATATTGTTGAAAACATACTAGTTGAATACATTTGAAATTCTCCCTTCATGGTGTAAAAGATTAATGCTGTGTACTGTGTTGGTGTTAGTGTATTTACGAGACTAGCAGGAGTAGGTACACTCAAAATATGGATTATCACTAAGGTTTGGGTTAATTAGTTCATCAGCCATAAATTAATTTAAAGAACATGATTGAATTAACTTTCAGTCATATAGATAAATGGTGTGGGGTGAGGGTAAGGGTATAGAATAGGGGTATATCTAGGTAACATACTAACATGGACAGAAAAGGACAAAAACTAGTCACATTTTTACCAGTTTAGCCGGTTACCCAAGTATCACACTACATGAACAATAAACTGGGTACACATACTATAATAAGACAACTGAAGGCTCATGTGGCAATTGTGTAGCTTAAAACCTTTTGTTTTTGTTTTTGCAAGCTACCATCATGAACAAAGATCTCAACATATCTCCAAATATTCGGAGACTGCGGAGTAGGTAAATGTCCACATTTCTGTAAGGTTATAATAGCAATTTTGTGACCTTAATTTCACGAAATACATGTGATTTGCTCTGTTTTAGGCTAAAATATATGTTTGTATTTTTTCTATGTATTAGGCTTTTGATAATTACCTTATTGGTAGAATGGTACTTGGCTTGTGTTTTCTTTGTATATACTTTGACCGACAACATGTGTTACTATTAGCCTATTAGGATAAGGTTTTATGGCTGTGTTGGGAAAATAGTTGTGGATGAAGGATGTAATGGCCAGGTAGGTTTTGTGCTATTTGATTAAAATCTCATTGAGGAATAATTTCTCTTATTAATATTAGCATGTTGTCTTCAGTTCAAGGCAATTTCAGAACTGCTGCATCCTTTGGTAGTGCCTTACGAGAAAGTGAGAGAGAATGTGGTTAATCAGGTACAGCCAACTAAAAGATAATAACTATAACACGTACTTTACCTAGATAATGAGCTCTTTTGTATTTTGAAGTTAGTATATTATGTTATGGGTTTATAAATCTTCGTATTTACATGGACCACCTCCTGTCATATCCAAAGCGGTATCAGGACTTTGTCGACCTTGAGGGCCCTGAGGCCGATGTGCATTTGGCGTATTTAGAATATGTGAATAGCGTGTCTCGGTAAGTCTTATTGTCATTGTCATTCAAACATCCTTTATTGCGTTTTAACATTCTACTAACTTAATTATATGAATAGGGATGGGAGAATGGGGTGATGAATACACAATGCAGGCGGCTGCTGACTTTGTACGCAACCTTATTTCCTTTTAGTTTATCTGCTAAATCTGAAAAGTCACACTGTGTAGTTTTTATGTATATCTACAACTAATAACATGTGACTCACAAGATCACATGCAACTTGTGTAACCCAAACTTGTGATTTATGTTTATTTTTAGTTCCAAGTCATGTTTGTTGTTATAACTTCTTTAGAAGGCTGTGCTGTGAATGATTTTCTTCCCTATGGTATGGTGAATGTGGAACCTGAAAAAGGTAACCTCAGAGTTTAAGATAACAAATCTTCACAAACTTATCTGCATTTTCTTCCTGTTCTATACTTTTCATATACACCTTTTCAGAACTTTGTTTTGATTTTATAATGTTATTACTATTTTTTCTATTGCAGTTTTATACCTATCTCGCCTTTACGAAAATGATGAGAAGCATTATAACATACTGCACAAAAGTACCATTGCTAGTACGTGCAGACTTCCTCACATGTAAGTACACTCATAGTTACCTTGTAAGTTCTAAAAACAATAATTATGTTTTTCGTAATTTGTGTAAATGTGCTTGTTTGGAAAAATAGTAAAATAGAATGAGGGGCCCTAGTTTTGTGAGGGAGGTGGTAACCTTTCTCGTTCATTCAAAAAGGTGATAGATTTAACTTTGTTTTAATATAGTCTCTGCAGAACAAGACCAAGAATTTTGAAATATGAGGTAAATAGAACTCGCATGTGTACTTGAATTCTCCATAAAAATGGAATATGGAAAAAAGATATTGTATGACTGCTTGCTAAAATAGCTTATCTGGTTAATGCTTGCTGCTTGCAGACTCTTTAACCAATCGATAATATGTATAACATTCTGATAAGCAAACCTAAACTGTGTTAGGCATAGTGAATGCTGCATTTAGTTACTGTTTCCTATTTCTGCAAACTCCGATTGAATAAGGAAAGCAAATCTTGAGCATAACGAACATGTATGTTTATCTTTAATTCGTTCATAAAACTGGAAAAAATCTAAAAAATCTAATAATCATCGTCTAGAATTTCTTGCTAAAACTGCTTATTTAGTTATTGCCTGTTGTTTAAAGGTCTTAAACTCCGTATCTGATGAATGATGTTATTCTATTCTTATAAACAGGGTGGCCGAAGAACCGGATCATCAAAGTGGTAGAAGCAAAAAGAAGTTTGTTTAGGATCCGATTGTCATTAATAGTAGGTTAAAGAATATCCATGTGCTTACCTTGGTACTTCTTATTAAAAGTGGTAGAAACAGAAAGCAGTTTGTTTAGGATTGCTTTTTAAAACTGTTGTTCTGGAAGGTTTTAGACTGCTTCAAAGATTTTAGTCCAAACATATCTAAATTGTGTTTTGGGCATTATAAAAAACACGGTGGACACAAACGGATCAAAACCAGGTTAGACTTATACAGGACTTGAGCAGAAGGTTTATGCGAGTGCAGAACACGCCAAGACGGGCATCTGACTTGTTTCTTCATGAAAAATGCCATCAAATCGCTCCTAAGTCGTATTGACTAAATGTTGTTGGGACTTAGGAAACCCATTTTCACATGTTTCAATGCATTTATCACTAACGAGAAAGAAGCGGCTCTTCCCACGGTGGAGTCGTGAAGTGGGCTTGGATTGGTCTTGATGTTGTGGGCTTAAGAAGAGTGTACCTACTTACCTGCATACATACCGCTTAGCCGCGTAACATCAATCCCTGTCTCCTCTATGTTTGTTCGAATGTCTGAGCTTGTGTTAGATGTGATTGAGCAGATACTTGTAAGACTGGATGTGATTGATGTACCAAGATGCAAAAGCGTTTGTAAGTCATGGCTATCTTTAATCTCCACTCATCTTTTTGTTAAAGCTCATCTCAACTATACTTATATAAAAATTATGAGTTTAGAGATAAAAGGATCATTATATATCCATGGCGCTTGTTCCGACACTGTATGCATTACTTTTTTATGCAATGACTATCCTAGTGTTGGTTCTTCAGATGGCCTAGTATGCATCTCTCCCAAAGATGTTGGACTTTAGTAACTAATCCTTTGACTAGAGAGTTTAATTACCTTCCGACCCTACCCGATGAAGTTCGTCCTGAAAAGACCACACGGCGGTTTATTTTAAAACCTTCTTGGGGTTTTGGTTATGATTCATCCGTAGATGATTACAAGGTTGTAGTAGGGTTTGGGATAGGCAAGCATCGGACACGTTTTCATGTGTTAACATTGAAATCAAATGTTTGGAAACTTATTGGAGATATCAAATATAAGGTGGAATTTTCTAACGTTGCTAGACCTGGTATCTTGTGTGAGGGGTCTCTTCACTGGTTTATGAATAACCGGAAAAACAAGAAAGTGATTACTGCTTTTGATTTATCTCTAGAGGAGTTTAAAGAAATCCCCCAACCGGATGATTTGTTATATAAACGTAATGATGATGACAAACTTGGTTTTATTGAAGAATCTCTATGCATATATAAACAGCAAGCACCTTCCAATCAAATAATTGGAAACAAATGGAGAGATACGAGAGTTCGCCCTATGAAATGGATTATGAGAAATTACCAAGTAACACAGTCTTGGGAACAAGCGCCCTATCGTTGTCAGGTGATGGATGTTGATCCACACTACTTGAGAAATCTTGAGTATATTTCCCACAAGAGTTCTGCCTATTGTCGCTCGTTAAGGGTTATGGACTACATGGCTACCCCTGTATTTGTGCAGAGCCTTGTATCTCCTCATGGGAACATACAGAGACTGATCAAGACAACAAATGACAAAAGGGCTTTAAAGAGAAAGAGGCGGCATGCAAAGAATAGCAAAAGGAATGCTAAGGTGGGTTCTAAATATTTGTCGTTATACAATGGTTCTTTTTTTATACATAGAATAGACTATATTTTCAGGACTCGCTATTTTTTATCATTGGATCATTGTGAATGATACTTGATCTATATCCCTAGATTGCTTTAGTATTGACCCCATTGCGCGTGCATCATATAAGTTTATGTGTCACTCATACACATTTAGTAGTTGAATCATGCCCCTCTTCCCTTTGTCTACATTTAGAGTAATTATACAATTAGCGTTCATTCATTTCTTATTTTGCTATAACGTTTAACTGAACTGTCTCTTTCTAATTTCTCAGTCAATCAAGAAAGATCATTAAGCTTCTGGACTGAGTGCGAGAGGATGAGTTTTTGAAGCAGTCAAAGATAGCATAAAGTGGCGTTTGTATCTTTCGTACATTGCTTTAGAGATCAATGCTTATCTTAGAAACCAATCTCTTAAAAGTTTCTCGAGCTATTGTCATGAAATAGACACATCGTTTGTTATTGGCATCTCGTTTTGAGTCACAGTGGTAAGTTTCATACATATTTTCAGCTGGTAACCTGCTGACTAGTTGAACCTGTTACAATGGATAATGAGCATAAATTATACTCAAATGTCGGCTTGTGCTGATGATTTGTCTTGATCACGTGAATATCTAAAACATTAATTGTTTGGTACAAAGTACCAAATATCCATATGCTAGTTATTGACCCAAAAATACGTCAACACTTTAGTACTATAACTTATGTCATGCCACATAATTGAACCATTTATGCGTTATTGACCCAAAAATGCGTGAACAAGTTACCAATTTGTCCCACCAAATAAAGTGAAATTACAACACCGGAAGAAATAGTTTCTAGTATCCCCATGCGTGAACAAGTTACCATTTATGCGTTATACTCTAGACAAGTCCTTTGACCAATTTTCTGTTAGTCAAAGTCTGTTAATTTCCCCATGTGCCTTGCACATGAGGGCAAAATGGTCATTTCATTATTTTGGTTAATTATTTTGGTGGTACTGGTACAACCTTAGGGACTAACGATGTATTTAATTAATAAAATTATACCATCATCACCACCACTCTCCCTTTATCTTTTTTTCCTGCTTCTCCCTCTAAAATTAGCACCATCACTATTCTCAAATCTCATAAACTCCTAAAAAAAAACATAATCTCAATCAAACACCATCAGCATTCTCTCTCTAAAATTAACATCATTACCATTTTTAAATCATGTAGGTTAGATTAAAGACCTAAAAAATTAATTTCGATTAAAGTCAAAATAATTAAAGTTATTCGAAATTGTCACAATTAGAGGATCTGTTTTGAGTGCTTGGCAAATTTTGGTTATTTTAGGATGGACTAGTAAATGATATACTCCGTATTTCTTATCAGATTAGTATGTGTTACATTGGCAAGCTGAAGAAAAATGGGAAAATCTTTGACTCAAACATTGGGAAAGCACCTTTTAAGTTTCGCCTAGGTACCCTTAAATTAAAGCTGACATTATTCGTAATCTCACATAATTTTATGTACCCTTAAATAAAGCTGACATTATTCGCAATCTAACAATTCCTCCGGCTATGGGGTATTCTCTCGTTCACTTATGAAGTGTAGTAAAAAATCTAGATAAAAAAGAAAAATGTTGAAATTTGCTCAAAGTGATACCTTTAATGCATAAAAATATAAAATCTACTAGTTATATTGAAGAATAAGTTATTCTTGGGAATAACATAACTTGTATAGTTTCATCTACCACACAAATTATTATTGTCAATATAGTCAAACTGTGTTTTGGATCAACCTGGCGTGTTTTGACATCGTACCGAAATGGATTAGATATTGAATACTCCTTCTGTCCCATTCTTCTTGAGCTTGCCAATGTAGCGCCTACTAATCTAATAAGAAATATATCATTTACTAGTCCATCCTAAAACAACCAAAGTTTGCCAAGCACTCAAAACCGATCCTCTAATTGTGACAATTTCGAATGACTTTAATTATTTTGACTTTAATCGAAATTAATTTTTTGGGTCTTTAATCTAGGGGTGAGCAAAACAAACCGAAAAAACCGAAACCGAACCGAAAACCTAAAAACCAAACCTAAAAACCGACCAAATCGAAAACCGATGGTTCGGTTTTTACCTTTTCGTGAAACCGAAAATGCGGTTCGGTTTCGTTTTCGCCCAAAACCAAACCGCAAAAACCAACCGAACCGAACCTCGCTTTTATTATATAATAATATATAATTAATATAATATGATTAAATAACTAAATAAATCAAATTTATAAATTAATATTCATTTTGTGAGTGGATTTATAATATATTTATCTTTAATGTTTATATTTATATGTGTGTTTGTCGCCTGTCGCGTTTTGTATTTAATAAATCAATAAGTATTCGAATGATTACGTGTATGTTCACTTGTATGTGTATGATTTATATGTTTGTAATTGTAGAATTATGCAATAAACATTATTATGCTTAGATTGAAAAAATGTAAAGAATAATAACTAATTTTGTACGTAAACCAAGTTTGTTGGTATAATTTGGCCATACCCAAATATTAACGGTTAGAAACCGAAAAAACCGAATAACCGAACCGAAAACCGATAACAAACCGAAAAAACCGAACCGCCAAAAACCGAACGGTTTCGCTTTTGGGTTTTACAAAAACCGAACATTGTGGTTCGGTTTCGGTTTTAGCCAAAAACCGACCCAAACCGAACCATGCACACCCCTACTTTAATCTAACCTACATGATTTGAAAATGGTGATGATGTTAATTTTAGAGAGAGAATGGTGATGGTGTTTGATGAGATTATGTTTTTTGGAGGATTTTATGAGACTCGGTATCAGATGGTGTTAATTTTGCAGAGTAAGCAGTAAATATAGAGAGAGAAGTGAAAAATAGATAAAGTGAGTGGGGTGGTGATGGTATAATTTTATTGATTAAATACACCGTTAGTCCCTAAGGTTGTACCAGTACCACCAAAATAATGAAATGACCATTTTGCCCTCATGTGCAAGGCAGATGGGGAAATTAACAGACTTTGACTAACAGAAAATTGGTCAAAGAACTTGTCTAGAGTATAAAACCCAAGCTTTGGACTCCCAGCGATGAAGATCCCCACTTTTGTCCCCCTACGAAGCGCAGGTACAAGTTTAGGGACCAACGGTGTATTTTAGTCCAAGTAAAATGATTAAAAGAATTGTTTACTTTAGATCAATATGTTTACATTGTAGAAGTGTTAGCCGAGTTGAGTTAGTCGGGTTCGGGTCAATTCGAGTTGAGGCTAAAAAAACAGGCACGAACTTGACTCAATTTAGAACTCAGGTTAGTCGGGTTGACCCGAATAAAATCATTGACTCGAAAGCCCGACCCGAATAGAGTTAATTGGGTCGGGTGCAGGTCGGGTTAACCTTTTTGACACCACTAGTTAGTGTTATCTTTTGAGATGTTGCTATTATCGTTATGATTCTTACATATGATCTACTCGTTTACTATGTACAGTTATATGCATTCTTGATTTGTCATCTGTTTCTAGATTGATGGACGTTTATTGTATATCATGTAATCGTGCTTTTCGTTTGACGTGATTAAATTTGTTTGGATGATATAAAGAGATAATTAAATTACACTTGTGTCTCGTTAATATCATCATTATGGGTTTATAATTTTTTTCGTCCTATAACTTTTTCTTTCAAAAAGAACCATTCAGTCGCGGTCGCTAAAACACCTTCTGGACTTCTGGTCCTGATCTCTCTATCCAATATTTTTCACTTTCTCGTAGTTTTTTGGTTTTGCATCCTTTATCGGAAGTTTTCGGGTCGTGTTGCCTTTTCCAAATTCAAACAATGTTGGTTGTTTTAGCCTTGGAACCAGGGTTCTAACCGCGGGGATGGTTGTAATTTAGCTGTGGTGGTGGTTGCGGGCTTTTGTTTTAAATTCATGATGGTTGTTTTTTATGATGATGATGATTGGGATTATGTGTGATTGTGTGAATGTTGATTTGGTATTATTTGCCAATGATTATAGGTCAGCGTTTGAGTTCTTTTCTTGATTTGCGAAAAGCCGATTGTCAAACTATCTAGTTTTCTGTGTAAATATAGGATTGAGATTATCTTAAGTTAGAACGAACATGATAGGTTCTCTCACATATAAAACTGTGGTGTCTACTGCGGGACCCGGTCACTGCACGACTGCTTATTCCAAACAACACGGTTGGGTGTCTTCTGGGCAAGAATGGAGATGTCATCAAGAGATTGCAGAGTCATACTGGTGCAAGCATACGCGTATTGCCTGCTGGTCAGCTTCCTGTTTGTGCTATGAGTACTGACGAGTTGGTGTAGGTAATGCTTTCAGTTCTTATATAATAAATTTAAGTGGCTGTTACACACCACCGTTGTGATGTGTATACTTTGCAAGTGTAACTGATTTAGTAATTGTGGTAGATATCAGCTAAACCGGCTATTGCAAGGAGGGCTCTCTGTGAAGTTTCTACCTTGTTGCATCAAAATCCACGCAAGGACAAACCTCCTTCTGGATTTCCCATCCATCCTCTTATGTCAAATCTACCTCCAATTGCAAATCAAATGTGGCCTGAACGCAGCTCAAGTGCCCGTGGTGGATGGAGGGGGGAATATGAGCACTCGAGATTTGGTCCTGCTGATTTTGATGGTGATCATGTCGTGTCACATGACAGGGAGGCTCCGACTGAGTTTTCAATGAAAATTCTTAGCCCTGCTACCAAAATCGGAGGGGTGATTGGAAAGGGGGTTCCAATGTAAGGCAAGTGCAGCAAGAAATTGGCACTGATATACACGATGATGATGTATCAGGAGACTCAGATGAACGTGTGATTCGTGTTTCTGCTTTTGAGGTCAGTGACTTTCTTATATTTAGTTGCTGTTCATCGATTAGGTTAATTTAAAATAATTTATCTAAATTGTTTATTAGTTTATTTTAAGTAAGAATGATCATTATGATTTTGAGTATGTTCATGTAGTTTGTTAATTACAATTGATGTGTGTGTGTGTATATATATATTTTTTAAATTGATTTCGTTAAATTGTTGATTAGTTTATTTTGAGTAAGAATGACCATTATGATTCTGACTCGTTTATTCATACTTTTGTGATTTTCAGCTATTGGTGGGCAAGTCTAAAGGGGTTGCGCGAAGTCGTTTAGGGCTGAAATATCGATTGATGAAAAAGAAAAAGAGCAATAAAACTAGATTTCGAGCCAAGAAGGTACAAATTAGTTTTTAGATGTCTTAAGTCCCAAAATGCAACCTGTAAATCTTAGAGTTAGGGATACAAGGATAACTAAAAAAAATTGTTATTAACAAACATAGGTTTGATAATATCGTAGTGATTTGTGACTTATCGATTGATACTTTGTTCTATGTTTTCAGAAGTCACAGATCTATCTTGATGGCTCATTCTTCTTTCACTGCTTCATTCATAAAAGAGTTAATTACATAATTAGTCCTTGTGGTTTGTCGGATCTTGCAGAAAATGTCCCTGTGCTTTTTTTTTGACGGGTCATGTCCTCGCGGTATGCAAAAGTTACGGGTTTGGTCCTTTGACTGGTCATGCCGTAAGTTGACCGTTAACTTGTCAAACCACATGGACGATTTATGTAACTGACAAAAAAAAACTGATAAAAAAAAGAAAAATTGTTTAAAAACATAACTGATTTAAAAAAAAAAAACGAAAAATTGTTTAAAAAAGCCGTTTACAAAAAATATTTATTACACTTAAATTGGTGCTTATGTATAATGTCAGGGCCTAAGAGATTTTTTTTTTTTTTTTTTTAATTATTATACTTAAATTTTGGGCTTATGTACAACATGAGGGCCTAATTTTTTTATTAAACTCTAAAATGAAAAATAAATTAGGCCTCACAACGTGAGGGCTTAAATTTTTAATGCGATTTTGTACAAAAACGATAAGAACTTATAAAAACGATCTAAAAAACGTATAAAATGGATGAAAATATACAAAAATCGTACAAAAATAACGAGATTAAAATTTTAAGCCCTCACGCTGTAGAGGCCTAATTTTTTATTTTCATTTTTAGAGTTTAATAAAAAAAAAATTTTTAGGCCCTCATGTTGTACATAAGCCCAAAATTTAAGTATAATAATTAAAAAAAAAAAAAAAAAAAGTTCTCTTAGGCCCTCACATTATACATAAGCACCAATTTAAGTGTAATAAATATTATTTGTAAAAGTTTTTTTTTTTAAACAATTTTTCGTTTTTTTTTTAAAGTTTTTTTTTTTTTTTAATCAGCTTTTTTTATAAAGTTTTTTTTTTAATTTTTTTAATTTTTTTTTTTAATTGTCAGTTACATAAATCGTCCCTGTGGTTTGCCAAGTTAACGGTCAACTAACGGAATGACCCGTCAAAGGACCAAACCCGTAACTTTTGCATGCCACGAGGACATGACCCGTCAAAAAAAAAGCACAGGGACATTTTCTGCAAGATCCGACAAACCACAAGGACCAATTATGTAATTAACTCTTCATAAAATGAACATTCGAAACATCAATTTCATGTTTAAAGGCATGAAATTCGAAATAGTAGCGACAGATTGTACATGGAAGGAACTTTCATGTTATGTGAACCAATTCACTGAACATAGTATCAGGAGTATATATCTCTCGATGAATGATCAAGTCTCGACTAAAAAGTGAGTATATTTTACTTTATATATTAAGGATTTTTCTTATATCAGCTCTTATTTAAACGATTCTTTTTCCTTTGCAGTTGTGGGCATAAAGACAACATGCATGCTCAAGATTGCATCATGAGTCGTGTTGGGGAAAACAAGAATATAAGCCTTGATTGCTTCCCATGATAGTTGTTTTCTGCAGAAATTGAATGAGAATCCTTTGATTCCAGTTGTGATGATAGAAGGAGGTAATTTCACCCTCAAGTGCTTGTCAAAGAATCATAGGAGAGAGTACTTGTTCTTTCGAGAGGTACATCAATATATGTGTTTGTGTGTATTATGTGAATGTCGATACGTTAACTGTTGAGCACATATTTACCCAATTGTCTTTTTGTTTATTTTGCAGCGATGATCCGGATGAGGAAAGACTAATGGACAGGTAATGTTTGATTTCCTTGTCTGGTTCGTGTATGGTTATGGTTCAGGTTGTTTGTGTATGGTTTGAGTTGGGTCGTGTGTGAAGGTTGGTTCATTATGGTTCAGGTAGGTCGTGTATGTTTCGGATCGGTTCGGTTTTTATGCCAAGCGTTTTTTTGGGTTGTGGATTAAGGTATGGGTTTGGTTCGTAGTGGCTGTTTGGCTAAACAGATG
Organism: Chrysanthemum makinoi; assembly: GCA_910596185.1. NCBI lineage: Eukaryota > Viridiplantae > Streptophyta > Magnoliopsida > Asterales > Asteraceae > Chrysanthemum > Chrysanthemum makinoi. The sequence goes on from OU343223.1 coordinate 41,186,193, forward strand.
TTTGAGTTCTTGTTTCTTGGTTAGGGTCAGGGATTGTTATGGTTGTGGTTTTGAGGAATATTTTTTAAGGTAGTTTTCTCGTTGTCAGATATGAGTTTTGGGCTGTTTTTGGAACGCGCTAGTCAGGAGTGGCGAAAAATGTTTGGGTCGTGTTGAAGCATATGATCTCTAAGTGTTTGTTTTGGTAAGGCTCATGGGTCAAGGGTGGTATTCAAGGGTCAGGACCACTTGTTTCAGCAGAGCATTTAGGTTGGTGGTGCTCATGCACTTTGAGGTTTTTTCTTAGTCATTGATACTACTGTTTAGGGCGTTACCACTCAGCTAGATTGTGGGGCCTCAGAAGTTTTTGGTTTGAACTTTTGGTGGGCCACGTCTCAAGTGTCAAGGCGTGGTCCTTTTGTAATCCGGTCCTGATTGTTTACTCAGTGATGCTCTTGATTAACTCTTAAATTATTAGCATAATGTGAAACAAACAAGTGACACATTGTAAACAGTTTTACAATTAATAGCTAGCAATTTTCTAGGTTATGATAGCAATGTTTAGCTTGTATTTCGCCCTGTTATTATGGATATAGTCTTTGAAATCTGTTTTTTTATGAATCATGTATGTTTGGTTTGATCCGTTACGGGTTTAGTCTCTTGATCACAGAGACTGTTAAATTAACTATATGACATGATCATAAAAGGTCATCTATGTCTTTTCAACCGTTCCAAATTTGGCAATAATCATTTGCTCGAAAACTGATTTGGTGGTGGATGTGGAATCAAATTGAGGATTTAATCATTAGATGTTTCTTTTTTTGGTTCGAGACACTTTTAATGTTTGATTTTGAAGGGGATTTTTTTTAGGAGTTTAGTTAAATTAATTTTAGTGTTTTTTGATTTGTGCATGTTTAAACTAGTGTGTATGTGTGTGCGTGTTTAGTTTGTTGAAGAATATAAAGAAGATGAGGTGTTTTTGTTAGGGGTGGTTGGAATTTCATAGGGTTGAAGATGGGTGTTTCGTTGAATAAGATGATGTTAAATGATGAAGTTATTTTGGATATCTTTGGTGTCTTTTTTGTGTGCTCTGAGTCATTTTGAAGGTTTTGGTTGAATAGATTTTATTGGATTTTGTAGGTCATTTCCACTCTCCAAACATCATATGACAGTAAAAGTAACATAAATAAAAAAAGTGAAAGAATATTAAGGTGTCTCATATCAAATGAGGCTACCACTTACTATATTATTACACTACTACTTGAAATTACACAACTAGGATTTATTGACATCAATGGTTGAGATTATCTTTTTAAAACATTCATGAGCATGTAAATATTATGTTTTAGACGTTCACAAAAAAGTTTCACACAATTCCTTGGTGAAACATAATAGGTTATTAATTTTTTGATTGAGACATTCTAACTTATGCATTAAACAGTTGTATTATTTATACATTATGCTTTAACTAATTGTACATCGAAGTGTGCAAATCAAAACCTCGCGTGTACAAATCATCTCCCTTTTGTTGATGCTGAGCAAAAATAACCTTTTTTTGAAATTGATATCGAACCGTACCAATTTTGTACATGTTTCCAAACAAAAAAAAAAAATGCTACGTGGTTTCGGCCATTACTTTTGGTTGAAATTGGGATTTAGGATTCTTGGTAGGGTCCCTATTTCTACCGAACATGTACAAAAAAAAGAAGAAAGTGTTTTTTCTACTATACAAACCCCTGCCACATTTACACATATATAAAACTAAATAATTTGACGATCGATTTTTCACAATTCAAAAAAGAACTCAAACGCTAACCAGTAATCTGTGGCAAATATATAATACTGAAGCAACATTCGCACAATCACACATAATCCCTAATCATCATTATCATCAAGGATGATTCACAATGTCTTGTAAAAGCCAAAATATATAAACTTTTCACCAACAATGTTTTTAGCATAAAAGCCAAAATACCAATTCTTTTTCGCAATGTCTTGTAAAATTAGTTTCTTCGTGAAATTCTTTTACATAATTGATCACTGTGCGAATTTCTATTTTACACAATAGGTAGCGGTGCAAAATTGTCTTTTTAGTCTTCTTCAAAACTCATTTTCATGTTGGTAGTTTATTCTTATCTAATTTAACAAAAATCGTGTTTGATTTGATAAAAGAATATTAAGTTGCAACTATGACTGTCGTTTAAGGCTGGGACGAACCTACATGAGAGCTAGGTGTACGTGGGATGGGTCACATCTAATTTTGAATCACGAAGTGTAGTTTTGTCAAAAAATGGTGTCTTTTGATACGTGCAACTCCTCTCAATAATATTTACGTTACTTTCTTTATGATGCAACTTTTGTTTAGCCGAAAAATCTTTATGATGCAAATTTTATTACTTAAGACAAAAAAATTTATGCAATATCTTTGAAAAAAAGTTATGCATTTTTAGGCCCGTGTCTGTTTAAAGGGAGTGTTTGTCTTATTTAGTTTGACTAGTTAACACTTATAAATAGGACAAACAAAAAAAATTAAAATAAATAAATAAATAAATAAAAAATAATAAAAAGACAAAAATGTAAAAACTACATTAAAAGACAAAAAAAGTGAAAAGACCAACCTACCCTCATGTGTCTGGCGTGTGACTGAGATAACGACCAAAACTAACGACCGTTAAAAAATTGGACTAGCGGAGCAAGCGTTAGACCGTAGCTTGCTTTTGAAAAATGTAATAGGCTAGCGCAGAATCGCAGGACAACAAAAGTGGGAAGTTTCTTGTTGGTTTTTCTTCCTTACCCTCGAAGTGATATTTTCTCGATCGTAAACTAAAAAACAATAATTTCCGTTTTTAAATGTCGTATGAAATTTGGCATAACTTTAGGGACAACCGGTGAAATTTACTCCAACTTTAATATTGATCAAGTGGGCTTACATGGTTCTATATACCTCATAACATCACTATGCCTATTGTCTTCTTCCGCATACTAACAAGCCAAAAAGGGAGTTCGTTTGAATGGCAGAGCTTGTGTTTGATGTGATTGAGATGATACTTGTAAGAGTGGATGCGATTGATCTACTCCAATGCAAAAGAGTTTGTAAGTCATGGCTATCTTTAATCTCGACTCCTCGTTTTGTTAAGGCTCATCTCGACTATAGTTATATAAAAAATTATGAGTTTAGAGATAAAAGGATCATTATGCATCATGGTTGTTGTGAGTCTGTAGACAGTTCGTTTATATGCAATGACTATCATATTGTTGGTTCTTCGAATGGCCTAGTATGCATCTCTCCTAAAGATGTTGAACTTTTAGTAACTAATCCTTTGACTAAAGAGGTTAATTACCTACCAAAAGTACCCGGAATTCCTAGAACGCGTAGGCTGCAGTTTCGTTCAGAACCTTGTTGGGGTTTTGGTTATGATTCATCGACAGATGATTACAAGGTTATAGTGGGGATTGGAATAGGCAAACATCGGACACGTTTTTATGTGTTAGCATTGAAATCAAATATTTGGAAACTTATTGGAGATATCAAATATAAGTTACACTTTCGTTGTGCTGATACAACTGGTGTCTTATGCGAGGGGTCACTTCATTGGTTTATGAAAGATCGAAAAAACGAGAAAGTAATTATTTCTTTTGATTTATCTCTAGAGGAGTTTAACGAAATCCCCCAACCAGATGATTTGTTATATAAATGTGATGATTATGACAAGCTTGGTTTTATTGAAGAATCTCTATGCATATATGAACATCAAGCACCTTTATCTCTGGTGATTGGAAACAATCATATTCTCGAGTATGAACATTGCCCTATGATATGGATAATGAGAAGTTACCAAGTAAGACAATCTTGGGAGCAGGTGCCCTATCGTTGTGAGGCGTTTGATGTTGAGCCACAGTACGTGAGCTATCGCAAGTTTATTAACCACAAGAATCCCCTTGCCAGTAGGTTTATGGACTACATGGCTAATCCTATATTTGTGCAGAGCCTTGTATCTCCTCACGGTAACATAACTAGACTGATCAAGACAACAAATGACAACAAAGACTACATGGCTACTCGTATGTTTGTGAAGAGCCTTAACATAACTAGACCGATCAAGAGAGCAAATGACAACAAAGCTTTAAAGAGGAAGAGGAGGCCAGAGGATAACAAAAGCTATTTCAATGTGATTGGTAGGTCAGGGTCTACATTAATTTGTTATATGACGGTCCCCTTTTTCAATAACTGGTATATTTTCGAGACTCTGCTATTTTTTATCATTGAATTACTGTGAATGATAATTGATCCCATTGCGCATGCATCATATAAGTTTATGCGTCACTCATACACATTTAGTAGTTTCGTGTCCCTCTTCTCTTTGTCTACATTTAGAGTCTGATTATACATTTAGCTTTTATTAACTTCTTATTTTGCTATAACTTTTAACTGAACTGTCTCTTTCTAATTTTTCAGTCAATCAAGAACAATCGTTTGGCTCGACAGAGTGTGAGAGTTTGAGTTATTGAAGCAGTCAAAGATAGCATAACACGGCGTTTGTGTATGAACATTGCTTTATTTTTCACACACTGCATTAGAGATCAACGCTTCTCTTACAAATCTATCTTCGGTTTGTTTCTAGGGGTAGTATAACATAGACACCTACTTTTTTTTGTCTTTGGCCCGTGTTTGCCTTTCCAGTTCTTATTATATTTGAAATTGAATATTGTAAAGACGGAAATTATGTTTTCTTATACACATTTTTTTTACAGCCCCGTCTCAAAATGTTGTCCAACTTGACTTTTCTAGAATTTTTATTGTTTAACTTTTACCTCAAATGTTATTATTTATAGGGGGAATTTCATATATACCAAATGAAACTTCAAAAATTACATATTTCCTCAAAACACAAGTTTTTAATGCATTTACGCATAATGCTATTAAAGCATGCTTTGGGGAAATATGTAATTATATAATACTTGATGAAAATTGTCCATTCATATATTTTGCATCAAGTTTTTTATAACACAAATAAAAGTATTTAAGGTCAAATTTGAACAAGAAAAACTTCAAAAAGTCAAACTTGACACTTATTTTAAGACAAAGGTAGCACAACATCATATCAGTTGAATCATTTTTAAACGTAGTACTTCACAACATAAATACCAGAACTCATAAACTATTATTATAGGAGAGCAACTCTAAAATTGAAATAACCTATCAACCAAGGTTGTCAAGATCGGGATCCTACCCAGGATCATTTTTGTCTTTGCAAGATCGTGATCGTAGGAGCAACTCTAAAATTGAAATAACCTATCAACCAAGGTTGTCAAGATCGGGATCCTACCTAGGATCATTTTTGTCTTTGCAAGATCGTGATCGTAAGATCGGATCGGAATCTTAAGATCCTACTTAATGTTATTTTAATAGTTTATGTAAATTTATACAAATCTACAAATTCTAATACATTATAACCACAAAATACTATGAATGTTTAATATAAATGTTGTCCTAAATTATGATTATAAAATGTTTAAAAAGATTAACAAATTGTTTTTTGAATTCTACAAACAAACAACCCATAAATTTGTAGTTTTTAGTTTGTAATCCGAGAAGAGTAAGATCGGATCGGTTAGATCAGAAGATCAGATGGTCAAGATCGATCCTATAAGATCTTTGCTTGCAAAGATCCTAATAGGATCCGGATCGTTTTTGTTTACAATATCGTAAAATCGTAAGATCCTAAGATCAGGATCGGGATCCTGACAACCATCAACTGTTATAACTGGAGAACCGTTAGAAGTTGCACCCTCGATAAGACTCCATAAAACGATTTTCTTATCAGAATATAGTGAGAACGCAACAATATACCAAAAGATAACCTATATCGTGACTTCTTTACGAAAAGAATATTCACTACTAATCCATTATGGACCTCAGCTCTCGATCACAACTTTGAAAATTGGTTCAAATACTATATATGCATATCTAAATATACAATATCAAGCACGTCATCTACAACTTTCTCACTGTAACCATAATAAGATTGTTAGTTAGTTCTTTAGAATTGTTAATTAATCAACTAACTCTAGAACACCATGTTAATTAATAAGATTGTTAGTTAGTTTTTTTTTTTTTTTTTTTTTTTTTTTTTTTTTTTTTTTTTTTTGAACGACAATTTTTCACAACCTACACCACATATTTCACAAATCTATCTCACTCTCACATGTCTTCAATGAGACTTGAACCCACAACCTCTAGGTTGAATGGCCACTCATAAAGTCACAAAGAGCCAAGTCAAGAGGTCTTTGGTACTACAGATTACTATTTTTGTATCATATGATGCACAAAACGATTCTATGATATACAAACCACCTCCAAAAATATATACAACAAACTATGACGGAATAGACTCAGTTTGTAACCCATCTAGCACATAAAAAGAATCGAGTCAAACCAGTTTAAATAGTCACCTGTCCTTTATTATCGTCAAATACACAATACACAATGTACACATAATGATTTACATGCAGTTAGTTTTAAAAGACATGCCTAAATGGTGACTCAACATAATCAATCATCATACTCGGAGTCTTCATCAAACTCATCATATTCACCATTTTCCTGTAGTAACAAAAGCTTTAATTAGCGAATATAAACAAGGTTGCAATATTCTATACAGCACTGTCATGCCATTAGGCATTCATGCTAATATGGGACAACAAAAATGATAAGCGGTGTTCCATGTTTGTATTTGTGCGGTTTTCACGTGTTTTTGGAAAGTATTGTTTGGTTTATTCACCGAGACTTAAAATCATTCCCATCAATGATATTTGGGATGGGAATCAGGGAATGAAAGACAGCACCTATGTGGGTTTAGTTGATTACCGAATATATAGGAATCATTCTCATTCACTAAAATCAACCATACCCTATTATTGTTATTCATTTTACCTTCAACCAAGCACTGTGCATTTGTTAAACATTTTATAAAATCATGAACACTATATGATGATAGTGAAAAACAGGCTTACCTTTTTCTTGACATAGTCCATCATATCTTTCTCGAACTTGGCTCGTTTCTCGGTTGCTATATCATAGTATTGGATCTTCTCCTACGGCACAACCAAAAAAAAGAACATCAACACTTGAGATGTATAAGAACAACTGAACAACCAAGAAATGTTCCCTTCATCTACTTTACGGGTCATTGACTTTTTCAATTCATTCTACTCTACTCTTTGTTGGTAGCAGCCACCAAATCAGAAAAGTAATTTCAATGCACGCCTTCCACGGGTTATG
>OU343223.1:41193553-41388942 GCA_910596185.1 Chrysanthemum makinoi
CATGTTGAAACACTTATCAAAACAAACAACCCATTTTGTGCCACTTATCCCTCCTTAACACCTACTATCCCTCTTCCATCTTTTGGCACCATTAAGCGTATTGCTCATGAACTTCCAAGAGCATCCTTTAAATCAAACGTGCCTTTTCAAGGTGAACCTATACCCTCATTAAAGCTTCATAGACATACCCAAAACTTCAAGCACTTCACCCACTAGTTGTAGCAACCAATGAACCATAAGAATTAGTATCCGTACTTTTGTGTGTTCAACATCTATGGACAAATAATCAACCTAAGTACTCTCATAGCACAACAAACCCCTACATCACCACATCCTTATTTAGACACACTAGAAGACCTACCACCTAGATCAACCAATCCACCATCCTTACCATCATTTGAATTGTTGAGTGTATTGCTCAAAAACCCTTGTGTCCAACACTTGTCTTGAATCAAATGCACGCTTTGAACAAACTCAACCATCCTTTTCCACATATAAGGACTTAGATAATTCATTATGGCTAGAACCTCAACTATCAAATAAGCATGGTGCTCTTGGTAATTGTTGTCAATTTCCACTAGGTATAAGTAGTACTACCTTCACAAATTATCAAAGTATTAGTAATACTTTGTCGTTAAACTTCGCATAAATTTCGATTAAACCTCAAATCAAAATTTTAACAACATATGTTAAAATGCAATCTCAAAGCCAACATCATACACCCCAAGCAACAATGACTCTTGAGGAGTATACATAAGAAACTCGAGTGAATTCCTCTTGTCATCATCTAGTGAATATAATCTTGAGACCAAGTTTATTTAGATAGGACTATCCGATTCAAACACTTTGGCTTCATATCTTCATTTAGGAAAACATGATGTTTTGAAGAACATTATGACTAAGATTCATGCTTTAAGCTTTCATTTTGTTAAAAGGATATTGTATATCCTATGCATCATCTTTGCGACATAAATAGTTGTGTTACAAGAGATTTCATTACACCTCACTGGCTAAATGATCTTGAAACAAACATCTACAAAGTTCTGTGAACTAGCATATCCAATTCATCTTGTCATACTTGTTTTCATAAGCATGATAACTTTATCCCATGGTATAATCTCATTTGTTGAAAGATACTATTTGTATCTATTTCCTTTCAAGCGTACATCCTAACCTAACCTTGCTCAAACCGAGTGCACATCCAAGGTTAAAACTACATGTCTTTAGAGCATACACAAGATCTATTGAAGTTGGTAACTTATTTAGACTCTTGTTCAATAATATTCCAAAGAGCTCTCTTGAGAACGTTCTTAGTTTAACATATTCCATTCTCTAGTCTTAGATGATCAATTCACATTTAAAGTACACACCTCAACTCAACATAAAAGATGTCATCCATTAGATCATACAATTAGCTATGTAATTTGAACAACATTAGATTCTAAACACAAGATTCAAACACATTGTTTATCAAACACACCATTGTTAAAATTCATGTGTATAACATGATGTCTTCATCACCTTAGTTATATTGCATATTAGTTGTGTCACATTAAGCTAAGTATTGGTAAACTATCATCTTTTATGCACTTTAATAGGCAAAAGTAGGAGTTCCCATCTTTCTAACATGAGAATGACTATTGGAGAACCTATTGCACTAGAAACTCAATTTGACCTAACGGTTGAATTGCTTCCCGAAGAAGTTGGGTATGTGGAATCACCCGAAAAATGGTCGTGTTTAGCCTTAATTGAGCACCGCTAGTAATAGTCTCATATTCATTCTCCAACTTGAAAAATCTGTTTTCCTATACTTGCCTAAAGTAAGTGTTAAAACATTGATAGTTTGCCTCGCTTTAGGAATACTAATCAAACAAGTAGTATATATGACTTTTCTTTTAAAACCACTTGCATTGCACTTACATGTGTTGATTACATGTTCTTGTTTGATCCGATAAGTTGATTTGACATTATCTTAGTGTTTGATAACTAGTCAAATGTGTAAACCTTATGCGGTTTTTTATGTGCTTGTATCCTTGTTTCATGCTACTAAAAGTTTAAAACCTAAACTTTATTTGCATGATACTTACTTTTGAATTATCCTTAGCATGATTAACATGTTTCTTATGAACTCATAATATGTCATTTTGATATGTGATAATTTTGATATGATATATTTGTGTTTGAAAGCTATTAGTTGGCATTCATTATATCTATGTAAGTGCGATCTAAATGATACATGCTCCAAATTGTTATGTCATAAACATGGCTTGCATGACTCTTTCATCTTGTTTCTTTTGCTTCTTGTCACATAATTTGTTTGCTACGTGTGCATATAATATGTCAGCGCTTTTGGTATGAAAAACTTTTAGAAGCCTTTTTATCTTACAAATTAATCACATAGATTGTTGTTTTAATTTATAAGCCAAGTATGCTTATACGTCTAAGTCTAACGACAAAACAATCTCAAAATGAAATGTCTTGAATAAAGTTGTATTCTTGCATAATATGATTGTCTTGATGCTATCTTGTATGGTGATTTCTTGTCTACTTAAGTGCAATGTGTTGTTCTTGCTTATATAACATGTTATCATTTGATTTCTATCATGTTAACATCTTTTGTCACTAAAAAATTTGTTTTGTGGGTTGATAACAAATTATTTGTTATCTCAATTGGTTTTAACTTTTGTACGCTCATTTTGCATAATCCCTTTATTGCTATTAGATTAGTACTATGCTTTATGGGACCCCTACACTTGCATATAGTTTAAAAGCATATAGAATTAAGTTCTAGAGGGTTGGCTTTGCATTTTGGTCTTTCAACCGACCTCTTTCCAAATCTCATTTTTGCTTCCGCTTTCCAAAAATCACCTCCATCATTTTTAGTTATAACAATAGTCTAATCCTCTTCACTTCCTATTAGGAAACCACATGCCTCATCATACGATCATCTCGTATTAATCGAGATACATGACTTTAAGGATGAAGTTCATTGTATGCTAACCATCATCACGAAAAACATCACTAAGCTCATCTCTTTCGTTAACCGAATAACCTCCTAAACACTTTGTTGTCATTCCTTATTTGATACATTACACATTATGTTGGATGTCCACAAATTAAGGGGGAGAGAAATCCATTCACATAATTGTCTTTTGTCAAATTTTGTGTCTCTTAGACTCTACAATACCAACACATAGGTAAACACCACTTAGCTAAAACCGGTTCATGAAACCACAACTAGTTCAACCTTTTTCGCACCAATACCTCATCAAGTGAAAAACGCATCATGTGTTTTACAAAACGTCTTCATCTCCACATATAGGATTTTCCTTAAACTAGTACCTTACAACTTCACTATCTAGAACACCATCATAGGATCTTATCCTTTTCTCGCTTATCATGCATGTCCTTGTAAGTGCAAACGATATATTAATCAAAACAGCCATCTCCAACACGTTGGTCCATCCAAATCTCACTCATATGATGTCATTCTCATCCTCATATAGGTACTCATTATTAGTATTTTTCATATTGTCTTCACTTCTTTTCAAAGTGATAATCATCCATGTCGGTCAAAACCATGCTAATACTACCTTTCCCATTGTCACCTAGAATAGGTCATTTTTATAATTCGTGTCAATCAATGAACGAATTTATCTTCATCACTTTTATTTCTTTTGGTATCTTCATTTATATATTCTTAGATAGAACGCATTATTGATTACTCTTGGGTTGAAGCATATGAGAACTTGCTCAAAACAATAGGTTGTTAGCATCAATAAATCATTCAAATCATAACTCTTATGCATCATTGAAATGCAATGTCCATTCATATTTTTTTTCTTAGCTTTGGTCACTTTACATGACGAAAGGATTGCATGAATCCATATTTTTTATATTTACTATACATATGAGTTTCTAACTCCTTAATAGCTTCCTACCTAATCACCACCACCTTCCATCACAACTTTCACTAATCATCACCACCATGGATTAGCTAAAACTTACTTTTGTAAATCTCGAGTCATCTACCATCACCACATGAATCCTACTAGTAAACCGACACCAACACTAGCACCACTAGTGGCACACACCGGTGGGAGACTTCATATCTTCTTTCTAGGAACTATTTTGTAGGTTTTATCATATTATATTCTCACTTTTCTTATGATTGTAATTAGGAGACTACACTTCATGAGATCTTTGATTATATCATTTATCACATATATACATCTTATTTTTCTTAGTAAAAAAGGTGAAATATATTGCACTGATGTTTTCATTGTAGGTTCATCATCATATACACTCGATTGTATATAATTTACTCATCTAAGGATGAAGTTTGCATCAATTATTTTTCTTATTTTAGGTGCTTCTTGACACCCTAGAACAAGGAGGAATATTCCTTTAAGCACTCATATTGCATCGTCTATACACTTGGTTGTATATGACATATTTGTCTAAATACAAAGCTTCTATTATACTAATATTTATTTTGAAGGTTCATCTTGACGCCCTAGAGCAAGGGAGCTTCCGTCAAGAATTTATTGAATGCATCTTATATACACTTTGTTGTATATCACTTACTCGTCCAATGACGAATATAGTTTTGCACTAATATTTGTTTTGTAGGTTTTTAATCATACCCTGACGCCTCAAACAAAGGGGAGCAACCGTCAAGGGGGAGCATGCACGCATTTATCATCATTCTCACTTTTCAACAAGCCTTTGTGCTTCGATAAAAAGTGAAGAAAATAGGCTAACATTGCTATGCATTTTTCTTTATCATATATTTCTCATAACTTTTGTTGCATAAAACTAACCTTGATGTAGGTTAGGCCTCTTAATTTGATCCATGGATCCGCTAACAAACAAGGGACGGATTGAAGTAGACGATTTAACTTCACTAGGGATGATGCAAGCTCACCTTTTTGGGGAGAAATGAAGTTAAACTCTAAGGACACGCCCTTTTTGTTTCGACAAAAGGGGGAGAAGAGTGTAAACGGAGAAGGTAATGTAAAGGTAGTAAGGATAAAAGTAACCTTTTACATTTTACTTTATATTACGTTTACATATATTTGTCATCATCAAAAAGGGGGAGATTGTTAGTGCAAATATTACGATATTTAATCTATACAGTCTCGTTTGTTTTGATTGATGACAAACATGTAACTTGTAATACATAACGTAAAATGTACAAGTTACTTGTAATCACACTTTGTCTCAACATACATTCAACTCCTCTCGATGTCTCAAGTCCTCGTATGTTACAACACAGGTTCGTACATGTTTGTTATGTGGCATTATGATCAAACCCAATAACAAATCATTTAGAATGTTTAAAATACGTTTAGAGTCACTAAGTATTTTAATAGGTTAACCATTCTATTTCGAACCTCATTTTACATTTTGCATTCACAAGTATTTCAAAAAGGTAACTAGACATTTTATTAACTAGTTACATAATACATTTTACAAGTTTACTTTGATAAACTTTTTGATCTAAAATGGAAATACATATTACATCATGGCATGCATCATCCTTGTAATCTTTAGAAGATTTCATAGAATATTTTGTTTAGATTTGGACTCTACATAGCTTACACAATCTTGGATGGATTTGGTTGACTTTGGTAAGATTTTGGTAATCTTGTTTATCAGGACACCCCCACGGTACCAAAATGGTACACGGGCGGAACCCGTTTGAGGGTTCCGTGGTCCGTGGACGCTCCTGTCCATTTTGGCTATAAATAGCAAGCCAAACCAAGTTGTTTAAGCATCCCTTCAACACACTTTCTCTCTACCCTTCTTGCATCATTTAGATCTGTAGATAACAATGTAGAAACATACATTAATCACCCTCACCATCACATGATCATAATGCTTCTAACATTCATCTTTGTTGTAAGCATACTCTACATCTTGATCAACCAAGGAAAGCTTGGAGATCTAGCCATCCCCACTCACCACAAGTTGAAGATCTATCACAACAAGTTTAGGGAACTTGTGATCTTCATCATGAAGGCTTCCTATCAATGGAAGATCATTTAGAAGTAGTTATTCATATCCATTAGACATTTGTGTCATGGATCATTAGTGTAAACATCATTGCATCATAACAACACTTTCACCAAACTAGATTAGATGGTTTATGTGTTTGTGCCATAAAACACAAGGTTTATTATGTTGGGCCATAAAACATATTGGGAGTGGTTGTACCCTTGAAAAGAACTCGACATCTAGCTTAGTGTTGGAAATATTGTATAAGCGACGTTAGGTTGGTTCTACCTCGAACTAGAACCCGGTATTTAGCTTTGTACCGGAAAAAGTGTAAGCGACGATTGTAAGGTTTTCTCCGCCAAGAAGGGAGCTTGTTGATTTAGTGAAGTAACTCTCGAGTTGGGTACTCGGAGAGTGGAGTAGGGCGGAAAGGAGATCCGTGACCGAACCACTATAAATCATCGTGTTCGGTTTGCACTTTCCTTTCTTTATCTCTTTACTTTTATAGTTGCACTATACTATTGCTTGTGATGTGGTTTGATGTTAATGCTTGTGTGACAACATGGTTTACTATGCTTTACATTAGTCACAAACAATAATTGGAACTTTCATATTATAACAAGCTTCATAAGCGATTTGATACTAAAGATCTAAAGTTTTTAAACGGTAACGTATTCACCCCCTCTACGTTTCCACAACCTCTTTAATTAACTCGCCCTATGGATTTATTGGGCCATTGTGTTTGGTGTTGCTTATTTTTTGGGTTTCTACTTCTTCTCTAAGAAATAATACTTGGGCGATCTTTATGGGTTGTGTTGTTCGATTTATTTGGTTCAATTAGTTTGGTTAAATTTTTCTGTTAAAATCAAAAAATGAATTAAATCAAATTGACTTAAACAGAACCAAAAAAAATTTAAACTTGATTCGGTTTCATTTTGCCAAAATCATATTCAATCAAAAACCAAATATTTAATTTGAATCGCTTCGATTTTGGCAAATTTGGTTTAGTTTAGTTCAGTTTTGGTTTTCGATTTCTACCTGATTGTGAACAACCATAAAAATACTTGATTTGTCAATAATTAGGCCAAGTGTAATAGGTACCTTCCATGCGCACAAGCTCTTCAGCCACACTTGGATTTAGTTTTTGCACCATTCTAGTTGCCATAGTTTTCTTTTCTTCTTATGTTTGTATAAAGTGTATTATATTTATGTATTTGGTTTGGTGGTCACTAATCACCATTATATATATTTGGTGGTGGGTTTTGTGGTATGATGAATAGTTATATATTAATGATGTTAATGTAATGAGTTTAGTGACCATTACATCTAGCTTTAGGGTGGTGGCATCACCTTCGGTATGCCCTCGGTATGGGATGAAACTGAACAGCATGACCATTGCCACTCGTTCGGCATGATGTGGTGTGCTATGGGTTTCGGTAATGGATGCCGAATCGGTGTGGGAAGAAAAGCAAAGGAAAACGTTGGGCAACGGTCAAAATTATAGCCGTTGGCTAAAAAAAAAATGAGTGAGGTATGGAATCATGGTTGCCACTAAAAAACTATTGTGAGGTATGACATTAGGTGGAATGATATTATTGGTGGGTGGTGAGTTATGGTGTGGCATGAATGCCACCACCCTTATAGCATGCGTCTTTTAAAATCTTTACTTTTGTCAAATCACTTTTTCACTATGTGTTTGTTAAGTAGCAGTGAACAGTAATGTGAGTTGTGAGCAGTAGTTGTGAGCTGTAAGTGGTAGCCACAACTCACTACTCAGTAGTTGTAAGTTGTGAACTGTTAGCAGTAGTCACATCTCACCGCCTATCGCTTCGTAAAGAAGCATTGAAAAATTAGCCTTCCTAAAAATTAGCTAAAGCTCATCGTTATTTTGTCAAACGACTACTAAAATTCAAAAATGTCATTACTCACCACTCACCGTCTCAAAAAGTTTCACATCCCTTCGCGCCAAACATACCATGTTTTATTTATTAAAAGTAAATATACTTCAATGTTAAAAGTATACTTTTGTTGTTAGAATAAAACTATTGATGTGAAAAGTTTTCTACTGTCGTTATTCTTTATGAGGGTACTGGCAATCGTCTCAGCATGGCCTTCGGTGTGATTCAAACCGAGCGGCATTAGCATTGCCTGGGAATCGGCATGAATCGGTTTGGTGGGAAGGTTTGTAGAATCGGCATGTTACCCCGATTTGGCATGAAGAAATTTGAACGTTGGATGTCAAAATATACCCGTTGGAACATTTAAGAACTAGCCGTTGCTAGGGGTAAAAAAAAAAAAAAATTACCTCCCCTCTATAAATTAACAAACTCAATCCTATTTTCTAACTCAAATTAAATCACATCTCTTTACACTTTTAAAAGACAATCTCATGGATCCAAGAAAATCAAAATGTGGTTCATCATCCAAAGGCCGTGGACGAGGTTCTCGTTCCATTCGTCCATAAATTCAATCACAACCCGCTCCATACATTCCCCAAATGAGTCATCCTCATTATTATCCTCAAATGACTTCTCCCATGTACTTTCAACCCCAATATTTTCACCAACCACCACCATTGACTCCAACTCAATACACGATGTCTCCTACAAGTGACTTTGACCCGTTCGAGTACCGTGACGGTCCTTCGCGGCGTGAACCAAGTGTTGAACGAGATCTACCGCTATATGACTTGGATGATGATGAAGATGATGTGGTTCCCGAAACCCAACAACCAACTCCCATGGGTATTTTATGTTTCGGATTTTTATTTTATGTTTTTCGAATTTTTATTTTATGTTTTTCGAATTGTATGTTTTTCGAATTGTATGTGTTTCGAATTTTTTTTTTATGTTTTTCGAATTGTATGTTTTTCGAATTGTATGTGTTTCGAATTTTTATTTTATGTTTTTCGAATTATATGTGTTTCGAATTATATGTGTTTCGAATTTTTATTTTATGTTTTTCGAATTGTATGTTTCGAATTTTTATTTTTATAATGTTGTGTATGTTAGAAAATGATGAAGAAATTCAAGAAGTCCAAGAAGTGAAAGAAAAGAAACAACCGAATAAAGCGGAAAAAAAATCTTGGACGCCGGTCGAAGAGGAGGCTTTGGCTAAAGCTTGGGTTCATATCTCGACAAATGGCCGAAAAGTTCCTGGCGACAAAAATCGCTTTAATGGAAGAAAAGCATATGTGGAAGGCGCTGAAGTTCTATAATAAACCGCACGATAACATAACCGACCCAAATATATTAGCGTTCACTCTTGGCAAAAAACGTGAGCTCACGGCAAAATATGGATGGACTTGCGATTTTTAGATATATGTTTTAGTTCGTTGTTTTTATTAATGCGATTTAGTTTATGTAATTTTCTTTTAAGTATTAATAAAATGTTATGTTTTTATTAAATTGTTTAATATAATTATTAAAAATATATATATATATATATATATATATATATATATATATATATATATATATATATATATATATATATATATATATATATATATATATATATATATATATATAGTTGAGGTATTGGTTAGGCATGGTTGCCACTAAAAATCTATTGTTATGTATGAGATTGGTATGAGATAAGATGGAAGGATATTATTGGTGGGTGATCAGGCATGAAAAAAACCTTAGGCATGGTTGCCACCTGTGACACACGGTAAATTTTCACAAAAATTTAACTGACAATTAGTAATTTATTTTGCTGAGCATAAGTCATTAAGCATGCATATGCTTTACCTGATCATTCGAGTAGTTAACTCGCATACTGTAGACTAATGCACCACTTTTGCATTCATATCATTTTATGAATATTTCATTTTATTTTGTCTTATGATTAAATTGTGAGACGAGAGGTTATCTCGTTTTCCCTTGGAGTGACACACAGTGCGCGTACCGACACTATGATAAGGGCTTGATAAAACAAAGACAAACGTCTGTAATGGGATATTACAAAAATAATAAATATATCCGACACGTAACTATAAGATACTACGTTATAAAAGTTATCAAACAACGATATTTCAGTTACAATTTAATATCACGGGACACAAAATAATTAATACACTTACACTCAAAACAAAAACCTCTATAAGACTCAAACGCAATTAATAGGTAAGTGTAACACAATTACATACATGTACACAAATAAATCATAAGTGTAAAACTTATACATACTTATTCACAAATAACACAATAAGTATAATACATATATACTTACACATTTGAGATAATTGAAAACATTAAATAAGTTTTAAGAGATGCACTCTTTGTCCTCTTTCCCCACATACGACAAACACAAAGACAGAGAAATGAAGATAGCAATCTTCATCTTCAACCTTTCCTCTATCTCTAGACCTGCGCTCATCATAGGTCGAATCTTCCAAGAAGGGAAAACCCAACATGTTATCCCATCATATCCTTCTCTTTCTTACCAAAACCATGTAAGTTTTCTTTTGGTCTCTCCAAATCCTCTCTTTGATGCGCCGGCTATGGTTCGTATAAGCCTAGAAGAATCAAGATAAGATCACCCAAGAGAACCATATCTTCACTTCAATCTACCTTGAGCAAATCCAAGATTCGCCTAAGGTTTTGGAAGCTAATCAAATTCGGCTTCAATCCAAAATGCCAAGATGAGAGAGATGGTTAAGCTCCTTCCCAAAATACTTCCTTTATCTCAAAAAGAGATGTGAAACGCCCCAATTTAGTTTCACCACCACTCTCACAAGAAAAACTAGGGTTTGAGGTAGTTGGGGTTTTCTACAATTGATTTGGGGTTTTTGAAATTCAAGGTTGGTATTCGCCAATTCTAGTATCACTTCGCCTACATCAAAAAGTATTCGAGGTCAATCGGCGTCATCTAGTTGACTTATGTTCGACCTCCCTCCAAGAACTTGTAAGGATAACATATTTATTATGTCTTAAAAATTAATCTTGTCTTGTTAAAATTGTGGTTGAGTTGTTAATAATAAAAAAAAAATTATATTTGACTTTGTAAGTAGTGTTTTGATGTTCATAAAATCTTTGTGTCCTTGGTAAATGAGTTAGCCATTGAAACTCGAGTTGTTAAATTGTTTCGGTTAGTTGACTTCTGACGAGAATATGAAACCAAATGTTTGGAAAAGCCAAGTTTTATAAATCTACAAGTGATAATAGGATTGAGTCTGGAAACTTATGTTAATCACAATGCCTTGGTGTAGTACTCGAAGTAGTGAGAAATTCTTGGTAACTTGTAATCTTTGGTAAATAAATTGGGTGTTGGAAATTTGATTTGGTCACTTGCCCTTGTCGAAGTAAAGGCTGTGAAGAGGTAAACATAGCCAAAACTTTGTTCCTGCTTAAGATCATCACCTAAACGTTAGTCCGCTTAGTGTGTCGTTAGATTTTGACGGAAAAAATTCGTTTTAGTAATCCTTGAGTTTGAGTCATGGAACTTGTAATAAATTAGTCCTTGTGGTCATTCACGTCAAATCTGAAAATAAGGTATTGAGTCTTGATAATTTGTATAAACTCATGTTTAAGAAATGCGGCCAATCTAAATCGTTATTTGTTTGTGTCAAGTGGTTGTTTGACTCGACTAGAAACCCATTTCGATGCTAGTGATCCTTTTCAGTCGACCTCCGTGTTATTCATTGTGTCGATAAGAGTCGTACGTTAAAGAAACCCACACTAAGTCATGACCTCGTGTTAGCTTGAGAAACCGACTTCGTTACCATAAGTACCCTGTGTCTCGGGCTTCGACTATGAGTTTTGTGTTAAATCTTTGTGGGTGCCGGGGGAAAAGCCAAGTCGAGAATACAATTTGCCAAAATAAATATGATTAACCTATAATTTGTCATGATCCGAATTAGTATTATAGGTTGTCGAGGTGAAATCGGGTTGAGTAGCACTCGACTAGCACAAGATTTCACCACATTTTTACTCTAACTTTCAATAACATGTTGGCCTTGAGCATTATTCGAGGCGTTATGGACACTTGTTATGTCAGTTCCCTCCTACGTTTGGTCTCCTCCTCAACAAGTTTGGCGCAAGCAATGTGTTACCAGAATGTTGATTAGTATCTTGACATCAGGTTTTGGGCCACATCCCAACTTATTGCCTATGTTACAAAAGAGTTTGTCTATTTTATGGGCCTCGGCCCATATCCGGTACCTTGTCACTAACGACCCCGGGCCGCAGCCCATGACGGCTCGAGGTGTTCATGGGATGATCTAACTACCTCACAAAATACAACGTATAACGTGTAACTGGAAGTCCAAGTAAAAGCTAACCCGTCTCCGTCTATTCTTTTCCTCCATCTCGTGGCACATCGTCATGATGTCAAGTTTATAAAAGTCTCAATGCAATTAGACAAGTGTAAAGCTTCATTTACGTGAAACACATAACTAACCATGTATGGTACATAATAAAATTTGTACAACGAGATGTCCGTCGATATGTTCAAAAGACATAGTTAGGACAAGTAAACTAGTAGACGTAAATGTTACAAACAAAAATTGATAAATAAATAGAGACCATCAAGTCATTTTATCATTTAATCAACTCTATAGTCTTCAAATTTAACTTACATATTTTCTAAATATAATTAGCAAATATTGATTTCGATACTACTATCATGTGTCAACTTAAATAAGTAGATACACATTTGATACTTACTAAAAGAATAACGTAAATGTTTTCAACCCAACTCTTGGATTATAATATTGTAATAGTGCCAACGTGAAAAATATATATACATTCATATACTTACTAGTAAAACATTTTAATCATTTTTACAAAACAAAACTTTGATTTTAATACAATTATGAAACAATATAGATTGAACCATTTTAAGTAAGCGATACTTAAAATAATGAACTAAAGCATTGCCCTCCTTATCTAGGTCGCGTGTCGGTGCCGCTTCACAACAATCACTAAATCCCACTTTTGGATTGCACATTTGCTAAGGTGAGTTTTCATAGCCCCTCTTTTACTTGATAAACTGTTTTATACATTTTGGGGTGAGAAATATGCAAACCTTTTTATGGACCAAAACTATTACATGTTTACTATTACGTGGTGTAGCCTAAGCCCTTATGTCCCTTGAAAATGCCCTTTTTCATGAACCGTCAATTCCCCATTGGGAAACGCGAATGTTATAAATAGATCTATTGAGGGTGACTCCTCCGTTCGGTTGGCCATGCTTAGGCCAAGGCGAAACGTATACCATGTCGGAATCAAGTGTTGAGGGACAAAACACTTGCTATGGGCCCCTATATTGTATGACATCTTTTAGCATACAGAAACTGTCGTAGTATCGGTTGCATGAACTTAGAGCTAACGTAATAGACTTTCATCCATATATCATTATATTCTTGATAATGATTATATGTCTTTGCTATTGGTCCAAACTTACTATTTTAATCTAAACCTATGAACTCACCAGCTTTTAGCTGACCTTTTTAGCATATTTTCTCAGGTGTTTAGTTGTGATCATGGATGCAAGGCAAGAGGTGGATAAATGGTCGTAGGAATTTCTAAAGAAGTGTTTTTACACATAAAAGATGTTTTTATATTGGGACCACAAAAACATTTGGGGATATGCCCATTTATCTAAACAATGTCGAGAAATATTGTTTCAAAATATTTTATGAGATTAAACGGAGTATGTATTCCGTTCTGTTTACTTGTGTTATGATTCACCAATTTCGTAACATTCCCAAATAACACGTATGCTTCCGCTAAACCAAATTTGGGGGTGTTACAGATTGGCATCAGAGCCTAGGTTATAGAGAACTAGGTACATATAAACCCTAAACTATAACTACTTTTTACAAAAACATCACTCTACGACCGCCAGTTACCGCTTGCCTTACTTGCCATACTACTAAGAGATCATTTAGACATGACTGCATGATACATTGTCTATTTACTATCCCATAACTATTATAAGTATATTTTACATATACTTACACATATGCACCGTCTTGTCACAGACCATGCCTTCCCCTCACTCTGAAGCTGGATGCGATGACATAGGAGAAGGTTTGTCACCTGCTGAACGCATCCCAGCCCCTTCTCAACTCACTCCTGACATTGGAAACCCGTACAGGGTAGTGTATCAAGTTCACCAAGAGGGTACTACCCACACTCCACCTGCTCACTTCCAAATCATCACTACCGTCAGTACTATACCTACTAGTTCCACTACTCCTACACTCTCACCAAGACACCAAAGAGACCCGCTCCTTAGTTGGGAGATACCTGCTAGCAAGAGAATTTGTCTCTCTGCATCATCACCATCATCTTCTGGTACACCACCTCCTAGTTTGTTCGAAGTTGGGGAAACTTCAGGAGCAGTCACTGCTAGACCACCAACTCTCGACACAGTTATGGCGCGCATAACACGCCATGAAGAACAAATAGAAGAAATGTCGGATCATCTGGGGATACTACCAGAAGAAAGGATTGGAGGGATCGAAGAAGTGGTAGGAGAACTACAAGCACTTGGCGAAACACTCAAGGAATGCTACAACGATGTTGGGACAGCAATAGAGGGAACCCGTGAGAAGTTAAACGAAGTAATTTCCCGTCTCGAAGACCACATTGAAAGGTGTGCTCTGCAAACTCCAGGAGACACCCAGGGACGTCTCACAGAGATTGAAAGTAGGCTGACACGGTTGGAAACCGTTACTAAGATAGCATTAACTGAGACAGGGTACTTGGAGGGTGTTGTAGAATTTCAAAGACGTACTATGGAAAGTAGGACAAATGAGGTCAACAACAAATTTGCCAGAATGGAGGCTCAGCTCAGGGAGTTAGAAGAATGGAAGGCAACCCAACAAAGCCAACTCGGGACAGCATCGAGAGATGCTTAAATTTCACTTTGCAATTGTGTTAGACGTTGTGATGAGTGGTTTCAATAAAAACGCTTGTAGCAGTTTTGTTGTATGACAAACTAGAGCGAGTCAATGAACGCATGTTGTGTATTGGCCCTATGAGCCATGAATCTTCTTAGAATGTAATCAAGTTTATTGTGACAAACGACTATGCATAATAAACAACGTCTTATGGGTTATAACCTTCTGTTAAAACTCGCTTCAACCAGTCTCCGCTTTCTTAACGTCATCTTGATAGGCTAAGACTACGTGACATTCCGTCAATACAACCTGGAAAATACTTGATTAAGAAGTAATATACGTTGTAACCTTATGAATCTCCACCATGGTCCTCACACTCATAGAAAACTCATTGTTGTCAGTTCTTGTGGTTGAAGGAAAATGTTTCCAGTAAAGCAGAACATGAATGCAACCACCACCAGAGATCATGCTTAGCGAACGAGTTGCTGCAAGAATTACTAACTACCAAATCAATCACAACATCAACAACCTCATCCAGGGGAATAGGGAAGAAGAGGTTGGTAAGACGCTCACATCACGAAATTTATCTTACCAAGAATTCAGAAAATGTAAACCACCAGCATTTGAGGGGACTGAAGGAGCCAGAAGTTTGGCAAAATGGCTAGAAAGGATAGAGACGATTTTCCGCGAACAAAATTTCGCGGACAATTGTAAGGTCAAGTATGCTACTTGCACCTTTCGACACCAAGCCCTCACATGGTGGGATGTTTATGTCCGATTAGTGGGAATAAACGCTGCTTACTCACTTCAGTGGGACACTCTGAAGAAAATGATGATTGCAGAATACTGCTCAAGAAACGAACTGCGGATGATGGAAAGAGAGCTATGTGGACTAACTATGATAGGGAATGACCTCGAGGGGTATACCAATCGCTTTCGCGAACTAGCCCAACTATGTCCTGA
Source organism: Chrysanthemum makinoi (assembly GCA_910596185.1). Taxonomy (NCBI): domain Eukaryota; kingdom Viridiplantae; phylum Streptophyta; class Magnoliopsida; order Asterales; family Asteraceae; genus Chrysanthemum; species Chrysanthemum makinoi. The sequence continues at coordinate 41,209,368 of OU343223.1, forward strand.
TATGATAGGACCTGAGGAAAAGAGACTCGAAGCATACTCTTGGGGATGTCCTCCCGAAACTCGGAAGAATGTTGTTGCATTCGCGCCCACTGTCACCCAGGAAGCTACTAGTGCGACTCTTGGATTGACAAAGTCACTGCCTCAAGGCAAAACAATGGGGTACTGTGGTAGCAAGAGGAACTGGGAATATGATGGAGAGAAAGATCAAATGCAACAATCAAGCAAACGTCAATGGACGGCTGAGATTAGGACTACTAAAAACAAGCGGGAAGTAAGGTATGCCGGGACAAAACCCAAGTGTAATATATGCCCATATTACCACTATGGAAAATGCCCTATACCTTGTGGGATTTGTAAAAGAGTTGGGCATGAGATAGAAGATTGTAAGCAACTCTATAGGGAAACAATGACATGTCATGGATGTGGAAAGAAAGACCACATCAAAAGCATGTGCCCGAATAGGGAGGGTAAGCGTGAAGGCAGCAACCGTCAAAACAATTTCTTGAAGAAAGTGTGAAGAATTATTCAAGCCCCCAACGGACACCAAGGAAGAAACTAAGTTAGCTAGAGATGTTGTTTGTAATAAAGCTTAGTTTAAACTTCCAAGTCGTAGTCTTAAGAATCTACTTTAAGTACTTCTCTACGTAACCTTAATGTACTGAACCTTTCCCTAGTAATGTATCTGTTGTTCTTATCATGCTATCTTGATATATGTCCTCGCCATGACCGTATACACCATATCATTAGGGATTTCAACTATCTTGTCATGATGAAAGGATTTCTCTGAAGACAAGAGAAAGTCATCCGGGGTATTCAACTAGTCTCTCTAACAGATTAGTATCACCCAACGGGTTAATTTAGAAAAATCCATATTACAAAATTTGCGAAGGTACTATTATCTATGCCGATAAGATCAACTCAAACTAGTACCTCGCCAAAAATCACAAATTCCACCTTTCATCCCTAACCAAGTCGTCATTGTTTCGCGCGTCTTGGTCAAACGAGCTACAGGCCGTGTTGACAGAATTAGTCGGCCTAGCGAATCTTATAAACCATCGCAACAAAACTTCGCACATGAACTATCGCAACATTTCCGCTGACCAAAGAATAAGTCCACCAAGATTTCGACTATACCGAACAACACGTCACCGGTCCCCAATTATACATAGCCTGATCACCTATGTATAATTCGGGAGGGGTAACGTACACGGACATGGTTAAATTCTTGAAATTCTTACCCGGTCATGTTAAAGGAAGTGCTTAACTCACTATCACGAAATAGAAAAGTTCGTGTTCTTACCTCACGTCGACACCCCCACCTTAAAATGCCATACACCGTACCACCCGAGAGAAGAAATCTTCTACTAAGGAAACGAATGTGAAACATTTGAACCTTCGACAATGACTTAGCACCATGTAGGACATAGGAACCAGAAACTAGCACCTCAGATATGCATATCCATACGTATTATCCTACCATCCATACTGAGCAAAGATCGTCATATACCATAGGTCAACCCAGCAAACATCCCACACACATGACGCAAGGAAAAATCATGTGGTACACCTGTTTTAGACATACTTGAGTATGACAGAGACCTTACCATTTAAGGAAGACGCTTTACACCAGAGCTGAAAGCTATCTTGATTCAAAGAGGAAAATAATGGTATAGAGTACTCAACACCCAAAGATCCATGAGAAGCACTACACAGTGCACAAATTAGAGTCGAAACCTAACATGATCACACTAGGAAAACCTAGAAATATTATCCTTACTACACCACGGGAGTACAGTGTACACTGACCACAATGTCCCACGGAGTGTACGGAAACATAAGGGAAGTTGACCATGTGACGACACCAACAATTGTAGTCGCAACGTGAGTTCAATTACAACTTTCGTACTCACCCAAGGCAAAACAGTCATAACCGCATATACTTCAAGCAACATCTAGCAAGCAAAACCTTTTAAAGCCAGATCATTTCAAGTAGTATCACTCAACGAAAGAACCGACAAAATAAAACTCTTACGACATAACCGAATGCGAACTGGAACTTGTAAAAGACGAATGGAATCTTATCCCCAAGGACCAACATTGAGACCCATGTCATGAAGGGATTTGTAATCTCATTATGTGGGAACCTCATTAAGGCCAGGAGTATTACTCATCTAGGTTCGGGAAAGATGCACCTTGATCCAGAGAACTATTATTAGCATCACACATGAAGACTGGTATTTGACCTATGTCAAACCATACTTAGTATGTTCGAAAGGAAGAATTCAAAACGATCAGGAGCCATCAAACCTACCTGTACAAACCGAAAGTTCCGGATAGAAATGGGAATGCTTAACAATAGACTCTAGTACCAAGTCACCAAAGAACCCTATCGATTATGACTCTAATTTGATACTAATGAATCATCTCACCAAATCCATCTATCTCTACCAAACAAAGAGAACGACAACATGAACAAACTCGCATGGATTGATCGAAGCAAAGCACTACAAGTCATAGCTCTTCAATTCTCTTCATTCCAAATGGCGACAGCCATTCACCTTAAACCTTCGAGGATCACTCCCAAAATTCTAAGAAATTCAATATGAAATGAGTACCATTTACCTTCCTTCGACTACTAGACTGAATAGAAGGACCATTCAAGCTATAGAAGTTATACTTCAACCATGGATAACATGTTTCGAAAGGAGAATGGGGTAGGCAAGTTGCCTCAATCGAATTCACTTACAACAACATGCCACCTCATAAGGCACTGTATGGTCACAAGCGCAAATCAATCGTGGTTAGAACAGAGAGCGGCAAAGAACCAATCCAGTGGTTCCATGCGGCTATCAAGAACCATTGATAGTAGTGTGCAGACCAGAGACTGAATGCAAACAAATCTGATTATCAAGGCCAATAAATATAGGGCTAAAGGTCATTTAAGGTTCAAGTCGGCAAGAAAGTTAGATTGAAGTTCCGTCTCCGGAAAGCGTAACCCAACCCAACAGGACGCAAAAAGGGGAAAAACCTTAATTCGTAAGATTAGTCAAATCTTCCCCAAGATCGAGCTAGTAATTACCAACTCGGATTACCATCAGGACTATACGTGATGCACAAATAGTTTGGTGCGAACAACTTGGAGAACCACCCTTCATACTAAAGGTTTGTAACGCAATAGAAAGCCGTAATCCGTTTGGGGAAATGTGGAAAGCTAAGACCTCGTTACTTTAGATCCGTCAAAATTTCCACAAGAATCGGGCCGGTAGCCTACTAACCCGAAAATTCCCCTAGAACTCAACTCTTTACATAACGTGTTTCGCATATGAAACTCGAAGAATTTCCCTCCCAACGAAACTCTCGCCATTCCAATGAAGGGATCCAAAATCGACAAAAGGTTTAAATTTTGTCAAGGAACCCGAACGAAATATTGCGTCAAGAAATCAAACGGCTTAAACGAAGCCGCATTCCTATCGTAAAATCCCATTGGAAGTCTCAAAGAGGTCCGGAATACATGTTGGAATGTGAAGACCAATTCGAGCGTAAATACCCACACCTTTTCTCTACTTCAGCAAATAATTCTAACTGAAAACCGAGGACGGTTTTCTCTTCTAAGGCGGGGAGGATGTGACACACGGTAAATTTTCACAAAAATTTAACTGACAATTAGTAATTTATTTTGCTGAGCATAAGTCATTAAGCATGCATATGCTTTACCTGATCATTCGAGTAGTTAACTCGCATACTGTAGACTAATGCACCACTTTTGCATTCATATCATTTTATGAATATTTCATTTTATTTTGTCTTATGATTAAATTGTGAGACGAGAGGTTATCTCGTTTTCCCTAGTGACCGACACTGCGCGCGTACCGACACTATGATAAGGGCTTGATAAAACAAAGACAAACGTCTGTAATGGGATATTACAAAAATAATAAATATATCCGACACGTAACTATAAGATACTACGTTATAAAAGTTATCAAACAACGATATTTCAGTTACAATTTAATATCACGGGACACAAAATAATTAATACACTTACACTCAAAACAAAAACCTCTATAAGACTCAAACGCAATTAATAGGTAAGTGTAACACAATTACATACATGTACACAAATAAATCATAAGTGTAAAACTTATACATACTTATTCACAAATAACACAATAAGTATAATACATATATACTTACACATTTGAGATAATTGAAAACATTAAATAAGTTTTAAGAGATGCACTCTTTGTCCTCTTTCCCCACATACGACAAACACAAAGACAGAGAAATGAAGATAGCAATCTTCATCTTCAACCTTTCCTCTATCTCTAGACCTGCGCTCATCATAGGTCGAATCTTCCAAGAAGGGAAAACCCAACATGTTATCCCATCATATCCTTCTCTTTCTTACCAAAACCATGTAAGTTTTCTTTTGGTCTCTCCAAATCCTCTCTTTGATGCGCCGGCTATGGTTCGTATAAGCCTAGAAGAATCAAGATAAGATCACCCAAGAGAACCATATCTTCACTTCAATCTACCTTGAGCAAATCCAAGATTCGCCTAAGGTTTTGGAAGCTAATCAAATTCGGCTTCAATCCAAAATGCCAAGATGAGAGAGATGGTTAAGCTCCTTCCCAAAATACTTCCTTTATCTCAAAAAGAGATATGAAACGACCCAATTTAGTTTCACCACCACTCTCACAAGAAAAACTAGGGTTTGAGGAAGTTGGGGTTTTCTACAATTGATTTGGGGTTTTTGAAATTCAAGGTTGGTATTCGCCAATTCTAGTATCACTTCGCCTACATCAAAAAGTATTCGAGGTCAATCGGCGTCATCTAGTTGACTTATGTTCGACCCCCCTCCAAGAACTTGTAAGGATAACATATTTATTATGTCTTAAAAATTAATCTTGTCTTGTTAAAATTGTGGTTGAGTTGTTAATAATAAAAAAAATATATTTGACTTTGTAAGTAGTGTTTTGATGTTCATAAAATCTTTGTGTCCTTGGTAAGCGAGTTAGCCATTGAAACTCGAGTTGTTAAATTGTTTCGGTTAGTTGACTTCTGACGAGAATATGAAACCAAATGTTTGGAAAAGCCAAGTTTTATAAATCTACAAGTGATAATAGGATTGAGTCTGGAAACTTATGTTAATCACGATGCCTTGGTGTAGTACTCGAAGTAGTGAGAAATTCTTGGTAACTTGTAATCTTTGGTAAATAAATTGGGTGTTGGAAATTTGATTTGGTCACTTGCCCTTGTCGAAGTAAAGGCTGTGAAGAGGTAAACATAGCCAAAACTTTGTTCCTGCTTAAGATCATCACCTAAACGTTAGTCCGCTTAGTGTGTCGTTAGATTTTGACGGAAAAACTTCGTTTTAGTAATCCTTGAGTTTGAGTCATGGAACTTGTAATAAATTAGTCCTTGTGGTCATTCACGTCAAATCTGAAAATAAGGTATTGAGTCTTGATAATTTGTATAAACTCATGTTTAAGAAATGCGGCCAATCTAAATCGTTATTTGTTTGTGTCAAGTGGTTGTTTGACTCGACTAGAAACCCATTTCGATGCTAGTGATCCTTTTCAGTCGACCTCCGTGTTATTCATTGTGTCGATAAGATTCGTACGTTAAAGAAACCCACACTAAGTCATGACCTCGTGTTAGCTTGAGAAACCGACTTCGTTACCATAAGTACCCTGTGTCTCGGGCTTCGACTATGAGTTTTGTGTTAAATCTGTTGTGTGTGCCTGGGGGAAAAGCCAAGTCGAGAATACAATTTGCCAAAATAAATATGATTAACCTATAATTTGTCATGATCCGAATTAGTATTATAGGTTGTCGAGGTGAAATCGGGTTGAGTAGCACTCGACTAGCACAAGATTTCACCACATTTTTACTCTAACTTTCAATAACATGTTGGCCTTGAGCATTATTCGAGGCGTTATGGACACTTGTTATGTCAGTTCCTTCCTACGTTTGGTCTCCTCCTCAACAAGTTTGGCGCAAGCAATGTGTTACCAGAATGTTGATTAGTATCTTGACATCAGGTTCTGGGCCACATCCTAACTTATTGCCTATGTTACAAAAGAGTTTGTCTATTTTATGGGCCTCGGCCCATATCCGGTACCTTGTCACTAACGACCCCGGGCCGCAGCCCATGACGGCTCGAGGTGTTCATGGGATGATCTAATTACCTCACAAAATACAACGTATAACGTGTAACTGGAAGTCCAAGTAAAAGCTAACCCGTCTCCGTCTATTCTTTTCCTCCATCTCGTGGCACATCGTCATGATGTCAAGTTTATAAAAGTCTCAATGCAATTAGACAAGTGTAAAGCTTCATTTACGTGAAACACATAACTAACTATGTATGGTACATAATAAAATTTGTACAACGAGATGTCCGTCGATATGTTCAAAAGACATAGTTAGGACAAGTAAACTAGTAGACGTAAATGTTACAAACAAAAATTGATAAATAAATAGAGACCATCAAGTCATTTTATCATTTAATCAACTCTATAGTCTTCAAATTTAACTTACATATTTTCTAAATATAATTAGCAAATATTGATTTCGATACTACTATCATGTGTCAACTTAAATAAGTAGATACACATTTGATACTTACTAAAAGAATAACGTAAATGTTTTCAACCCTACTCTTGGATTATAATATTGTAATAGTGCCAACGTGAAAAGTATATATACATTCATATACTTACTAGTAAAACATTTTAATCATTTTTACAAAACAAAACTTTGATTTTAATACAATTATGAAACAATATAGATTGAACCTTTTTAAGTAAGCGATACTTAAAATAATGAACTAAAGCATTTCCCTCCTTATCTAGGTCGCGTGTCGGTGCCGCTTCACAACAATCACTAAATCCCACTTTTGGATTGCACATTTGCTAAGGTGAGTTTTCATAGCCCCTCTTTTACTTGATAAACTGTTTTATACATTTTGGGGTGAGAAATATGCAAACCTTTTTATGGACCAAAACTATTACATGTTTACTATTACGTGGTGTAGCCTAAGCCCTTATGTCCCTTGAGAATGCCCTTTTTCATGAACCGTCAATTCCCCATTGGGAAACGCGAATGTTATAAATAGATCTATTGAGGGTGACTCCTCCGTTCGGTTGGCCATGCTTAGGCCAAGGCGAAACGTATACCATGTCGGAATCAAGTGTTGAGGGACAAAACACTTGCTATGGGCCCTATATTGTATGACATCTTTTAGCATACAGAAACTGTCGTAGTATCGGTTGCATGAACTTAGAGCTAACGTAATAGACTTTCATCCATATATCATTATATTATTGATAATGATTATATGTCTTTGCTATTGGTCCAAACTTACTATTTTAATCTAAACCTATGAACTCACCAGCTTTTAGCTGACCTTTTAGCATATTTTCTCAGGTGTTTAGTTGTGATCATGGATGCAAGGCAAGAGGTGGATAAATGGTCGTAGGAATTTCTAAAGAAGTGTTTTTACACATAAAAGATGTTTTTATATTGGGACCACAAAAACATTTGGGGATATGCCCATTTATCTAAACAATGTCGTGAAATATTGTTTCAAAATATTTTATGAGATTAAACGGAGTATGTATTCCGTTCTGTATTACTTGTGTTATGATTCACCAATTTCGTAACATTCCCAAATAACACGTATGCTTCCGCTAAACCAAATTTGGGGGTGTTACACCACCCCCCTGAGGTTTACCGATATAAGTTGCTCACATAATCATACTTTAATTACACCCTATTTAACATGTAATTCAGTATAACCAAAAATAATGAATGCTCAAGATTATTTCTCAACAAAACAAACTTTTTTTCGATAAATAAAACACCAAACAAATTAGGATTTCATCTTGTCGCAACACGCAAGCATTATATACATTGTTTACAAATCAGTTTAAAATGAAGAGTCAATCTGTAGAAATCTATAAAACCAAAGTAATTTCAACTACACAAAACTTGTTTTGATAGTGAACCCAACCAACCACCCCTTGGCTCACTCTTATTATTAATCAAGATAATACCAGTTTACAATACAAAGAAAGATTTGATAAAACTATACACAAACTAGGGTTTCTTCTACTCAGGAACAGGCAGAGAGAAGAAAACGATTTCACACAGTTGATATTTTGAGTTATAAGATTCAACACTAGTCTTCAGCTTTTATAGTCTTAAGAATATGAAGACTTCCTTTTTGATCCTCTATCTTTCAGACTTGACAACAATAGCCCTTTTACTTTCTGAATATCTTTAATAATGCTTATCTTCAACACTCCCCCATAAGAATTAGACATCATAAGCTTCTCCATAAACACTAGCTTCCTGAAGCTCCCCCATCATTACTATCTTGTTCTTTAGAATTGTCCTGAAATACATTAAACAATCCAAGATCTTTGCAAAATTTGTTATGATCAGTAATATTAAGACCTTTAGTGAACAGGTCTGCAACATTATCTTCAGTTCTAATTTTTACTGGCTTAATAAAGCCATCACCACTTTCTCTCAAAAATAGAGATCAATCTCAAAATGCTTGCTCCTCTCATGCAATACAGATTAACAATCTGCATAGCGAGCTGTTATCACAATACATGTTCACAGGCAATCTTATACTAGCATGTAGATCAGCCATCAGTTTGGTGATCCACATAACTTCACAACACACATTACACATTGCCCTTAACTCAGCCTCAGTGGAGGACCTTGCAACAACAGCCTGTTTTTTACTTTTCCAGGAAACCAAATCATTTCCTAGATACACACGTATCCATGAGATCTCCTTGTTACCTTACACTTTGCCCAATCAGAGTCAACAAATACTTTTATACTTTTAATGTCACCTTCTTTAAAAGTGATACCAAGACCAGGTTCATTCTTCAAGTATCTCAATACTCTAAAAGCAAGTCTTAAATGAGACTTCATGGGTTTATGCATTACTTGACTTAAACAGTGCACAACATATGAAATATCTGGCCTTGTCAAAGTTAAGTAAATCAATTTTCCCACAAGTTTTTGATAATTTGTTATACTTGTTAAAGGCTCATCATCACCAAACTTAGAAACAAGTTTTTTATTATCTGGATTAGTTTCAATAGGAGAACCACATGGCTTACAACCCAACATACCAAATTCAGTTAAAAGCTCAGTACAATATTTTCTTTGAGTAAGACAAATCCCATTATCAACATCAAGAACTTCAATTCCCAGAAAATATTTAAGTTTACCCAAGTCTTTAATCAAAAACTTTGAACTTAAAAACTTCTTAAACTTGTTAATTTCATCAGTATTATTACCTGTGATGATAATATCATCAACATATACTAACAAAACTAACAGAATATCATTATCATTTTTAATGAACAAAGAAAAATCATTTGGACTTTGAATAAACCCATTTTCTTTAAGCACAGATACCAATTTCTCATTCCATTTTCTAGGAGCTTGTTTTAAACCATACAATGACTTAACCAGTTTGCAAACCCTCTTATCATGTTTATCAGAAAAACCCTCTGGCAATGTCATATAAACATCCTCTTCTAATTCACCATATAAGAATGCATTATTTATATCAAGTTGAAACAAAGGCCACTTGTTATTAACAGCAATGCTTAAAACACATCTTATAGTAACAATTTTAACAATAGGAGAAAAGGTCTCCTCATAATCAATTTCTTCTCTCTGATTATATCCCTTAGCTACTAATCTAGCTTTAAACCTTTCTACTTCACCATTAGCTTTATATTTAACTTTAAAAACCCACTTATATCCTATGGCTTTTCTACCATCAGGTAACTCTACAACTTCCCATGTACCATTCCTATTTAAAGCTTCTATCTCTTGATTCATAGCCTCTATCCATCTAGGATCTTTCACAGCTTCTTCATAAGTTGTAGGTTCATATATTTTATTAAGACTGGATGTAAAAACAAAGTTATCAAAGCTTAAATTTGAATACTTAACAACTTTATCAATACCATACTTATGATTTCTATTAAGTACAAAATCCTTATATTTAGATGGTAAGGCTGTCATTCTACTAGTCCTTCTAACTGTTTGTGCCCCTGCTGGTTCTGGTGACTCAAACATTTTACCAAACATATCCAGATCCTCACCCTCAGATATATAACCATCATCAATATTACTAGTACTCTGTATATCATCAGAAACAATAGTTTCTATTGTATACTCATCAGTCTCAGTGTCCTTCCTACTAGATGTGTTCCTAGTGATGTCTACATTAACTGTATCTATACTCTCTGCTGTATCAACTGGCAAATTGATATCTACATCAGCTGTATCAGCAGGTTCTACAGTCTTAGTATGTAGATGCTCAACATCACTAGCATCACCTTCTACAGTGCTGACACTAGGTTTATAAGTACTAGATTCAGGTACAGATTTGTTGTTACTATCTATACTAATTATGTGATCATCATAGGGTTCATAGGTTCTAAAATTATCTTGACTGCTATTAAATTCTTGATCAAAGAAATTTAATGTGTTAATTCCATTATCATTAAACACAAAATCTTTAGAAAAAGATGTATTTTTAAATGGAAATACTGTTTCATAAAACTTTACATCTCTAGAAAATATAAATTTCTTTTGATCAATATTAAAAAGTTTGTATCCTTTTTTATCAAAAGCATATCCAACAAACACACATTTATCAGTTCTGGATGCAAACTTATCAGATTCATTTAAAACAATTGAAAAACATAAGCAGGCAAAACATTTTAGAATCAACAGATTAGGTTCAGTATTATACACCATTTCAAAAGGACTTTTTCCAGACAACACAGCAGTTGGCAACCTGTTAATAAGGTAAGTTGCAGTTAGAATAGACTCAGTCCACATGTTCAACGGTAACCCCCCCTGAAACATGAGGGCTCTAGCAGTATTTAGTAAATGTCTATGTTTTCTCTCAGCTACACCATTTTGTTGAGGTGTATAAGGACAAGAAGTCTGATGTAAAATACCATTATTGGACAAAAAAACTTCAAATCTTTTATTTACAAACTCTGTCCCATTATCACTTCTAAACACTTTAATAGTTTTTTCAAACTGAGTTTTAATAAGATTATAAAAACTATTAATATGATCAAAAACTTCAGTTTTACTTTTCATCAGATATACCTGATCGGCTCCAGACAGTCAAGTTTATTACACAAATCAACCACTTGTGAATGGTCAACCGTAATAAAATTCAAACAGTCTAAAACCAATGCAATTAAGATCTGGAGAGTATAGTGTTTCCACAGGTCGTTAAGTCCCACGGAGGATTAATGGTGTTTAACACTTTCAGATGTCGAATAATCACTAAGGATAGTGATCAGTAAGGATTGTGAATGATAATTACACCTAAAGAGAAAGTTTGTAAATTACAGGGGCTTAAATGCAAATTAAAGAAAATTAAAAAGCTAAAATATATTAAATAAACGCTATCACTATTTTTAAAGTTGATTTTTCTTGATTTATAAAATAAAATAACTTAAATAAACTATTTTAATTAAAGTGTAAACCTAAATTACCTAAAAACGTGACCTAGAATGAAAACGTGCGTTATATGTAAAAATTACGCGAGTGCGCAAGAAAAAACGTAAAATTTGTAAAATAAAAGTCCTACAAGTGTAAAAACAATTTTTATACTTACTATATGACAAAAGAAAATTTTAGAAAAAAGATTTATATTTTTTTGACTTTTATATTTTTTATTATGAATTAAATTCTATTTTAAGCTAATTAAATGATTAAAAATACTAAAACTATTAAGAAAAATCTGAAACTTTTTTATAAAATACTTTATACTAATACAAAGCTAAGAAAAATACAAAAGTTGTAAAAGCTTGATTTAATAAGCTGTAAATAAGCTAATTAGTTCGTATAAGCTTAAATAGACAAAACAGGTTATATATTAAATATTGCAAACATATACCAGTCAAAGACCCAAGGGCAGATGGTAGCGTGTGTGTGTGGTGAGCTGGGTGGCCAGGGTTCGAATCCCAGCAATGACTTTTTGCAAAATATTATTTTTTTGGACTTTTTCTTTTTAAAACTAATTAAGCACACTTAGATAAGCAAATTTTATAACTACAACTTTTTATGAAAACAACTAATAAGCTCAGTTTGAGCTTATTATACTTAACAGTTATATAAGAAATGAAATAAGCAAAATGATTTAGCCAATTGGCTAATTAAGCTAATAAATAAGCAAATGCTAATTGAAATAAGCTAAGGAACTGAGAATAAGCTAATACAACAACTGAGAAAGCAAAATGAATTGGAAATAAGCACTACAAATTCCAAATAAGCACAAGCTTATCTGTTTGCACAGGACACTTATTTAGATATCTAGGTACTTTCTAGCTTATATTTAAGCACTTATATAAATTAGGAAATGAAAATAAAGACTGGCACTAACTAGTTAACCAGTTAAGCTATCCAAAAAGCTAAAAATCTAACTATGGTGTCCACTGGCAAGCTTGTGACAAGCTTTTGAAAAAACTAGTAAACACTGGTTACTCAGTGTACTATATGAAATGGGACAAATAAAAAGCAATGAGCAGTCCTATTAAATAAGCTAATAAGGTGAAAATAAGCTTTGGACTAGAGAGATAGCTAGGTGAGCTTCTTAAAAAACTAAAGTGCACAAGCTAGGTGTCACTAATAAGCTCTCGGAGAGCTTGTGAAATAGGCTAGCAACACTGTGCACAGGGCATGATTTTGAAAAAGTACTTAAAACAAGATTGAAAATAAGCAGTTTATAAGCTAAGTATAGATAAACTAATATTTTTCTAATAAAGTTGAGCAGCTAAACTTTAATATCCCAAAATATTATAAGCTAAAACTTGGTATTAAACACACACTAAAATTCGTAAGTTTATTCAAAAACTGCTATTAAGAAATTTTGACTTTTTAAATTATGAAGCAGTTTGACTTTTATGAACTTATGATCTATTCTACTTACTAATTATGATGTATTAAGATGAATTAAGACTAGATTAAGCTGAGTATACTAATTATGCACCAACATAAAGCATTTGAACTTGAAAATCCTTGACAGTTAACTGTCAAGGGATTGGATTTGGAGTTTTGACTTTTTATCAAATGAGCACTAGTTTTTCTTGGTTCTCTGAGTTACTATAACCTATTATGACATACCACAACCAAGAACTATGATTTGAACAATCTCTAACACAGTTAAACAAGTGGAACCAAACACCCCTATATGAAACTGTTTTGATGTTTTAAGCGCTAAAACAGATGTTTAAGCCAAGAAAGCTATTATCTAACTCACATTAACTATAATGGGACAATATTAAACTAAAATTAACATACTTTAAACATTTAAACTAAAAATTGCAAATTATGAGAAAACTGCTTACAATTTGAGTTCAAGCTTATAACAAAGAACCAAAGGCCAAATTACACTTCCTATAGCTTCCCAAGAAGCACTAAACCCAAGGCAATCCAATATCAACCTTGCTCCAGCTTCTTGATCTTCCTTTCCATGATTTTTGATTTTTCACTAATTTTTAGTATTTTTGGTAATTTTTGCTTTTTACTTCTAAACTAAGTTTTAAGGTTTCTAATAGCTTTATTAAGCTATCTAGGAGCTTATATTAGCTTATAAGTCCAAAGCAACATATAATAACAACTTTAAGCTAACATGAGATTTTTGAAATGAAAATTGCATAAACATGAAAGGAAACTGAAAACTTGAAATTGAGGTTTACAGAAGTTTTATTATACACTAAAAACATGAAATACAAAGCTTGAAAGCTAATTGATACACTGGAAAATTAAAATTAACTAAGTCGACACTACCTAAACTAAAATTACACTACTTCCTTGTTCTTCTCTGCTTCTTGTTCTTATTTATTGACCTCTTTTGAATCCTTGTCGACCTCTGATTAATTCCCACTTCATTCCAGCTCTTGGATACTACGAATTCATCACAACCATACACTTGTCATTTTGGCGCCAAAAGTCTTAAAGCAGGTTTTTAGCATTTAATGCTTCTTGGTGTTTGTGGAGGTGGAAGGGGAGTGGGTAGACAGCTGGGAGAGGTGGTAGACAGGTGGTGGTGAGGTGGAGAGGTGGGGAAAACCACTGGTTTTGGTTTTACAGGCTTGGTGAAGGAGATGAACAGTGTTCGTGGTTTTTGGCGGGCGTTGACTGGTTTGACCCGTTGGATATTAATAATAGCTGGGGGTTCACAATGGGGTATTTGGCAGGGCAAAATGAATGTGGACTGGCTCAAGGTGAGGGGTCAAGGTTGGGCTTGGGCTTATTTTTGGGTTGGATAATAATAAGGGTCCGGTTTGGATTTTTGGAATTAATAACACATAAGGACCATTTATGTAATTTAGCAAACTTGAGGGACCAAACCTGTCAAAATTCCAAAGTTATCAAAAGGACCAAACTTGACAAACTTTAATAGTACAAGGATAATATTTGATAATTTTCATTTTTTAAATATCCAAGGACTATTTTTGACAATTTTCAAACTTTAGGGACTAAAGTTGTCATTTTGCAATTTTAAATTTCAAGGACCAAGTTTGACAACTCAAGAATCCCTAGGGACTCTAAATAACATTTTTCATTATTTTGATTTACAAGGGACTAGTTTTGACAACTTTTGAATCCCATGGACCTTAAATGATATTTTGATTTATTTTGATTTTCCAGGGACTATTTTTGACAACTTTTGAAACTTGGGGGACTAAAACTGCCAATTATGCAAACTTGATACGTTTTTCACCTGATTTTGGTATTTTTGCATTTGAAACACATAAAACACTTATTTGTGATATTTTTATCATTTTGATGCATTTCTGAGTGTTTTCAGATGTTTTTGGCAGACTAAAAGGTATAAAAATGATGAGTATTTAGACACTCATCAATACCCAAACAACCCTGGTGTAGTCATCAACTACAGTAAGAAAGTACTTAATACCTTCTCTACTAGTAACCTTATATGGTCCCCACACATCTAAATGAACAAGATCACCCATATGTTTAGTTTTATGATTACTTAGAGGAAATGGTTCTCTTGTTTGTTTAGCTTTATGACATATCTCACAAGGTTCAGAACTAGTACTCTTAAGGTCTTTTAGTTTATTCTTAAGCACATTTAACACATGATCAGAGGGGTGTCCAAGTCTATTATGCCAAATACAATTTGACATAATACATCTCTCAATATTACTATTATTAACCCTTTTACCTTCATCTAGAAAATAAAGACCTCCTTTTTGACTACCAGTCCCCATCAGGAACCTTTGAGTTAAATCCTGAATTTTACAAATTTTATCATTAAAACTGACCACCACCTGATTATCTTTAGACAATTTATGAACAGACAACAAACACACATGATACCCAGGAACTACCAACACATCTTTTAAAACAAGATTATTTCCAAACTTAAAACTTCCAATTTGTTTAACTTGTGCAACAGTCCCATTGGAATGTGCAACTGTAAGATTTAAATGAGAAACATCCATGATATCATAAAGATGAGTGGCAGTAAAAGTGATATGTTGACTAGCTCCTGAGTCAATAATCCACCCAATATAAGTACTATAAGTACTTATATTAGAGTTAAAATTAAAAAATCTGCAGCTAAAGAAACTAATCACACAATTGGATGCAATAACAGTACCTGCAACACTAGCATGAGCCTTGCTAGTATCACCTGAATCACTAAGTAAAGCCATTAATCTATTATACTGATCTCTAGTAAGAGTATGAGTAGTACTCTTACTAGCATCAGTCTTATTATCAACCACATTATTAACATTCTCTTTTTTAACAAAACCAGGTGGATATCCAACTAATTCAAAACATCTGTCAATAGTATGACCAGTCATATTACAATGTTTGCAGACAAAATTTGACACCCTGCCAAACCTTTTGTTGTTATTAGTGTTCTTATTAGAATTCCAATTATTATTTTGATTATTACCAGTAAATGGCTTAGCAGCAAAGGCTGCAGCCCCATTTTTAACAGATTTATTAGCAACATGATTAACTCTGTGAGACTCATCTCTAGACAAAGTAGCAAAAGCAGACTTAACATCTGGTAAGGGATCAGTAGTGAGAATGAGACTTCTAACAGAGCTAAAGCTATCATCAAGACCCATAAGAAATTGCATCAGTCTTAAAAGATCTGAATGCTTTTTCAAAGTGGGGGCTGTTTCACAAATGCATGTAGGCAGATCAACAAGGGAGTCAAACTGCCTCCATAATGCATTAAACTCATGATAATACTCTGAAAGACTCATTCCAGATTGTGTTAAAGTATGTATTTTATGATGCAGATTATATATCACAGATCCATCCTCTTTGTTATAGGTTTCACTTAATTCATCCCACACAGATTTAGCATTCACAGAAAACACTTGACCTTTATAAAGATCTTGTGAAATACAACCAAGAATCCAAGACAAAACCACAGAATTACACCTATCCCACTGTGTCTGATATAGAGCATCAGTGGGATCTCTAACACACTTCCCATTAATAAAACCAAGTTTGTTTCTAGTATGCAAGGCTAACTGCACAGCAGCAGACCAGACCTTATAGTTCTCAGTACCTTCAAGTTTGAAAGTAATCAACTGAGCACCAATGTCTTGAGGGTGTAAATATAATGGGTCATATATATCCAATTTTAGTTCACTACTTCCCCCTTCAGTGTCCTTGCCCTTATTATCAGGACCATCAACCATAATGAATACCAGAAAGAGAAAAACAACAACAAAACAAGCAAACAACAGTATAACAGCAACACCTTATAACTCCTCAAACACAAATAACCACCAAACAGTTCCAATCAACACCAACAAATAAATCCCTTGATCTACACAACCACCACAATCCTAATCAACAAAAAACCTAAGAAAAAAACCTAAAGAAAGTGTGAGAGGTGTTACAACCACGCAAGCTTCCAAACCAAAATCCAATAACAAGGATCAAGAAGATCCACGGAACAAATACAGCACAGCGGAAAAACACCTGAAAACAAACACAAAACAATACAATTAGACAATGCAATTTAAAGAATACCAATCTGACACAAACAACAAACCCTAAAAATTATTTTAGGGTTTTTTTTTTTCAAGAACCTTGAAATAAGAATCAAAACCAGTCATATTATTGAAAAGAATCAAAACAAATTAACCTGAATTAGGGTTTGATACAGTAAACCCTAATTTGCAACAAACTTGATTAAAAAACCAAATTAACACACTTCGACTACTAATTAACTCACAAGATTGAAAAATCAAGAAGTAATTAGTGTAAAATACCACCAGGAACAAAAAACCCCAAAAATCAAGAAACCCTAATTTTTGAGAAAATCCAATTACCCTTCAGATCTAAAAGATCTGATAACAAGAAACCAATACCAATACTCAGAATCACAAGATCTATAAGAATAGATCAAAACCCCCAAATTTTAAGAAACCCTAGTTTATAAAAAACTTTACAATCTTTGAAAAATCACTTCGGTATAGAGAAACCTGGCTTTGATACCATGTAGAAATCTATAAAACCAAAGTAATTTCAACTACACAAAACTTGTTTTGATAGTGAACCCAGCCAACCACCCCTTGGCTCACTCTTATTATCAATCAAGATAATACCAGTTTACAATACAAAGAAAGATTTGATAAAACTATACACAAACTAGGGTTTCTTCTACTCAGGAACAGGCAGAGAGAAGAAAACGATTTCACACAGTTGATATTTTGAGTTATAAGAGTCAACACTAGTCTTCAGCTTTTATAGTCCTAAGAATATGAAGACTTCCTTTTTGATCCTCTATCTTTCAGACTTGACAACAATAGACCTTTTACTTTCTGAATATCTTTAATAATGCTTATCTTCAACACAATTAACTTGCATTCATAGATCAAATTAGTTGGAATGACAAAGAACTGGAGAAAATTTATGTTCCACAACCATTACATAAAAAACCAAAACCTCATAATCCAGTAACACGATCTATCAACATTAATTCACACATGTTAATTTTATATTCTTCTTATGACCCATCTTGGGCCAAGAGTTATATGTACATTTCTAGGCTTCTAGCTAGTTGATTCTAAAAAACCACATAAAGAGTTATATGATAAAAAAACACATAAAGAGAAACCAAAAACTAATGGAAGACGCAATCAATGGTAGGTTATCAAACGTAATTTGTTTTTGCTCAAATATCAAACGTAATTTTCATGTGAAACTCATCGGAATTTTGTCCGCCCATACAAATTTCCATAATCAAATGTGATGGTATCTAACGTTCATACCACATTCATCTCTGGTTTTTGCATGTGTATGAATTTGAAAGTTGAAAATTTTCAAATATACAATCTTTGTAAAAGACACAAATAGTATAAGACTAACTAATATAGTCAAATAGCAAGTTTCAATCATGTAAACAAGTTCTATTAAACAGATTTATACAATAAGTAGAGATGCGTAAAGGTCTATTTGTTTTTAAGCACATATCAATCATATGAACAAATCAATCATGTACATTTTGCCTGTCTTTTTCTCATACGAAATTACGGAATCAAATCGGAACTTTTTCTTTCCTTTAGTAGTATCCTAGAATCATCTTCATCACGAACACAATCACCGGCCACTTCGGCCACTTCCCATCACGCGCCATCTCCGCCACTGACCACATGCCATTTTCTCTCGCACCTACCTCCGAAAAACTCATGGTCCACTAAAGATATTTTGTGGATAAAAGGTCTAGGGTTCGAGTCTTAGCTTTTGTTTACTCCAGTTGGTGCCAACTGGGTCAGGAGAGTTGCCGGAGTTATTCCTTGTAAGGTGGACAATGGATGGTGCCAAAAGATATCCGGGGTCAAGGTATTCCCGCCATTCACACCTTTATTGTGGATATCTATCATATATGTCTTGCGGGAAAAGTTAAATACACAAATGCCATCAAAGTGAGGCGGACCCGATCAAAGTGAGGCGGTCGAGAAACATTTGACAAAGACGGGATGGGTTTGCTGATCCGAAAGGGTGTGGTGGACCGAGGAGTATAACTTATTTCCGTAAATATTATAAAGGTATATTTGTCAATACACACTATTTTTTTATACGAATCAAATTCGTTCGTGCAATTATCACTACCGAATTTCTAATCGCAACTCAAATACATTTTTTTAATCCATTTCTATTATGTATAGAAACGAATTACATGATTGAAATTTTTTAAAAACACTTGGGGTGCGTTTGGTTTGAACCTAATTAAGGAATGAGTATGGAAATGATATATGTTGTTGTTGGGTTCAGAAAATACCCAAACCCCTTAATCTAGGATTTGAATAGAAAATAGCCTAAGTACTCAATCCGTTAAACACAATCAGGTCGCTGAGTGCATAGCCACTCAGTGAGTCATCTTTAGGATACTCAGTACGAGGCAATGAAGAAGTCTCTCCACTCAGTAAGGCGGAACTTAAAGGGTGAAGACTGAGTCAAGAAGAAGATGATGGATTCAGTGAGTGATGACAATAACTCATTGAATCCCTAAGACTCCTCTCCAACTTCTTACACTGAAGACAAACTGAAGTAGAAGACTGAAGAAAAAGCGGGACAAGGCGGGATAAGTTTGAACTAAAGAAGAAGTCCTTATCATCATAAGTCAACTTTCCCTGAATGGCTAGCTTACAAGCTCAGTGTCATCACTGAAATATGGAAAGCAGCCTTGTCCTTTACTTAGAATAGTCTTTAAAGCAGAGACAAAATACATATGTATTTTGTCTTCTGTATGATGTCAGTTTTGTCACTTAGGATAGAGTTAAATCTCATACATGTATAAATAGCATAAGAGATGGAGTGAAAAGATTAAGCTTGTGAATTGTAAAAACACACACACACGCAAGCCATCTTTTCACTCCTCCAAATACAACCTAGTTCCTGAGATAGCTCAGTGAGCTCTAAGAGTTGTGCTCAGACTTAGCCTGAGCTTAGAGAGGAGTCACCCAACTTTGTCATTTCAATCCCAAGTAACGTATTCTTTGTTGATTTATTTCTAATTAGAATATTATGTTGAAAATTACTTAGTGTGTTTTCTTATGTTAATTTCAGTCATAGTTCACTATTAACTTGTTTTATGTATTTAAACTGTTTTAAACGATAGTGAACGGGGAACAACAAGTGGTATCAGAGCAAGGCTAATTATAAAACTCATTTTTAAGCCGCTCTAAAAGTTTTTAAATTAGGATCCTAAATGGCTGAAATTGATGTACCCCAACTAGTCGATAAAAAGGGTGGAGCTTATTCAGCTGTTGCCCCTAGACTTGAAGTTGGCAAATTCAACAAATGGAAAAAGCGAATGCTTTGCTATTTGATTGGGATGGAACCTTATTATATTAAGTGTATAAATGAAGGTCCATTTGTCTCAAAACTGCGAAGGGTTGCCCAAACTTGATGCTCAGTGGACCCAGGATGAAAGGAGAGTGGTCAACCAGGACCAAAGACTCAAAAGTATCATAATATCTTGTCTTCCCGACGATATTATGGAGTCTGTTATAAGCCGTAGTACAGCTAAGCAAACCTGGGATGACCTAGTTCATAGTCATGAAGGACCATCTGACACCAAGGAAAACAGGATAATGGACCTGAAACTTGAGTATAACACCTTCAGGGCTAAGGACTCAGAAACTCTCTCTCAAACTTACACCGGATACAAAACTCTTTTAAATGAACTTTCAAATGATGGTGTTAAGTTGTCCAAACATGAAATCAATGTTGGTTTTGTCAACAGTCTCCCGGAGAAGTGGTTGAATTTCTCTCAGGGACTTAGGAATGCTAATCATATCCAAAATCTTGAGCTTCCTGAAATTTATGGGAAATTTGTGTATGAGGAAAACCTCATCAACAGACGATACCCTGACTTAAAGAAGTCTCAAGAAGTCAAGAAGTCCCTGACCACCACCTCATCACCAATTTCAACTGCTTTCTTTTCTAACAATGTGGTTCAAGATTTCCAAGAAAACTCAGATGATGAGCCTGATGAGAGATCAAGTGAGGAGTACCTAAATGACCTGAATGCTGAATTTCAGGAAAGGGCACTCCTTGCTAACTCTCGAAGGTTTATAAAAAGAAACAAAGGTTTTTCAACTGCTAAAGAGTCATAAACTGCTAAAGCAACTGAAGACACTGAATGCTATAAGAGTCATAAAAGAGGCCATTTTGCAAAAGACTGTTTTTCAAAAACTACTTCTGAACCCTCTTACAAACCATCAGGATCTAATCAGTCTTCAGGCTTTAGCAAATTTCAACCAAAATTCTATCAGTCTCATCAAAATGTTCAAAACAAATCTGATCTTAACAAAACCATTGATTATGAAGCTAAGTATAAGAAAGCAAAATCTAAGCTTGCATTGCTTGAGGCCAGTCCCTCGAAACAACAAAAATGTTCAATCTATGCAGGGTAAAACAAGGGTCTCGTTCTTTGAAACCTTCGACGGGATGAAGAGCCGGTCTCATCTGATGATGAATTGGTGCATGTCAGTGCACTGATGGCCCTCTCAGAAGAGGACAAGCTTGCTGTTGGAAAGAATCTTGCCAGAAATGGAGAATGGGTCAACATCACAATGAAGAAGGTAAACATTTTACTTTCTATGGATGATGACTCTGATTTGTCTTACATGAATTATCTGAATGTAGACCTTAAGTTCGTAGAAGAGCAAAGACTGAATCTTTTTTCTAAGTACAACAAGTTAAGTTTTGAATTGAATAAGTGTAGGGATGAATTGCTTATTTTAAAACAAGCAAAGCTTGAGGCTGTCACTTTGCAAATTCAAAACACTGAACTAGTTAAAAGAAATCAGAATCTTCAAGATGAACTTAAAAGGGCAAATGATATTCTTAATAGTTGGATGCTAAGAATCCTGGGGTCTTTGATGCTGTAGGAGCCCCCAGTAGCAAGAAGAGAGTCATAGGTGAAGATCATCTCCCTGACCCTCTCAACAAAGACCAGTCTCCTAAGCCATTAGTGTCTGGTGGCATGATTACAAATATGTTGGCTGATCCCAATTCCAGTGATTGGATTGAACGGGTTAATCCTGAGAGTAAGCTTCCAAATTTTGATTCTGGAAGGATTCTTGAGCCTGAGAGCCAAGCTCTTAAGAGCATGCTAGGACTTCCTGAGATGACCAGTGGTACCGAACACATCTCTGATGCGAAGCGAATCTGAAACACCGCTTCCACCCCTGAAATCTCTTCAAGGTGCTGATCCAAGCTCTGAGCTTACTCCACTACAATTCAATCCTCATTCACCAAAAGAAAGGTCTGGACTTGGTAGAACCATCCTATAAAGACAAGCAAAACTAATCCAACAAGAGTCTACTCCTACTGAGACTTCAACATCCTCTGTCCCCACTGAAGTGACCAAATTCAGAATCGACCGAACTTGTGAGAAAGCTTACTGAAAAAATGGAATCCATTGAAAAGGCCCCTGAACCAATCAAGGAGACAAAGTCAGCTTCCTCCAGTTCCTCAAAGTCTAAGTCAACCTCCAAAACAAACAAAAGTGTGAGCTGTGTCATTACACCAGCCATACCACTGACAATTGTTATAGAATCCTTTTCTGCATGATCTGCAAAAAGGATGATCACAGGACTGCAGATCATCTACAGTGTGTCAGTCAAGCAAACTATACCAAAGTTGGTCATCGTGATGCTTCATCCTCCAAAAATGCTCCAAAGAATAGAGCAAAACCTTTTCCTCTGTGCCCTCACTGTGGGTTTAATGATCATCATCGGGATGATTGTCTCATGAACACATGCTGTGATATATGCGGTAATCCAGCTCATGATACATCCCAACATGACGGTGTCATTCATGCAAGGAGAAATTCCAAACAACCTAGAGTCACCGAGTCATCCTCAGCCTCTAAATGCAAAACCTGTGGTAGCACTGCACACAACCACGACCATGAGTCGATTTCAAATTTCAGAGAGACCTTGAGACCCAAGCCCACTAGTAAGTGGGTCACTAAGAGAAACTAATTCAGTTTACTACTTGTGCAGAGACATGCCAGGGAGCCTATTGGGCATCTAGACAGTGGATGCTCAAGAAGCATGACTGGTGTGAAGGAATATCCGCACAAGTATGTAAAGGAACCAGGACCCAAGGTAGTATTTGGTGATAACTCATCATGTCCCAATCTGAAGGTTATGGTTCAAGAACTGTAATGGAATATTTTTCTCTAGAATAGCCTATGTCAATGGTCTCAAATACAATCTCATCAGTGTCACTCAACTATGTGATGCTAAGTACATTGTACAATTCAATGATAAACAAGGTACCATTTTCAATGCCAATAAGGAAGTTGTGTTGATAGCTCCTAGGAGAGATGATGTTTATGTGCTAGACATGTCAACACTCTCCCAAGATGGAACGTATCTCTTTGCCAAAGCCACCAAACTATCAATTGGTGTGGCATAAAAGACTCTCACACTTAAACTTCAAAACCTCAACAACTTGGCAAAACAAAACAAGGTCCTTGGCTTACCATCACCGGTTTTTGCAAAAGACAAACCATGCTCTGCCTGTGAAAAGGGTAAACACCACAGAGCATCATTCAAAACCAAACAAAATTTCTCCATCAAAGTCGCCTTCATCTCCTCGCACATGGATCTCTTTGGACCTCCCCGATCAATCCAAAGATGAGAAGTATACCCTTGTAATTGTTGATGATTTCTCAAGATATACCTGCGTATATTTTCTTTCCAAAAAGAGTCAGACAGTTGATACAATAATGTCATTCATCAGGAAGATTGAAAACCGTAATGACATTACTTAATAAACAAATCAAAACCGACAATGGTACTGAGTTCGAAATCAAGAGCTTGAGAGTTTCGTGATGAAAAGGAATTTCTCAAACTTTCTCATCTCCATATACCCCTGAACAAAATGGGGTTGCTGAAAGGAAAACAGAACTCTCATTGAGGCTGCTAGAACCATGTTAAATGGCTCAGCTCTCAAAGCATTTCGATCAAGCAGTCAAAACTGTCTGTTACACTCAAAACAGGTCAATCATTGTCAAAAGACATAACAAAACCCCATATGAGATCTTCAAAGGTAGACTTCCCGACATCGCCTATTTTCATGTATTTGGATGTCCTGTGTTCATTCATAACCACATGGATCATCTAGGCAAGTTTGATGCAAAAGCTGATGATGGATACTTCTTAGGCTACTCACTGATCTCCAAAGCCTTCAGTGGTCTTTAACACAAGGAGACAACAAATTGAGGAAACCTTTCATGTCACCTTTGATGAAAGTTCAGAAAGCATCAGGTTCACTAATACCTCAGTGGAGGAAATAGGAATTGGTAACTCATCAAGATATCCTCCGATGAGTTCACCATGAATTCAATTCCTCATACCAAGCTGATACTGACATCTCATATTATGTCTTACCTCACAACCTACCCCAACCAATAATCAGTGAATTCATTGATAATCTATCACCCCAGGGATAGGTAACATCAACCAACTATTCAGGATCCCGTGATTCATGAAACCCAACCGAATCAGGACATCATAACAGATGCTCAAAATGAATCTGTTGCTCCTGTAACCAATCTCACTCCAGAACTTCCAGTGACCTCATCAAACTCAAATCCTAGACCACAAAGTAAGTGGACAAGATCTCGTGATATTGAGCTCGTAAACATCATTGGTGAACCCACGAGGGCATGCTCACCGAAGCATGGCCGCTAATCTAACTGCAGCTTCACCCAATGAATGTCTATATGCTGATTACCTATCAGATATAGAACCCAAAAGTGTCACTGAGGCTCTAAAATACCCAAGCCGGGTTCAGGCTATGCAAGAAGAACTGCAACAGTTTGATAAAAACAAGGTCATGACCTTGATCAAATGTCCTCGGGATGTAGTAGTCATAGGAATGAAGTGGGTTTTCATAAACAAAACTGATGAAAACGGCACTGTCATTAAAAACAAAGCCGACGGTAGCCAAAGGTTACAGACAACAAGAAGGCATTGACTATGATGAGACATTTGCTCCTGTTGCAAGAATGGAAGCCATCGGATCTTCCTTGCATATGCAACATACATGAACTTTCTACCAAATGGATGTTAAAAGTGCATTCTTAAATGGTGATCTCAAGGAAGATGTGTATGTTCAAAGAACCTCGCTTTGAGTAGTGAATTCCCTGACTATGTTCAGAAGCTTGACAAAAGCCCTCTATGGACTTAAACAAGCTCCCGTGGCATGGTACGAAACTCTCTCAGCCTTCCGATACAAAATAAGTTTGTCAGAGGAAAGATAGACAACACACTGTTTGTCTATAGAACCCAACAGGATGTGATACTAGTCCAAGTGTATGTTGATGATATCATCTTTGGCTCAACAAACTACAAACTTTGCAAACAGTTTGAAAAACTAATGACAAAGAAGTTTGAAATGAGCATGATGGGGAACTTACATACTTTCTTGGACTACAAATCAGGCAAACTGATAAAGGAATATCCATCACCAAGAGAAATACACCAAAAATCTCTTGAAGAAATATGAGATATTTGACTATGCCTCAGTGAAGACACCAATGGTCCCACCTAACAACCTTGGACCAGATCTCACTGGCAAATCACCAATCAAACTCATTTCAGAGGGATTGTTGGATCATGATGTATCTAACCGCTACTAGACCGCACATACAATTTTCAGTTGCTTTAATAGCAAGATATCACCAATCCTAAAGAATCTCACCTCTCAGCCAGAGAATACTCTAGTACTCAAGGGAACCCCAAGCCTTGGACTCTATTATCCAAAATGCTCGTGGTTTGATCTCAAGGGTTACTCGATTCTGATTATGCCGGTGCAACATGGACGTAAAAAAGTACCTCGGGTCCTGTCAATTTCTTGGAAAAACTGGTATGTTGGCGTGCAAAGAAGCAACAATCAAGGTTATGTCCTCACCAGGCTGAATATGTAGCTGCAGCAGGATGTTGTGCCAATGTATTATAGATGAAAAGTCAACTCGCTGACTACGACATCCATTACAAAACGGTGCCCATCTTCTGTGATAACACTAGTGCAATTGCAATCTCCAACAACCCTGTCCTCCACCAAAGAACCAAACACATTGATATCGGATATCACTTCATCAGGGATCACATAATGAAAGGAGACATAGAACTTCATTTCATCCCTATGAATATCAACTAGCCGATATCTTCACCAAACCCTTGATGAACCCACCTTCGAGATCAGCGAAGAATTGGGAATGCTTGACATTGAAAGTCAAGTATCTCAAAACCAATATCGAAGTTCTCTGAAATGGTTCATCCTCCCTGACACCCAAAATAAACCTCTCACTGAATGAGTAAGACTCATTCAGGGTCCTGACACTTGACAAAGAGCATTGAATAAGTAACTAAATGATCCAAGTATCGCTTACTTTAATGTTCTAGGTTGGTAACTATGCCAATTTAATAAAGGAATATATGTCTCTTTGTCTTCCTGTCATCCCACTTGGCATTTAATGCCTCTCACAAAAATATCAAATTGATATTTTATCTCTGCAAAAAGTGCACTTTTATGCAGTAATCGCAATC
The DNA here is from genome assembly GCA_910596185.1 of Chrysanthemum makinoi. Lineage (NCBI taxonomy): Eukaryota > Viridiplantae > Streptophyta > Magnoliopsida > Asterales > Asteraceae > Chrysanthemum > Chrysanthemum makinoi. Next base: position 41,236,016 of record OU343223.1, read on the forward strand.
GCTATTCCCTTGAAAACGGGATTTTGTTGCGGGTAATGGAGTGGTAGCATTAAATGTGGAAATTCAAACGCCTTTCAAAAACCAACTCTTAATATTCCAATTTGGGCACAGAACACCCCTCTTATCACTCAATAAATACCCTCTTCAAACACAAACAAACACACACAAATCTTTTCTCGCAACAAAACTCATCAAAATCATTTCAAAAAAAAAACATTTGTGTGCTCAAAAACTCTTTAAACCCCTTTTGGAAAACCCTTCTTGTAAACATTTACAAAAGTTTTTCATCACAAACTTGAAGAGATCTAAATACTTTGATTGTTCTAGTCAAAACATTTCTTATATCCTAAAATCTTTGTTAATGGAAATGGCTAGAACGCAATCTCTCAGTTGCTTCTGGAATTCAGGGTAGGGATCTCTACTAATGTTGAATTTAAAACAAATAATGTCATAGGAAATTTTGAATATCCCGAAAATGTCCCAACCTATAAAGACATTATAAATTTTTATTCAACTGCCCACTCAAAACGGCCTTTGTAAAATGTCCTCAAGAGTGTACCCAAACTACCTCGAGGAGTTTTGGGCTACAGCTAGAGCCTTTGACCCGACACCTTCTACTGATGAGAATAACCTTAGACCTCTCGTATCTCATCGGTTCGCCTTAATGGGGAAACAATACACCCTGGATTACAAAACATTTTGCACTACAACAGGGTTAGATTATAACAAAGGCGTTTATGTCGCCCATCTTGAACCTCCACGGTAAGGATGGGTTAAAACAAATCGTTTAGATCCAACTTTTGGACAAGACCCCAACTAAAAGCTCATTCCCGTGGCTCGGAGGATCCTCTTCACTTTTGTGATTCGTGTCCTCTCAAGGGAACCACTCATCCACGAACAAGTTAACTCTATTCACCGATGATGGCATACCGCTTGATGAATGGGGTCACTTGTCGACATAGGGGAGATCATTTACGTGATTCAGAATGAAGCTACGAGCAAAACTAGGACGGCGCATGTTTTGTATCCTAGGTTTGTCTCTTTGTGCTCGCAATCGTTATCGGGTTCAAATTATACCGTGATGAAAAATTTGGAAATTTACCTCGCATCCCGAGCCCTTCAAATTTTCAAAAGGACCCATCCCTAAAGCTCCCATTGAATTGACGGCCCACATGATTCCGTAAACAATCAAAGTGGATCGTGTCTCCAAACCCCGCCCTAAAAGAAAAAGGGGAAGTCTCGGTGGGACTAAGACCAAACCAAAGTCTCGGGCCCGAGGCTTCAGGAGCAATGTACGCCTTAAGAGGCACAAAAAGCCCGTGACCAAAAAGACACCCACTGACACTGGAAACAATCACCCCAAGGACAACGAAGGACACCGATACATCATAGTCGCCAGTTCCTTGGTCACACCTACTCCTCAAGATCCAAAGGGAAACATACAACCCGCCGGTAGGGGAGCCTTCCACAACGCCCGAGGATGACATTAGCACATCACGCCTTTTGTCCGAGGGGCACCTTGATCGATCCCAAAGACTCGAGGGAACCAAACAACCCACGATAGGGATATAACAATCATCGATTCCGCTAAAGGCACTGGAAAAGCCCACCGGTGTCTCGTGGGATCACTAGGGGACAAAGACTGAGAGGAAAGAAACAACCCACCGATATGGAACCCACGCCAATCCCGACTCCGAGAAGACACCGGAAAATCCCACCGTTCCAGGGTCAACGGGGACAAAGACTTAGAGGGATTAATACCACCACGATATGGAACCCATCACCCACCCCTGCTTAACCGTGGTGATGTAATCGAATACTTTTCTCGATGATGAACAAGTCGACAAAGTGATCAAATTTTATCGCCAGAGAAGAAGTGGACGCCGAGGTTCAAGCCGCAAAGAATCTCACCGATCCACGGAGCACAATGAGTCACCATTAGTACCAAACTCATGACTCAAATTCTCTTCATCCAAAGACCGATGAATTTGAAAGATTTGATAATGTTCTCCCACTTCATCGAAAGGCGCCTTGTTCGAGTGGATCACCAAGGCTTCAATAAGACTATACTTTGGGGTCACCAAACAATGTGGGAACAACATACAGGTCAGCCGCAAGCTATGCGCGATCTAAAGGCCGAGGTACAAGGCTTTGATGAAAATGTTCATGAGCACAGAGATCTGATGTATGACAACCTTCACCATTGCGGATGACAACTTACAATTCCTCGTGCACCTTCGTGAGTGTAGGTACAAAGATTGATGAAATCAAGGAATCACAAAGAAGACCAGACTCACTCAGCTAAAGCACTAAAGGCTGCGAGGTGTACTTGCAACAATCTCAAGCCTCAATCCGAATCCGCCAATCTACTCTAATCTACACACGCTCAGTGGTCTTCCATCTCAGCTCTTCTTCAAGCTACATTGGACTCATTGAATACACAGTGGCTACATTGGCTCGAGCATCCTCATCTCGCCCGAATCTTGGCCCGTAATGATCAGCTCTTGAAATTTCACAAGCTAATTTGGAATCAAAAGTCACCGGTATTCAAACCGACACCTCGATACATGAAGGAAATGATCATCGAGATTTATCAAGCCTTCAAGGGTCAAGCGCTCTCGGCCCCCTCAAGCACCAACACCAACTCTTGCCCTCACCGGCCTTCGACAAATAAATTGAGGGAGAATATTGTCAAGAAACTCCTCTTCACACCGGTGGGGCGAGCCAATCATCATCAGCTCTCAGAGTTCACATCAACATCACTACCACCAAAGCAACTCCTATCTCATCCAGAATCCGACCAGACAAGGGTAAAGGAATCACAAATAATGGTGTCATATCAAAGCAAACATAAATATCCAAAAGAAGTCTTAACATAAATACGGAATAATTCAAGTCAACATGACTTCAATACATAGGTCCCAATGGAAAATAAACTCCAACAAAATATCTGTAATAATGAAGTCTTAAATGGCATCATAAGATCAAAGCTAAAAATCTCTAAGGTAAGTCCATTCATGCACTCATCCCAAAGCAAAACCCAGCTTAATGCTTAGATACCGCCATGAAGAAAAGAAATGCGGCCGAGCTTCAAAAGCTGAGTTGACGGATATACAAGCAAAGTTAATACGTAAACGATATCGGATAATGAAATATAATGAACGAAAATAGCAAAATCATAATCATTTTGAGTATAAATCAATTAACGAATTAAGATTATAGTTAACTACCACGAGCCCGTAAACAAATATCGATCATAATCATATTCACGAAGGCAACATTTGTAGGGAGACCTACCAGAGTTATGAAGGACGCATGCACGCATCATCAATCATCGATAACAGATAACATATAACATGTATAATGATAACAGATCTAGGATGCATCCATACATGTGACCCTAGATTTATATGGTCATATAACATAACTTGAGCTCATAATGTATAATGTGATAAGGGACGTGGCGTAACATCACTCTTACTAGAGTCATATCGAGGTGCATCATCGACACTGGACATGGAACCCCCATGACTAGTGAAATATTTGGCTCAGGTGTCAAACTAACTTAGGTCAAACAGATTGTCATAAATGACACATATCATAATTCATCATAAAGGTCAAACAGATTTACAAATCGGAGTTTTCATATCATAAGTTCAAAATCAGATGTTTCACAATTCAAAAATCAGAGTTCAGATAAGCAACAGCTCAAACAAACAGAATGGGGTTCATAGCAAAGGCTTAGGAAACCCTAATATAAAAGCTAACTAAAACAAAACGTTATAAGGAACCTTTACCTAAAAAGGTCAATATCAGCCTTTATTCCAAAGCAAATGACCAAAAAGCAAAATACTGGAAAGCAAAGGATTACTCCTTCTTCACATAACCTATACACATTAACGGTCGTACATGTTATTTATGATTCCATAATTGTCGAATTGATCTTTTAATATTTGGTGTTTATACTTAGTGTATTCAAAGGATCTTATACTTTAGAGATTTATGATTAAATGAGACTTAAGTGTTTTATAACAAATATTGTAGATTAAGGTTCATTATGTCATTTATTAAAGTTTTAGGGTTAAATGTGAAAATAGTTTAAAAGTCATAACTCACACATGAAATAATTAATTAATATAATTAGCTTCAAACCCTAATCGACTCTCATTTATGTTCTAGGGTTTTCTCATTCTTTTAATATCACATCAATGTGCATTTACTTTATCACATACGTCATTTAATGACTCATTACTCTTGTTTATTTACTCAACACATTCATGTCTTAACCATAAGTTACTTATACACATATTATACGTCAACTTTTATACCCATGCACGTTTATGATTTCTTGTGACAACCAAAGTTACTTATTATCCGGATTAGACACATCGACACACACATGCACAATAGTTTAGACTAGATATGACCACGTACTATGTTTACATATCGACAAGCTCACTTGACTTATAAAACACACGCATGATACACGGTTCACACATCAATCTAGGGTTTAGGTTTTACATGACATTTTCTTATTAAACACACGTTCAAAACCCTCACATGGTTTGGCTTGTATTATAGGGTTCGGCCTCCATGTTTTTACGCAAACCTTAACTCTCTACATACTTTACATATTCAAGTTTACATGTTTATACCTTGGCTGAATTACATATACATGGTTCGGTTATATATATATGTGGTTCGGTTCTTTATCTCGACATACCTATGATCCGATTCAAATATACGTAATACATTACATGTTCTCTTAACGTTACAAGGTTCAATTCATATGGTTTGTCTTTGTTGGTTTCATTTCTACTTCGACACAAAAGAAAAACAGCTCTAAATAAAACAAACATGATACAATATATATTAACGTATGGTGTAACAAAGGAAGACGAGAAAACATGTTATACCTTAGCTCGTTGAAACAAAAGTCTCGACACCAAAGGTTAGGGTTCGGCCGAATGGAACAAGGAAAGAAAATAAGAGGCAAACAAAACTAGGGTTTCAATTTTGTGTAAATGTATTGTATTTATAGGGAAACAAATAGGTTAGTCTTGAGGTGGTGTGGGCTTCGACCTGGGTCTAACCGAACACACAAACCAGCATCATAGGGCTCTCGGCTTGAGTCCATCCCAACAAAACAAACACGCCCAAGTTGTTTACGCTGAGACGTTAAATATTTCGGCGCCAGCATATGTCGCATCACGCATACATATTAGTTAAGTTTTAATAATTCATAAGTTAACTTTTAACTTCGTTAAATGATTATAAACGTATTTTACGTATTTTATAAATTTCGATTTCAAGGGTATTTTAGTCTTTATTTATGTTTTAGATTTTCGTGTTTTTACAACTCTTCCCTCTAAAAGAAGAATTTCCGCCCTCGAAAATTGAAATGAAACTAAAACGAAAACGAAATGAGAACATACCAAACTATTCAAAGAAATGAGGATAACTAGCTCGCATCGACTCATCGGTTTCCCAAGTAGCCTCACGCCGGTGATTTTTCCAAAGAATCTTAACGAACGGGATGACTTTGTTTCTCATGACTCTTTCTTGCCTTTCTAAAATAGCTTCCCGGTTCTTCGATAAAGACATATCGGATGAATTTGATCAAACGGATAAAGCAACGTAACGGATGATAGTTGTATCCCCTTAGGATAGATACATGGAAAACATCATGAACATGCGATAACGGAGGAAGTGCTAACCGATACCTAGAAACTTCCCTATACGCTCCAAAATTTCAAACGGGCCGATGAATCGGGATCGAAGTTTGCCCTTGATTCCAAAACGTTTCACACCTCTAAACGGCGAAACTTTTAGAAATACACGATCTCCAACCCGAAACTCTAAATCACGACGATGCTTGTCGGCATAACTTTTCCCGACGAGACCTAGCCTCTTCGGCTTTTCTCTAGCAATAGCTACTTTCTCATCGATCTCAATCATTTCTAGACCTTCAATTAAACGTTCACCTACTTCATCCCAACAAGTAGGTGATCTACATTTCCTCCCATAAAGAAGTTCAAAGCGGTCTCGCCTTAATGCTAGCATGCCAACCGTTGTTGTATGCAAACTCTACTAAGCACAAATATTCATCCCGGTACTGAGTCCATTCTAAAGCACAAGCCCTTAGCATGTCCTCTAAGGTCCGAATAGTCCTCTCGACTAACCATCCGTTTTGAGGATGAAATCGTACTAAAATTAAGTCGAGTACCCCAAGCTTTTGCAAACCTTTCCAAAAACGGGAAGTAAAACGCGGATCTCTGTCAGACACAATAGATGCCGGAGTACCATGAAGCCTAACGATCTCTTGTTGAAAAATTTCCGCCAATCTACCAATACCATAATCCTTTCTAATTGGTAAGAATGAGCAGATTTGGTTAGTCGATCAACAACTACCCAAATCGCATCATGCTTCTTCCGAGTAAAGAGGTAGCCCGCTTACTAAATCCATAGATATCTTATCCCACTTCCATGTTGGAATATCCAATGGCCGTAATGTTCCACTAGCCCTTTGATGTTCAATCTTAACCCGCCGACAAATCATACACTTCGATACAAACGCCGCCACATCTTGCTTTATACCATTCCACCAAAAGTATCGCTTTTAAATCCCTATACATCTTGGTAGAACCAGGATGGATAGTGAAAGGAGAACTATGAGCTTCACCATAACTTTCTCAAGTACCGAATCATTCAGGAACACAAAGCCTATCTCCATACCATACTATTCCGCCATAATCAACCTTAAACTCCGCCTCCGCTTACCTTCTTCAACATTTTATGCGCCATGGCCCACAAAATTTCACCATCATCTTTCTCGAGCTTAACTTTAATTTGCGATATAGGTTTGACTCACCTTCATACTAGCCCGATCCATTAAAACCTCGCATACACAACTCAACATCCAAACGCTCTAAGCCATGAAGAATCCTAGGTTCAATCTCAATACTTGCAAGAATGCCCGATTTCGTTAAGTCGAATGACTTCATTAGCCTTACCTGATGTATACAATATTGGTGTCATAATCCTTAAGAAGTTCTAACCATCTTCTTTGTCTCATGTTAAGTTCTTTTCGGAGTGAAAATATACTAGAGACTCTTATGGTCGGTGAAAATATCACACGTCTCTCCATACAAGTAATGTCTCCGGATCTTCAACGCTAACACCACCGCAGCCTAACTCAAGGTCATGAGTTGGGTAATTCTCCTCATAAGGTTTGATTGTCTTGTCTGAAGCATAAGCTATTACCTTTCCATGTTGCATCAAAACACAGTCCAATCCTTTCTTAGATGCATCATCAGATATTTGAAATCCTCCGAGAACCTGATGGAAGAGTCAAAATAGGAGCGAACACCAATCTCCGCGTTTCAACTCTTCAAAACTCTCTTCGTTCATCCGTCCATACAAACTTTTCTCCTTTTCTCATCGGTTGGTTAAGGGCAAAGCTAAACGAGAGAAAACCTTCAACAAAGCGTCGGTAGTAACCAAAGCCAAGTCCTAGAAAACTCCTAACCTCAGTCATCGTCATGGAGTCTCGCCATTTAGTGATAGCCTCAACTTTAGACGGATCCATGGTGATACCATCGACATATACAATATGACCAAGGAAAGCGACTTGTTTTAACCGTAACTCACACCGAAAATTTGCCGTAACAACTTCTTCTCCTCAATCTCCAAAACTATCCCAGATGTTGTTCATGCTCTTCTTCAGACTTAGAGTAAACCAAAATGTCGTCGATGAAAACGATAACAAACTTGTCGAGGAACTCATGGAAAACACGATTCATTAGGTCCATAAACACAAAGAAAGATTTGTCAAAACCAAAAGGCATAACGAGGAATTCATAATGACCATATCCGGCACGAACGCGGTCTTAGGAACATCTTGCTCCCTCACACGAGGCGTGGTGATAACCGTATCTGAATCAATCTTGAAAAGAACTTAGCTCTTTGCAGTTGATCAAACAAATCATCAATACGCGGCAGAGGATAACGGTTACTAATGGTAATACGATTGAGTTCACGATAGTCGATACATAAACGCATGCTTCCATCCTTTTTCTTCACAAACAAAACAGGTGCACCCCATGGAGAAACACTGGGTCAAATGAATCCATTCTATCATCTCTTGTACTTGCGCTTCCTTTAATTCCTTCCGCCTACAGCGCCTATACGATACGAGACCTTCAAATCGGTTCAAAGACTGTGAATTAACTCAATGCTAAACTCAACTTCTCTAGGCTGGGGAATGGAAGTTCATCTAGGGAAAAAACGCCGGTGAATTCACAAACAACGAAAGATTTTCAATGTTAGGACTCTCCAAAGATGTGTCCCCATTACAGCATCGAAAACCTTGGCACCCATGAGCAATCATGGCCCGTGCCTTCATAGTAAATAAATTTAACTGATTTGAGGGGTTGAGAACCATAATAAACAAATTCGGATGTTTTATGTCTCCAAAGATCACAGAGTTCTAGCATAGCGACGATGGAAGCTCTATTATAAGCCAACCAATCCATGCCTAGAATGATATCAAAGTCGACCATATCGAGAGGATACTGATTTGCAAGAATTAATACGATCATCAAAACGAAGAGGGCACTTAACGTATTTATGATCAATGATCATGTGGTTTTCATAGGCGTAGATATCGATAAGTGATTTGCTAATGGTTTGGGAGTCATATTAAGTTTCTTAGCAAATGTGACAGATATAATGGAGTGTGTGGCACCGGTATCAAATAAAACGAAGACAGCAAAATCATCAATGAAAAGAGTGCCGTAATGGTGCTCCGGCGTTCCGCGATTTCGAGTAGTAGCATAAACACGCCCAGGTAGTAGGCTGGCGGCTTGATGTAGTTTCCGTGAATCACCGGGTTCTTCTGTGGCAATCCTGATCTTGTGAGTAAAGTGGAACCACAAGAGAAACATCCACCGGTGGCCTTGAAACACGGTCCCGGATGAGCCTTTCCACAAGTAGTACTGTGATAGGTGGGGAGGCAAAACTTCAGTCAATTGCTTTGTCGCCATGAAGATCTCAGTAGCACCCACCCGGATATGATCCTCGAAATGACCGATCCCTGTTGCTAACGCCGGGTTGTTGTTACCTTGATTGACCTATTTGATCATTTCCATTCTTGCCGAAATGGGCTACGCTAACCTCGACTCGATACCATAAATTGTAACGCTCTCGAATCTCGGCGAAGGGTAAAGGAATCAAAAATAACGGTGTCATATCAAAGCAAACATAAATATCCAAAAGAAGTCTTAACATAAATACTGATTTTAATAATTCAAGTCAGCATGACTTCAATACATAGGTCCCAAAGAAAAATAAACTCCAATAAAATATCTGTAATAATGAAGTCTTAAATGGCATCATAAGATCAAAGCTAAAAATCTCTAAGGTAAGTCCACTCATGCACTCATCCCAAAGCAAACCCAACTTAATGCTTAGATACCGCGAAGAAAAAGAAATGCGCCGAAGCTTCAAAAGCTCTGAACGTGATATACAAGCAAAGTTTAATACTTAAACGATATCGGATACTAAAATATAATGAACGAAAAATAGCAAAATCATAATCATTTTCGCAGTATAAATCAATTAATCTAATTAAGTTTATAGTTAACTACCACGAGCCCGTAAAACAAATATCGATCATAATCATATTCACGTAAGGCAACATTTGTAGGGGAGACCTACCAGTTACGGCGACGCATGCACGCAAAGATCAATCATCGATAACGTATAACATATAACAGATAACAGATAACAAGATCTAGGATGCATCCATATGCCTGCACGCATGATATTGGTCATATAACATAACTTGAGCTCATAATGTATAACAGATAAGGGACGTGGCGTAACATCACTCTACCGCCTCTAGAGTCATATCGAGGTGCATCATGACACCGGACATGGAACCCCCATGACTAGTGAAATATTGGCTCGGTGTCAAACTAACTTAGGTCAAACAGATTGTCATAAATGACACAGATCATAATTCATCATAAAGGTCAAACAGATTTACAAATCGGAGTTTTCATATCATAAGTTCAAAATCGATGTTTCATAATAATTCAAAATCGAGTTCGATAAGCAAATAACAAACAAAATGAATGGGGTTCATAGCAAAGGCTTAGGAAACCCTAATATAAAAGCTAACTAAAAGAAAACATTATAAGAAACCTTTACTGAAAAGGTCAGAATATTTGTACCTTATTCCAAAGCAAATGACCAAAAAGCAAAAATACGGAAAGCAAAGGATTACTCCTTCTTCACATAACCTATACACATTAACGGTCGTACATGTTATTTATGATTCCATAATTTTCGAATTGATCTTTTAATATTTGGTGTTTATACTTAGTGTATTCAGTGATCTTAATACTTTAGAGATTTATGATTAAATGAGACTTAAGTGTTTTATAACAAATATTGTAGATTAAGGTTCATTATGTCATTTATTAAAGTTTTAGGGTTAAATGTGAAAATAGTTTAAAAGTCATAACTCACACATGAAATAACGAATTAATATAATTAGCTTCAAACCCTAATCGACTCTCATTTATGTTCTAGGGTTTTCTCATTCTTTTAATATCACATCAATGTGCATTTACTTTATCTCATACGCCATTTAATGACTCATTACTCTTGTTTATTTACTCAACACATTCATGTCTTAACCATAATGCTACTTATACACATATTATATGCCAACTTTATACCCATGCACGCGTTTATGATTTTTGTGACAACCAAAGTTACTTATTATCCGGATTAGACACATCGGCACACACATGCACAATAGTTTAGACTAGATATGACCACGCATTATATGTTTTACATATCGACAAGCTCACTTGACTTATAAAACACACGCATGATACACGGTTCACACATCAATCTAGGGTTTAGGTTTTACATGACATTTTCTTATTAAACACACGTTCAAAACCCTCACATGGTTTGGCTTGTATTATAGGGTTCGGCCTCCATGTTTTTACGCAAACCTTAACTCTCTACATACTTTACATATTCAAGTTTACATGTTTATACCTTGGCTGAATTACATATACATGGTTCGGTTATATATATATGTGGTTCGGTTCTTTATCTCGACATACCTATGATCCGATTCAAATATACGTAATACATTACATGTTCTCTTAACGCTAACAAGGTTCAATTCATATGATTTGTCTTTGTTGGTTTCATACGGCTCGACACAAAAGAAAACACAAGCTCGACTAAAACAAACATGATACAATATATATTAACGTATGGTGTAACAAAGGAAGACGAGAAAACATGTTATACCTTAGCTCGTTGAAACAAAAGTCTCGACACCAAAGGTTAGGTTCTACCTAATGGAACAAGGAAAGAAAAGAAGAGGCAAACAAAACTAGGGTTTCAATTTTGTGTAAATGTATTGTATTTATAGGGAAAACAAATAGGTTAGTCTTGAGGTGGTGTGGGCTTCGACTGGTCTAACCGAACACACAAACCCACGCCCATAGGCTCTCGCTTGAGTCCATCCAACAAAACAAACACGCCCAAGTTGTTTACGCGAGACGTTAAATATTTCGTCATTGCGTATGTCGATCACGCACACATATTAGTTAAGTTTTAATTATTCATAAGTTAACTTTTAACTTCGTTAAATGATTATAAACGATTTTACGATTTTATAAATTTCATTTCAAGGGTATTTTAGTCTTTATTTATGTTTTAGATTTTCGTGTTTTACAACTCTTCCCTCTAAAGAAGAATTTTCGCCCTCGAAATTGAAATGAAAACTAAACGAAACTACGAAATGAGAACATACCAAACTATTCAAAGAAATGAGGATAACTAGCTCGCATCGACTCTCGGTTTCCCAAGTAGCCTCACACGCTCCGGTGATTTTTCCAAAGAATCTTAACGAACGGGATGACTTTGTTTCTCATGACTCTTTCTTGCCTTTCTAAAATAGCTTCCGTTCTTGATAAAGACATATCGGACCGAATTTGATCAAACGGATAAGAAGCAACGTGTAACGGATGATAGTTGTATCCCCTTAGGAGAGATACATGGAAAACATCATGAACATGCGATAACCGAAGGAAGTGCTAACCGATTTACTGAAACTTCCCCTATACGCTCCAAAATTTCAAACGGACCGATGAATCGAGGACTGAGTTTGCCCTTGATTCCAAAACGCTTCACACCTCTAAACGGCGAAACTTTTAGAAATACACGATCTCCAACCCGAAACTCTAAATCACGACGATGCTTGTCGGCATAACTTTTCAGACGAGACCTAGCCTCCTTCAGCTTTTCTCTAGCAATAGCTACTTTCTCATTATTGATCTCAATCATTTCCGGACCTTCATTAAACGTTCACCTACTTCATCCCAACAAGTAGGTGATCTACATTTCCTCCCATAAAGAAGTTCAAACGGTCGCTTTAATGCTAGCATGCCAACCGTTGTTGTATGCAAACTCTACTAAGCACAATATTCATCCCAAATTGCCATCCATTCTAAAGCACAAGCCCTTAGCATGTCCTCTAAGGTCTGAATAGTCTTCTCCGAGACCCACCATCTGTTTGAGGATGAAATGTCATGTACTAAAATTAAGTCGAAGTACCCCAAGCTTTTGCAAACCTTTCCGTAAACGGGAAGTAAAACGCGATCTACTCAATGGACACAATAGATGCCGGAGTACCATGAAGCCTAACGATCTCTTGCTGAAAATTTCCGCCAATCTACCAATACCATAATCCTTTCTAATTGGTAAGAAATGAGAAGATTTGGTTAGTCGATCAACAACTACCCAAATCGCATCATGCTTCTTCCGAAAAGAGGTAGCCCAGCTTACTAAATCCATAGATATCTTATCCCACTTCCATGTTGGAATATCCAATGGTCGCTAATCACCACCAGCCCTTTGATGTTCAATCTTAACCTCACGACAAATCATACACTTCGATACAAACGTCAGCCACATCTTGCTTCATACCATTCCACCAAAAGTATCTGTTCAAATCCCTATACATCTTGGTAGAACCAGGATGGATAGTGAAAGGAGAACTATGAGCTTCACCATAACTTTCTGGAAGTACCAATCATTGGGAACACAAAGCCTATCTCCATACCATACTATTCCGTCATTATCAACCTTAAACTCCGTCTGCTTACCTTCTTCAACATTTTAGCGCCATGGCCCACAGCCACCATCATCTTTCTCGAAGCTTCTTTAATTTGCAGATAAGGTTCGACTCCACCTTCATACTAGCCCAAGATCCATCAAAACCTCGCATAACAACAACTCAACATCCAAACGCTTCTAAGTCACGTAAGAATCCTAGGTTCAATCTCAATACTTGCAAGAATGTTCGACGCTAAGTCCAAGAACTCACATTAGCCTTACCATCGGATGGTACTCAATATTGGTGTCATAATCCTTAAGAAGTTCTAACCATCTTCTTTGTCTCATGTTAAGTTCTTTTCCGAGTGAAAATATACTTGAGACTCTTATGGTCAAGTGAAAATATCACACGCTCTCCATACAAGTAATGTCTCCGATCTTCAACGCTAACACCACAAGCAGCGCTAACTCAAGGTCATGAGTTGGGTAATTCTCCTCATAAGGTTTCAGTTGTCTTGAAGCATAAGCTATCACCTTTCCATGTTGCATCAAAACACAACCCAATCCTTTTCTTAGATGCATCATCAGATATTTGAAATCCTCCAACCGCATGGAAGAGTCAAAATAGGAGCGGACACCAATCTCCGCTTCAACTCTTCAAAACTCTCTTCTCGCTCATCCGTCCATACAAACTTTTCTCCTTTTCTCATCATTGGGGCAAAGCTAAACGAGAGAAACCTTCAACAAACGCCGGTAGTAAACCCAGAAGTCCTAGAAAACTCCTAACCTCAGCCATCACTGTGAGGTCTCGCCATTTAGTGATAGCCTCAACTTTAGACGGATCCATGGTGATACCATCCAAGATATACACATGACCAAGGAAAGTTTAATTTGTTTTAACCGTAACTCACACTTTGAAAATTTGGCGCATAAACTTCTTCTTTCCTCGAATCTCCAAACTATCCGGAGATGTTGTTCATGCTCTTCTTCGCACTTGAGAAACTAAAATGTCGTCGATGAAAACGATAACAAACTTGTCGAGGAACTCATGGAAAGCACGATTCATTAGGTCCATAAACACAAAGCAGGCGATTTGTCAAACCAAAAGGCATAACGAGGAATTCGTAATGACCATATCCGGTACGAAACGCGGTCTTAGGAACATCTTGCTCCTCACACGTAATGGTGATAACCGATCTCGATCATCTTCGAAAGAACTTAGCCCTTGCAGTTGATCAAACAAATCATCAATACGCGCAGAGGATAACGGTTACGTAATGGTAATAACGATTGAGTTCACGGTGAATAATACATAAACGCGATGCTTCCATCCTTCTTCACAAACAAAACAAGTAACCCCATGGAGAAACACCGGGTCTAAATGAATCCATTCTCTATCATCTCTTGCAACCGTCCTTCAATTCCTTCAGTTCTACAGCGCCATATTTATACGAGCTTCGAAATCGTTCAAAGCACCAGAATTAACTCAATGCTAAACTCAACTTCTCTAGTCAGGAATACCGAAGTTCATCGAAAACGCCTGTGAATTCAATACAAAACAGAAAGATTTTCAATGTTAGGACTCTCCAAAGATGTGTCCTTAACAGACGCCAGAAAACCTTGGCACCTTGAGCAATCATGGCCCGTGCCTTCATAGCAGAAATAAATTTAACAGATTGAGGGTTGAGAACCATAATAAACAAATTCAGATGTTTTATGTCTCCAAAGATCACAGCTCTAGCATAGCAGTGATGGAAGCTCTATGATGAAGCCAACCAATCCATGCCTGAATGATATCAAAGTCGCACTATAGAGGATACAGATTTGCAGAGTTTAATACGATCATCAAAACGAAGAGGGCACTAACGTATTTATGATCAATGATCATGTGGTTTTTCATAGGCGTAGAAATCGATAAGTGATTTTGCTAATGGTTTGGGAGTCATATTGCTTCTTAGCAAATGTGACATATAATGGAGTGTGTGTGGCACCGGTATCAAATAAAACGTAAGACAAAATAATCATCATGAAAAGAGTGCCCGTGAATGGTACCTGGCGCGTCTCCGCTTGATTTCGAAAGTAGTAGCATAAACACGCCCAGTAGTAGGTGGCTGCTTGATGTAGTTTCCGTGAATCACCGGTTCTTCTTAGGGCAATCCTTGATCTTGTGAGTAGTGGAACCACAAGAGAAACATCCACTCATTGGCCTTGAAACACGTCCCTGATGAGCCTTTCCACAAGTAGTACGTGATAGTGGGGAGGCAAAACTTCACCGCTCCTTATTGCAATGTGAAGATCCTGTAGCACTTACCCGTGATATGATCCTCGAAAGCTGATCGGACCTTGTTGTAACGCCGTTGTTGTTACCTTGATTCGACGATCATTTCCATTCTTGCCGCCAGTCATGTAACTCGACTCGATAACATAAATTGTAACGCCTCGAACTCGGCTGTAAGGGTAAAGGAATCAAAAGTAATGGTGTCATATCAAAGCAAACATAAATATCCAAAAGAAATCTTAACATAAATACGGAATAATTCAAGTCAACATGACTTCAATACATAGGTCCCAAATGAAAAATAAACTCCAACAAAATATCTCAGAATAATGAAGTCTTAAATAGCATCATAAGATCAAAGCTAAAAATCTCTAAGGTAAGTCCACTCATGCACTCATCCCAAAGCAAAACCCAGCCCAATGCTTAGATACCCGCCAGGAAGAAAAGAATGCGGCCGAGCTTCAAAAGCCTTTGAATGTGATATACAAGCAAAGCTTAATACTAAACGATATCGATAATTTAAATATAATGAACGAAAAATAGCAAAATCATAATCATTTTCGTGAGTATAAATCAATTAACGAATAAGTTTATAGTTAACTACCACGCAGCCCGTAAACAAATATCGATCATAATCATATTCACGTATAACATTTTAGGGAGACCTACTGAGTTATGAAGGACGCGGCATGCACGCAAAGATCAATCATCGATAACAGATAACATATACAGTATAAATGATACTCAGATCTAGGATGCATCCATACCCTACGCATGATATTGGTCATATAACATAACTTGAGCTCATAATGTGATAACGATAAGTGGACGTGGCGTAACATCACTCTAACGCCTCTAGAGTCATATCGTGAGGTGCATCAATGCGACATGACATGGAACCCCCATGACTAGTGAAATATTTGGCTCGGGTGTCAAACTAACTTAGGTCAAATCAGATTGTCATAATGACACAGATCATAATTCATCATAAAGGTCAAACAGATTTACAAATCAGAGTTTTCATATCATAAGTTCAAAATCGAATGTTTACAATTCAAAATCGAGTTCGATAAGCAAATAAACCAAACAAATGAATGGGGTTCATAGCAAAGGCTTAGGAAACCCTAATATAAAAGCTAACTAAAACAAAACGTTATAAGGAACTCTTACTAAAAGGTGAATATCTGTACCTTATTCCAAAGCAAATGACCAAAAAGCAAAATACGAAAAGCAAAGGATTACTCCTTCTTCACAGAACCTATACACATTAACGGTCGTACATGTTATTTATGATTCCATAATTGTCGAATTGATCTTTTAATATTTGGTGTTTATACTTAGTGTATTCAGTGATCTTAATACTTTAGAGATTTATGATTAAATGAGACTTAAGTGTTTTATAACAAATATTGTAGATTAAGGTTCATTATGTCATTTATTAAAGTTTTAGGGTTAAATGTCAAAATAGTTTAAAAGTCATAACTCACACATGAAATAACTAATTAATATAATTAGCTTCAAACCCTAATCGACTCTCATTTATGTTCTAGGGTTTTCTCATTCTTTTAATATCACATCAATGTGCATTTATTTTATCTGTTACGCCATTTAATGACTCATTACTCTTGTTTATTTACTCAACACATTCATGTCTTAACCATAATGCTACTTATACACATATTATACGCCAACTTTTATACCCATGCACGCTATGATTTCTGTGACAACCAAAGTTAATTATTATCCGGATTAGACACATCGACACACACATGCACAATAGTTTAGACTAGATATGACCACGCATTATGTTTACATATCGACAAGCTCACTTGACTTATAAAACACACGCATGATACAATTCCACTACATCAATCTAGGGTTTAGGGTTTTACATGACCTTTTCTTATTAAACACATCGCTCAAAACCCTCACATGGTTCTTCTAGTATTATAGGTTCGCCTCCATGTTTTACGCAAACCTTAACTCTACATACTTTACATATTCAAGTTTACATGTTTATACCTTGGTCAATTACATATACATGGTTCCGTTATATATATATGTGGTTCGTTCTTTATCTCGACATACCTATGATCCATCAAATATAATGATACATTACATGTTCTCTAACATTACAAGGTTCAATTTATATGGTTTGTCTTTGTTGGTTTCATACGGCTCCGATACAAAAGAAAACACAAACTCGACTAAAACAAACATGATACAATATATATTAACGTATGGTGTAACAAAGGAAGACGAGAAAACATGTTATACCTTAGCTCGTTGAAACAAAAGTCTCGACACCAAAGGTTAGGGTTCGCCAATGGAACAAGGAAAGAAACGAAGAGGCAAACAAAACTAGGGTTTCAATTTTGTGTAAATGTATTGTATTTATAGGGAAACAAATAGGTTAGTCTTGAGGTGGTGCTGGCTTCGACTGGTCTAACCGAACACACACAAAACCCATCACTTCATAGGGCCTCGGCTTGAGTCCATCCAACAAAACAAACACGCCCAAGTTGTTTACGCGAGATGTTAAATATTTCGTCACTATGTCGCATCACGCATACATTTAGTTAAGTTTTAATTATTCATAAGTTAACTTTAACTTTAAATGATTATAAACGATTTTACGATTTTATAAATTTCGATTTCAAGGGTATTTTAGTCTTTATTTATGTTTTAGATTTTCGTGTTTTACAACTCTTCCCTCTAAAAGAAGAATTTTCGCCTCTAAAATTGAAATGAAACTAAACTAAAACTAAAATGAGAACATACCAACTATTCAAAGAAATGAGGATAACTAGCTCGCGATCGAACTTCTGGCTTCCCAAGTAGCCTCACGCCCGGTGATTTTTCCAAAGAATCTTAACGAACGGATGACTTTGTTTCTCATGACTCTTTCTTTGCCTTTCTAAAATAGCTTCCGTTCTTCGATAAAGACATATCGGATTGAATTTGATCAAACGGATAAGAAGCAACATGTAACGGATGATAGTTGTATCCCCTTAGAAGAGATACATGGAAAACATCATGAACATGCTATAACCGAGGCTAAGTGCTAACCGATATGAAACTTCTCCTATACGCTCCAAAATTTCAAACGGACCGATGAATCGAGGACCGAGCTTGCCCTGATTCCAAAACGCTTTCACACCTCTAAACGGCTAAACTTTAGAAATACACGATCTCCAACCCAAACTCTAAATCACTAACGATGCTTGTCGGCATAACTTTTCCGACGAGACCTAGCCTCCTTCAAATTTTCTAGCAATAGCTACTTTCTCATTATCGATCTCAATCATTTCCGACCTTCATTAAACGCTCACCTACTTCATCCCAACAAGTAGGTGATCTACACTTTCTCCCATAAAGAAGTTCAAACGGTGCTGCCTTAATGCTAGCATGTCAACTGTTGTTGTATGCAAACTCTACTATCATAAATATTCATCCCACTGCCTCACCCATTCTAAAGCACAAGCCCTTAGCATGTCCTCTAAGGTCTGAATAGTCCTCTCCGACCGACCATCTGCTTTGAGGATGAAATGCCGTACATCAAAATTAAGTCGAGTACCCCAAGCTTTTTGCAAACCTTTCCAAATGGGAAGTAAAACGCTGGATCTCCGCCGGACACAATAGATGCCGGAGTATCATGAAGCCTAACGATCTCTTGTTGAAAAATTTCCGCCAATCTACCAATACCATAATCCTTTCTAATTGGTAAGAATGAGCAGATTTGGTTAGTCGATCAACAACTACCCAAATCGCATCATGCTTCTTCCGAGTAAGAGGTAGCCCAGCCATTTAAATCCATAGATATCTTATCCCACTTCCATGTTGGAATATCCAATGGTGTAATAAATCCACTAGCCCTTTGATGTTCAATCTTAACCTCGCCGACAAATCATACACTTCGATACAAACGTCGCCACATCTTGCTTCATACCATTCCACCAAAAGTACTGTTTCAAATCCCTATACATCTTGGTAGAACCAGGATGGATAGTGAAAGGAGAACTATGAGCGCTTCACCATAACTTTATCGCTAAGTACCAATCATTGGGAACACAATGCCTATCTCCATACCATACTATTCCGTCATAATCAACCTTAAACTCCGTCTGCTTACCTTCTTCAACATTTTGCGCCATGGCCCACAAACCACCATCATCTTTCTCGAGCTTCTTTAATTTGCGATAAGGTTCGACTCCACCTTCATACTAGCCCAAGATCCATCAAAACCTCGCATAACACAACTCAACATCTAAACGCTCTAAGTCACCAAGAATCCTAGGTTCAATCTCAATACTTGCAAGAATGCCGATTTCCGCTAAGTAAAGCAACTACATTAGCCTTACCGATGGTACCAATGTTGGTGTCATAATCCTTAAGAAGTTCTAACCATCTTCTTTGTCTCATGTTAAGTTCTTTTCCGAGTGAAAATATACTTGAGACTCTTATGGTCAGTGACAATATCACACGCCTCTCCATACAAGTAATGTCTCCGATCTTCAACGCTAACACCATCATGCAGCCTAACTCATGAGTTGGGTAATTCTCCTCATAAGGTTTTAGCTGTCTTGAAGCATAAGCTATCACCTTTCCATGTTGCATCAAAACACAGCCCAATCCTTTCTTAGATGCATCAATCAGATATTTGAAATCCTCCGTAACCATGGAAGAGTCAAAATAGGAGCGGACACCAATATCCGCTTCAACTCTTCAAACTCTCTCTCTCGCTCATCCGTCCATACAAACTTTTCTCCTTTTCTCATCAGTTGCAAAGCTAAACGAGAGAAACCTTCAACAAAACGCCGGCAAAGAACCAAAGCAAGTCCTAGAAAACTCCTAACCTCAGCCATCACTGTGAGGTCTCGCCATTTAGTGATAGCCTCTTTTTAACTTTAGACGATCCATGGTGATACCATCAAAGATATACAATATGACCAAGGAAAGTTTAATTTGTTTTAACCGTAACTCACACTTTGAAAATTTTGGCGCATAACTTCTTCTTCCTCGTAATCTCCAAAACTATCCTGAGATGTTGTTCATGCTCTTCTTCGACTTGGAGTAAACCAAAATGTCGTCGATGAAAACGATAACAAACTTGTCGAGGAATTCATGGAAAGCACGATTCATTAGGTCCATAAACACAAGATTTGTCAAACCAAAAGGCATAACGAGGAATTCATAATGACCATATCCGTACGTAAACGCGTCTTAGGAACATCTTGCTCCTCACACGTAGTCGGTGATAACCGATCTCGATCAATCTTCAAAAGAACTTAGCTCCTTGCAAATTGATCAAACAAATCATCAATACGCGGCGAGGATAACGGTTATTTAATGGTAATAACGATTGAGTTCACGATAGTCGATACATAAACGCATGCTTCCATCCTTCTTCTTCACAAACAAAAAGTGCACCCCATGGAGAAACACTGGTCGAATGAATCCATTCTCTATCATCTCTTGCACTGCTTCCTTCAATTCCTTCAGCTTCTACAGCCATACGATACGGAGCCTTCAAATCGGTTCAACCATGGAATTAACTCAATGCTAAACTCAACTTCTCGGGGAATACCGAAGTTCATCTAGAAAAACGCGGTGAATTCACAAACAACAGAAAGGTTTTCAATGTTAGGACTCTCCAAAGATGTGTCCTTAACAGACGCCAGAAAACCTTGGCACCCATGAGCAATCATGGCCCGTGCCTTCATAGCAAATAAATTTAACAGATTTGAGGAATGGTTGAGAACCATAATAAACAAATTCGTGGATGTTTTATGTCTCCAAAGATCACAGCTTCTAGCATAGCAATCAATTGAAGCTCTATGATAAGCCAACAAATCCATGCCTAGAATGATATCAAAGTCGACCATATCGAGAGGATACGATTTGCACGGCGATAATACATCATCAAAACGTAAGAGGGCACTTAACATATTTATGATCAATGATCATGTGGTTTTTCATAGGCGTAGAAATCGATAAGTGATTTGCTAATGGTCGGGGAGTCATATTAAGTTTCTTAGCAAATGTGACAGATATAATGGAGTGTGTGGCACCGTATCAAATAAAACGGCACAAAATAATCATCAATGAAAAGAGTTCCGTAACGTAATGGTACGCGCTGCTCCGCTTGATTTCGATTAGTAGCATAAACACGCCCAAAGAGTAGGTGGCGGCTTGATGTAGTTTCCGTGAATCACCGGTTCTTCTTAGGGCAATCCTTGATCTTGTGAGTAGTGGAACCACAAGAGAAACATCCACCATTGGCCTTGAAACACGGTCCCTGATGAGCCTTCCACAAGTAGTACGAGATAGGTGGGGAGGCAAAACTTCATTGCCCTTTGTCACGACCGTAAGATCCTCGAGCACCACCCTGATATGATCCTCGAAATGACCGATCCCTCCTTGTAACGCCGTTGTTGTTACCTGATTCTGCCACCCCGACGACATTTCCATTCTTGCCGTACAGCCGCTAACTCGACTCGATACCATAAATTGTAACGCCTCAACACAAGGGTAAAGGAAACACAAATAATGGTGTCATATCAAAGCAAACATAAATATCCAAAAGAAGTCTTAACATAAATACTGAAATAATTCAAGTCAACATGACTTCAATACATAGGTCCCAAATGAAAATAAACTCCAACAAAATATCTGTAATAATGAAGTCTTAAATGGCATCATAAGATCAAAGCTAAAAATCTCTAAGGTAAGTCCACTCATGCACTCATCCCAAAGCAAAACTCCAATGCTTAGATACCGCCAAGGAAGAAAAGAATGCTACCGAAGCTTCAAAAGCTCAAGAATGATATACAAGCAAAGTTTAATAATTTAAACGATATCGGATCTAATGTAAATATAATGAACTAAAAATAGCAAAATCATAATCATTTTCGTGAGTATAAATCAATTAATCTAATTAAGTTTATAGTTAACTACCACGATTGCCCTAAACAAATATCATATCATAATCATATTCACATAAGGAAACATTTGTAGGGGAGACCTACCAGAGTTAAGGACGTATGCACGCAAGATCAATCATCGATAATGTATAACATATAAATGGTATAACGATAATGATCTAGGATGCATCCATACACCCTACGCATTGATATTGGTCATATAACATAACTTGAGCTCATAACAGATAAATGATAAGGGACGGGCGTAACATCACTCTACCGCCTAGAGTCATATTAGAGGTGCATCACTGACACGTACATGGAACCCCCATGACTAGTGAAATATTTGGCTCGGGTGTCAAACTAACTTAGGTTAAACAGATTGTCATAAATGACACATATCATAATTCATCATAAAGGTCAAACAGATTTACAAATCGGAGTTTTCATATCATAAGTTCAAAATCAGATGTTTCACAATTCAAAATCGAGTTCGATAAGCAACAACTCAAACAAAATGAATGGGGTTCAGGCTAGCAAAGGCTTAGGAAACCCTAATATAAAAGCTAACTAAAAGAAAACGCTATAAGGAACCTTTACCTAAAAGGCCTAATATCCGATTCTTATTCCAAAGCAAATGACCAAAAAGCAAAATACGAAAGCAAAGGATTACTCCTTCTTCACGTAACCTATACACATTAATAATCGTCGACATGTTATTTATGATTCCATAATTGTCGAATTGATCTTTTAATATTTGGTGTTTATACTTAGTGTATTCAGTGATCTTAATACTTTAGAGATTTATGATTAAATGAGACTTAAGTGTTTTATAACAAATATTGTAGATTAAGGTTCATTATGTCATTTATTAAAGTTTTAGGGTTAAATGTGAAAATAGTTTAAAAGTCATAACTCACACATGAAATAACAAATTAATATAATTAGCTTCAAACCCTAATCGACTCTCATTTATGTTCTAGGGTTTTCTAATTCTTTTAATATCACATCAATGTGCATTTACTTTATCTGTTACGTCATTTAATGACTCATTACTCTTGTTTATTTACTCAACACATTCATGTCTTAACCATACGCTACTTATACACATATTATACGTCAACTTTTATACCCATGCACGTTTATGATTTCTTGTGACAACCAAAGTTACTTATTATCCGGATTAGACACATCGACACACACATGCACAATAGTTTAGACTAGATATGACCACGACTTATGTTTACAAATCGACAAGCTCACTTGACTTATAAAACACACGATGATACACGGTGCTCACACATCAATCTAGGTTTAGGTTTTACATGACATTTTCTTATTAAACACACGCTCAAAACCCTCACATGGTTCTGCTTGTATTATAGGGTTCGGCCCATGTTTTTACGAAACCTTAACTCTCTACATACTTTACATATTCAAGTTTACATGTTTATACCTTGGTCAATTACATATACATGGTTCGTTATATATATATGTGGTTCTGCTTTTTATCTCGACATACCTATGATCCGATTAAATATAATTTACATTACATGTTCTCTTAACATTACAAGGTTCAATTCATATGGTTTGTCTTTGTTGGGTTTCATAATGCTCCGACACAAAAGAAAACACAAGCTCTGACTAAAACAAACATGATACAATATATATTAACGATGGTGTAACAAAGGAAGACGAGAAACATGTTATACCTTAGCTCGTTGAAACAAAAGTCTCGACACCAAAGGTTAGGGTTCGGCCGAATGGAACAAGGAAAGAAAAGAAGAGGAAAACAAAACTAAGGTTTCAATTTTGTGTATATGTATTGTATTTATAGGGAAACAAATAGGTTAGTCTTGAGGGAAAGGTGTGGGCTTCACCTGGTCTAACCTAACACACAAAACCCACTTATGGGCTCTCTTGGCTCGAGTCCATCCAACAAAACAAACACGCTCCAAGTTGTTTACGCCGCAGACGCAAATCTTTCGTCGCATATGTCGATCATGCATACATATTAGTTAAGTTTTAATTATTCATAAGTTAACTTTAACTTAAGTTAAATGATTATAAACGATATTTACGATTTTATAAATTTCGATTTCAAGGGTATTTTAGTCTTTATTTATGTTTTAGATTTTCGTGTTTACATCATCCATCCCACCAACATCATCATCAACAACACTAGCGCTATCACAACACCACTTGTTGCATCATCTTCTTCACCGACAAAGGCAAAGGCATAATGACGATCATCGAAGATTCCCTATAAAATCGGGCGATAATCAATACCTGCCACACCTCAACAAATTGAAAGTGAAACATCTTGCTAAAGAAGAAAGAAGATTGAAACTAGCCGAGGAAGAGAAAAGAACGGAGAAGACCGCAAAGGTAGTCGCTAAGAAGCCGAGAATATGGGATTAGATGCAAGCAAGCTCCCAAAGGGTCGCAGACAAAAGTTCAAGGATGCTCCAGTCAGCCAAATGGCGCAATGAGAAAGCAATATGAAGAAAAGAGAAAGAAAACTCAAGCTCTCGTGAAACCGTATTGAGGAATACAATCGATAATGACCACCGGCTTCCTCAAAAATCATCGATGTCAAGATTATTCCCAACACCAAACCATTGGCTATGAATGTGTAAGAGGGATGACAAAAGACACTTTGAGGTTCATGATCTCTTAAAATTCAAAGGACTTTGGGATCATCAACTTGATGAACTTGGTCCGATCATTGGAAAGAAGCAAAATAAGGTGGTCAAGGAGTCCGATGAAGATGCTCAAAGAAAAGATATGAAAGGCCGAGGGATGCACCGCCCAACTGGAATTAAACTCGCCTTTGATCGCACTACAAGGATCTCAACCACAAACATCCACCGGCAAAAGGAAGAGAGTTGAGTTCCAACCTCGAGATTAAAGTTCCGGACTGAATGTAATAGGGAGCTACCGGCGGGTTAAGTTTGTGAACCGCTTAGTGATTGAACAAATTCGAAGAGGGCTATTTTCATTGATGAGTATGGAAACCAAAGATTCCAAAGATGGAGCGATAAGGCGTGAGTAGCTACAATGATAAGCTATATACCGCTGGCTCTCAAATTCGCACTTCCAAGAAATATCGACTGGTGGTTTGTTCTAAATGCCAAGATAAAAAGATCATCCCGACAGGGAAACACCGATCACAAAGAAAGTCAAGCTTGAAGCACTAGGATCCATCCGACCATCATCTTAATTTATCTCTTTGTACTAGTAATAGGAACTATGTAATCCTCAATAAAAGGATGTATGTTTTGTTACATTACCGCTGTTCCTTGTATCCATTAGTACATTCAAGATGTTAAGAAGGCCATTTGCTCACTTATACCGATAAAATAAAATTGCATGCTATTTGTATATCCAAATAGGGGAGACTGTTGTTCAAAATACCCAAACCCCTTAATCTAGGATTTGAATAGAAAATAGCCTAAGTACTCAATCCGCTAAACACAATCGTCAGCCGAAAGTGCATAGCCAGCCGCAAAGTTGAGTCATCTTTAGATACCTCAAGACGAGGTAATGAAGAAGTCTCTCCACTCAAGAAGGGAACTTAAAGGGTGAAGACCGAGTCAAGAAGAAGATGATGGATTCAAAGCTGAGTGATGACAATAACTCATTGAATCCCTAAGACTCTCTCCAACTTCTTAATCAAGACAAACCCAAGTAGAAGATCAAGGACAAGTGAAGATCAAGAAAAGCGGATAAGGCTGCTGATAAGTTTGAACTAAAGGGTTAAGAAGTCCTTATCATCATAAGTCAACTTTTCCCTCAATGGCTAGCTTACAAGCCCATCATCAACCAAATATGGAAAGCGTTTCTGTCCTTACTTAGAATAGTCTTTAGAAACGAGACAAAATACATCAATGATTTTGTCTTCTCAGATGATGTCGGTTTGTCACTTAGGAAAGAGTTAAATCTCATACATGTATAAATAGCATAAGAGATGGAGTGAAAAGATTAAGCTTGTGAATTGTAAAAACACACACACGAAGCAGTTGCCTTTTTACTCCTCCAAATACAACTTAGTTTCGAGATAGCCCATGATTTAAGAGTTGTGCCTCGACTTCCCATTCTCGGCTTAGAGAGGAGTCACCCAACTTTGTCAACATTTCAATCCCAAGTACTATTCAAGCAAGTACTTGGGTAACGTATTCTTTGTTGATTTATTTCTAATAAGAATATTATGTTGAAAATTACTTAGTATGTTTTCTTATGTTAATTTCAGTCATAGTTCACTATTAACTTGTTTTATGTATTTAAACCTGCTTTTAAACGATAGTGAACGGGAACAACAATTGTTTGCTTCTCGAATCGTATGGTGAAATTCATATATTAGGTATGGGAAATGATAAAGAGACCTAATTGGGAGGCCTAAAAAGAGACCTAAACTGAAGTGTCATCTTCCGGTTGGTGACATCAGAAAGACCCACTTTTAATTTCACCAATCATATGATGGCACTTCAATTTAGGCCTCTTTTTAGGCCAACCATTAGGTCCATATATCATTGCTCATTAGGTATACATCAAAGGTGGCAAAAGACCTTAATCTATCATTCTTGAGGGGGCCACCACTACCATCAAAATATCATCAAACTAAACGACCTCTTAAACTTTTATTTAGCTTGTTCTATCTCTTTGACTGACTTAATTTTCTTTACTTGTTCAACTTTGTTAACTTACCAAGAGAAAACTTTCATCTAATCAAATTTAGTTCATACAAAATAAAAAGAACCAACATATTGTAACATGAATAAACACAAATGTAAGGGTTATTAGACAAACATGTTACTAAAGCCATAAAAGTTCAATTAAGTTACTATTGTTTTTGGTTACAGATACTTAAGTTTGGTCACTGTTATATAAATTACTCAGAGTTAACCTCTACTATAGGTTTTTTCAAGACTTCAAAAATGGTCCTCTGCATCTAACCCGTCGTTAGTTTTGATTTTTCCAGCTAGCTAACGCCATTTGCAAAAACATTTGCACTATTAGTCCTTTATCCCAATTAACCGCTATATACTTGTCCAAAATTTGGTTTTCATACATTTTGTCCGCTTTTTCATTCGCTTTTGACCCTTTTATTTGCCCGCTTTCATGCTTTATAGACGCTTTCGTCTTTTATATCGCTTTTCGCTTTATTTTCTTACACTTTCATCCGCTTTTCCTTGCTGTCCGCTTTTCTTACGCTTTTTCCGCTTATCGCTTTGTTCCGAGCGCTTTTATGTTTTTGTCCGCTTTATATACACTTCCGCCTTATTACGCTCAGATGTTTTCTTACGCTTTTATCCCGCTTTACTTTTTTCGCTTTCAGATATTTTCTTTGCTTTTTTCGCTTTACATTTATTTGTTTATTTTACATCGCTTTCACACATTTTATACACTTATACAATATTTTACACATGATAAAACATAACAAGTATAAACATATAAAACGATAAAACATACAAGGTGTAGAAAAACATAAAACTAGTATGAAAACGTAAAAGACGTAAGAAACGATACGCTATAAATGCGACATAAAATGTAATAAAAAATTTATGAAAACCTATGAAAATAAATTAAAATAGATGAAACGTATAAAACTGGACAAAACGCATTTAAACAAGGAAAACTTGATGACAAGAGGAGAAAATTAAGATATAAACGCAGTAGAAAAAATGGAAGAGTAAAAAGAGAAATATATAATATAAACGATAGGAAGGAAGAAAAATATAAAAAAAAAAAAAAAAAAAAAAAAATAAAATAAAAAAAATGGAATAGAAGATGTAATGAAGGATGAAATCATAAACCGAAAATAGAAGGACATGGAATGATAAAGTAATGGACAAAGTTACTCCATTTATGCAAATCTGTAAAAAAAATGGAGTTAGTAACTTAGGTGAACTTTTTCTAAACTTTAAAGAACTTTTTCATTCTGGAGTAACCTACGAATGTAAATATCAAATCAATTAAAGACTAATAAAACAAATCGAGTGTCAATGATTGCAATGATTTTGTCCACGGAGGAAGATGATTTACGAGATGACATCATCATCCGGTCATCACAATGAGGAGTCAATGAAGGGGTATAACGGCTGTTTAACGGACTTGTGGTGTTAAGTGTGGGTTGACCTGGTGGTTGGTGGTCCATTTGAATGACTTTGAGCTGATCCGTATCTATGGTTTGGTCTATGAACCGATTCTTTTTATATCTATGGTCTTGTCTATAAACCGGTCCCCTCTTTTAAGTATCTATGGTCTGGTCTATGGACAATCAGGATGAACTAAGCCCAAAACTGAATGGACTCAGGAGCTGAACCATGACTTTATTTTGTACATTGTTTACGTAGTAGGTTATTTAACTTTCTTTTTTCCAAAATAGTTTAACAAAGTTTCAATATATCTTTCTACAAGTTATTTAAGATTCTTAAATATTACTATTAAGGAATCAAAAATTTGGCTTCATAATTGGTTACACTATAAACATAAAAAAAACTGTAAACTTTAAGACTAGTGGTAATAGTGATTACCATCATTATCGTAAATTTAGCGACACATTAGTTTTTTCATCTTCAACCAACATTACCACCTACATAATGTAATAAAACAACCTACATAACTACTAACTTTTTTTTCTCATTTTCTTTTATTTTAAACACTACAACTAAAATTTCATTAGATTAAAAAATATTAAATTTATAATTAAAAAAAAAATGTCATCTAGTAAAAAGAATTTTCACTCCAATGAGAAATAGCATAAATTTCTTAATTTGTACAATATTCAATAATAATACCTTATAATCCTCAGATTATATTTGCAAAATAGTGAATATTTGGCTTTAAAAATAAAACAAGAGCTGCCATGAACGATGGGAAAATAAGTTGACATTTGTTTATCATCAATAAATCCTCGGTTTTCGTAGATCTCTAGGCTATTTTGATTTGTTTTCAAAATGGCATCATGGCGTGAGTCGCTGTATACCCGTAATAAATTTTATACATCAACATACATCGAAAATAAGCATCATGTAACATAGTACTAACTCTTTGCAGCATGAGATTGTGTCTACAAATCAAGAGTGAGTGTGTGCAAATCATCTCATTTTAATTTGCAAGTTATCATTCTCTACAACAATAACATACCCAATACCGTCAAGACGATGTATGAGGAAGTTATCATTCTCTCGAATAGTCAAATAGAAATGGCATTATCGGACAATATCTCAAAAACAAATTATTGGTATTATCATAAATTATTGGTAAGTAGTTTTGAAAAAAAATAAATGAAATCATTTTAAAAACTCATACCATATAATATAGGTGGGTTTTGATGGATTCTTTATGGCAAATGCTTCTCCACCACCCAATTCTATCTTTTACTCCGATTTTCTTTGTCTTACAAGTTTTTATAAGTCAAACAATCAATATCTCAATACTTATCTTTTATATAATAAAGGTATTACATCATTTCAGAGTGATTTTGTCAATTCATTCTTATAAAAACAACCGGCCACTAATAGGAGAGCTCACTTTGTCATGCAGTTAAAATCTCTTGATGTGATTATAATAAAAATCAAATTAAATTGATTTCTACCAAACTTTAATAAATTTGTGTAAATTTGGTTGTTAAAAAAAACACATAAAAATATAGGTGTCAAATTTGTGAAAACAAAAACTTAAAAAAAGATGAGGTAATTAATAAAACTTTAGTGGTTGAATTTTTAAAAATTATATAAAGTTAAGTGTAATATTATAAGCCTCCATGTTTTTTAATAACTATGGATTATAAACAAATACCCTCTTATACTTTATACCCTTTATACTTTATATCTTAAAAAATACAATGTATATGTTGTTTCAAAATAACAACATATAAATTTGCATAAGATTGTAAGTATCAATTTTTTTTACCACGTACGTTCAATAATGACTCATTTATTTCATTTTTAAAAGTTTAACCTATGTAGACACGAGTTTAGATTTTAAATACGGCTAAATTACTGAAAACGGGAATATAATTATCAAATTGTAAACACGGGTTACTTTAATATAAAGATATATATACGTGATTGTACTTATAACAATGACTCATGTAATTCTTATTTATTTATAGACTAAAATACACGGTTGGTCCCTAAACTTGGCAAGACGCTTCGCGATGGGACAAAAATGGGCCTTTTCATCGTTGGGGGTCCCTATTTCAAGTTTTTCACTCGTTACAGGTCCTTTAACAAAGTCAAAGTCTGATTTTTGTTTTGTAGTCGAGGGTATTTTAGTCCATACACATTTATACTTTGATAACACATTTATATTTTAGCCCTTCATCTTTCATCCTCGTCATCATCTCCCCAAATCATTCATCTCCCCAAATCATCATCTTCCCAACATCATCTTGGTCATCATCTCCCCAGTAACTAACATATGGATTCAGGTTTATGCAATTGGAGGATTCTTCTTATTGAAGTGGGCGGTGGCAAGATGGAAAGAACAAAGGGCAAGAAGAAGAAGTCGCCCGATGAAGACTCACCACCGCCACCTACCGCCAAGCCAATGAATAGTGATATAAAACTCGCAATATTCAGCTAACTTCAATATGGCACATAAACTACTCACTTTTTAGAAGTCAAAACAATGAAATGTTTCTTAAGTAGAATTAAATTAACAAAAGTCAGCCATCCGCCTTCATGGGCTCAAGAATAACTATATTTAATACAAAAACCAAAATATTTTAGTTAACTAATATTATCAAAAAAGACTATGCTTATGGCTTCCTCCAGTGAGCAAACTAAAGAATGGATCTTCTTTCTCGCCATTGACCCCATCACTTGGCTTGATAATAAGCCCTGCATCATTAGCATTTGAAGGTTCGGGTTTCTTCACCGATATGAAGGCCACCTTCTTTTTTGGTCCAAGTTTAGATTTGGGGGGACTTGATGAAACCGCCAAATCTGAACCCGTAAGATTTTCATGTTCTAGGTTCTTGCTGGAAGACTCTGATAAACCCGAACGATCTTTGGCATTATTTGGTACTTCAACTTGTTTGCAATCATTAGTAACACCATCCAGTGATGAAAATTGTCTATTTTGATGGTAGCAACGTCTTCTTCAGAAGACTTCTCCATTACAACATCCATGGGTTTATGCTCTAGCAAAATAAAAGCATAGACATCAGATTTGTGAACATATGGATTGGTCAATCCAAACTGTGTTTTATCTCCAGCGGGTCAAATAAAGCAAATAGGGAAGACGGGAACGGGCCAAATGGGAGATTCATAAATAAGTCTACCCTATGACTCCATCAATCAAGTAGCACAAATGGGAACTGATAATATAAAAGGCGATTATGTGGTTCATGGACAGACTTGCTAATAAGACATTAAGCGTTACGCTACTTACATGAATAGAAGTCAAGAAACGCGATTATGAAATAGTGTATTGTGTCAAAAGCATGTTGGCTTTAAATGGTCTAATGTTGTAATGGGTATATCCCAAAATCATAAGAATTACCTGTGAAAGTAGACGTGATGCACCCTGAATTCGCCCCAAAAAATTATGTTTGCCTCCATCAAAATTTTATTCTCTTCAAACTGAGGAATGTTAGAAAAAAGTCAGTTTAGATTCAGCAGATCACAATATTACAGTACATATAAGCACCAATACATGAAAATATAAGATCTTTATTAAAGAGACACAAGGTGGTTATATAAGCTTTAGGTATATCTCTCGTCAAGTGTTTCAGAGAGTGTTTGGGATTCCTTATATCCAACTGGTTATGTACTTAAAAATAAACTTGGTACCTGCTTATTTTTTAGTGCTTATCTACACTATTATAAGCAGATAAGCACTTTTATCCAAACACTAAAAACTATAAATCACTTAAATAAGCAAATCCCAAACACCTTTTTGGGGTAACTTTCATGATCAATTATCTAACTTGGCTAAACAAAATCATTTAACCCACATTCGCATACTGTCACACCCCCAAATTACCTATTTTGCAGCGGAATGGAATACCTGGGGGATGACTGTCATAGCATCAAAGTTACAGTTATATCGAACGACCTAAAGTGTCGTTTTGAAAATATCGTTTGATTAAGTAAAATAATCAGAGTTTACAAAACATAGGTCCCAATAGATTACCAAAGTACCAAAATAAGTTTGTTACAATCAAACGATAGTTAAGTGCATAAAATATATGTGAGACGCGTCATCACCGCGACTCTATTATAAGTCCACATGCATGCCATGAAGTGAATGCCTTAGATACCTGAGATAAAACATGCTAAAAGTGTCAACACAAAGGTTGAGTGAGTTCATAGAGTTTGGTTAACATGTAAAGCTTTTAAAGAACGTTCATGCAGCAAAGGCAAAGTTTTTGGTCATTGAGAATAGTCCACAAAGCAAAGGCATTGTAAATCCACTCAGTTCCAAGTTCCACCCATACAAAACTTGCAACCTGTGTGTTCACAACCCACTGCCAAAAGTAGTATGTCTAGTAGTCAAGTATACGTTGTCATAATAGTTCACAATATAGCACCACGTATATAATTAATAAAGACTGCTCCGAACAAGGGAGACTTTATAGTGCTGCT
The DNA here is from genome assembly GCA_910596185.1 of Chrysanthemum makinoi. NCBI lineage: Eukaryota > Viridiplantae > Streptophyta > Magnoliopsida > Asterales > Asteraceae > Chrysanthemum > Chrysanthemum makinoi. The sequence continues at coordinate 41,268,964 of OU343223.1, forward strand.
CCGAACATGGGAGACTTTGTATTGCTGCTCCGTCGACAGGGGAGGCTTTGTATTGCTGCTCCGTACCGGGGAGACTTTAGAACGCTCCACCAATAAGGCGAGAATTGGTATTGCTCCGTTCACATAGGGAGACTTTGCACACTCCACCAATAAGGCGAGAATTGGTATTGCTCCGTTCACATAGGGAGATTTTAGGTCATAGCACATACGGTTCAATAAGTTCAAACAAGTCATAATTTCGTATTTAAGTTCAAGGGTTCCATTCAAAAGTTCGTAATTAAGTTCAAGAGTTTGAGTCGAGTTCAAAAGTTCAAAAACAAAAGAGCTCAAAACATATCAAAAGTTCAAAATAGTCAAAGGGTTCAAAATCAAGTCAAACAAGTTCAAAATATATCAAAAGGGTCCTTTACAAGTTAAAAGAGTTCAACTATATGTCAAAAGGTTCAAATCAAGTTCAAAGTGTTCAAATATATGTTAAAAGGTCCAAATCAATTTAAAAGAGTTCAAATATATATGTCAAAAGGTTCAAATAATCGTGTTCATAACATAGTGATCAATTTAGTTCGGGCATAATCTTCTTACTAGCATAAGTAGTGAAACACGAGTTATTTAAGTTAATATAAATGTAAAGTAAAAGTAAGTAGTTGAGCATGTATCTCCCCCAAAGAGTTTATAAAACAATTAAAAGAGTAAAAGTGGGGCTACGAACTCACCTGATGCAATGATTATGATGACTAAAGTAGATACAATCAAAATGAGGTGCAATCTCTATCTGCAACCTAATATGAATGATATGTTCTAATGTAAGGCATGAAACAATGTCGTGCATGCAAATTCATATGATATCCATACCACTTGTACATTTTTGAAAATAAAGTTTATCGACGAAATATACGCTTATGACATCTCGTCATGTTATAAAATACTTTACAAGTACTTACGTTGAAACAACATCCTACAATAGTCGTTAAATAATAAATCAAGAAATATAGTTTTTTTCGTGGCAAAATAATGTACTTTGATAATTCGTGAAAGTGGCTAAGTGGCCTCGAAAAGTTAGTCGTAAAATAGTGAATATCGAGTGTTAGGAAACAAACTCAATGATTTTAGAAAGCTTGTAACATTATCTAAAAGTCATAACACTGAACTTTTATCCATACGAGTTCCGATCATAAAGAAAAATAATAGTGAAGTGAGGTAGTTGAGCTAAAAATGTAGTTTATGGGTAGTTTTTGGGAAAGTTTGAATGGTCGTATTTTACTCGTTAGAACTCCGTTTGAGGAACGGCTTGTCATTTTGGAAAATAGGCCGGGTGAACTAACTTTTACTCAGAGATACTATTTTACCAAAACCAACTCGATCATTGAGAAAAAGGCTCCAAACATGGGTACCCAAAAGACAGCTTTCAACACTTGGAAATATTTTAGTAAAAGCTGATGGAAATAAGTTGTGAACGCCGGTTTTCAAATGCTTGTATCTCGGTCATTATAATCTCGCTTTCACGTTTTATATATCCTTGGTTTCGTTAATATATACCGATATATTTTTGATAAGTCGACTCCTCTAGTTTACGCTAAAAACTCGCTTTTGTCCTTAGAAAACCCTTAACAAAGATGTACATTTTCGTAAAATAGTTTTCGCCGTTAAACTTGAAACTAGCGTAACTTCTTCGTTATAAACCTGTTTTAACCTGTTCAAGCGGCCACGGTTTTGTTTTTAAATCTATTTTCTGAATATCTATACCAAAATTATCCCCAGCCTACTGAAATTTCCAGATTTTACAAAACGTTACAGCCCTTAATTATAAGTTGTCGAAAATGATTTTTCTAGTGTAATACTTGTTCTAAACCCTTCCAATCAACACCAAAACTATTATAAACCTACCATACACCTTCTTAGGGTGTCATGGGTTCCTAAACTTCTTCAACAATGATAGGTTTCATGGGAATAATTATAGGATAGTTTAAACTAATAATAGGTAATAAAAACAAGTAAAAGTGGTATGAATACATATGATACTTGCATATTTTTGTACTATCATAATAAAAATAGATCAAATATGATTATGAAAGAGTAGGAAAAATTATTTAGAACTTACTTGAGTGATTATAAGAAATTGGTGATGAAAAACTTAATTAAACTTCAAGGTTTTAATACTAAACCTTAACTAGTACTCAAATGGATCTTGAATATACTTGATCTTGCAAAATTTATGATTTATTCCTTGTGTTCATGCCTTGGTTGACCACCATCAAAGAAAGGAGAGAGTTTTTGCTTTGTTTCACCTTTTATTATGTGTATGTATGTTTTAATTTAATTATTATCTTGTATATTAAAGTGCCTAGTCATGATAAAGAATATGTGTACATCTATCTATGTAAAGATATTTAGTAAATATGATGACAAGGGGGGGGGGAGGTCGGCAAGGGTGATATGGGAAAAGGGTTTTGTGTTTTTGATGTTTTAAATGTGTATAAAGTTATGTAATATGTATATTTTGCAAATATAATTAGGTATTTAGTGTAGCGTTAGCTAGAAATCGATTTTAACGGAACAAAATAAAATATATCAAAGTCATAAAATTATAAAAATACATTTCTCGCAAGAATTGAGTGAATAAATAATTATCGAAGTTGAATTTACTAAAACCGTCAGAATATATATATATATAACCATTTATATACAAAATAAATTCAAAACATCGGGTAAACTAATAATATAATTTTTATAGTCTTAAAATGAGTATAAAAATATATTAGGATAATTGTTGGAAGTGTCGGATCAATTATTCAAAAGAAATGATCGTGCGATAGCTTTTATTTAATAGAAAAATATACGTTGATAAAATATGCAAACTCATGCATGAACTAATATGAAAATGATGTTATGTAGACTAACTCTAGTCTATATGAAATATTTTCAATGATGTTCCATGTATATGCAACTTAACCCTCACGGTTACGCAAATTTGATACTCGTAAACCTAGTTTACGAAAAATGATGAATAAAAATCATGAATATAAATTTTTCTCCGGGAATGAATAGTGTTTTGTGAATAGTAAAATTTTGAAATAACCTCTCAAAATATCAAATCGACTTAAAAAACGATGAATAGTAAAATGATGAATAGTAACCGATGAATAGTAAATTCCCGAGATGAATAGTAAAAATTTCAAAGTTTGTAAAATGACCTGAAATTGAGAATTGTGACATTCTTCCCTTGTTAGAGGAATCATGTCCTCGTGATTCAATTATTGATGACTATAGTCCGAACCTCGACAAGGGTTTTAAAAGTTCATGCTCGTGTGTATAGTCTAAGTGATTATGTCAATGCTCAATTATCTGGGTTTCTCATCCAACTAGGTACGTTCTTATGCTATCGTGACCATTTCTCATTCTAAATACATGCTCTCTTATGGTTAGGTTTGTTGAGGCAAGCTTTCATTCTGAGCAAAACCCTCAAAGATTTTAGGTAACCGATTTTACCGAATCTCATAACTCATCAAACAAGATCTGCATGAGATTAGCTAAATCGTTTGAGTAACAACTTGATTCTAGCTTGATCTTTACACCATCAAACAAGAATCGCCACTCGATCAAACCGAAACAAGTGGTTTCAAGAAAATCTTTGAAAATTTGGCTCGACACGAATTGCTTACACATATGAAACTACTACTCCCTTCATTGCATGATTCTTCCGGAATTAGACATAGGTGATCAGGCTATGTATAATTTAGGAGTAACTATGCAATGCTTGGACTAATCGACTCATATGATATTTGATGTTGAGTCAACTAATGTTAAAATTGTGATAGGGAATGACAAGGCATTCTCTACATTGGGGTATGAAGAAAGGATAATGGAATGGGTATCTAAAACATCTATGTGAAGTGAAAGTAAATAATTCGCATAATGTGCGTATAAAACCGCATATATAATGAGTATGCACTTATTATGATATGATGAGATGCTATGATGATGTAGTTATAGTCTAGGGTCAATGATGCAACCTAGTTCTCTATAACTCTTGCTCTGATACCAATCTGTCACACCCCCAAATTACCTGTTTTGCAGCGGAATGGAATACCTGGGGGATGACTGTCATAACATCAAAGTTACAGTTATATCGAACGACCTAAAGTGTCGTTTTGAAAATATCGCTTGATTAAGTAAAATAATCAGAGTTTACAAAACATAGGTCCCAATAGATTTCCAAAGTACCAAAATAAGTTTGTTACAATCAAACGATAGTTAAGTGCATAAAATATATATGAGACGCTGGCCGCCGTACACTCTATGATAAGTCTACGTGCATGCCATGAAGTGAATGCCTTAGATACCTGAGATAAAACATGCTAAAAGTGTCAACACAAAGGTTGAGTGAGTTCATAGAGTTTGGTTAACATGTAAAGCTTTTAAAGAACGTTCATGCAACAAAGGCAAAGTTTTTTGTCATTGAGAATAGTCCACAAAGCAAAGGCATTGTAAATCCACTCAGTTCCAAGTTCCGCCCATACAAAACTTGCAACCTGTGTGTTCACAACCCATTGCCAAAAGTAGTATGTCTAGTAGTCAAGTATACGTTGTCATAATAGTTCACAATATAGCACCACGTATATAAAAAATAAAGACTGCTCCGAACAAGGGAGACTTTATAGTGCTGCTCCGAACATGGAGACTTTGTATTGCTGCTCCGAACATGGGAGACTTTGTATTGCTGCTCCGTCGACAGGGGAGGCTTTGTATTGCTGCTCCGTACAGGGGAGACTTTATAACGCTCCACCAATAAGGCGAGAATTGGTATTGCTCCGTTCACATAGGGAGACTTTGCACACTCCACCAATAAGGCGAGAATTGGTATTGCTCCGTTCACATAGGGAGACTTTTAGGTCATAGCACATACGGTTCAATAAGTTCAAACAAGTCATAATTTCGTATTTAAGTTCAAGGGTTCCATTCAAAAGTTCGTAATTAAGTTCAAGAGTTTGAGTCGAGTTCAAAAGTTCAAAACAGTCAAAGAGCTCAAAACATATCAAAAAGTTCAAAATAGTCAAAGGGTTCAAAATCAAGTCAAACAAGTTCAAAATATATCAAAAGGGTCCTTTACAAGTTAAAAGAGTTCAACTATATGTCAAAAGGTTCAAATCAAGTTCAAAGTGTTCAAATATATGTTAAAAGGTCCAAATCAATTTAAAAGAGTTCAAATATATATGTCAAAAGGTTCAAATAATCGTGTTCATAACATAGTGATCAATTTAGTTCGAGCATAATCTTCTTACTAGCATAAGTAGTGAAACAAGAGTTATTTAAGTTCATATAAATGTAAAGTAAAAGCAAGTAGTTGAGCATGTATCTCCCCCAAAGAGTTTATAAAATAATTAAATGAGTAAAAGTGGGGCTACGAACTCACCTGATGCAATGATTATGATGACTAAAGTAGATATTAATCATGAAATGAGGTGCGATCTCTATCTGCAACCTAATATGAATGATATGTTCTAATGTAAGGCATGAAACAATGTCGTGCATGCAAATTCATATGATATCCATACCACTTGTACATTTTTGAAAATAAAGTTTATCGACGAAATATACGCTTATGACATCTCGTCATGTTATAAAATACTTTACAAGTACTTACGTTGAAACAACATCCTACTATAGTCGTTAAATGATAAATCAAGAAATATAGTTTTTTCGTCGCAAAATAATGTACTTTGATAATTCGTGAAAGTGGCTAAGTGGCCTCGAAAAGCTAGTCGTAAAATAGTGAATATCGAGTGTTAGGAAACAAACTCAATGATTTTAGAAAGCTTGTAATATTATCTAAAAGTCATAACACTGAACTTTTATCCATACGAAGTTCGATCATAAAGAAAAAATAATGGTGAAGTGAGGTAGTTGAGCTAAAAATGTAGTTTATGGGTAGTTTTCGGAAAGTTTGAGTTGTCGATTTTACTCGTTAGAACTCCGCTTGAGGAACGGCCGGTCATTTTGGAAAATAGGCCGGTGAACTAACTTTACTCGTGAGATACTATTTTACCAAAACCAACTCGATCATTGAGAAAAACGGCTCCAAACATGGGTACCCTAAAGACAGCTTCAACACTTAGAAATATTTTAGTAAAAGTCGATGGAAATGAGTAGTGAACGCCGGTTTTCAAATGCTTGTATCTCGGTCATTATAAACTCGCTTTCTACGCTTTATATATCATTGGTTTCGTGTTAATATATAATAATATATTTTTGATAAGTCGACTCCTCTAGTTTACGTTAAAAACTCGTTTTTGTCCTTAGAAATATTTTAGTAAAAGCTGATGGAAATGAGTAGTGAACGTCGGTTTTCAAATGCTTGTATCTCGGTCATTATAAACTCGTTTTCTACGTTTTATATATCATTGGTTTCGTGTTAATATATAATAATATATTTTTGATAAGTCGACTCCTCTAGTTTACGTTAAAAACTCGTTTTTGTCCTTAGAAAACCCTTAACAAGATGTACATTTTCAGAAAATAGTTTTCGTCGTTAAACTTGAAACTAGCGTAACTTCTTCGTTATAAACCTGTTTTAACCCGTTCAAGCGGCCACGGTTTTGTTTTTAAATCTATTTTCTGAATATATATACCAAAATAATCCCCAGCCTACTGAAATTTCCAGATTTTACAAAACGTTACAACCGTTAATTTTTCTAGTGTAATACTTGTTCTAAACCCTTCCAATCAACACCAAAACTATTATAAACCTACCATACACCTTCTTATGGTGTCATGGGTTCCTAAACTTCATCAACAATGATAGGTTTCATGGGAATAATTATAGGATAATTTAAACTAATAATAGGTAATAAAAACAAGTAAAAGTGGTATGAATACATATGATACTTGCATATTTTTGTACTAGCATAATAAAAATAGATCAAATATGATTATGAAAGAATAGGAAAAATTATTTAGAACTTACTTGAGTGATTATAAGAAATTGGTGATGAAAAACTTAATTAAACTTCAAGGTTTTAATCCTAAACCTTAACTAGTACTCAAATGGATCTTGAATATACTTGATCTTGCAAAATTTATGATTTCTTCCTTGTGTTTATGCCTTGGTCTACCACCATCAAAGAAAGGAGAGAGTTTTTGCTTTGTTTCACCTTTTATTTTGTGTATGTATGTTTTAATTTAATTATTATCTTGTATATTAAAGTGCCTAGTCATGATAAAGAATATGTGTACATCTATCTTGGTAAAAATATTTAGTAAATATGATGACAAGGGGGGGGGGGGGAGGTCGGCAAGGGTGATATGGGAAAAGAGTTTTGTGTGTTTGATGTTTTAAATGTGTTTAAAGTTATGTAATATGTATATTTTGCAAATATAATTAGGTATTTAGTGTAGCGTTAGCTAGAAATCGATTTTAACGGAACAAAATAAAATATATCAAAGTCATAAAATTATAAAAATACATTTCTCGCAAGAATTGAGTGAATAAATAATTATCGAGTTGAATTTACAAAAACCGTCGTAAATATATATATATATAACAATTTATATACAAAATAAATTCAAAACATCGGGTAAACTAATAATATTATTTTTATAGTCTTAAAATGAGTATAAAAATATATTAGGATAATTGTTGGAAGTGTCGGATCAATTATTCAAAAGAAATGATCGTGTGATAGCGTTTATTTAATATAAAAATATACGTTGATGAAATATGCAAACCCATGCATGAACTAATATGAAAATGATGTTATGTAGACTAACTCTAGTCTATATGAAATATTTTCAATGATGTTCCATGAATATGCAACTTAACCCTCACGGTTACGCAAATTTGATACTCGTAAACCTAGTTTACGAAAAATGATGAATAAAAATCATGAATATAAATTTTTCTCCGGGAATAAATAGTGTTTTGTGAATAGTAAAATTTTGAAATAACCTCTCAAAATATCAAATCGACTTCAAAAACGATGAATAGTAAATTCCCGAGATGAATAGTAAAAATTTCAAAGTTTGTAAAATGACCTGAAATTTAGAATTGTGACACATACAAATTTTGATGCAATGCCAATTTCATCCCAAACATACTATTAGAACAGAAAAGGGGGCTAGTGATTGACTTGAGTGATAATACCTTTCCAAAAGTTGCACCTTTTGCTTAGGTCGATTTCCATTAATGACAAGAAACGCCGAGTTAACAAGTTCCACCAAGTTAGTTGACTGAAGAAGCTTACAGTCTCTCCTCACCTACAATACAAGAATTATGGTCATAAAAAACATATATACACTTCGCTAAAATTAACGTTTACTCATTTTGAAACAATAACTGAACACGAATAAGAGATACCAATCAATACCTTCAACAAGTATTGGAAATATGTGCTTCTACGATGCTGGTTCTTATATTTGTGGACGATTCTATCAAGCACACCTACTTCTGACTGGAATTGACTACTGAAAGATTTCAATCGTGCCTCAATGGTTTCAAACTCGGCATCCATATCCTCAACTATTCAAAGATGTACGAGAGCCATATCATTTACCTATTAAAATTTTGATATATCAAATTATCATCTGAATGGATATAGTTACCCCTTTGCCAATGTGATAACCGGAAAACAAGGACATGAATCCTTTTATACTAGCACCAATGTACTTGGCTTGAAGATGCTCGAGCTGGGAATTTATATTAAACCTGTCACTTGCCTGCCAAGCACTCAAATAAGAAAAGACAATTAAAAATTCAAACCATATGAAACACATTAATTGTTACTCGGGAGATGATGATTATGTTAAGGAGATGATGACCAGGATGATGATTTGGGGAGATGAATTATTTGAGGAGATGATGACAAGAATGAAAGATGAAGGGTTAAAATATAAATGTGTTATCAAAGTATAAATGTGTATGGACTAAAATACCCTCGACTACGAAACAAAAATCAGACTTTGACTTTGTCAAACGACTAATTTGGCATTTAAAGGCCAAGGTTTGGACCTGTGGCGATGAAAAGGCCGAGTTTTGTCCCATCATGATGCTTTGGTACAAGTTTAGAGATCAACGGTGTATTTTAGTCTTATTTATATAAGGATATCTATAAAAACATTTTAAAAAAACTTTAAGGAGTATACTTTAACTTTATCAATGTATTTTAGTCTTATTTATGTGCTATTAAACTTGCATCATGTGTACAACATAATATCAGTAGTGAAATTTAAATAACAATATCAACATCTTTTTCAGCTAAATAAAATTAAATCTTGAGTTACCTAATAGAAATTTTTACAAATATTTTACCAAATTATAATGGATATTAATCTATAATGAAAAACTCGTGCATAAATATTAGTTGTACTTATATCACAATTTTCATGGGCAAATTCTTATATGTGTATATACTGAACTAAAATGTTAAAATAAATTTGATTTATGTGTAAATTTCGTGAGTGCACGAAATTTATAACTATATAATTATATGCAATTGCCTTTAAAAACACAATATTCAGTATTAATACAAAATATTTTATTTATTTTTTGTTAAAACCCCGTGCTTGCACGGGTATTATAACTAGTTAAACAAAAATGTAAATTAAATAATTATTAATTTTAGAGTAAATTACACCGTTCGTCCTTGTGGTTTGCGTTGACCGCAGGGTTTCGTCCTTTGACCAAAAAAGTTGCACCGTTCGTCCTTAAGTGTGAAACGTTATGCACCGTTTGTCCCTCCATCCAACTGGGCCCACCAACTCCCACTAACGTCCGTTAACTAAGGTTTTTAAAGGGGTATATCCGTCATTTCCCTAGCAACTGGCATTTATTACCCCCATCTACCACACACACATACAAACATAAAACACACATCATCATCATCACCATTTCTCTCTCTCTCTCTTTAACCTAGCCGCCGACCACCTTAAACCACCACCACCGCCACACCGCCGCCTACCACACTACACCACCCACCTCAAAACACTCCCCACTCTCCCCTCTTTCCGATCCACTAGGTCACACGCCTAAAAACCCTCCCCCACCTCTTGGTATACACTCACGTGCCACCACCACCTCACCACAACGCCACCACCGGTTCTCTTTATGTGTTGTAAGCAAAGGTAGGTTAAAACCCATTTCATATTCAGCACAAATCGAATCATGAAATCAATTGAAAGACTTCAAGATCCATTGGGTCTCGGGTAGGTTGTTTTTAGTGTTTGATTATTCGTTTCTTGATTCAACCGAAGTAGGGAAAGATGATAACATAGTTGTTATTGTCTTTTTCCCTTTAGACCTTCGGATAATGATTAAAGCTAATGCTTTAACAAGAGTCGATGAGGGTTTGATTCTTTCAATTTTTTAAAGTCTTGATATAATTTTGTATAATCTGAAGAAGAAAAAACTGAGACTTTATGATTGTGTTTACTATTTCCGTACGAGTCTTGATTGATAAAAAGTTGAGGAGTGACAGTGAAGGCTTGTGGAAGTGTATAAAATAGGATTAGATGAAGGTTTATGGTTTTTGGATTTGAATCGAATAGGTACATAGACTAATGATGTATGTACGATTGAAGTCTTGATGTTGTTCATTGTTAGTTCGTTCCTGTCAATTTGAAATTCATCTTGGACCAAGGAGGATTGAGAAAATCTGAGGTCATAACGAGTCTGTTGGTATTTTGGTTTGGGTCAGGTCATGGTCTTGTATCTCCCTTATCATGTCATATGCGTAAACAATAAAAAGAGTAAATTACACCTTGGTTGGTCGGAGGTGATGGTGAACAGACGGCGGAGGAGATGTTGGTTTGAAGTTTGTTCATGAATAAGTTAGGATAAAAAATTACCAGTCGACCCATAATCCTTTTTCTGTGAGATTTACGTATCTTCTTTTACCGATTGATATAGAAAGCTCATTTTTTTTAAAAAAAATTGATAAACCTGTGGTGGGTGGAATGGATGGTAGTTTGTGTCAATTTTGCAAAGAAGAGGGGCGCGGTGTAACTTAACGCAGGGACCATACGTGGGTTTAGGGTAATATGACGGAAATACCCCTTTAAAAACCTTAGTTAACTGACGTTAGTGGGAATTTGTGGGCCCAGTTGGATGGAGGGACGAACGGTGCATAACGTTTCACATTTAAGGACGAACGGTGCAACTTTTTTGGTCAAAGGACGAAACCCTGCGGTCAACGCAAACCACAAGGACGAACGGTGTAATTTACTCTTAATTTTATCTCTGATATTTTTCTTTCAAACCAATCACAAATTCAAATCCAATTCTTAACTCACTTAGGGCCCGTTTGGTTGGAAAATGATTTTTTTTTTTTGAAAATAATTGTTTGGTTGATATAAGTAATTACATTGATCGTAAAAATGTGTTAGAAACACCGTAAAATCCATACCGTAGAAAATAGCAATGTTGCAAAAATCGGTCAACTCGGCCGATTAATCGCCGATTAGTCGTTAATCGGCCGAGTACCTTGTCGATTTTTGAAAATCGGTCGAAAAATCGGCCTAGGATAAAAATCGACACTAAGCAGTCAAAAAATCGGCCGAATCAGTAAAAAATCGACCGAATCGGGCAAATCGGCCATTTTAAAAATAATAATAATTTAGGCATTATATTTAATTTGGGGATCATATATTTCACTTATAATGCACAATGGGCATCATAATCAGAATTGGAGCCTTTTATTGAGGTTTGGAAACATAGCATGTTTGGAATCGGTTAAGATTTTTAGTTTGGTCTCCAGAAATACCAAAAAATTACAGGAAATGCCAATCCGATTAATCACCGATTAATCCCGACTTGACCGATTACTCGCTGCAGGGTGGTCGACCGCCCGACTACCGATTCACGATTTTCGCAACATTGGAAAATAGGTACGAATCTTCTATCTTTTCTAATAATTATATTCTCCGTCACTTTTTTCTTCCTTTTTCACATCTTATTCTCTCAAATACTTTACTAATTTACTATTCAAATAATAATTTATATATAAAATTTATTATAAACAACATTTAAATAAAAATAATTTCTCTCTTCTAAACCTACCCCAAATTCAAATCCTATTCAAAACTAAATCCTAATCCAAACCCACATGTAAACCAAACGGACCCTTACAAACCAAACGGCCCTTAGTTTTGAGTATGATGTGATTAAGACATCATCCAGACTTTAGGACTTGTTGGGCATCAAATCTGATGCTTGGTCCAGTCATCAAATTATTGGTTTAACCCGTTAGTTTTTGTATAGTAGTCTAGTTTAGTTTGCTGATTGCACTCTTCTTGTTTAAACTGGAAAAACATGCTGCATCTCAAATTTTGCTAAATCTTTTGAATGTTTGCACAAACATGTTATTTGGTTTTACTAATGACTAATGACTCAGACCCCGATCCAGCCAGCTACCAAACCCCTTCCAGTTCATTTTATAGCTTCAATTGAGTTACTTGTACGTTGATTTAAATCTTGGGATCGCCAATCATGTGTGAATTGCAGAATGGCTGAACTATGCATAATTGCATACCAGCTTCGATCCAAGCATAATTTTTCTCAGTTTTAGTTCGCTCGTGTATGTCATTTTGTTAATGATGGATTTTGATTTTGCTTTCAGCTGCAATACAAAAGTAGGTTCTGATCGAGTGTGTCTTTTGGTTTTCAGGAAACCAGTAAGATGAACATTGAGAGCCAAAAGAAATACTGTTCAAGATGTCGATTATACAAGACCCAATTTACACTTTAGAAGTTTACAATCTGTACCTTTTAATTCAATCTTTGACTCTATAGCTTCATTTCCATATGGTTAATACCATAACAGGTCACTTTCAAGCATCATCAATTACAAAAATTGTTTCAACTACAAAAGAATAGAAATATTACATTTTATCCTTAATATACGACATTACTATTTACCTAAAAATTTAACAATTTGATTTGTATAGGAAAATTTACGATACAAAATAAGATGACATGTTAGCTGTTAACATGCTGCAAGACTTCACCAATGCCCTGAAAACTTCAGGTCCCCGTTAAGATTGCAGTCCATCTTCTCCAAGTAAAATCTATGGTCTGCTGGTGTCATATAAATGCGTGGGTTCCATCAGCCAAATAAGACCGCAAGGGAAGGACTTCCGCTTAAGCTTTCTCATGAAGTTTTACTTTTGTTAATCTTCCTCAAAGTGTTCACATACGTATAACTAGAAAATGAAACAAATAGCTTGCGGAACCTGAAAATTTCAACCAAAAAAAGATAATGAAAAATACTGAGAGTTGATGAAGAACATGATTAAAAGACCAAAATGCCCTCTTTTAATACTAAATGGAACCCAAATTGTTAGACTTGACCAGAAATTGACAGAAATCATCGGTGAGAGATACATCTACCCAAAAACTATGTTTGGCATTTCAGGTGACAATATTTAAATTCGAGCTAAGACTATCCAATCTGTAGGTATTAAACATATAATACAACTAATAACTTTGCATTCTTTAAACTTTCAACCTCAAAGGTCATTGTTTTGCGTAAAGTACAGTATGTATATAACCCAACTTGAATGCAAGAAGCAGGTAAATACTAGGAAGAAGCAAAGAAACACGAGTAGCATTCTCTAAAGTCCAAACTATGTAGTTTTGGTAGTAAAGGTGGAAAATGAGCAAATTGGGTGACAAGTTTAGGTCATAACGACGTTTTATTGCACGGGTCAGGATTCCAAAATACGTTTTCTTCCATGATTTATCAACATTTTCCTATACTAGTGTTTATACGACTACAAAAAAATTATACTATCACAGAAATAATCTAATCTCTTGAATAAAAAGATTTAGGTTGTTGTATGCTTAGAAAACTTTGGGTGCTTTGACTCGTTAAACCCATGACCGTTTTCCGTTTAGCTATTTCTCTTTACCCATTGAACCATCAAAAATCAAGACACAACCCTGATTGACCCACTCACTCACCTCTATTTTGCAAACTAAGGTGCAGGTAACGATTACATACCATACCCATTGGCTCAGATGCTGCGACATTGCAGCATAGCTTCTACCTGGATGTTCATTTAGCAAGCAATGCATTTGTCCATTCAGAGAACTCTGGGCACTCCATAAGGACAGCCAAATATCAATTAGCCCGCCGTACTTGCGGATTATGTTAGTACTGACCTGAGAAAGCACAATTATGTTAGTACTGACCTGAGAAAGCACACAGATAAAATGCTGACTATTGAACAGTGAAACATAAGATATCATTAAGTGACCATAATAATACTGTCAAACCCCAGAAATTTATCTCGACGAGGGTGAAAGTAATACTTCATTTGGCCAAATAAGAAAGTAGTATTGAAGTTATATTGTTTTGCTTACAAGAAGACATGCCAGCAAATCCAAGGGTGTCGTGATCCAAATGCTTAACACATATGGAACAGACGGTATCTTTAAAGCAATTTCAACCCATTTACAAATGAATGAGACGATGTGGGTTGTATTTCAACTCAAAACATGTTGAAAAGTAGATTAGCTAAAAGGGAATGGGTCAAACGAGACGAACAGTCAAATCGTTTTGTTTTAGATTATTACTGTATGATATTGTTTTGGTAATCATATTCAGCGCATTATTTTTGAAGAAGATTTAAAAAATGGACAAAAGAAAGTACACGGGAAAGAAAATTTACCAGCTCCCAGGCTTCAATTTCTCGCTCTGAAGTATCAAGCATGAACCTTCTGATAAGACAGAAAGAGGTTAATTATTTTCACTTTCACCTTCTAATCTCATTATTAATAATGCACACTCACCACATATGGTAGTTTCTTGAAGCATGATAAGTTAAAATAGTACGATGTTGATAGTTCAGAAATACAAAATAGATTAGGTTGAAAATTGTAGAACTACTATTACAGATGCCAGAAAAGAAAGTAATCGCACTTACTGCACTCCATGGTGTACATCACGGTGATTACAGTGACCTGACACACCATAGTTATCGAACGTAATAATCTGCAACAATATAGAAAAAACTGAATTTACAGGGGATCTTCGACAGACTTGTAAGTTAGGACAGTAACACGAAACAAAGGAAATGTATATGTTTTCAAACATGGTTTATGTACTGATACTGAAATCAGAGCTTACCATGTCAATTGCATGATCACGAACTTCCTTTTCCACAATCTTTGATAGCATGTTACTGTCCCATACTTTCCCAAAACCATCCTGGCGATAAACACACAGTTAGACAATGTTCATAGACAATGAATAAACGCCTGTGTCATGAATTTTTTTGAGAAAAGAAATAAACCTGAAAATCCGGATGATCCATTACTGTCACTTGTTGAGGAGGAACCTGCATGATTCAGTAATTATCATACGTGACAAACAAGTGCACTTATGTCACCAATAAGAGGATACACGTTTATAACATAAGGAAGTGCGATTTTTCTGATCTTAAATAAGAGGATACAGAAACACTGATTACATTACTCAGAATACTATGGTTCAATAGTCTAGTATTTAGTCCAGATATGAAATACTATGTTCTCAAATCTATCGCCACCGATGGTGTATATTCAGTTTCTTATAGACAATTATTTACACAAAACAGAAGTACAGTGAAGAATCATGGAACACTAGATGAAACAATGAAAGAAGGTTTATATTGTACAGAAACGGCAACAGACAAGCAGATTATGGACTTGTGCACATCAACGTTATGTAACAAATAAATCACCTTAAGGACGGAAGAAGCCTTATAAAGCTCTTCTTTTCTAACATCTCCAATACCATCTGCATTACCTGTAAACCAATAAACAGCATACAACGTCACTATAATATCACTCATTGGCAACCCAACTACACCTTAAAAACATACTAATACACTTTGATCGCGAGAATACTTGATTCAGCAAACATTTAATACATCAAAAATGAACCCACAATATGGTGTGATTCATAGTCGTTAACAAGCTCATATGCAACAGTGAACGTGATTAGTTATACAACAACATATTACCAGTTGAGAAGCACAATATGTGCACATTATGCCCTCTCAAAGTCAAGTGATTTATTGTCGGTGAAAAGAACCTGCCAATCAAATGGTTCAACTCAATACAATCCAATATTATAACAGTTCAGAATAAGGCAGTGTTTAGGATTGCTTCTTTTTTTCCTGCTTTTCTGCTGATTTTGAAGAAGAAACAGTTTTGTATTATCCAAATTGCTTCTTATTACTCTGAGGTAAAATAAGCAAGTTCAGACCCTGCTTATTTAAGATGAAACTAGTACGTGTATTACCTATATTTAACTTAAAATCTTTAATAAATGTATTTGATTAAGAAATTGATAGTTTTCAAGTCTTGCTGACTTAAAAACTTAATAAGCAAATCCAAACACCAACTCTACAAGTGCTTATTTCTAAGCAAGCCTATAAGTAATTATATTTAAGGGGTGTTGTCTAATCTCATTTGATTCGGCTTATATTTCACAAGCTCATTTATTCTGGCTTATTTTTGGTGACTTAAATATAACTAATAAGCTTATAAGCTAAAAAATAAGAAAAACAAAACGCTTATAAATAAGCTCATAAGCCAAAAAATAAGCTTATTTGATGGGCTTATGAGCTTATCGAAAATTTGATAAGTTCATAAGTTCAATTTTTTGGCTTATGAACTTATACACTTCAAAGTTGAGAAAGAATGGGATGTTCATCTTCAGTATGTGCCTGCTAAGCTTCCTGTTAAAGTGGTGCAGAATTAGATTTTCATGTTTCAAGCTATGGAATGATTGGCATAAGCTTGAAGTGATATTGCTTCAGAGATGATTTTTTAAGTCTTTGAAGAAAGATGGCTTGTATTCTATTTTCTCTCTTCTGGTAAGCAAATGTCTAAGTAAAGGGATGTTTTGGGTCAAGCTTTTACCCAAACTCTCTGAATTGCAGGCTACTGCAGTGGTTCAATTCCTTGTACCTTGGAGTCTATCTGGTGTGATTGTACCTTACTAGTAGCTATATGCAACCTTTTTGGCCTAGGGTAGGGAATTGGTGTGCATATGGTGAAAGGAGGAGGTCTAATTCAGTAAGATGTACCATAATGAAGGGTTGGCCACTGTGGAGGGTAAGTAGCTTGGGTGGATGGTGTATGATGGGTGGAATAGAGAGGAATGAAAGATGATCCTTCTTGGTCCACCCAATACACCATCAAAGGAGGATTGGTTGGTCTTCACTCAAGGAATGTGTTTCCAAACAGCTGAAGCCATTCATAGAGATGGAAATGTAAGCTGTTTTGGAAGAGCTCTTGAGTGGAAGGGTATGGGTTCCTAGTGAAGCCAGCCACTTTTCCTGTCTCTACTACTGTGGTTGTTAATGTAGCTAGATGGTAAGTGCATAAAAGGTGAATTTGGTTAGTATGGCAAAGTCTGTTCAGATGAAGTGTTGCTCTCAGCCAAATGGTTGGCTTAGTATGTCTGCTGAAGTATAATGCTAGATTCTGTAGTGTTGTTTTGAATGAGTTCAGATAGTTAGATGTGAAGTATAAGATTTGGGTCTGTCCAAATCTTCTCATGTTATTCTTATGATGTACTTTTTTGAGAATGTTATATATAATTCACCTTTGCACTAAAAAAAAAAACTTATACACTTGAGCTTATGTACTTTATAAGCTCATAAGCTCATATGCCCACAAAAATGAGCTTATAAACTTATCAAATTTTCAACAAGCTCATAAGCCAATCAAATACACTTTCCTTAAACAAACACCCCCTTAAGCAGAAACATTATAAAACTATTGCAACTCTAATTCATACATTGATTCATCGTCGGGATGGGCAATGACAAGCAGCACATTTCTCTTACGCAATCCTCCAACTGATACACGATTCAAACAGCATTTACTAAACTAACATCATAAACACGAAAACTTAATATAGCAAGATATTTCCAAGAATCACTAACCATCATTATATACGAAGGAAGTTCGATACGGGTTAAACGAAACATAAACAACTTTGCACAGAGAAGCAAACCATATAACAGCTACTGAAACAAATATCAGGAGCCACTCCATCTAACAACTAATATCAGTCCTACACAAAATTAAATGATAATTAAAATAAACATTGACTAGTCAACTACATTTGGGGTGGTATTAAGATTGAACTGGAAATATTAATAGCATGGATTCAATTGATTAAAAGCTAATTTAGGATATGTTCATCGTGAATAAATTGAAAATGATAGATCTTTGAAGATTAATTAAAGATACCTTAATCGACAAGATGATGCACAAAGCTACTATGATCTTGCTGCTCTTTGTGAAAACTCAACTATACTCTGGGTTTTGCATACGACGTCGTTTTCACTTGTCAAATTTTCAAAGAAAAGAAGACTAAAACACACGGGTCGGGCATTATATACCAAAATCGTCCCTTTACCAATAACGCCGATATCAACGTTCCGTTATACTCCGTAAAAATCCCGTTATCATGTTACTGTTGAGGGTAGAAAAAAACATTTTTTTAACACATTTTAGCTTTAAATTATTATATTTCATGAATCGACATAAAGGCAGAAATCAAACGAGCAACAAGCTGCGTCGTTAGTCTTTTTTGAATTACAAAACTAGTCCTTTTAAAAACGACATTTTTTGTAGATAATTTCACAAAATGTGTAGATTGACGGAACACCCTGACCCCAAATGTCTTTTGACACTAGCCATTTGCATTTTTCTTTAAAATAATTATTTTACATTTGTTAAATAACGTTTTCTTGGAGACAAACACACTTTTCGCTTTTCTATACTTTTCTATGGTAAAAATTCAATATTTAAAATCAAACAAAATTTTCTACAAGTACACGCAACTTTGTTATTTAGTTAAGCGATTAAGTCGTAGAATAATAATATATTTTTTAAAGTGTCTCGTTTTATTACGTGTATTTTTTTTAGAAGTTGTAGAATAGCAATATATTTTTTTAAAGTGTCTTGTTTTGGCACGTTTACTTTTTTTTAACTTTGTTTAAGTTGTAGAATAGCAATGTATTTTTTATAAGTGTTCCAATTTAGTATGTGGATAACGTATCAAATTAGAACACTTATGGAAAGTACATTGTTATTCTACAACTTAAACAAAGTTAAGAAAAAAAATACACGTACCAAATTGGGACACATTGAAAAAGTACATTGCTATTCTACAACATATAAAAAAAATACACGTACCAAAACGGGACACATTAAAAAAGTACATTGCTATCCTACAACTTAAAAAAAGTACACGTACCAAAACGTGACACTTTGAAAACTGCATTGCTATTCTACGACTTAATCCTTTTAATTAACAAATTACTCCGTAAAGAAAAAAAAAGAAAAAAAAAAAACAATTTTTAATATCATATCGTGCATAGTGGAACTTGTCTTTACGTGTGAAGGGGTGTGGTAATGCGTCAAGCTTGTTACAAAGACACATGATAACATTTGAAGAGCACAATGAAAATGGGTGGTTTGGTGGTCGGATTAACCGAATGACTTTTATGGTAATTTTGTGTGTGTCTATGTGGGTTATGTTGATGTAACGAAGATGTACTGCCCAACTACATCATGACTATACTAAATCTCCGTGATGGGTCTTACTTGTACTAGACACTAATTTAATTACAAAGAGGGAAGTGAAGGATTTTGAAAAAGTCATGCTAAAATGTCTACCTAAACAAATAGGAAAATGATATATAAGCAAGTGATAGAAATAAAGATAAATTTACAAATATGATTGGTGCAATTAAAATATTAAGTGAGATTTTCAAAAGTAGCCAATTTTTTGTTTTTGAATTCACTTTGTGGTAAAAAACATATATATAAAAAAAAAAAATGTTTTCAAATTTAGTGTTATGCGACTGTAAGACCGTGCAACCCTATACAAATCGTAACACATGTCCAAAGTTAAGTGAGATGTTTTTGTTAGACCGAAATGATATTTTATACGATCAATTTTTTTCTCGACCGACTAGATATTTTTGTCTTATTAGACAAGTGGGTCCCACTAGTTGACATTTTTTTCCATTTAAAAAAGTGGTACCCACTTGTTTAATAAGATAAAATGTCTTGTCAGTCGAGAAAAAAAAATGTGGTCGCACAAAACGTCACTTTAGTCTATCAAAAACATCCCACTTAACTTTAGACAAGTGTTGCTATTTGTATAGGATTATACGGTCTAACAATTGCACAAGACTAAATTTGAAAACTTTTTGTTTTTTTTGTTTTTTTTTTTTTTTTTCTATTGGAAAGTGAACTCAAAAACTAAAAATCGGCTACTTTTTGAAAATTCCTCAAATGTTAATTAGCGAATATGAAGAGAGAAAATTAGCGTTTAACACTTGTCCTAGGCGTATTTGTATCTTTATTTAGTAGGTCAACTTATCAATACTCAACATTTTCATAATATTAAACTATTGAAAATGAAGAGCAGTTGACTTTAAAAGTCAAAGTTTATGACCATAAAAGTGTTTTAGTTTGGACTTTGGAGGTCCCATAATGTTGTTAGAAGAAAACAAACAAGTTTTTAATATTGGTAATGACAAAAAAATGATCATTCGAGGCATGGCGTCGAACGAAAAGCTAGAACTTGGAAATTTATCAAAGGCATAACAATACTTCTATGCTTTGAGACTGCGATTTTAGCCTAACCATAGTATTAGTTTGAGACTTTGGGTTGTAATATTTGATTTTAGTTTTCGACATTCTGTCATATGTTGCTTGCGGAAAAGAGGTTAATATCCATGCACGCCAAATGTTTAAACTGCAATCTGATTTATGTTAGATATAATATAAACTTATTCTAGGATTGCAAAACATATGAATGAATCTTAGACGGCTCCAACGACTGCCTGTTTTAGCTCTTGGATCCATTATCAACAACGCACAACCCAAGTTCGTTCATTGTTTGTATAAACCGTTTTGAATTGCCACCTCTAAAAAAACACAAAGATACGAAGAATCTTTTCATTTACAGTAGCTATTATTAATTGTTACATAGTATTATAAAACCCAGATTCTAATTAGAAACCTTTCACTATCGAATGTGATCTAACCAATAGTTGCAATGGAGCCTATTTAGATGCTCATCCAAACAAGAACAAGACAAGAAAACCAACAAAACTATGTTTGATCGGCCAAGCATATATTCTAAAATAACAAAGCGTTTCTTGTGATTTATGTTGGTCAGGCGGAGCAACCAGCAACACGCTTTCTATCTGTCAATCATTGGCTAAGACTATTAATTAAAATGCTTTGATTGCATGCCTTGTGATTTAAGCTAACCAAAAACTTAATCACTAAAAACAAATCTTTGTTCTTTGACTACTTGTTTTGGAAATTAACAAATGATTTAACCTCAATGGAAATGTGCGTATGGCGAGTGTTGTGCTGGTGTTTGTTGATCTTTATGTTGGAAGTTCATGTGATCGTTGGTGATACTAATCCTGGAGATGGTAAGTAATGTGGTCATGTGTTGTGTAATCTATTAGCTAGTGACTTTTTTTCGAGGTTTTTGATTAATAAACCACGTGCTGCTGTATGTGCAGCGGCAGCAATGAGAGCACTGAGAGACCAGTGGCAAAACACACCACCAGGCTGGAAAAGTTCAAATGATCCGTGTTCATGGGAAGGTGTCATCTGCAGGAACGACAGGGTCGCTGAACTGTCCGTCCATTTTCCTTGTTTTGGTTCTAATGTTTGATTGTAAAAATAGAGGTGACAAGGTGACGGGTTGGGTAACAAGTCAAAACATGTTAATCTAAGTCAAGATGGATAGTTTCCATACAAGTTACACTTCGTAATAAAGAAGTAAAAATGATTATAAACTATCTTATTAAATTTAGTAATAAAATACTTCTATGAAAAAAAAAAGATCTATTATGATCTAGTTTTTGTTCATGATATGAAACAAAAATTGGTTTGGGGTTCAAAATCGGGCTTCTTTGTTATAGCCAAAAATTTTTTGGATCCCGGTTTAACCAATTCTAAGATACGCAGGTTGATATACCAACCTTATTAAACCCATTTCGCCATTGAAATATTGGATTTTTTCGTTCTCAGGTGGTTGTCATCTATGGGCTTAGCAGGTCAACTCGTTGGCGACATTGGTGGTCTCACTGGACTAACATTATTGTAACTTCGTAAACTTTGATCACACTGAAATATTATTGGACTAGTTACCTACTTCGATAAGTTTGTATCTGACAAGATTTTGATGTTATGCTAGGGACTTATCGTTTAATGGAGGCCTAACAGGTCCAATCTCTCCACGGGTAGGAGATC
The DNA here is from genome assembly GCA_910596185.1 of Chrysanthemum makinoi. NCBI lineage: Eukaryota > Viridiplantae > Streptophyta > Magnoliopsida > Asterales > Asteraceae > Chrysanthemum > Chrysanthemum makinoi. The sequence goes on from OU343223.1 coordinate 41,291,246, forward strand.
TAGAAAATCTCGGTCAGCTGTGAGTTTTATAAACTGTTCTTTTTGTGCCTCTAAAGAACAATATGTTGCTAAAGCCAAAAGCCATGATGAACATACATACCTTAAAAAAATTATAGCCTACAAAGATAACATAACCTTTTAAAATTTTGGTTTCAGGATTCTATGTGGTTGTAGATTCACCGGTAGCATTCCATCTGAACTTGGAAACCTAAAGAAGCTCTCGTATATGTAAGATTCTTATTGCCAACTATCTTTATCAGTAAATAATACATTGCTAGAGAGACGCTTTAACATATACTTAACGTATGGTTTATGATCAATAGGGCGTTGAACTCAAACAACCTGACAGGCGAAATACCTCCGACTTTAGGATATCTATCCAACCTTTACTGGTTGGACATTTCAGAAAATCAAATATCAGGATCGATTCCGATTTCATCTCTCACATCACCGGGCTTGGATATGCTTAAACATGCTAAGCATTTGTAAGTATTTTTTCAGTTTTGACTATTGCATTATAGGAAAACACTGATCTTCATGGTATGAGTCTTAATTACACATTTTTCGTCGAATCATTGTAAACTTGCAGTCATTTTAATAAGAACAAGCTATCAGGGCCAATTCCTTCACAAATCTTTGGCGAAGATATGGTACTAATACATGTGTAAGTTGAACCAATCAGTAGAAATTATTATCCGAAAATTTGATTAAAACATATTAATGAACGGTGTGATATTGGAAGCACAGATTGTTCGATGGGAATCAGTTGACCGGAAGAATCCCTACTACAATTGGAAGTGTTACGACACTAGAGACTCTGTACGTAAAATATTGAAAGCTAAAATCATTCACACTGTTTGAAAAAATAACTAAGTAAAATTATTTGCATTGCAACAGTCGACTTGATAGAAACGCGTTGGAAGGTGAAGTGCCATTAACCCTGAACAGGCTTACAAGCCTCAGCGAACTGTGAGTACATATTTTTATTCTATTAAAAAGGAAAACTTACGACGATCATTGATTGACTTTGACTTTTCTGTTATTGCTTTTGTGTATATAGATATTTAAGCTACAACAAGCTATCAGGAGCTTTGCCTGATCTAACTGGAATGAGTTCTCTCACTTATGTGTAAGTTAACCATCAAAAATCGATATCTTCTTTTGCATTTTTATGTTAGGTTACGTGTGATTTAAAAATTTGTGAGACTTCTTATGTAGCGACTTGAGCAACAATTCATTTCAAGAATCCGACCCTCCGCCTTGGTTTTCTACATTACCATCTTTAAGCACCCTGTGAGTTCAGTATCTTATAAGTTGCGTTTCTCTTTTCTAATGGAAAGCTATCTTATATTGACTTTTAAATGTTGCGCTCAGCGTCATGGAATTTGGAACGCTTAAGGGGAAGCTACCACAAACCCTTTTCAGTTTATCAGGAATTCAAACTGTGTAAGATTCAATTCACTTAACTCCTGTTATACGAAAATGTTACACTTTGACCTTTTATAGGTCAAACCGGTAAATAGAGGGAGGGTGGACCTAAAAAGTCAATGTGTCATTATGTTACCTCCATTAAGTATAACACTACATGTTCTGTTCTTGAAATTGATCAAACAGGAGACTGAAGAACAACAATCTTAATGATACATTATTTATGGGCGATAGCATCGGCGGTCAACTAGAGCTTGTTGATTTGCAAAACAACAAGATCAACAATGTGACACTCTCTAGCAGTTACAAACAGGAACTCGAGTAAGAACAACTTTAAATGATATCAAGATTCATATTAGAGGTGGCAGTTTCAAGTTTCAACATTATTACTAATAAACGGGTCAATTTGTGTTTTATCTGAAATTTGGTTCTACCACCTCCTAAATCAAATTATTTGTAATTCTTTCACTTGATTTAGTTATCTATAAGTTTTCTGAACGAAAACATTTATGTTTTCGACTCAACCAGGCCGAACCCGTTTTGATCCCTACTAGAAACAACATATTTGACCTGAATCTGTTTTGACATGTCAAAAAACTTTCCCGACCCACTCGTCTAATCTCTACGTACTCAATATTTATGTTTTGTGTTTATGGTATTTCTAGACTATATGGAAACCCTGTGTGCAATCAGACCCTTGAGAACAGTCCATATTGTCAAGCTCAACAATCAACAACACCGTATTCTACAAGCTTACCTGATTGTGGGACAAAATCATGTCGGCCTGATCAGAAACCAAGTCCTCTAAAATGTGGCTGTGCCTATCCATATGAAGGAACATTTAACTTTCGAGCACCAACTTTTAGTACTTTATCGAATGTTACCTTGTGGCATTCATTAGAAACAAGCCTTTGGTCGAAACTGAGCCTTGATTCAGGCTCAGTTGTGCTCCAAAACCCGCATTTTAATCTTGAGGATTATCTTCAAGTTAGTGTGCAATTCTTTCCATCAAAAAGTAAGCATTTTAAACGACCGGAGGTTCAGAAAATGGGATTTTTCTTGAGTAATCAAACTTACAAGCCACCAGCAGAATTCGGAACGTATATTTTCATTGCAAATCCTTATTCGTTTGCAGGTATATATTTCTGATTACATCGTTTTAGATATAATCCAAATTTATTGATAAAATGGTTTTAAGATGTTGAATGCACTACAATAACCTTTTGGTTCATGTAAGTTTTTTCCTACCCTTTTAACTAGTTAAATTGATCGATTATGTGTAGATGATAATGGTGGCGGTATTGGAGTTGGTGGTGTAATTGGGATCGCCATTGGTTGCACCCTTTTGATCATTGTACTTATTGTGCTCGTAGTATACGCTGTTCAACAAAAGAAACGCGCTGAAAAAGCCATCAGTCAAAGCAAACCTTTTGGTAAGTAACTATTTCGTACTAATTTGTTTTTCACAATGCTTACGCCTTTTTCATAGCTAATTTCAACCTGTTTTTGACAGGATCATGGGCTCCAAGTACTAAAGACAGCGGAGGTGCACCGCAGTTGAAAGGAGCTAGATGGTTCTCTTATGATGAACTCAAAAAATGCACAAGTAAATTTTCGGAAACTAACCAGATAGGATCCGGAGGTTATGGGAAGGTAAGCCCGATCTTTATGGAATTAACTAGTATTATTTTTGGTGCTAGTTGTGATATTCTTTTTTGGTATTGTTTTGATTTGATAGGTTTATAGAGGAGTGATCCCAGGTGGGCAAACAGTTGCGATTAAAAGGGCTCAACAAGGCTCAACGCAGGGAGGGCTTGAATTCAAGACTGAAATTGAGTTACTTTCACGGGTTCATCACAAGAACCTTGTTGGGCTTGTCGGATTTTGTTTCGAGCAAGGAGAACAAATGTTGGTATATGAGTATATGCCCAATGGAACCCTTAGAGAAAGCTTGTCAGGTAAACTTATATGACTGAGTAAAAAAGACACTGAAGCTAACAAATTGTTCGTTACTTAGTTTGTGGCCGAGTTTTGACAAAATTGATGAACATATAAACTTTAGGTAAATCGGAAATTCATCTTGATTGGAAGAGAAGACTACGTGTGGCACTCGGTGCTGCTAAAGGACTAGCTTATCTACATGAGCTTGCTGATCCTCCTATTATCCACAGAGACGTTAAGTCAACTAATATTCTTTTAGATGAAAACCTCACAGCAAAAGTTGCAGATTTCGGGTTGTCCAAGCTAGTTTCAGATAGCGAAAAAGGCCATGTCTCGACTCAAGTTAAGGGTACCCTGGTATGGACCCTTTCGCCACTTTTTTAATCCCCTATATGCAACTTCAAGGATTCGTTCCTAGGAGTGTGTACCAGATTACATTAGACCTCTAACATTTCTATACGTGTACAGGGATATCTCGATCCAGAATACTACATGACACAACAATTAACCGATAAGAGTGACGTATACAGTTTTGGGGTGGTGATGCTTGAACTAATAACCGCTAAACTACCTATTGTAAAAGGAAAGTACATTGTACGCGAAGTGAGACTAGCAATGGACATGACAGACGAAGAAGGGTATGGACTACGAGAAATACTCGATCCAAATCTCAAAGACACATTATTGACGGGCTTTGGTAGGTTTATACAATTAGCAATGCAATGTGTTGAAGAATCGGCTGCAGATCGTCCAACTATGAGTGATGTAGTGAAGATACTTGAGAATATTATAAAGAGTGGCGGGATCCACACGAGTTCAACATCAAATTCCTCATCTACTAATGAGTTTGCTAACGTTTTTGGATCTACCCCCGGTGTTCCTGTCCATCCTTACACTGAAGGTGTGCTTAAAAGGAACGAAAGTGATGCATTTGAATATAATGCTGGATATGATATCACGGCGAAAATTGAACCCAATTAATGTATGTTTATATGTAACTCTTTGGCATATTTTTTTATATCGTTCCAATTTGATACCGTTACATTTGTAGAAAGCTACTTACATAAAACAGTTTGCAGACTTGTTTTGTTTTTTATTTGTGATATGGAAATTGTAATCTAGCTACTTACTGAATTTGGATACAGCCATTGATTTGTTACGAGAATTGTACTGTTTCGACATTTTTTTGAGTTATGAACCTCTACGGGATTGAGTTTTGAGGTTGCTAAACCTCAAAGAGTCGATCAAATTTACTGGTGTGGTTTTACAACGCTGCACAGGACGTATTAGTGGTAAATAGACGCGTAATGATCACGGATTTCATTTCTAACTCTACCTCTTTAATTCTCCATCTAGGTTATGCTTCTTCAGATTGTTTGTGTCACATTTCACAACTCCAAACATATACTAATATGTACAAGATAATTTAGGATAATTTGACTAAAGTTACATTATACTTTTTAACTCTGATACTTAAGTTACATTATTTTGTTGGCCTTCAAATTGTAATGAGTTCAAATATAGTTATCGTATAGGTTGATTGGTTTGTCTAGCCGATGCCCTTTGAACATTGATTTATATGTATAAAAATGGAAGAATGAGTTTACTAAATTTAAAATCACATTATATTAAGTTAATTTATAATTTTAATTAATGTGTATTAAATGTATTTTTTAACTTAAAAAAAAAGTTCAAGTGCTCTTGGTCAAGTCACTCGTTAGACAAACCCTAAAAAAAAAAGATCAAACTGTTCACACGTCTGTTAATCATCTGAGTATTTCATACATGTGTTGTTAATTAGTCGAAACTCAAGCTCACAAACTATGTGATTATTTGACCACTCACATAAAACTAGACTAGACGGAGTCAAAAAATTATAGTTGAGGAAGCAAACTTTTGATAATTTTTAAAAACTACACTACAACTCGGTTCGTTGAAATGACAAAATATAGTCAAATATTTTAAAATTTTTATATCAATTTTTATCGTTAGGAGGCCGTAACGACCCTGACTCCCTCATGTCTCTGCCTCTCCGGACATAACATGTGATTGTTTAGCTAGGCAGAGATATCACACATGTATTTGTCAAATAAGGTTTCCAAGAAAGAAGGAAAACAAAGAATAGAATGTTGAAAAAGAGTTGCCCAACTGGCAGATTCTGACCCTTTCCACTCTGACCGTTGGACTCGGCATGTTTTTGCACACATGGGGCCCACAATCACCCAACAGCTCTATTTCCACCAACACCATGGCCCATTGACATCAACGGCTTTAAGAAATTTCAAGTCAATCACTAATTTTCCCTTCATTATGCATCACTTGCAGCTTTGGCCCATGACCTCTTTAATTTTCCATTTTCTACCACAACTTGGAAACCTATTTTAGCTTCTTTGGAAAGAACGTGTGATGTAGTTTTACATGCACCATGGGTATAAATCTCATGTTGTATTGGACTTCCGTTTTCTTTTACATAAACTTGCTTTTGAAGTTTTCCCATACTTAGCTTAGGTGGGATTGTGTAACCCTATATAAATCCTACTTTAAGTATACTATCGTAATATATTTTTAGAGTAAGGATCAAATAATAAATAAAAGTAAAATGAGAAAAATGAAAAATAATCACAGTCGCACATTTCAGATGCATCTACAAAAAGAGATGCATCTCTCATGAAATTTCTTCATTTAAAATGTGTGGCTAAAAATATTTTTCATTTTTCTTCTTAGTAGATTTTCTTTATATCTTTATTCATGTTTTATTATTGTAGTTATACTTTTATTTGTTCTACCATTTATACGTAACAAACTTTCGAACCATGTCTCGAGATCTTACTTATTGTTAACACGTAAGCAAAAAGTATGATGTTAACAAAATTCGAAAGTTATTACATATAACAAAAAAGAAACACACACATAATGAAGTATGAAACAAAGTATGCTGCTACGAGTAATGATAAAATAAGAAATTAAAGTAAAAAAAAAAAAATAATAAAAAAAATAATAATAACTACAACTGCACATTTTAGATGTACGTATAAAATGAGATGCATCTCCCATAAAATTATTCTTCTTTATTTGAAATATGTGGCTGAAAACATTTTTCATTTTATTTATTGTTATTTTTCTTTTTATTGGATCCACTCCCTAATACCTAAAACCAAAAAGTAATTACTCATAAAAAAAAGTTTCCATCTAAGATTGATGATTGATTTACAGAGCAATAAATATTGATGCTAAACATTGCACATGTATTTTTGTTTAGGGACCCATTTTATAAAACTACATAAACCTATATCATCAAAATTTTAGTTTTTGCTAATTTCAGATTCCAAAAGTGCTATAAACAGATCAAGGTGAACAGAAGCCTTCCTGGAAATGAACCAACAGGTTGGCCCACTTGCATAATAATTGACCCCAATAACGCGGAACTGGTTATCCTTTCAATAAAATGTTTACTAACACTCCTTGTGTTTTCCAAAACTACAATTTTTCTTCAATTTTGTTTGAAAATTGGCACACAAACTTTGTTTGTTAAAATGTACAAGTTTAGTTACTTGTGATAAGTGTTTTGCTTTAAAACGTTGTGTATACATGATTTGCAGCTTTAAAATTGGTATTAGTACTTTCATTTGCTTAACGAACCCCATAATACATAATAAGAAGCCTATTTACTAGCAATACATAATAAGAAACCGATCTACTAGAAGTTACAGTTGTATGTGGATCGATCTCATAATAGATGTGTAATAACATATGTAGATTATTGTATACATAAAACAACTATTTGATGATTATAACTTTGATCTGATGGTCTGAACTCTGAAATGTATAGTAAGAGGGTGTTTCTTCTTCACTTAATGAGTGAGCCTAAACTTTTGTTTTCTCTTATTGGAGAGGTCCACAAAAACTTTTCTCTCTCAATTAAAATGTTAAACCGAATATATCTTCAAAACACTAAGGCCTTGTTTGTTTTTTCAAAGAAGAGCTTTTTTCATCTTTTGTCTGCAGGCGCACAGACATTATCTTTGAAGACCGTTTGTTTTTTTTAGACATAAGAGGATATAATCACTTCTTTCCTCTTCACCAATGCAGACATAATTTAGGTCTTTTTTCCACTTCTTTCCTCTACACCAATGAAGACATAAGAGGAAAAATGAAAAAAGTACTTCAATAGCACAAAAAACAAACGGTCTTCTTCTTGCAGATGAAGAGCTTAAATGTACCTCTTATTCTGCAGACATGGTTTGTAGATGAAGAGGTAAAAGCTCTGAAAAAACAAACGACACCTTAATTTTAAGATACAATTAGAGGTGGACTTGCAATCTATAATGACTAACAAAGTTTTAAAATTTCAAATGTTACCTTTACAAAACTTGTTCTGGCAAAATTACTTTGTGTAATTTTCTTATATACCGTATCTTTATCATCCTAAGGAAAATATATCTTATGAGATTACTCGTATAATTAGTTTGTATCTTTGCAAATAATCCACCTAGCTATAAACCGTATCTATAATATAGTGTAGTAGATATCCATATCCCTAACTATAGAATGTATACGATTTAATCATTACGGATATTGACATTGATACTTGTCTTCCTATTTTGCATCTATATATTTTACCTTCATTTATTAGATGAACAATATAATTTAAATCTTCATTCGGATATTCCTATATTTTTACCCATATATATTACCATTTTTATTAAGACCGGACGATTACCTGCACATAGCCATCAACTTAGAGTAGCATTAATTTGTATGTGCAACTTTTTTATGTGAGAGTAGATCAAGTAATAGTAAAAAAAATTAGTTGTTTAAATTGTATTTAAGTATTTGATATATTGCATTGCCTTTTATAAGTAAAAGTATTTTAGTCTAACGACATTACTTTTTTTAAGATTTTAGGTTTTAAGCAAATATTTTTTTTCTGCATATGTAGTATATACTCCCTCCGTCCCATGCGTCCACTATTCATATGCATAAAGTTTTAGAAAATTTCACTAACTACACTCTCCACCAATCAAATATAATTTTCACCCACTAAAGTCTCATCTCATTGGTTGGAATATTCTATGGACACTTAATTTAGGACATCTAAAGATTTTATTGTGAACACTTAAATTGGGACGGAGGTAGTAGATAATAATATAATAAAAACTATATTCATTATATATTTTTATATCGTTAACGAAATAAAATTAATCCCCTTGAAACGAAAAGAGTCACGAGATACCCTTATTTGGTTGCGCGTATTTGAGTCAAATACTCATTTTTTTCGAACAGCCTGAACAGAGAAAAACTTATCCGTTTATATTGAAAACAAAGCAATTGACTCCAAACAAACTTAACTAAAATCTAGCCGTTTGGTTAGATTAATAATTGATCCATTAATGTTCATAAATGAAAGGACCATAAATGCAATACAACCAAAACACAAGGGACACATCTTGCAATTCCCCAATTCTCATACCCTATAACGTCCATCATGCCAACCGTAGATTCCAAACCTTTTACGCCAAGAAAACCAATATAAATACCTACCCTTGACAAAAACATTTTAACAAATACTAAAACAACATCAAAAACCCTAAAAAAAAAAAAAAAAATGTCTGAAACAGAAAACAAACCTAGTTCTTCTACACACTTTTTCACTAGGTTGCATGGCAAAAGTGGGAAAGGAATATGGAAGAAGCTAAAGATTAATCCTGGCCTTCGATGGAAATTATCAACCAAGTTTAATGTAGCACATAAATGGTTTGTTGATCGGTTTCTTTTTAAGATTGCTTCGGGTGTCGAAGCTGTTGTTTTGGTTTCCACACTTTGCTTTTTCTACCTTTGTTGCGGTTGCAGTTTATGATTAATTATAGTCCGACAAAACTATTGGTTTATTCCCTTGCAGCCGGTTCACCTGCGCCAACTTCAGGCTATCCAAAAAGGTAGTCGTCTCGCTCACAATGTCAGGTTAACTATTAGGTTTTTTTTTTTTTTTTTGGACACGTTATTTGGTTCTTGTATAGTCTTGAGAAAACATTGATATTGTATTCATTTATTTTACAGTTAATAAAATTTAATTTATTTATTTTAGTTCTGAGATTTAACCCAGTTTTGGTTGCCCCATTGATGCTTTGGTGATCGAGGGATCGCCTCTACTAAAATTTATCTGCCAGATTTGATTCTATTGGTTTAACGGTTTGAAGTAAGGGAATGACTTTCATTCTCAATACATAATTTATCTTCGCAACTTTGTATGTATACTTGCAAGACAGGATATATTGTGTGTTGTGGGTTCGAAGGATGAGGTGCCGAGGTTTATACCTCAATGTGTTAGACTAAGTGTAATGGGTGGTGAGTGGTCGACCATCTGGTGATTGCACCACTACGGGGTAACACCATTATAGTGAATAGGCAATTTGAACACATAAATATCTCGCAACACAATAGACACACAAAAGTTTTAATTTCATTCAATGATCTACACTGCTCGAATCACCAACATTTTTCTCGACCGCATGTCTTCTTCTACCCTTTATCCTTAACGTGTAAATCATGTTTAAAGTTGGAGACTTAGTCCTTTACTAGATACCGTCGAAAACTTTGACATTGCATATAATTCCTTCAAAAATTTTGACTTGTCATATGACTTTTCCTTGCATTGGAACCATCACATTTGTCTAGAGTTTTTGGTTTCTATTAAATTTCTTCCATGCTAAGAAAAGAGCCTGTCTGTACATCACCTTCTAAAGTCATGTTTTGTAATCGATCTGGTCAAGCGAATGGATCACTAGTCCAACCGGTTTGACCGTTGGGTCAACCTGGTTTTGTCCGGCTTACCAAACACCAATTAAACCTATACTCGTAATAGTTAATGCCAAACACACGTACATAAAATATAAAAAGTCCAATACCAGTCTCACAATAATTCTAAAACATATAATCCAATACAAAACACATACTACCTCCGTCCCAAATTATAAGTCCAGTTTGACTTTTTGACTCAAACTTTGACCTTAAATATTTTTGTTTGTATTATATAATACTTGATGCAATATATATAAATGGATTGTGTTTTAAATGTATTTTCATTTGGTATAATTTTCATCAAGTGTTATATAATACAAACAAAAATATTTAAGGTCAAAGTTCGAGTGAAAAAGTCAAACTGGACTTAAATTTTGGGACGGGGGAGTATAACTCAACAAAATACAAGTTTTAAACTTCAAAACGATATTACTTATGTAAAAATTAAATAGTTTAAGCATTATATCTATCACCACGAACGATCCAAACATATCATCGCGGATATATTTTCGGTATATAAATTCCTTGTTAGACATTGAAGTATTATTACATTCTTCAAGTTCACGATCATTTAATGAGAGAAGGTTCACTACATTTTCATCCTCGTCAACAAAGCCACAAAACCATGACCACATCGGTTTTCTACAAAGGCACAAAGGTGGACTCATAGTCGGACACAAAACTTCAAGTCACGTGATGCACAATTATTTTTACGAGTATAAAAAAATATAAATGTACAATTTCATTAAGCTAGCAAACAAGTTAGAAATACACGCATTTCCTTTTGACATATTAGTGAATCAATTAAAAAATACGTATATTTATCTGACACAAAATTGTTCATTTTGCAAAAAGCCTTATTTTTAATGAAAATTTACACTAAACGGCAAATATCAATCACGTTCCTGTAAACCTAAAAAAAACCCCATAGGTCCACCCCGTGGACTAGTGGTGATGTTGATTGAGAGTTAATCACTTGTGGAAGAATCGGATCTCATAAATATATATTTCAAACTAAAATAAGATAAAGAATTACCAAACTCGACCAGGTTGATTCAGATCACATGAAACTTGTACATTTGATGATATAAGATTTCTATTTTTTTTCAAAAAGTTTCAAATCAACGGACAAACTGCCCATTCTTTATAAAGGACATAATGAGTTTTAGCCAATAGTTTAAATCAAACCCAGTAACCTATATAAAAAGAATATCTATAAAGAATGAATTATTAAGTGATAACATGAAATTTTTACCTAATTTTTAAGGTTATCATAGCTATGAGATTTGAAAAGATATATATCAATTTTTACCTCCTTAAACTACTAAACACAATTGCATAGTGCGGTGTCCCTTTTCTAGCTATGGCATTTAGGTACGTAGTTTTGTAGTGATCATGGATTCTATTCAAACCTAATAAAGATATTGTATAGTTGGGCACTAACACATATAATTTCCGAATAGTTTGGTATGCTAGCATTTATTTTCCTATATGTTGTTCCATCTCAACATGTGTACGTACTCACCGCGTAAATGAAATGCTTAGTCATCCACAATTTCACACGACCCGGTCATACACGATTACTCATGGCCCAAATTCTTATTTTGCTCCAATTCAACATTGGGTTTAACACCAAACTTGCCATCCAACCAACAACTACGTTTTGCTTTCATGACCATGTCTATGAACTACTCCACTAGTTTATGTTTTCTATTTTGAACATGGTTGTCCTAAAAATAGATTATTTTTATATGGGTTCTCTAACTTGTGTATTACTCACAAAAAAAATTCAAAAATTCCATACAAAAGTTTTAAAAATATATATATATATTTTTAAATATATTTTATGTGGGTTTTTGAATCTTTTTTTATATGTACTTGTGCACAAAGGCTTTTTATATTGTGCATTTGTGCACAAGTTAAGAAAAACCCTTTATATATTTTAACTAATTGAAAAATTTCTAAAATATATGATGGTTTATTTGAGAACTACATACATATGATTATATACTTTAAGAGTTTGTTTAACCAGTGCCCTCAAAGCATTCATTAAGATGATTATTTAATAATTTTTTTTGTCTATTAAATTAAAAATCATAATTAATTAAGGTTATTTATAAATTTAATTAATGGGTATTAAATACAATTTTTAATTTAGATTAAAACAAATATTTGGACTATAAATCTTTTACGATATTTAAAATACGAAATAAAATTCATTGAGTTTCATAACCTTTGTAGGTTCATCTGAAATGTGTAATTGTGGTTTCTTCTCACACTTTTCATTTTAACTTTTCTTCTCATTTCATCTTAACTCACCTTTAGAGTCCCTAAGGGGGTGTTTCTTTTTTATGTTAATAAGTCTTAATGGTTAGATAGTGGTGGGGCCACACATATAATATGTTTCTTTTTCTGTTAAACCCCATTAAGACTTATTAACAGAAAAGGGCCCACCCACTTAATCCAGAAAAAAAAGAAACAAGCCCTAACTCCGCTCTATGAGAAAATCACATAAACATAACTTCGTTAAACGTTTGGATTGTTTTTCTTAAATAACTACCACAAAAATTAATTAATCATTACTCATCATCAACAAATAAAATGTTCCACAAATTAAAACTAAGTGCGATGATGATGGTCGTTTTCACGTCAGCATCACATTGTATTCTTCATAGCATTTTTACCCATATTGGTTACTATAATTACCATTTATCCTTAAGTCCTTAACTCATTTAAACACAAAACATATTCACATCACACACACACTAAAAAAATACCTCGTCACTAAAGATCGCTGCTAGAACATGTTTTAATCATAACGAAATAAACCTTTAGCTATGAAGTCGTGGCTACAGGTCTTTAACCACGACCTTTTAGCCATAACTTTTTGGCTTCTAGCCACTACATCACATCGTGACTAAAAATCCCGATTCTCACAATGAAATTTCAGTTTAAAAGCCTTAAAACTTAAAAACCTTACAAATAAAACATATCTCCAAAAGTCCTACCACTAGTTTAACTTTACTTATATCACAAGACATATCTCTAAAAATCTCCTTATGAACCATACTCCCAAAGCTAGTTTAACTTAACTTATTTCACAAGACAAGTCCTACCATTAGTTCCTAAAATATAAAAACCTTAAAAATCAAACACATCTCCAAAAGTAGAAACAAAACATAGATAAATGTAGTAGTAGTAAAAACCGGTTAGATGTTGGTTTCAAAACCGGAGTACATACATACAACATCACACAATCTATTATTCATACGTCGACGAACACATATAAAAGCCAAACACAAACATTAATACTCCCTACGTCCCATATTAAATGTCCACAATGAAATCTTTGAATGTTTCAAACTAAGTGTCCATATTCTATTTCAACCAATGAGATAAGACTTTAGTGATTAAATATGATATTCGATTGGTGGAGAGTGTAGTTAATGGAATTTTCTAAAACTTTATGAATGATGTAGAGTAATAAAGTATATTATATTATAATTATATATGTTATTATCAACAACCAGATCCCATTGATCTCCTCCTCCTCCTCACAACCTTTCCTTTTCAATTCAAACCCTACACACACAAAAACACCTTAAAACACACATACTTTAATTTATATTTATATAAGTGTATATTTATGAATGAATGAGTTATTAAGGATGAGAATGGGGTCTGTTTGTTTAAGGAGTGAGATGATGGTGACAACTGAGCCTGGTTGTTATTCTACGCCTTTGGTTTCTGTTAATGTTGCTCTTGCCTTAATTGACGCTGTTATTGCTATTCTTGCTTTTTATCAGGTTAATAATGTTTTTATTATTGTGTTAGCTGTTTGTTTTGATAAAGTGTTTGTTAACATTGCTGCATAGTCATAATTAGTTAGTGGAAACTCTAGTTGCTCGAGTAGCATTTTGATTCGTAGCATTTAGAAAAAATAGGATTGCTAGTTGCTTGTTTCCAAACAAGCATTTTGTGCAAAACGCTTGCTACCTATTTTGTGATATCACTCCCCCACTGCAAACGTCAAGTTGACTGGTCAATGAGGGCTTTGAGGGAAAGGTCATTGGAGCATGTGCTCATTGATTGGGTCTAGGTCCTTGGGGAAGGGTCGGTCGGGGGTTGGGGTGAGGGTTTACCTGTCGATTTAAACCTTTAGAGGAAATATTTATGATTTGGCATGATGCTGTGTATAAATGAATAATTACTTCACATGATGAGGTATAGGGTTCAAGTGTCACTACTAGGGAAAGGGTCGGAAACGGTCACCGGGATACCTCGATTAGGGTTAGGTGAGTCAAAGACTCACCCTCCCCGGGTGACTTGAATAAGGAAATCCTCATGCATTTTTAGCCTTTTTTGATAGTAATGTAGGATGTGGTTATTGTGATGTGTTAAGTCATTTGGTAACAGTGATTCATTTAGGATTATAGGGGTGTTTGGGATTGCCTTTGCATGATGAATTATGCCTCATTAAAACTGTGATTTTCTGATAGCCGTATAGGATTATGCAGATAAACACTTTATCTGATAGTTTTCTGCCAAACACCGTTTTCTGATTTATATGCTTTTTGCTAATGCAATAACCAAATAATCAGTTTCAGTGCGCAATTCCAAACGGCCAAATCCCTCTATGTTGTGACTTCAACTTGTCATGTTACAGAGATGTTAAATTCCTGGAAGTTATGATGTGAATCATCCTTGATGTTACTAATTATGAAATATAGTCTTCTTTTTTTTTTTGGGTAACCATGGTTTCCGACCTTTTGGCCGACTAATCCACGCGGTTTGAACCCACCGCCACACAAACTCAAACCGGGTAAAGCCCTCCCTTTTCAGGAGGTTGGCGTGGCCAGTTCAGGGTTGTTTGCAAAGATAGTCTTCTTTTTTAATACTTGAAAAAAATTAACTCCGAAAAGTGATGTGAAGTTGGAAATTTTAATGATAAGGTTATATTTTTTTCTAAGTATTCTGAAAAGGCAAGAACGTGGCATATTATAAGTTACGAAACGACTGCTTATAAATGTGTTTCCTTTCAGATGATGCTATTCATAAACAAAACATATAGTAGTAATACAATCATTAAGTTCCACAAGCTCACAATAGGGGGGCCCTATAATAGTATGCTACATGATATTATTCATAAAGTTCTGAATTTTACATTTGTGTAAATTTCAAGTCAAATCCTACACAAGCCTTTTTTATTAGTACTGACAACTGATATTTTGTACTCTTGTTGTGTTAGTTAATGAGGATTCACTCAAGGAATCCACAAAGGGGCTGGACTCGACAGAAAGTAAGTAATACTCCTTTAATTACCTTATATATGTCATGACTTGCTGACTCCGATCTTATTAACTCTCACAGAGTTATATTAATGTAGTTTTATTTTACCTAGATGCTGATTAAATCGAACTTTCGGCGTGCATAATAATAAGGTTTTTATACCCTCAAATTTCAACGGATTATTGGTCAAGGGGAACCTCTATAGGGTTGTTTTTTGTTTTTTTAGGCAAAACATGGTAACGTTTTATAAACAACTTAAACAAGGTTTGGAGAAAATGAGTAGATGATACGCAATATCTATAAGATCTGAATCCAAGTGTCCTTATCCATTTGGAAAAGGATATCAGACCAATGCCTACATATAGAGAACATGCTTACATTTGGATTACTTCGAATTGCGGTCATATACTAATATGGCTCGTTGTTCTCACGAGTGAAATTGAGCTGCACTTAAGTCTATAGGCTTGTTGCATGCTAACAAATTATATATCACTTCCTCATAGGCATGTAATAATATGTAAAAAATAAGCCCCTTATTGTTTCTACTTTATAGCCATCTTTAGTGGTAAGCATATACAACTTGTACTAATTCATTTATATCCAATTGCAGGTGTTTCATCTAATGATTGGGTCTTCCAACACGGGTATGGTATTTGGACTTTCTTTAATAAATATCTTTTTGATACATTCAGTTTTCTTATGCTGATAACATGTCTCCTGACAGGCTATGGTATATATTTTATATTAACACTTGTTGCTGCTTGTAAGAACTGGATATGCTGGTCAAACTCTTGTGGTTTTGTTGTTATGGGTATGCCTCTTTCTCTGTTATGCGTCTCATTTAAAGAAAGTTCTTATAACGCACCTACAGATGTGGATAATTATATGTATTTCATTTTGCAGCATTGCCCAAGATTCTGTTTCTTGCAGCGTTTCTTCTTCTTCTATCTTTCTGGTATGTTACTAAGATCTGGATAGATTTATAAGCATGTTAGGTAACGTAACTTATACCTTAAATAGTATGCTTGCAGTTTCTAATTCAGTAGGTGGGTAGGTGCTAGTTAGAATTTTAACGCAGTAACTTGCAACTCAAATTAGCATGCTTGCAGTTTCTTTGAGCTAGTTAGACTTTAAATTATCCAAAGTTTTCACGAGACTACTAGAAAAGCAATAAGTTATTTCATAGTTCATACAATCGATATTTAAACTCCAGTTTGAAAATAGTGTTGTATGGAGGTAGTGTATAACCTAGAATTATATTATTTTGTAGGGTTGACCTTTGCCATCAGGCAAATGACGAAGATGAGGATGAAGGTTTTCCTCGGGAACCGTTGTTAGAGAAAGTATACAAGCCAAATTTGACGGTTAGAAGTCGAAGAAGATGTTGCAATATTCGGATCTTTCCTGTTGGCAGCCGTCAACAAGTTGTGATATTGGTATGCAAGCTACTTAGATATTTATAATCTATTTATATGTAGAAGAGGGAACTTTTAGTCACATTGTTAATTTGTATAATTTTTATTCACGATTCTTTTAACAGGTTACTCTGCTAATATTTGTGATAATGCTGGCATCAGCTGTGCTTATATGGATTGGCCTGGGAAAGAATCCTATCGATTCATCAGTTGTGGCACGGGTACAACATTTTCATGTTCACTTCTATATATGTAGTATTGTGTTTCTATCTACAATTATGTTTGTATGTATGCGGATACATGCGCATTTATGTGGAGGAGATATAATAACCGTATATATGATGCAGGTGTATGTAGATACTTTTGCCGTTGCAATGCTTTTACTAGGGGGCGCACTAGCATGCTACGGTCAGCATCTTTGGTATCTGCTACTGTTATTTGTTTTTGTACACAAAAAAATACCGTTTAATAACTTATCATGGGATACAACAATACAACTGAAGTGATTGGTATTTAAGTGTTCGCGTTGCTGGATACTTTGTATTCTGATAATATGATGCTAGCAAGAACATTTCCATCACAATTGTCATTCATACATATGGATTTTCCCACATGAACACAGTTAAATAATTACCGAAAAATAGAAGCTGTAAATCTTTTTATGATTTTGATGATCCTTGCTTCCATTACATCTTCTATTCTTGTGACACCATCGTTAAATCTCCAACTCTTTTGTAAGTTCTACATGGTTTTGTACATAATTTTCTATGTATATGCGATTTTCAACTAAAACTGACATCATACAATTTTGTTCTTATGACTTGAATACCGCTAAAAAGAACAGTCGTTAAAATAAATTTTGCTTGTACATCTTATTGTTCCTACAGATTTCGCTGCAGAAAACTTGCCGTTTTTTTTCCACATCCATCAACTTTGAATGACCCCTTTTATTTGCATTGTGTAAACAGGATATGTATTGGTCTCAAAAATGAGAAAAGTGCGATCTGAGAGAACTTCTTCCGAAATGTGGAAGGTATTTATTCATGTCTGTTCCATTGATATTTCACAATATATGACATTGTTTAAGCTCACATATCTATTTGTGACATTTGTATAAGTTTATCAATTTTGTTCATTATGTTGCATTTGTTTGCAGGTTGCTGGACTAGCCATAGTTTCTGTCATTTGTTTTACCGCAAGCTCGGTTGTTGCTTTTCTCACAAATATACCAGTATGTACTTTTTTATTTCCATTTTATGGAGTTGTCGTTCTGCTGATGCTTCTCAATGTTTCGCTAAAGGGTCCTCACCATTTTTGCAGGTGCTGTATCATTGTGATTGGCGGAACATTGGTGGACTCTATGCCTCTCTTCTACTGATTCTATACTACTTTATAGGTAGTGCTTCAACCTACTAGATCGAATTATTGAACAATTTAGGTCATTGTTGACCCGACTGTTACTGGACTCATGCCATGTTTCTGCAGGCTCGTCGGTACCTTCAGCTTTTGTATTATGGATAATGAGAGAACTGCCTCCTTCAATGACAATTAGTGTACCGGGAGAAACAAGAACGCTTGCTTTTGTCAGTGAGTATCCAACTACAACACCACCTCAGCATTGGACTACTATTGCTACTGCGCAGAATCAGGTTCAAATGCCTTATTAGTTAATTTTATATAATTGGTATATATATAGTAAGCAGTAGCACTGCTAACAAAAGTTCGAGTGACCTTTGACGGGACAATCGTGAAACTTGGTTACTTGGTGTTTATTATGCTGACATTTTTTTTCTTACAAAATTTCTTTGAACTCTGCAGCCATCAAGGGCAAGTCCGATCTGACTCCAGTTCAGCACATAATTAACGACCTTCTTACTTGCTTATCTTAACGACTGATATAAAGAAACTGTACGAAAAGGGCTGAGGGGTATATGAGACGGAAAGTGAAAGAGCTGAATCTTTTAGAATTCCGAGTACATACAGCCCGTTGCTATGATTTTTGATAGTTTAGGTTCTTGTATATATCAGTAATCGCTTTTTAACCCCCTTGAATCATTGTTTATTTTATTTGTAGGTTAGTACTTTGAATGTATGAGAGCCTCAGTGTATGCAAATTGCATTCGATATTTATTTTCTATATTTTGGTAATTTTTTTGTCTTGCATTTTGACTCCCTCTAATCACATTCTATTAACCGAAACCTCTATGCCCTGTCTCAGTACAATTTCCGGTAATTATAGATGTAGCAGACTGCAGAGAAGAATGTGATTGTGAGACGACATCTTTTATTTAGGTGTAACTTTCTATAAAAATTGATAATGATAAATTTAAAGCAAAGTTGATTGCCCGCTAACTCGCAATGATTATAGTTTTGAAGTTGGAACATTACTGTACAATTTTATGAACCAAAAGTTGGCTGTACACTAGAGCCCTTTCACATAAACCTTTGATTGCTGGGACTGTTAGATTCCGAATACAAAGCGAAGTATGTTACAAGACATTGAAAAATGGTAACATACATTAGGTAAATGTTTATTCAAAATAGCAGGTTAGTATTAGAGGTCTCAATTATGTGCCTTTACAAGCAAATGATATGATTTAGGTTTACATTTACACATAAAGGTTAGATTGCTCAAGTGGGTTAGTGGGGTTAGTTAAAACAAATGAGAAAAAAATTAAGTGGGCTAAACATGTCACAAGTCACCAGTGTATTTTTAAAGTGAGGATTATTAGTGCAGCGTGTTGCAACTGCACCAAAAGCACTAAAAAAGTCTGAAAAACCAGATGTGACATGCATGGAAATTTAATCATTTTGACCTCACCAAAAGCCACCTAAATATTTATAACTATTTAAATTTATAAATAATTGCATATCATCGAGATAAATAAATTTCATATCACATGCCAAATAAAGACTTCACGACAACAACAATAACCAATCCCGTCAGATCAGGGTAAAGAGGCGGTAAAACGTAAACAGTCATACCCCGCTAACCGAGGGCAAAGGGTAGAGAAACTATTTCCAGGGAGGAAGACCTCCGACACCAATGTGTGAACGCAAAACAAAGACTTGAGCAAAATGGGTTCTTAAATAAAAGAGAATCAAAGCTAGTTAAATATCAACATCACCGATATTTAATACACGTTACAAAATATGTGTATGCTTGATCAAATCTTGCATAACACTCGATGCTAATTAAATATTTTGCACAAGTTTAGAAATCTAGATAGTATTCTACTATTATGCCACAAGAAGTGATGTTTAATTTCTCGTACGAAAAAGATCAGAAATATTCTCCTGTCAATTGATTAACTCCGCAAAAATGCAAAATAACGCCAACATCTAAAGCCATGAAGAGCTCACCATACTACAAGTCATGCAAGATTTGACTCCTCTACAACCTAAAATCAAAACACAAACCACTTAAATTCAACAAAGACAAACCAGTGAATAACTTGATTACCTTTCCTATAAATTTAAAGCATCTTGATCTTGCAGATTGAGGTAACGGGTTGAAAGTCATTCCAAGTGTGATTTTGAAATTTGTATTATCATTGAAACAAAATTTATTGCGTAATCACATTTCACGCATTAATCATTAAAAACAAAAAAATGTGGGAAAAAATAAAAATAAAAAAACATTTCAGATCAACCCAACCCACCTAACCAGGTCCACCTCTATGAAAGAGTAACTTTTGCAGTTTGTGGGTTGCCCCCTTTCTGGTAAAGAGTAGCATTTGCTAGTAATATCTACTTCTAAATGTGAGGAAAAATTGGGTAGGTAGGAAATTACTAACCTAAATGTTCTTTTTTTTTCCTGAAAATAATACAACCAAGAAAAGCCGATAAACAGTATAGTGAGGTGAATTTCATGTACATACCTTAAGGGCAGGGTCAACAGTTTCTGGTTGCCTCCCAATCGATCCAAATGCAGCCGCAGGCCATATCTATAACATTGTCACAAACATAATATATACTTTAAGTACGGAAAATACATGATTTCTATATCATGTCTAATAAAATTATTGGAAGTGCATAAAATTTAATTGACGATTATTATTAACAGTGACAATATACTAGAACACAATTTTCTACCAGTAAGGAATCAAATTACAGGTACATGGTCTCATAGAAAAGCAAGTTACAGACAATAAGGCAAATAACTTTTACGCCTAATTTTTACTTACCTTCCAGCACACCTTGCCTTGAAGAAGCCCATAAGGAACTGCTCCGAATTCCCGTGAATCACGAGATTTATATATGTTATCTCCTTGAACCCAAACATGTCCCTTTGGGACCTGCATATATAAATTAAAAATGTATTCATCATACAAACTCACGAAATCGTAAGAAAAAAGTTGACCGAGGATAAATCGTACAACAACGGTTTCGGTTCTATCACTAATATTGGGGTCCACAATGTAGGTGATACTGTCACCTTCCATGCCAATTATTCTCTTGGTGACAACTTTCCTTGGATTTTCAGGCGACCGGAGTATGACTACATCACCCGAACTCACTTTGCCACGGCGGGTAGAGATTTTGTCAATTAAAACAATCTGATTTGTAAGATCAAAAGTGGGGAGCATGCTAGGACCTTGGACCTGCAGATAGCCGATTGTAACAACTTACTGTATTAAACATGAAACTTCAACTAAACAGACAAGGGTTAAGCTGTTTTGGTGTAATACTGGCATGAAATATTCGGAAAAATGACCCAAATAAAGTTAAGGTACTAATCCATGCCAAAAAAAAATACTAGTAAGATAGAAGTTAAAAAGCCAAAAAGTTGAAAGTTTAGCAGTTTTAAGTTTTAACTTTTACCAATGTTAACCGAAAAGACAATACAAGATGTAAGGATAAGTGTACCAATACAGTGGAGCAGACGTATGTATTGGTGACATGGAGAGCACAGAAGAATTTGGCTACCAGAAAGCTTTTGTCTAGTGCGTCTTTTACTATGAAGGCCCATTGCTGAAACATGCTCATATCTCTATCTCTCAGTTGATGTAGGATATAATTCAGGGTGGAGAGGAGCTTGAACTTTTTATTCAAAAGACCTTACCTAAATTAACAAATAATAACGATCATAATCGTAATCACAATCACTTTTACCGTGCGCATTTTAACAATCTTGGACATTTTCAAAACAAATAACAAGCCAATTCAACACAACAGAGACAAAGTAGTAGTAAAAACTAACATGAACAGACTGGAAAAGAAAAAAAAAATCCTTAATACCCTCGCAACTCCCTAAATCATAGTATTAATCATAAGCAAAACATTGAACCGATCAATCTAACAAAGTTCCAAAACCATAAGCAGTATACGAGATCCAAATCATGTAGCCAGATATTTTTCCTTTTTACGTGCAGGTGCCACAACTAACGGCGTGGTTGGGATTGCTTCTTAACACTGCTTATATACACATTCCATACTACTTCCACAACACATAAGCATAGCTTTAGTTTTGAAGGTATGTTACTATATTTAGCTTATGGTTTTTCGATAGACCTTTTTTTGGGTACGAGGGAAATCCTACCTGAGCCACCCCTAATAGGTAAACCCGCGAATCCAAAGACCTCAAGGATCCTAGTAAATCACTATCCCTCCACAACTATGGATTATACAGCTACGGCGAGTGGCCCCAAAAAGTTTGCAGCTAACGCCTAACAGAATTCGAACTCAAGACCACTTATTGAAATGTTGGATTAGCTTATTATACTTTGATAATATAAGCAATTCAAATAAGCTAGTAAACAAAAATCCCAAGCATTTCATCAAACAGGTTGTATGCAATTCAAGAATCAAGATTTTTTCAATATAAAATCACCCAACATGTATTCATTAAAACTACATAAGTAAAGATTCATAGTATGGACAAAAGGGGTCGTTGGATCTACCTTAAAATAGACAAGACCGAGGTTGTTGTCGCCGGTGCCGGAGAGAGTGATCGTTGTCGGATATTGGGAAAACTGATAAACCCCATCAAATTAGATCTAAATGTTTAAATGTAGCCCCCCCATAGTTTTAAGAAATTGGAAAACTGCCCCCTATGTAGTACTTTCTTGAGGTCGGGTGGAACTAGGGTGTCCCGTGATGTCACGAAACCCCGATAGAATTTTGTTTCGATGTGTTAATTTTTATGGAAAATATCGAATTTTTTTCAAATAGACCAAGTTTTAATATATTGTGTTTTTAGTTATTGCTTAGTTAGTACATCAATAAATAATGAAGATAACATCCCTGATGTACACAGCAGGTGTTGTTATAATGCAAAAATGATCTCTTGTTGTACACAGATGATCCCTGATGTACCCAACTAGTTCCTGATTTACGCAACAGAGAAAGATACATGATGTTTGCAGCAGGGATTAGTTTCCCATAAGTAAAAAGTGAAATCAAATTTTACTAAACTCCTACCTTTTTGTTAATATTTTTCTTTTGTAATGCAATTAAAAAAATTTGTGACCCCGATCACTCTTAGCCCTAATTTCGTCACTGCATCTGCGTAACACAAAATAGTAAAAACACACATAGTCATAAAATAAAAACTCATAATCTTAACGAGGCGTCGTTGAGCCTTGATGTCAAGATCAACGTTGGACAACAATGAGATTAATGCCCAAATTAGAAAAAGTGAAGGCGTATGTTTGACACGGAGTGGTGTGAAGCTTTTTGGAGCGGTGAACAATGAACATTTTAGTTTTTAGTAGTCGTTTGGCAAATGGATAATGAGCTTTGCTATTTTTAAAGAATGTTATCTTTTAATTGCTTTTTTAAAAAACGATGAACGGTGTACTACTTACAACTCATTGCCATTACTACTTTAAACAAACACACCCATAATGTTACTATGATGTTTGGTACGCATGAATGGAAAGCTGAGAAAGGGAAAAGAGGTTGATTCTCATGTTTGTTTGACATAAGAATGAAAACATGGAATTAAATTACCATTCTCATTCCCCAATTTTGTTTCTTTAAAAAAAGAGGAGAAAGGTGGAGAATGAGAATTTTAGAAAGGCTCTTTCTCTCTATCCATTCTCTAGTGAATGAAAAAATCACGCACGTTTTTTTAATTCGCGTTTTTTCAATTTCACGTTTTTTTTTAATTCGCATTTTTTTCTTCTCTTCATTCGTTTTCGTCTGTTTTTATACGTTTTCATCTGTCTTCGTTCGTTTTCGTTTTCATACGTCTTCGCCAGTTTTCATACGTTCTCGTCTGTTTTCATACGTTATCGTCCGTTTTCGTTAGTTTTCATACATTTTCGTCCGTTTTCATCAGTTTTCTTTCATTTCCGTCCATTTTCATACGTTTTCGTCCGTTTTCAGACGTGTTTTTACGCTTTCATAAAAAAAATGTGAATAAAAAAGAAAGACAAAAAGACAAGAAAAAAAACATTGACTTAGGTTTATCTATTAAATTTTAGATTAATCCCAACCATTAGATTAAACTAGATGGATGGTGATGATTTGTCCCTTGGTAAGCATCAAAATAAGAGTAAGCATTTAAATTTTTCTCTA
Source organism: Chrysanthemum makinoi (assembly GCA_910596185.1). Lineage (NCBI taxonomy): Eukaryota > Viridiplantae > Streptophyta > Magnoliopsida > Asterales > Asteraceae > Chrysanthemum > Chrysanthemum makinoi. The sequence continues at coordinate 41,315,641 of OU343223.1, forward strand.
CTTCGTAACATGTAAAAACCCTATAGCAGAAAATTATACAAATATTGATGTGTATATACTAGTGTTTGTAAATAAGGTTTTAATTGCTTATCATCTACGTGTATATACTAGTTCGATCATGAATATTATACAATATCCATCTTTTTTATTAGTTGTGTTTAGTGCAATGTGTAAGTTGCAGAAATATATATTTTTTTTTTTTTTCATTTTTGTTTCATCGTAAAGATGATATAATATATTTTTATATGACAAAAAACTTGAATTATGTTTGCATAATTGTAATTATGTGACCTGATAGCGTCAAATAATCAACGTAACTAAAAAACCTGAAAATATATATATTCATTCTTTTATGTACCAAACAAAGGAATTGATTCTTTAATCGATTCTGACACTCTATTCTCTATTTTTGCCAAACACTATAATCTATTCTCTTATATCAGACTCATTCTCTTTCTATGTCATTCCATTCCACAATGCATTTCCATTCTTTGTGATTCAGTTGTACCAAACGTCCCTAAGAATTTATACATTCAATTCTTTTGCTAACCTTTTTTTCTTGTTAAGTTTTCCAATCAATGATGGTTAATTCGATATACAATGTACCAAAACATGTCTTTTGTTAGATTTTTTTTTGCGTGAATATATTTTTTTTTCGTGATTATTTGCATTTTTTTTTAAACCATGGTTTTTTACTTTTTGGCTAACCAAACATGTGAAAATGTAAAATCCTTCCTTTCTAGAAGGTTGTTTCTAGCATAATGGTCACAAATCCTTCACGAGGCAAACTTTTATGGGCTTCTATAGGTGATATTTTTGAAAATTTTGGCAAGCTTTTGTGATTTTATTTACTTGTCCTTTATTTACATGACTAGTAATTATTGTTATCGAACCTAGTTTCTACCTTCAAAAAGATGATTTTGCGCTTCATTCAATTTTCAAACTAGTTTTAGTATGTATTTACCTGAAATATTGTGTTTAGCTATGTGTCAATAATGCTTAGAGGAGAAACTACCACTTCAAGCAATACATGACCAAATAACTATTTTTTATATGATTGAGTATTTCTATTATTCATGTTCTTATATGACTTGTTGTACGAATTTTTATATTACAAGAGTCTTGCACACGAGAAAGAAACTCGAGAGGTATTAATCTAGAAAGTTAGCTATTAATTTGTGAGATTGGATATCATGTCGCTTGCATGACGTTAACATGACTATGCTAACCCCATAATATTGATAATCTATTAGAGTTTGTCACATCAAATTTTTGTCTAGAAAATGTTTATAGTATTTAATTTGATTGTATATAAAAAAAGAAAATTTTAAACATAACCTTATAAATATATTTATGAAATTATGAAATTCTTGAATTGTTTGTACTTTGTATTAACACTTACCTTTTAAATTTAACTGCTTTCAACCAACTAAATTTAAATTTGAACTAATAAGACTCATAGGCCTGACCCATATATTAAGGTCCGTTTAATAGGTAGGGTTTTATATGTATCTCTTCTATTTAATGTATTGTACAGTGTAACTTATAGTTAAACCTGATCAATATATGTTCAAATTCCATCGGATTTCTACAACATTCTTATTGCATGTTTTTAACTTTTAAACATAGTCATTAGGAATACAAAACCACCACCAAATAGTCTAGTGGTAAGGTTTTTGGCTTTCAAATAAGAGGTAAAGGATTCAAACCTCGATAGATGTGTACATTTAGGGGGGGCAATGAAGGGTTGAAAACGGTCCCAAGATTAACCTGGTAAAACCGTGCACATCTGAGTCAAAAGACTCGCCCTTTCCAAATAACCTGAACAGGAAAAACAACCGTTTATCCGTTTACCATTACGACTACAAATAGCAAAACCACTTAAAATTTTAATTATAGGTAGATATGTGATAGCATAATGACAATGACAAAAAGCTCTCAAATCACATGTTGAAAAAAGAATTTGACACTTAATAAAAGGTTAACTACATGGTCACGTTTGCCATTTGTTCAAAAGTTGCGATTTTAATCATAGTTTGGTTCAAAAAGTTTCGATTAGTTAAGTGAGATCGAATATCATTGAAAAAATTTCAAAATATTCTAATTTTTAAATGTATATACTTGTATATATTCTAAAAAGAAAACTTTTTTTTTCCGAAAAAAAATTCTAAAAGTATTTACATTTTGAAATTTCATTGAAAAATTTCGAAATATATTCTAGAAAAATGTATATACGTATATACATTTTTAAAAAACGTTTTTTCAATGTATATATATTTAAAAAATTAGAATATATTTTGAAATTTTTTCGGAAAAAAGTTTTTTAAATTTTTTCGAAAAAAGTATTTCCGAAAAATTTCTTTTCTTTTAGAATTTATTTCGAAAAAAGTTTTCTTTTTAGAATATATTTGAAATTTTTGAAAAAAATTATAATTTTTTTTTTCTGAATTTTTTTTTAATTTTTTAAGGACTATAAAGTTGAATGTTGCATATAAAGGACTAACGCTGCAAACGAAGTAAACGAACTTAACTAACTGAACTAACTGAAAAATGGACGTCAAACCACAAAGGAAGTAGTTTACTTATAGTGGAAAGTGGATTAAAATATGAGTGCTTATAGGAAAGTGGATTAAAATATGAGTGCAAAATAACTTTTTTGGTATGTTATACGAGTAGTTACCTTTCAAAAAAAAATGTTATACGAGTAGTTGACTCTGATTAATATTTGTTCAAATTTTCTCTGATTTTTACAACATTTTTATTGCATATTTTTAACTTTTAAACATAGGACTACAAAAACTATCACAAAATGGTATAGTGGTAAAGTTCTTAGCTTTCAAATTAGAGCAAATCTACAAAAAAATAATAATTATAGGTAGATATGTGATGGCATAATGACAATGACAAAAAGCTCCCAAATCACATTTTGAAATTTTTTTTTTGACATTAAACAAAATTAAAAACACAACAAAGTGGAAGTAGTTTACTTATGGGGAAAGTGGATTAAAATATGTGTGGCAAAATAACTTTTTTTGGAATGTTTTAGATGACAAATTTGTTCTTTTAACTAGCTTGAGAAGTATGAATCTAGAAAGTTAAAGTTAACAGTAAAAGATTAAAGAGCTATTATTTTGTTGTGCCTTTTGCTAGAGTTACTTCAATTCAGTTCACACTCATCAAGCAAACATGAGGTACATATTATGCCTTTTGCTAGAGTTACTTCAATTCAGTTCACACTCATCAAGCAAAGTTAACAGTATGTTTTAGATGGTTTTGTCACGGCAACAATCTCAAAATATGAGATCGAATATCATGCTTGTATAGTTGTATGACGCTAACATGAATATGCAAAGCGTCAAAGCCCATAAGATTGATAACCTATTAGAGTTAGTCACATCAAGTTTTTCTATAGAAAATGTTATACTATTTAATCGTATATTAAAAGAAAAATTGTTGAACATAACAATCAAAGCTATATTTTAAAGAAAATTTAGCATGCTTACATTGTTTTTATTTTTATATAATAATCATTCGTCTTTATGTTTTAACTTATAAACATACCTTTAAAATTACAAATAAGACTGAACACTATGGTGGTGACGTGTCACCTGGTGGTGGAGTGCGCCATCACGCGCGATGGTTGCATTTTCGTCCCTTTTTTGTAGTCTCAACCACCAAATGGAATCCAAGAAAAGCGTGGTGTTTTTATTGATATATTTGTGGGAAATAGTGTACACTTTTATTAATGAAAATCAGATTATAAACAATAAATAAATTAATAGAAATAAAAACAGAAATTAAATAAATGCATTTAATGGAGGTAAGAAGAAGTGACTCTATAACGATATATAAAAGAAAGCAGTAAAAGGTCGTGAACGAGGCTCGTGTTTAACACGATTCCCTTAAAACAGATTCGCCGTCTGCTTCCCGGGTACAACGCTCAAAGCGTCAAGGTACAAACGCCTGAAAATTCACGAAAAGCCGTGCGCTTCTGATCTAGAAGGCTGCTGGAAAGCTGCAGGTAATGAGCTGCGTTTTTGGATGATCAAAACTGAATGAGAAGATTTTTATTTTATAGGCAATACATGTCTTGGTTACCAAGACAGAATATATGCGGCATATCTGTTATTTCTATAACACGATTTGCATATATCTATTAAGACTAAGCCACAAAGTCTAAATCTATTCCTAAAATAGATTACAGAATATTCTGGAAAATTATCAAATAAGGAAACGAAATTCTCAGCAAAAAGATACCCGGTAGGCGATTTCTGAGTCGATTCGTGTCCGTTGGTCGCTGCGTCGCATGAGTTCATAAGCGACCTCATTTTGGCCCGGAAATCCCATTTTCCGCACCCCCTGCACGCGCGCACGTAGGGGTGGGAGCATAGCCAACCTAAAGGAATTTGATAGCCAATATTATGATTTCCTTATAAACTAGTCTCCACTTCTTTTTCTAGGCGATGTGGGATAGTTTATTTCCCAGATTTTGTGCCTCACTTTGAGACACGATATCTCATTCATTTCTACTCCATTTTTGACATACTTTAGCTCGTTGCGAAGCTCTCTTTGAGGAGAACAAAATGCCCCCCAATCAACACAAATATATGTAACATATACATACATTAAATAATGTCCAAAATTTGCAAAAACCACTTTCCAAAACTCATATTTCCAACAATCCCCCACATGAATGGAGATCGGTCGAAAAATACACGAAATTTTCGGTGAAATTTTCGCGGTTAAGTCTTGCATAGGATAGTTAGGTGTAACCCTTTGAACCTTCCCTTGTGAGATGCACTTAGTCTTCTAGATCTGAGTAGACGCGATATCCTTGAACTCATCATCCATTTACGTAGACGATATTACACTTCACACAAGACTCTCCCTGACATTGTCAAGTCCTCATAGTCGTATTCGTTATGGTCATGAATACTAGCCTGGTTCTGCAAGAGCTCTTAGGAATTGCGCCCCCCACAATTCCCTTTGAAGCGACCCCACTTCTCTCTCACATAGGTGATTTCATCTTGAATCATTAAAAACGTATGTTTTGTGATTTCATCTTGAATCATTATGCTTTATGATTTCATCCTGAATCATTAAAGCCATATGTTTAACCTCTCAACAAGTCACATTTGTTATAGGAATGGACTAGGAAGTTACAATATTTAGTAACTCCCCCACATTGACGTGACTTACCCTACATTTTTATGATTAGGTTGTCCTATTGAACCCAGATCTTGGGATCTCCAGTCAACTGGGTTAGGTTTTCCTTCACAGAAACTCATTCCTTCAAGGGCTTTAGTCCCATTCCTTTCGATGACTTGCTAACTAACTCTCTGCTTAAGCCTTTCGTAAGCGGATCCGCGATGTTATCCTTTGACTTCACATAGTCAATTGAGATAACGCCTGTTGAGAGTAGTTGTCGTATCGAATTATGTCGACGACGGATATGTCTAGACTTTCCATTATACATTATGCTATGAGCTTTGCCAATTTCCGATTGACTATCACAATGTATACTAATGGTCGCTACGTTTAGGCCACCTTGGTATGTCCTCTACGAATTGACGTAGCCATTCCGCTTCTTGTCCGCATTTATCTAACGCGATAAATTCTGATTCCATCGTGGACTTAGCTATAATGCTTTCTTGGAAGACTTCCAAGATATAGCCGTTCCTCCTAGTGTAAAAACATATCCACTAGTCGATCTAGAATCCTTTATGTCAGATATCCAATTTGCATCACTTATCCTTCGATAACAAATTGGATATCGATCATAATGCAGCCATAATCGTGATCAGTATCTCAAATAATGAAGTACCCTAGGCATAGCTGCCCAATGTGCATAGCTTGGATTACTAGTATACCTACTTAGCCTGCTAACAACATATGCTAAGTCAGGTCGGGTACCTGTCATTAAGTACATTAACATGCCAATAATTCTTGAATACTCTAATTGGGCAACACCTATGCCTCTATTTTTAGATAGATGCTTACTGGTGTTAATTGGAGTTCTAGCTAGGCCGGAATCCCCCGCATTATGAGTATTAAGAATTTTGTCCACATAATGTGCTTGACTTAACACAAGTCCATTTTGAGTTCGTATGATCTTTATTCCAAGGATCACATCAGCCAAACCCATATCCTTCATGTCAAACTTTGATTTCAACATGTCTTTAGTAGATTTTGTTAATACAAATATCGTCATTAAACGTTATTTATATTTTTGATCTTTACCTAAGTTTTGTTAACGACAAAAGTAAAATTAATTTGTATAAAAGCTTAAAGCTTGTCAAGTTTAATAGATATTAAAACAAGTTTTTTCAAACAATATATTCATCATTCAAGCATTTACATTTATGATTAGTAACATCTTGATATAACTCTAATCATTATGTATGATAGTAGTTTTTAGAATGTGTTGGGTTCTTAAAACCAAACACTACTTAAGTACTTGCATATTTCTAAAAATATAAATACAACATATGACATCATGTGATGCATCATGGAAATCATTGGAAGATTTCATTAGATATTTTGTGTGGATTTGTACTCTTCATATCTTGCACAATCTCACTTAGATAGAGTTGACTTTAGCAAAGATTTGATATCTTGACTGTTAGACCGGCGGTACCAAAATGGTACACGGGCGGAACCCTTTTAAGGGTTCCGCGGTCCGTGGACGCTCGTGTCCATTTTGGCTATAAATAGCAATGCCAAGCCAAGTAGTTTTTCATCCCTTTCTAACATACTCTCATACATATCTTCTCTCTAACCTTTCTAACTCGGTTTCATATCATATTAGTGATCTCTTTTGTAGCAAAGAAGATCAAGTCACATTCAAGCTTCAAACGAAGTTGGAAGTCTTTTTTGTTTAGTGTTGTATGATCTTGTGTTGATTCATACTTCATTGTTGTATTAAACCATCATAATCTTGTGAGTGTGAGTGGTTAGTATTTTAGTCCTCAAAATACATTGTGTGTGGGAGTGGTTGTACCCTTGGAAAGAACTCGACATCTAGCTTAGTGTCGGAAATAGTGTAAGCGAAGTGTAAAGGTTTTCTCCGCCGTTGAAAGGAGCTTGTTGACTAGTGAAGTTAAACTCTCGAGTGTGAGACTCGAGGAGTGGAGTAGGGCAAGGAAAAAGAGTCCTTGTAGACCGAACCACTATAAACAACTTGTTGTGGTTTGATCATTTCTTTCCTTATTTACTCCTTACATATTGCTTGCATATTTCATTAACATATCTAAGATCAATATCAATTGATCTTTACAATAAGTTTCAAAACAAAGTTTTTAATTGGTAAACTATTCAACCCCCTTCTAGTTTTCTACAATTGGTACCAGAGCCTCGTTGCTCAAGAATTTCTAAAATAACTTGTATTTTATAAACTTGAAACGATCCATGGATTCTGAAAACTTTAAAGAAGGGCAATCTATGCAAAGACCACCACTCTTTGAAACCAATGGATTTATCTATTGGAAAAACCGTTTTGAAACATATGTAAAATCAAAAGATATAGATCTTTGGTTTATTATTGTTAAAGGGATTTTAGTTCTACAACAAAGGATATTTCCGTTGATGAACAAAAGAAACTAGTTGCTAAAAATAATGAAGCTAAAATGATGCTTTATAATGCTTTACCTAGAAAAGAATATGAAAGAATTTTTATGTGTGAAACCGCCAAAGATATTTGGGAATCTTTAATTGTTACACATCAAGGTAATTCACAAGTCAAGGATAACAAAATTGATCTTCTTGTTCAACAATATGAACAATTTGTTATTCTGAAGATGAAACCATTGATTGTGGCTTTGCTCGCTTTAACACTATTATTACATCACTTAAAGCACTTGATGAATCTTTTCGTAGTAAGAACTTTGTCGGGAAATTTCTTAGAGCACTCCATCCCAAATGGAGAGCTAAAGTGACCGCCATTGAGGAATCAAAAGATCTCTCAATAATGTCACTAGACGAGTTGATCGGTAACCTCAAAGTACACGAAATGGTGATGGAGAAAGATTCGGAGATCATCAAAGGAAAAAGGGAGAAGATCAAATCCGTTGCTCTAAAAGCAAAAGCGGAATCAAGTGATGATGACGAATCTTGCTCCGGTAGTGAAGATGAGGAATATGCCATGGCCGTTAGAGATTTTAAGAAGTTCTTTAGAAGAAGAGGAAAGTTCGTAAGACAACCTCGAGAAGAAAAGCCATTCGAAAAGATCGGGACGAAAAGAAGGGTAAAGGTGAAAGAAAATGTTTTAGATGTGGTGATGCAAGTCACCTCATAGGAGAATGTCCCAAGCCACCTAAAAGCAAAACTCAACGAGCTTTTGTAAGTGGTGCTTGGAGTGATAGTGAAGACGATGAAGAATCAAGCAAGGAAGAGATCGCTCTAATGGCACATGAGTCAAATGAGGTACTTTCCGACTCTTCTTATTCTTCTATTGATGATGACACTTTGCAAAAACAATATAATCAATTGTGTGAGCTAAGTCTAAAAATCATAACTAAAAATAAATTTTAAAAACCAAAAAGGAATTTTTGGAAAATGAAGTTTATGAGTTAAAAGAAAAAGCAAAACGACTAGAAAAGGAAAAGCAAATGACGATGATTGTAAATCATGTCAAGAGCTTAAACTTGAAATAGAAAAACTAAAGCTCACACAAGATGTTTTAATCGAAAACAATTCTAAATTTAAAAGGTTTAACAAGAACATCGCTCTTGCCGATGAAATAGTTAAAATTCATAAAACACCGGGAGACATGAATGGGCTAGGTTTTAATGAAGTATTAATTCCAAAGAGTCAAAATAAAACGGCCGAAAAGGACGAACATTCGTCAAAATTGCTGCAGATACAGCACGGACCGAGACGGAACCAAAATATGGGTTCCGTCCGTTGTGCAAAATGGTGCCGTGGGTACTTCAGCAGAACAGAATGTTCGCAATACGGACCGTATTGAATTTGTTAAAATAACAAAGAAAACCAATAATAGTATTAAACTAAAACCAGTTACTTGAGTAGGACTTGTCAATAATTAATTTAGATCAAAAACTACTCAACAACGATATAAAACTCCTTTTGCCAAACGCCCTTTCCTAAGAGCAACCACAACGTACAACCCAACTACCAACACAATGGTTGGAATCAAAACTTTCCTAGACCATATCAAACTCCAGATTACATGCCATGGAACTCTTACCCATCGTTTCCATACATGAATCAAATAAATGGTATGTTTAACCCAAATGGACCCATGAGATATTGGGGACCAAATGCTTGAGTTATTTGCTTCTTAGGTATGCTTGAAAGTTGGATTGGAACCGGATGAATGGATAAAAGATAGTGGTTGCTCACGACACATGACGGGCAACAAAAGTCTCTTCTCATCATACCAAGAGTATGACGGAGGTAATGTCACCTTTGGTAGCAATCTCAAAAGCAAAATTATTGGCAAAGGTACGATTGCTCATAACTCCCTAACTATTGAAAATGTTGCTCATGTGGATAGGTTAGGATTTAATCTACTTAGTATTAGCCAACTATGTGATAAAAAGTATAAAGTACTATTTGATGAAAATGGTAGTAAAATACTAAAAGATGGTATCACCATAGCTAAAGGAGTTAGGAAAAATAACATATACGTCATGAAAATAGATAAAACATATAATGACAAACTTTGCCTAACAACATTAGACGATAGCTCATCTCTTTGGCATAGACGCTTAGGTCACGCTAATATGAGACTTATACAAAACCTATCTTCAAAAGAATTGGTTAGGAATTTACCAAAACTTAAATATGACCAACACTTTTGCGACGCTTGCAAAATTGGTAAACAAACACATAGTAGTCACAAATCTAAAAATATGGTGTCCACATCTAAGTGTCTAGAATTATTACATATGGACTTGTTTGGACCATCCGCTATAAGAAGCTATGGAGGCAACTTATACACTTTGGTCATAGTAGATGATTACTCAAGGTTTACTTGGACGTTGTTTTTGAAAACCAAAAATGAAGCTTTTGATAAATTTGAAATACTTAGCAAGAAAATTCAAAATCTTCTAGGTGTCAAAATTGTGTCGATCCGAACGGATCATGGTCGTGAATTTGACAACGAAACTCAATTTGGAAACTTTTGTGATACAAATGGTATAACACATAACTTTTCCGCTCCACGAACACCTCAATCTAATGGAGTAGTAGAACGTAAAAATAGAACAATTCAAGAAATGAGTAGAACAATGCTTAATGAACAAAACATTCCTCAAAAGTTTTGGTGTAACGCCGTTGACACTTCTACATATATTTTGAATAGAGTCTTAATACGCCCTTTCTTAAACAAAACACCATATGAACTCTATAAAGGTAAAAAGCCAACGTTAGGATATTTTAGAGTCTTTGGTTGTAAATGCTTTATTCTTAATACTAAGGATTATCTCACCAAGTTTGACCCAAAGTCTTATGAAGGTGTATTTCTTGGTTACTCTCAAACTAGTAAAGCTTACATTGTCCTAAATAAAGAAACAATGATAGTCGAGGAATCGTTGAACATAACATTCGACGAAAGTCCACCTCCCTCTAAGACATCACCTTTGGTAGATGATGACTTAGTTGAAAGTCAAATGATAGAAGGTCAAGAAATAATTAATAATAACAAGGAAGATGAACCATTAAATAAAGAAATTGTCAACATCAAAGAATCTAAAAGTCATCCTTTAGAAAAGTCATAGGACAACTTAATCAAAGAACCTTAAGGTCACAAGCCCAAAATCAAAGTAATTATTTTTGCTTTGTATCCACCATTGAACCGAAAACCATAAATGAAGCAATAAAAGATGAATCATGGGTTATTGCCATGCAAGAAGAATTAAACCAATTCGTTAGAAATGATGTTTGGAAATTAGTTCCAAAACCTAAAGATCAAACTATAATTGGAACAAAATGGGTTTTTGAAATAAAATGGATGAAAATGGGATAGTATCTAGAAACAAAGCTAGGCTTGTAGCGCAAGGTTATAATCAACAAGAGGGATTGATTATGATGAAACTTATGCACCGGTAGCTAGGCTTGAGTCTATTAGAATATTGCTTGCTTATGCATGTGCCTATGATTTTAAATTATTTCAAATGGATGTTAAAAGTGCCTTTCTTAATGGGTTTATTAACGAAGAAGTGTATGTTGCTCAACCTCCCGGTTTCACCGACTTTGAGAAACCACATCATGTCTTCAAACTCAAGAAAGCATTGTATGGTCTTAAGCAAGCACCAAAAGCTTGGTACGACCGACTTAAGACTTTCCTTATTGATAACAAATATACTATGGGATTAGTAGATAATACTCTTTTTACCAAGAAAAGGAATCACATATTATCATTGTTCAAATATACGTTGATGACATTATATTCGGATCAACTTGTCAAGAATTATGTGATGATTTCTCTAAAATCATGCACGACGAGTTTGAAATGAGTATGATGGGTGAGTTAAATTTCTTTCTAGGACTTCAAATAAAACAACTAGAAGATGGCATATTCTTTAACCAATCTAAATATATAAAAGACATGCTTAGGAAATTTGGTCTTGAAGATTCCAAACCAACTAAGACACCCATGTCCTCGGACACTAAACTAACCAAGGATGAGGAAGGTGAATCCGTAGATAACACTAAATATAGAGGAATGATTGGTAGCCTACTCTATCTTACGGCTAGTAGACCCGACATTATGTTTAGTGTTTGTCTATGTGCTCGCTTTCAAGAAAACCCAAAGGCATCACACTTAGAAGCCTAAAAAAGGATTTTTAGATACATTAAGGGAACAACGTGTTTAGGATTATGGTATCCCAAAGGAACGGGTGTAGAAACCATAGTGTATGCCGACTCGGATCATGCCGGTGACTATGTCGATAGAAAAAGTACAAGTGGTATTTGCACTTTTGTTGGACATTGTCTCACCTCATGGTTTGCAAAGAAGCAAACGGCCTTGGCCATCTCAACTACTGAAGCCGAGTACGTCTCACCCGGAAAAGCATGTCAACAAGCTCTTTGGATGAAACAAGCTCTCGTAGATTACGGAATTCATCTCAACGACATTGTGATACTTTGCGACAACAAAGGAGCCATCGATCTCAGCAAGAATCCCGTTCAACATGCTCGTACAAAGCATATTGAAATCCGCCATCACTTTCTTCGCGACAATGTTCAAAAAGGAAACATTTCAATCGAGAAAGTATCCTCCGAAGACAACATTGCCGACATCTTAACTAAGCCTCTTAAACGAGAACCTTTTAATCTTCTTAGACTTGGTTTAGGGTTAATGGAACCAAACATGTAGGATAAACATAGCCCAAAACATTAGAATAGTCAAAACTAAACAAATTTGTCTTGTACACTGCTCTCAGTAGCCACGGCACCAACCGACAACAAAGACGGAACCAAATTTTTGGTGCCGTCTGGTCCGTGGTGTCTACAGAAGCAAAACTGCTATATACAAATCATCCTCTTCCTCAAAACCCACTTTACCAAAACGTGTAAAACTTAAACCAAGCTCATTATTGTCATCTTCCAACTCACTAATCACTGAAGATAACATCATTGTAAGTATCCTAACTACATTTCATCTCTTAATTCTGAGTCTAGGATTCTTATTTATGCACAAAACTATCACAAATCATTACATGGGGTTTTATGTATGCTTTTATACCAAATATGAATTCAATTGGCAAATTGCATAACTAGTCATTGAAATTAGGTACTACATTATCATATTGCATAAACAAATCATGCTTCCCACTAATTGATAGATAATGAATATAAGGCCCTATTCAAACAACCAAACACCCCATGTCAAAAGTTTTGAAAAGCTTCTCACTTGTAGGAAAACAATTTTTTCATTGCTAATACAAATAGAAACGTTAAATTTTCATCACTTGCATGCTCTTGAATACTAAAGGTATTGCATAACTAATATGCATTCCCGGGTATATTCAAATGAAGCCACATTGAATTAGGAGCATTTGGGTTATCTCATGGTATTTGCCAAACACCCCACTAAAACCATCTTTGTGCATAAAATGAGTCGAGATAACCGCAACTCCAAATTGTTTTCATATAGGCACACACTAGAACCAAAAACGTTAAAACTTATTCTCATTTTTTAACATATTAACTCTTGTCCTTAGGAATAACCATGGTAGCCGCAAGATTCTATGATCACAAAGACACCCTTAACTACATTCCCAAACACCACAAAACCAAAGGACTTACCAAGGAACAAGTAGAAATATTTAGGGTCTAGAATCAAGGTATTTCCATGAGGGTAGAACCATTCACTCATCCTTCCTTGAAAACACAAACCTTCGTGAAGAACTAGCCGCCATTCAATTCGACTGTCTTCTTGACATCGATGAACCAATTTGTCCTAGGTTTGTGTTAGAATTCTATGCTAGTGTGACCGGCTTTAGTGATGAAGACGATGATGAATTTTGTCTTAGGTTTAGAATCAATCAAAACGACTACACCATCACCTTAGGCAACTTTGCTCAAGTGTTAGGAATTCCCAACCGAGGAACTTGTGTCTACACGGATAAGTGGTCACTCACGACTCTTGATGCAATCAATGACCGCTCTCTACCCTACCAAACCCGTTTGGCCGACAAGGATGTCATCCGTGAACACCTTTTAACCCAAAGGGTGATCCAACCCGAGTTACCCGAAAGGGAAAGGAGGTAAACCGAGATCCATATGGAATGGAGCTAAATGAACTTAAGCCCGAATTTAAGAAATGGGAGGAGCTACTTAGAGCCAACGTCATTAGCACCATAGGAAATAGGGATCACATTAACGCTTGCCTTTGTCATATGCTCTACAACTTGTCCACCCGTCAACCATTCAATTTAGCTTACTACATCGCTAGGAGAATGATTGATATTCCAACTCAAGGATCGGTTGCTCTTCCATACGGGATGCTCCTCACCCGTCTCTATAGAAACTTTGCACCAATTCCACCAACACCAAAAGGGATGCACCTTCACTATGAGCTCATCCCTCACATCTTTGTACCTTTGAGTGACGCACGAGTTGCTAAGACAAAAGGCAAGAGAGCAAAACCTCCAACTCCATCATCATCATCATCAAATAGCTCGGAGGATGGTCTTCCAAGCTCTCGTCTTCCGCCTCATGAGTATTATGCGTCTCTTCCCGAAATAGAGAATGAATCACTGAGTTCAAGCAAACTAAGGGAATGTTCAAGTGCCTTGGTAGGATGATGAACAAGATTTACAAGAAGTTGGACAAATAAGGGTAATTTTAAGGAGTGTTTGGAACAATGCATTCTCGTTAATGTTTGATACAATTTCGTCGTTTTTATTATGTAGGATGATAATATAAACTGAAACAATGGTGAATGCTAACAATTTCATGCAGGGGATAGCGCAAGTATGCTATCAAATTTTACCCATTTTCACTATAATGTGAAAATCAAAAAGCCTTGCTCAAAATACATGCTCCACTATGTTTATATATATGTTATCTGCTTTTCCTAACTACAAATGTTTAGTATAACATGTTTTGAGAAGAATTTCAGGTTTCGGAAAAGTCCCCGACACCTAAAAACGAACTCTGTCCATTTTTCTGCACTTCACGGATCAGACGGCACCATAAATTTGGTACCGTCCGTTATGCAATTTGGTACCGCCGTACCTGTACAGGCGGACCAGACGGCACCCTTTTTAGGGTTCCGGCCATGTAAGTTTTTGGTGCCGTGGATCCTTCAGGTAACTTTCTGAATTTCGAATATTTCGTGATTCCAAACTACCATCCAATGCTTATAAATCAATCCTAAATTGCTTATACTCTTATTAGAACTAGTATAATTCACTTAGGAATATAAGAAATCCATTTCCCACCAAAATTCAAAAATTTGAAAAATCCACCCAAGGAGCCCTTTTGCATAAAGGAAGGAACCAAATTTTTGGTACCTTCAAATCCGTGGGTGATCTGAATATTAGGAAATTCCACTCACTAGAACACATTTATTGCAAATCTTTTCTTCTTCACTCCATCTCTCTTGAATGGCTTGACTTGGGTGATATGACTAGCATTCAACCCACTTCCAAATCATTAGGAACCTCATCTCTTCAATGGCTTAACATCAAATCAAACACATTTCTCCATGATTTTTCACTTCTATAAATTGAGAGGTTTTACCATGATCATCCTCACACCTTCTTCATTCTTACTATCATCTAGCAAAGACAAACCAAAGTCAAAATGACAAAATCATCTCCAAAACCTTGCAAGAAGACCGCTAGAATTAGTGTGAGGCCTTGTTGCTTCGTTAACCTTAGCTCCTCATCCGAGTCTTCTCCACTCACAATCTCATCTCCCATCCGAGATGATACAAACCTTACCTTAGCCACACCTACTCAATCACACATTGTGATCACCACTCCACCACCAACAAAACACCAACTTCACCTCCACCGGCACCCATCCAAACATCCAAAACACCCTCACCACCTTCACCAAGGTCTCCAACTCTCATTCCTATGGAGTTATTTTCCACTCCACCAACTTCACCAAATCCTTTCTTGGAGGACTTGGATGACTTGCCTCCTAGGCCAAATCATCCACCACCATTGCCATCATTTGGCTCAATTGAGCGGATGGCTCATGAGTCACCTCGGTCATCCTTTGACCCAAACGCCCCATTAGGGCCTAAACCTCTTCTCTTCCACCCCATTCACAAAGACATTCATGGTCCTTTGTATGGGGATCATTCACTCCCCACATCAATGTCCCCTCATCTTGAGGACATTGAGGAGTGTATGTGGGATGCCAATCCCACTAGAGAGGAGATTCAAACGGAACTCCACAACCTCCACCAAATCAAAGGCATGGTGGACTCTCACTTGAGTGAGACAATGCAAATGCAAAGTGCTTTGCTTGCCTCCATCATGACCACCCCAAACATTTCCACCAACACCAACACATCTACCATTCCACCACCACAACCTCCCCAAACATACTACCCCCTAGGCATGGTTGCTCAACTTGTGAGCAAACGGCCCAAACCGTTGATAGGACCCGGGTTATGGTCCTTGACTTTCAAGAAGAAATGAGGTTCATCCTCAATCACATCCTTGAGCGCCTCAACGCTCTTTCTCATCCACCATCAAATTAGGATGGTCATAGTTTAGCATTTCTAGTTTTCTCTTCTTAGGATTATTTTCTTTTCTTTTCTTCTTGTACTTAAACACATCATTGTGTTCCCATTTCATGATCTTTATTCATGAAAATTTTAACTAATGAATAGTGTGTTTTATAGTGTTGGAGCTTTTACATAGTGTTTGGAAATGCTTGTGAATGATCATTATTACTAACATTTTTTTTTTTGTAGCTTTTATTTTCACAATCCATGTATCTTCCCATTAAGCACCCAATTTAGGGGGAGCTTTGATCAAGGGGGAGATAATAGCACGGGCTCATTACATTCCGCATCGCCTCTTCTTTTTGTTGAGACAAAAAGGGGGAGAAAATATAGAACTTGATTATATTTTGACTTTTCTTAAAAGTCAAGCGCATACTTTGACTTTCAGAAAAAGTCAACATCATGCATCAACTAGTGAATACTTTGACTTTCATAATAGTCAAACATCATACACTTGCATTATCATTCTCCTTTCAAGTTCTAAAACTAATATTTTTATAACTCTTGCACAAACTTTGTATCTTTTATAAAAATAAAATTTATATTTTGTCCTCAACAAAAAGGGGAGATTGTTAATACAAATATCGTCATTAAACGTTATTTATATTTTTGATCTTTACCTAAGTTTTGTTAACGACAAAAGTAAATTTAATTTGTATAAAAGCTTAAAGCTTGTCAAGTTTAATAGATATTAAAACAAGCTTTTTCAAACAATATATTCATCATTCAAGCATTTACATTTATGATTAGTAACATCTTGATATAACTCTAATCATTATGTATGATAGTAGTTTTTAGAATGTGTTGGGTTCTTAAAACCAAACACTACTTAAGTACTTGCATATTTCTAAAAATAGTAATACAACATATGACATCATGTGATGCATCATGGAAATCATTGGAAGATTTCATTAGATATTTTGTGTGGATTTGTACTCTTCATATCTTGCACAATCTCACTTAGATAGAGTTGACTTTAGCAAAGATTTGATATCTTGACTGTCAGACCGGCGGTACCAAAATGGTACACGGGCGGAACCCTTTTAAGGGTTCCGCGGTCCGTGGACGCTCCTGTCCATTTTGGCTATAAATAGCAATGCCAAGCCAAGTAGTTTTTCATCCCTTTCTAACATACTCTCATACATATCTTCTCTCTAACCTTTCTAACTCAGTTTCATATCATATTAGTGATCTCTTTTGTAGCAAAGAAGATCAAGTCACATTCAAGCTTCAAACGAGAAGTTGGAAGTCTTGTTTGTTTAGTGTTGTATGATCTTGTGTTGATTCATACTTCATTGTTGTATTAAACCATCATAATCTTGTGAGTGTGAGTGGTTAGTATTTTAGTCCTCAAAATACGTTGTGTGTGGGAGTGGTTGTACCCTTGGAAAGAACTCGACATCTAGCTTAGTGTCGGAAATAGTGTAAGCGAAGTGTAAAGGTTTTCTCCGCCGGTGAAAGGAGCTTGTTGACTAGTGAAGTTAAACTCTCGAGTGTGAGACTCGAGGAGTGGAGCAGGGCAAGGAAAAAGAGTCCTTGTAGACCGAACCACTATAAACAACTTGTTGTGGTTTGATCATTTCTTTCCTTATTTACTCCTTACATATTGCTTGCATATTTCATTAACATATCTAAGATCAATATCAATTGATCTTTACAATAAGTTTCAAAACAAAGTTTTTAATTGGTAAACTATTCAACCCCCCTTCTAGTTTTCTACAGATTTGATCATCTTGTCATTACTGCCAACGATAAGCATATCATCAATATATAAACACAAGATTACATATCCACTATTTGTGTCTTTGACATAAACATATTTGTCGCATTCATTAATTTTGATTCCACTCTCTAGCATGGCGTGGTCAAATTTTTGATGCCATTGTTTGGGAGCTTGCTTTAAGCCATATAATGACTTAACAAGCCTACAAACTTTGTTTTCTTGTCTAGGAGCCATGAAACCCTCAGGTTGGTTCATGTAGATTTCTTCTTCTAAATCTCCGTTTAGAAATGCCGTTTTCACATCCATTTGGTGAACTTCCAAATTTCTTAAAGCGGCAATAGCAAGTATCATCCTAATCGAGGTTATTCACGTAACAAGCGAATATGTATCAAAGTAATCAAGACCTTCTCGTTGTCTAAATCCTTTGATTACTAATCTTGCTTTATACTTGTCAATGGTGCCATCGGCTTTCATCTTCTTCTTGAAGATCCATTTATAGCCTAGTGGTTTACAACCAGGAGGTAAATCCACGAGCTCCCAAGTATGGTTTTGTAAAATAGAATCTATTTCACTTTTAATGGCTTCTTTCCATTGAGGCCCTTCTGAGGAAGTAACCGCTTCTCGGTATGAAGTAGGTTCGTTTTCAACCATAAAAGAAACAAAATCGGGTCTAAACTCCAAACGATTTCTCGGTTCTTGCCCTTTTGCTTCTTCTAAGTTCAACCTCTTCTTCCTCAGTTTGATCTTGTCTCTCATCTTGGAGATCATTATCATCTCGTTGTCTCTTATCTTGGACAACTTCTTCATCTATTCTAGATGAATTTCCAGTTTCCTTCGTTAAACAAGGAAATATAGTTTCAAATAATGAAGCATTTCTTGATTCCATTAATGTACCATTTTGTATATCCGGGTTTTTCGAATCATGTACAGTGAAACGATAAGCACTGCTATTCTTAGCATATCCGATGAATATACAATCCACAGATTTAGGTCCAATCTTTTGGGCATTGGGAGTCGGTACAACTACCTTTGCTAGACACCCCCACACTCGTAAGTACTGATATGATGGTTTTCTTCCCATCCATAATTCATAAGGGTTCTTTTTTTTTCTTACGAGGTATCTTATTTAAAAGATAAGTAGCCGTTAGAATGGCTTCCCCCCACATGTCCTGGCTTAGACCAGAACTTATCAACATGGCATTAACCATTTCTTTCAAGGTACGGTTCTTCCTTTTGGCAATACCGTTCTGCTGAGGTGAATAGGGAGCAGTGAACTCGTGTCTAATTCCATGTTTTGCACATAGATCAGCAAATGGAGACACATATTCACCTCCCCTATCACTTCGTACCACCTTGATTTTCTTACTAAATTGATTCTCAACTTCGTTTTTGTATAGAACAAACTTGTCTATAACTTCATCTTTACTTTTCAGTAAGTAAACATAGCAATACTTTGTACAATCATCAATAAACGTGATAAAGTACTTATTGCCACCTTTTGTGGGTAGTGATTTCAAATCACATATGTCAGTGTGTATCATATCAAGTGGTTCGGTTTTTCGTTCAACCGATTTGAAAGATGATCTTGTAAGTTTGGCTTCAACACAAGTTTCACATTTATATTTTGAGTCAATATGGAAATTAAGTATGAAATTAAATTTATTCAAACGACGCATTGAATTAAAATTTACATGTCCAAGACGACCATGCCACGTATTAGAAGACTCAATCAAGTAAGCAGAAGAATTCATTTTATTGATATCATTCTTAACAACCATTACATTGAGCTTAAACATACCATTCAGGGCATATCCCCTACCAACATACATTTGATTCTTAGACAGAACAAACTTATCAGACTCAAAAACAAGACGAAAACTAAACTTGTTCAACAACCAACCAGACACAAGATTCTTGCGAATCTCTGGAACATACAAGACATTAGTCAACTTGAGCTCTTTCTCGGATGTCATCTTCAAGATTACATCTCCTTCGCCCTTGATATTAGCAGTTGCAGAGTTGCCCATGTACAGCTTCTCTCCACTATCAACCGCTCTGAAAGAGTGAAACATACTCTTGTTAGCACACACATGACGGGTAGCCCCAGTATCCACCCACCATTCCCTGTTATTGGAACCTACCAGGTTAACTTCAGAAATCATGGCAATGACGTCAAACACCATAGCAATCATGTCCACATCTTCATTCACCATATTAGCCTGGCGTGGAGTCACCCGCTTCGGCATCTTATAGTTAGCAGCACGATGACCCGGCTGGTCACAATTGAAACACACCCCTTGAAACTTCTGTTTCACAATTGTAGCTTTAAGAGCAAGGTACTCAGACTTCCCTTTGATCTTCTTGTCATTATTTCCTTTTCCTTTGCCTTTACCTTTGACATTGGACTTTGAAGATGACGAAACATGCTCAACCATATTTGCCTTGGCAGAATCAGGCGTATAAGTGTTTTTCTGAGCCAGCTTGTTGTCCTCTTCAATATGAAGACGAACAACCAAGTCTTCAACACTCATCTCCTTTCGCTTATGCTTCAGGTAGTTCTTGAATTCTACCCAGCTTGGAGGTAACTTTTCAATAATAGCAGCAACTTGAAAAGTTTCACTCAAGGTCATTCCCTCAGCATGAATGTCGTGTAGTACAACCTGCAGATCTTGAACCTGACTTATCACATTCTTTGAATCAACCATCTTGTAATCTAAAAAACGAGCTACCACGAACTTCTTTGTACCAGTATCCTCAGTTTTGTACTTGCGTTCCAATGACTCCCATAATTCTTTGGCAGTATTGGTCTTGCAGTACACGTTGTACAAAGAATCCACCAAACCATTCAGAACATAGTTGTGACACAAAAGTCTGAATGTTTCCATGCTTCCAAGGCTTGAACAACCTGTTGATTAGAGGATTGACCTTCTGCAGGAGGTTCCACGTTAGGTGGGTTCTCTTTTAAGAACCGCGCAAGGTTCAAAGTAGTGAGATAGAAGAACATCTTCTGTTGCCACCTCTTAAAATTCTGCCCATTGAATTTCTCTGGTTTCTCAGCATGATTAGCAACAGTGTTAGTAACTGGCGCACCAGTCACGTTCACAGAAGTAGTCACAGGAGGGGTAGTGGTGTTTGTCATCCTGAAAATTCAAACACAAACAGTTAAACAAACTGTTGTAAATCGGTATCTACTTGTACCGGATCTGATTCAACAAAACTCTATCTTGGTTTCGATGGATCAAGTAAATCAGTTTACTAGAAACTCAATCTTGGTTTCGATATAAACTGATAAAACAACTGCTTAAAAAAACGTTATAGATCTGTAATCCAAATCTGTATGTTTAAAACTGTTTAATTGAAACTGATTTCCAAAGAAACTCAACAAGGTTTCGACAGAAAACAGTTTATAAAATTCTGTTAATAATTAATCCGATTTTAACAAAGTGATTTAAATTCGGTTAAACCGAATCTGTTTTAAGTCTGTGGGAAACAGTGTACACTTTTATTAATGAAAATCAGATTATAAACAATAAATAAATTAACAGAAATAGAAAACAGTAAATTAAATAACAGACAGAATGGGGTAGAAGAAGAAGACAGACTCTATAACGATATATAAAAGAAAGCAGTAAAAGGTCGTGAACGAGGCTCGTGTTTAACACGATTCCCTTAAAACAGATTTGCCGTCTGTTTCCCAGGGTACAACGTTCAAAACTGTTGCACAGTCGGACCTGACAAACTTGCCTGAAAATTCACGGAAAAGCTGTGCGTTTCTGATCGAGAAGGCTGCTGGAAATCTGCAGGTAATGAGCTGCGTTTTTGGATGATCAAAACTGAATGAGAAGATTTTTATTTTATAGGCAATACATGTCTTAGTCACCAAGACAAAATATCTGCCACAAAATAAATTGATATGCATATCTGTTATTTCTATAACACGATTTGCATATATCTGTTAAGACTAAGCCACAAAGTCTTCTGGAAAATTATCAAATAAGGAAACGAAATTCTCAGCAAAAAGATACCCGGGTAGGCGAGATTTCGGAGCTGCATTCGTGTCCACAGGTCGCGCGGGTTCAAAAGCTTCGAACTCATTTTAGCCCAGAAATCCCATTTTCTGCACCCCCCTGCGCGCGCATAGGGGTGGGAGCATAGCCAACCTAAAGGAATTTGATAGCCAATATTATGATTTCCTTATAAACTAGTCTCCACTTCCTTTTCTAGGCGATGTGGGATAGTTTATTTCCCAGATTTTGTGTCTCACTTTGAGACACGATATCTCATTTATTTCTACTCCATTTTGGACATACTTTAGCTCGTTGCGAAGCTCTCTTTGAGGAGAACAAAATGCCCCCCAATCAACACAAATATATGTAACATATACATACATTAAATAATATCCAAAATTTGCAAAAAACCACTTGGAAAAACTCATTTTTCCAACAATATTATGGTTTATGAGTATGTCTGGTTATAAGGTGGAATATGTTTGTATAAAGTAAGTTATTTTTATATTTTTGTTTGGTGGTGACCATAACACTTAAAAGTTGATGTGTTTGATTGTGTGCTAAATAGTAATGTGAATCCGATGTAAAGGTAGTGATTAAAGGGTTTGTGTCACAATGATACTCTTTGTTGTGTGATAATCTTTCAAACAAAATGATTGAAAGTTCAAGTCTTACTTAAAACATTTAAGAAGATTTGAGATAGTTAAATATGTGATGACCACAGCGATCAGCTTAACAAAACCAATAAAAAAATGATTATAGGTAAATATGTGATGGCATAATGACAATGACAAAAAGCTTTCAAATCACATGTTGAAAAAACAAATGACATTAAACAAACAAAAAAAACAAAACAAAGTGGAAGTGGGTTTACTTATGTCTAAATGTCTATAAATAAAAAGAAAAAACCAAATTCCAAGAGATATAGCAATAGATTTGTGACAGTCACGCCATTTTGTCAAACATCTTTCATCACGCTCACGCGTGCCTTCCATATCTAATCCAACGGCCCACATTTATCCCAACATCCTCATCCAACGGCCCACATTAATCTGCTTTGACTCCACTCCAACCTGACACACAAACACTCAAAAAGCAGTTACTTCTACATATACACTATATAGTGTCCCTCCCAACACTTAAAAACCAAACACACCCACTTCACCCACTCATTTCACTTCTCTTTACTTTGATCACTACAGTTTTATATAAAGTTTTCATCTTTATCAAGAATTGGAAACTGGGTATGTTTTAGATTTTGAATTTAGATAAGATTTCATCTTTTTTACTGTTTTTTTGAATTTTGTAAGACCTTCTCAGTACTTAAATTTTAAAAAGTTTTGATCTTTATCAAGAATTGGAAACTAGGTATGTTTTATGTTTTGAGTTTAGATAAGATTTTGAGCTTTTATTAAAAATCTGAGTTTGGGTTTTTTTTTTTGAATTTTGTAAGACCTTAAATTTTATAAAGTTTTGATCTTTATCAAGAATTTGGATTTGGGTATGTGTTAGATGTTTTTTATAATGAATCTGTTGTTATCTTTTTGGTTTTGATTGAGGCTATTGTGAGTTTGGTTGCACATGATATAGATCATATTGTGTTACTATTTTAATTGGACAAGATAAAACACATCTTTACTTTTTTGTCTCAAAAAGTTATGATATATTTTTTACTTTAAATTACATCAGGGTATGTTTTTAACTGTTTAATTAGTGAATTAGTTGTGAGTTTAACTGTGTGATGTAAAGATCAATATTAACTTTTGGTGTCTTGTTAAATAAAGCTTGATCTTTATTTGTCAATCTTACTTTAATATGTTTTAATAGGTTTTTTTAGCGAGTTTGTTGTCATCCAATTTTGTCATGATTGATGTTACTTGATTGCACAGGATCTTGATCTTATAGGTTTTTATTTTTATAAAAGGTGTGATCTTTATTAAAAGATTTGAATTCGGGTATTAAGAGTCTGAAAATTTGATCAAATTTTAGGGTTGTCAACATTTTTTGGTTCTTGTTTGATATTGTTGTCCGAAATGGTTATGTTATCCGTTGTTTGTAGCTCAAGTTCTATGAAATATTGTTTGATTTTCATAGGATTTTAAATTTCCTTGAATGTTTCATGCATTAGCTCAGTGACCACAGTAGTTTCGTCATAGCATTCCGTGAGATTATATTGTGTTTACGACCTTAAATGTCATGATATTCTTCTCTTTGAATGCATAAAGTGGTAATCAGCTTATGAGTTTACAACAACAGATTAGGATAATTATTTTTATGATTATTTAGGGTATCTTGATCGACAAAGAATTGTAAATGTACTCATGCACCCATTGTTATGATGTCCAATCATATATGTGTTATATTCTTGATGGTTGTTACTTACTAGTATTCAAATTCGGATAACTAGAGTGATGACGGGTAGTTTACTTTAGGAAGCGATTTTGTGTACATGGTTAAACTAACTTCGCATCTTTCTGATTTAATGTAGGGGGGTCATCATAAAATCGATTTTGAAGAAGTGGTGCAACATGCCGTGGACATCTTTGGGAGTGAATTATTTTGGAAAGTGTACTCGCTTGACGGTTTTCTTCCGTTTCATACTGTAATTTGATTTTCTCTGTAAGTACATCTGATTTTGTTTATCGCTGGTAATTTCTATGTTTTTAAGTTCCTTTATGGTATCATGCTCCCAAATATAGCATCAACTATTAGGTGATCAAACGTCCAATGTGGACTCTTTTTTTTCTTCAGGATTTAAAGTAATTACTATCCTAATATGACTGTAGTGCTAATAATCTCTCTTTTTCGCAGGTGCGTATTTGTTAGTTGTGTAACTTGGTTTTATTTATTAATTCATACTGGTTGGAAGACTGAGAATGTTCATTGGTGTTGCGGAAAAGAGAAGAACTGTGAAAGAAGTTGGGAAAATTAAAATGAGTGTTGGGATAATTGCTTATTACAATTTGATGCAAGTTTGTCAGGTAATTGTCCTTTGCTATTATCTTTAGCCAGTTTTTTTGGTAAAAAGGCGCACCCTTAGATTTTTGTTGGTCAAACAAGCGTTCGTACTGTACAAAATTAATAACGTATAGTTATCTGGAGTATGATACAGATTTGTTTCCCATCTTGGGTAAAGCTAGAAAGAAATACGAGTAGCAAAATCTTATTTCTCAAAGTATAACATAGATCATAGAGGTGGAAAGATGATTCGGTTGGGTATGTGAAACGAATCGGGTTGGGCGTCTAGTACTTATCGTTCTTATTAAAGTAATTAATAAATTAAGAGTGTTGGAACAATAATCTCAATCTTCAAATACAAGCTAAGAGTTTATATGCATTCAAAATCATTTTTGTGAGGTTTGGCACTTTTTGTATCTGGTGCATTTGAGAAAAAGTACAACCAAATCGACCCGCACCATAGTTCATGTCGATTTTGCATCAAAAAATGACTTGTTTAACCTCAAAGTCAAAAGTGTTTCAAATGAATACATATTTTTTTATGTTTGACTCCAATGTCAACCGTTATATATCTTTGGAAGCATTGGATTAATTGTTGACTTGTGTTTTATTACAGGCTGAATATTTCCGTCAGTTGCTTAAACCTGTTACGTAGACTTGTCGAAGTTTAAGCTTTTAGGATATTGGCAAGGTCTGCCCTTTTGGTTATTATTTCGCATTAGAAGATAAAGAAATTGATCAGTTTATTATTGGTGATTATTGAACATAAATCTCTCGGCACAAAATGGAAATAACTTGAAAGTGCATCATTTGCACCATTCATTGCCTTTAAAGTTTTTATTTTTCGTATTTTTTTCCGCATCACACTAAACCAGAAACCGAAACTACGTATTAGAAAGGCAGAAGTTCAGACCAATTTGGTTAAAATAAGTAATGCAGGGTGACGAACATAATTTTCCACAAAATGGAGCACCCCCTTTTGCAGATCAAATGGGTAGTGGGTATTCACCCGATCCTTATATGTCCTCGTTCTTTGGTCAAAACGTTGACTTTCAGCCATCACGGGATTGCCCTAGAAATTACATTATCTTTGACAGGACAGATAATCATAGCCAGATCATGTACAACCCTGGTCTGAACATAGGTGCACCTTACTTCCCTCATACTACTATGATGCACAATGACATAAACGCCCCTAGGCATATGAAAGAAGATTCAGCGGATATTGATGCATTATTGAGCTGTGAAGACGAGGATGAAGAGGAAGAATATGAAGAAGAGGAAGAGGTTAGCACAGCACGGACAGACAGAAATGACACAAGTGATACATCTGATTCTTGCTCTTCGAGAGCAACAAATAGCAGGTTCGACTCAACATCATCTCACGAGCCAAAGGGCACCGGCAGAAAGCGTGAAAAGATGAGAAAGATGGTGAAGTCACTTAGAGGCATCGTGCCTGGTGGTAACCGACAAATGAATACAGTTGCTGTTCTTGATGAAGCTGTTAAATACCTCAAGTCCCTTAAAGTTGAGGCACAGAAAAGGGGTGTTGGAAATTCGTCGGACTGAACTATTCAATGCCACTCATCGTGGGAGATGGTTTGAAAAAAACAATAATCGTGCCCCTACTGTCGGGATGCTAGTGCTTTTGTTTCAATAGCTGCCTAGCTGGGCAGAAGGGCGATTTTACTTGCTTTCTTATGTAGTAACGATGAACTATGGACTTAGTGTGGTTATATGCTATTTATGATAATTAGTTTGGTGTTCTATTAATCTATTGTATCGTTTTTCCATTTTGTGCTTCTTTTAGTGTTGGTTTTATGGTGCAATGGACCACAGCAAAAAGCTTGTTGGTTTTGGTCATTATGAACTTTGGACCACAATGCTCAAACATACCATGCATTAGTAAGGTCTTAAAGTGAGAATAAATTAATATAGCAACTTTTGTCACAGCAAAGCTTGTCTGGTTGATGTGGATGGGATGCCACACAGTTACATTGCATGCAACAATAACAAAGTTGTAACCCTTTTTAGGCGAGGAGGTGGCAATGTATTGACAAGACTATGAATATAAACTTGAAGCTTTTTTGCAAATTTTCATGTTTGATGTCACAGTTAAAAAAAGAAACCCTAAGCAAAGAACAAACTGAACAATTAACAAAAATATGTTTGGTTACATGTAAAACAATATAGATAAACAATAAGTAAAAAACTAAAAACCATATATTTTGAACATGAGCTAATTAGAAGTATATTAACAGGTGGAAATAGGGTCTTGGACCATCGAAGTACTGAAGCTATTTGCGAGGTGTACAGAACTTGGATGTACATTACGAAGAACAACAAGAGCATTTTCAGAGTTATTGTTTATATAACGAAGTGCATAATTCATGTTTTTTTTTTTTTTTTTTTTTTATTATTTAAAACGAAGAAAGATCACATGAGTCATGTAATGCGTCGCTTTCCTTTCATCAGGCTTCTAAATATATTTCATAAATTACCTTAAGTAGGTCATGATTTTCACCAAAAAAATAAGTGTGTCATGTATAACTATGAGGTATACAATTACACAAGATAGACAACTATACATACCTTTTTTTTATGCATGTATGAGTGTATATCCTTGCACCATATTGCTAAAGGTACCTGGCAAAAGCTCCTATTGCACCACTCTTCCTTCAAAATCACATTGTATCATTTAGTAGTAGTCATCTATAGTCCTTATATACAATGATCCTCACATATCAAAGAATCCGTGGGCAATTTTCTTGGTTTGATGTGTGTTGATATGGAGTTTAAACACATTACAATATCATTGTATTCGAGATGTGAACTATGGTCCTTGAAAAAGGTTGTAATATTGCCATTCAATTCGATAAAACTCCAAGCAGGAATCTTTCTTAAACCAAGAGACCTCATTTGGATCCACGCCTCACCTACTCCATCCCATTTGGCAGATGAAGCATAATTATGAACCAACTGCACCAAGTTTCCAGCATCTTCGGGTTTTAAGCTATGCATTTCACTCGCAATAATGTCTCCCAGTTCCTTGTTATCTTTAGCTCGGCAAGCATCAAGAAGAATGCCTAGAACATCAACAACTGGCTCAGTGAACATTCTCTTGTAGAAATCGTATGCGTGTTCTATCCTACCAGCTCGACACAAGAGATCAACAACGCAAGCACAATGCTCAAGTTTTGGCTCAATCTTGTAATGATTTGTCATAGTTTCAAACAGGCTAATACCTTCGTCCACAAGCCCATTATGACTGCAAGCATAGAGAATAGATAAGAATATAACATGATTTGGTTCGATCCCACTGTGCAAAAACTCCAAGAACAACTTTAGAGCATACTCCCCTTTACCATGACTACCATATCCGCCAATCATTATGCTCCATGAGACTACATCATACTTTGACATTCGGTCAAAGCAATTTCTAGCACTATCTATGTTTCCGCATTTAAAATACATATCTACTAAAGCAGTGTCGATTAATAGGGAAGAATCAAGACAACTTCTGATGACAAAATTGTGTATCCATTTTCCTTGATGATGGGCCCCAATGGAGGCGCACACCTGAAGAAGGGATACTACTGTTACCGAATCTGGTCTCTCAAAGGATTTTCTCATTTCATTGAATAAATACAAGGCATTGGATAGCTGACCATTTTGTGCATACCCTGCAACCATGGCGTTCCAGGTGACAACGTCCTTTTGGTTCATCAATTCAAAAACAGCACAACTTTGATTTAACCGGCCACACTTTGCATACATTGTAATAAGCGAGTTTTGAGTTGCAACATCTAAACACATCTTTTTTCTTAAAATGTAACCATGAATCGAGGTTCCTGTTAGAAATGCATCCATATGTGCACAAGCCGCAAGAGCACAAGCTATGGTTGTTGTGGACGGTGTCACCTTAGAAATCAACATCCTACGGAACAATCCCAATGCCTTATCTGGACATTCATTCTGCAAAAGGCCAGAAATCATCGCAGTCCATAAAATCATATCCTTATCCAGAGTTGCTTCAAATAATCGATAAGCAGTCATTACGTCTTTAATCTTAAGATACATAGTTATAAGTAACGTTTTAACTTGCAAATCCACTTCAAAACCACTACTGACTATCTTCACATGCACCACCTTTCCAATTCCGACATTCCCATGCCTAGTAGCAGCAGAAATCAACGTCCCAAACGTCTGCTGATCAGGCTGCAATCCACTCAAACACATCCTAGACAAAAGCTTCGAAATCTCTCCAACATCACAGGCCAACCCATATGCAGAAATCAACGAATTCCACGACACAACATCTCGTTCATCCATCGACTCAAACAACCTCCTAGCATCCCCAATTCTCCCACACTTCCCATACGAACTCAGCAAACAATTTGCCAACGCCAAATCACCCCCAAATCCATACTTAACTGCACACGCATGAAAACACTCAACACAACAACCCTCGGTCACCCCAGACAACATAGTCAACAAAGTAACCGCACTCGGCCTAACCCCTTCCAAACCCATCTCCCAAAACAACCTACGCGCAAAACCCACATCTCCAAATTTCATAAAACACGCGATAATCGCAGTCCAAGGAACCACATTTCTCACAGGCATTACATCAAACACTTTACACGCAGCTTCACAAAACCCAAATTTCGCGTAGAAGTTAATCAAAGAAGCTCCGATATAAGCATCCGAAGCGAACCCGTAAACGATAGCGTGTTGGTGGAAAGAAAGGCCGAGAGAATGAAGGTTTAGTGAAGTGCAAGCTTTGAACATGCTTGGGTAAGTGTATGGGTCAGGTGGGATGTTGTGTTTGAGCATTGTGAAGTAGAGGGTGATGACGTGGCGGTGGGAGTTGGTGGTTGAGTGACGGTTGATTTCGGCGTTGTGGGATTTGGTGGCGGCTGATGACGGTGGTCGTGACGGTGGTCGTGACTGTGGTTTGAATTTTTTCATTGGGTCATAGTGGTGAAATAACGTCATGCTGACTTATTGACTTTCAAATGTACTTGTGTTCTTACATGAATTATAAAAGATCCACCATTTAGGGCCTGTTTGGTTTGTGGTTTACTTGAGGGTTTTGGTTAAAAAATCAAAATCAAGTGTTTGGTTGTGTTTTATGAAACTCGGTTTAGATTGGTACCTCAAATATATGAGGATGTGATAAAGATAAGTAGTTAGGCAACTTTTATGACAAAAGTGGGGTCAAGTTTTGTTTTCTTCCTCTATTTCTTTGTCTCCTTCCCATTATTTATAATATAAAGTATTAAAAATTATTTTGACAATATATTTTTAAATATTATTTTCTCTCTCCACATCAAATTCAAATCCTAATTTACAACTTTACATTCAAATCCAAATCCTAATCAAAATCCATCTACAAACCAAACGGGCCCTTACATTTATTGTCTGATTTCCGTATATTTGATAAAAGTAACTGTTGTTAGAATTGCGGATTTAAATGTACATGGAGATAGCGGAAGCTAAAAATAGTGTAGCATTTGATTTTAAGGACGTGTTTAGCACAAGAGATTGATATAAGTGTATATAGAGATAGCAAAAGCTAAAAATAGTATAGTATTTGATTTTAAGAACGTGTTTAGGACATAAGATTAAGAAAAGATTATGTTTTGTTTTGTTTAAAAGAGAAAAGATATTTCAAATATAAATTTTAGACTAAAATACACCGTTGGTCCCTAAACTTGGCTGGACGGATCGCGATGGGACGAACCTCGCCCTTTTCATCGTCACAGGTCCAAACCTTGGCCGTTAAATGCTAGATTCGTCCCTTGACCAATAACGCCTATGTCAACGTCTCTTTTCTGTTAGTTATTGGAGGGTATTACAGTCCTTTCACATTTATAACTCAACCTAGTTAATTCTAACTCAAGAACTATTCCACCAAAACAAAAAAGGGATATTGTTTGAACAAATAATATCAGTCTACCTGAGTCCTCACCACTTAAGTATGACTTCATTAAAGTCAACTGGTAAAGAAAGTAATAGCTCACAGAAATTTACACAAGATTAACAAACAAATTTATACATTATCAACTACTTAGGTAGTTGGCTTATAACAGTCAACTATATACAGTGTTTGATGAAACTGGAACATAACTGATACTACGGAGTCATTGTCTGATACATGTTAATTTACTGATTCGTTACAAAATATAAAAGATGAATTTGGGCCCAACTTCAAAACGTTCAACTGCTGAATCTTCAAATGATCTACACAGCTGAGATTGATATCCAGAAACTGTTGAACCGACAAAACTTTTAGCCCTAAATTGATGATGTTGCTGCCACCTTGTCTGCAAAAACAAGTATACAAATTACAAACATATAAGTTATGAACTGTAGTGTTACAGCTTAATGGAATTTAACACATGACATGGTATTCATCACTGAAACATCACCTAGGGTCGCTTTTGGGCGAACAGTGCTAGGACGCAGTTTGTAATCTTTTCTTTGCTCCGAAAGGGTGTCTTAACACTGCTTGAAACATCTGCAGCAGCACCCCCAACCCTTTCAGCCTTCCCCTCCAAGTCAAAATCAGGCAAGTTCTCAACATCAAACCCTGCAAACTCAACCATTTTGGCCTTCCCCTTCCCATCTAAACCTCGCTTAAATTCTTGAACAACTTCTCTCCCTTTTTTTCTAGGCAAAACCTCCTCTTCATCAACCATCTTTCCTTTTCCTTTTCCTTTAATTTTGTCCCTTTTTTTTAGCTACAACCCCTTCTTCGTCCTTGATTACTACACCACCTTTCACTCTTGATGTCCTGGTTCCACTCCTCTGCATTTTTTTCTTATCTAGCCCCTGCCATTGACTTCTAGTCCTAAAAGGTGTTTGACTAAGCATCCTAAAGTTAGCATCCTGTTTTACCCAACCAACAACTTCAAAACTGATGTTTTTTAAATAAAATTGTGCTAACTTTTGGGGCTTGTGGGCTACGAAGATATCAACTGACTCATTTGTTTAAGCCATTCCAAACAAAGTATGAACATCAACATCAGTATGAATCAAATGCAAACCATTTTCTAGGGATTGTTTAGGATCATAGAAAAACAACGCCCATTTTGTTCATTAATCTCTGATAACACATTATCAAGGCTTGAACTAAATATATCCCTATCACTGGTAAAGGCACACAGATTAATTAATGAACCTCGTTCATACCTGAGTGTGCTATAATCAAAAACCCCATTATAGTGGATTATGAACAGGACCTCACCTTCTTCTTCTTCCTTCACATCCTTAAAAGTGGAGACAAATATGCTTCTGTCCTTCATTCTTACTTTTTAGTTTTTTTAAGAATGGGTTTGACTAGATGTGTGTTTCAGTACGTGAGTGTGGATGTATGTTAGGTTTCGTTTTGATTGGGTTTTGTTAATTGGGTCGGGTTATTATGATAGTGTTTATGGTTTCGGATCTTGTTAGTTGGGTTCTTTTGGTGATTCCCAACACATTAATTGTGTATAAGCGTATCAAGGAAGGCAAAAGGCCAAGTTGCAGGGTAGTAGGTTTAAAATGTCACACTTGGTCCCTCAATTTGGCCAGTTAGCCGTTTTTTGCACTTAAAATTCCCGCGTATTTTTTCTCACACAAACTTGACTTTTTCTCTGTTTACTAACTTCACAATTAGTCCTTGAATTTGGAACGTCCAGTTGTTTTTGGTATTTATTGGTTAATACACTATACCAATTGCATACCAACAATCACAAGAAACATATCCTAAGAAAATCTCAACAACCTCCCAATGGCTGACTTCCCACTACTTGAAGAACTCGCTAAAGCTTCGAACTCTGACTACATGTTTGACTCGATTTCTCTCTTTTATCAGAGAGAAAACGATAAGGACATAAAAATTGCTAAAGGACTCCAAAACACTTTGACTAACTTGATTCGGGGTATGAAGGAAACCCAAGAATACATCTATGAGATCGAAGGCTTTCGAACTACGGTGATGAACTACAAGGTTATCGAGGATCTTCGCAACAGGCAAAAGGCTAATGTCTTGAAGGCGTTGGAGATAAGGAGGATGATCTGTCAAACACACTCACAGGTGTGTGACAGGAACAACTTCCTTGATGATCTTAGGAAGTGTTGAGAAGGAAATGCTATGGATATGTTTTCCCTTTTTTTTTTGGAAAAATATGTACTGAATATTTAATGTTTAATATGAAGTTAATGAATCGATATGTTATGTTCTAGTGTTTTAATTTGTTAATTATGTTGTTAATTGTTGTATTCGTCGAAGAGAGTTGTTATATCGGTTTTGATTGTATTGGGTGTTGGTAGAACTATGGTCCTTGGTCAAACAGATTTAGAGTGTAGGGGACACAGGTTTTAGTCCCCTATCCTGTCTTGCATTAACTTATAGCAAGCACTTTATTCTCACATTTGACCACAAATTTGAATTCAAATACATAAACCCAACCCTTTCAGAGAAATTGAGTCAAAATGGGTAAATCTAGAGCTCGTAAACAGATTAAATGCTCCAATTGTCAAACTGTTGGACATAATAAGTCTAGCTGTCACAAGGATCAGGTACCAAAACCAACAAAGGAAAGTAAGGTTCGAGGTAGAAAAAGGCATTGTGATGGCAGAAGGCAACATGTATTCATTTAATTGTCATTTGTATAACGATTGTTCTAGTGTGTTTACATTCTAGTTGATGTGCAAATGTATTACTTTTGTAGTGGATGGATGAAGACGATATAAGGAAGACTATGGAACAAGAGTTTTATGATGCTCTTTATGAGCAAGAAGAAGAACACACAAATTTGGAGGAAGATGAAGAGCAGTCCAGGTTGGATGAAGAAGCATTCCAGCAGTTTTTGGAAGAGGAGAGAATGTATAAAAGAATTGAAGAGGAATGGGAGAGGAAAAATTGGCTTGAAGATGCAGAGTATGAGGCAGCTTACTATGGAGTGTCTGTGGAAGAGTTATATCCAAGACATCCATATGTGCTGGATAAAATTCACGCTTTGAAAGGCACAAATTCCAGCAGTTTTCGAAGGTTGTAGGCTTCTACTCTTCTAGCCATTTGTAATATCGACAATATTATGTTTGAACATGTTTTTGTTTTTTTTGTTGACTTTATAAGTTGACTAGCTTGTAAGAATTTATGTTGTCTTTACTCCTTATCTACTTGTTCAACAACCACAACTCCCTTCTACTTATATAATACATCTTAAGTCAGCAATTGTTTATCATACCAACATATTATCACCATGGATGTAGAAAATGGTTGTCAAATGGTATGCATTGACTGTTGGGTTCAAAGGGAAAACAGGGCTGGATTGACCTTTTTTGCTAGGCGTCCACCTTATAGAGCTTTCATGTGGTATGTTTGTCCAGTGTGCCTTGAGATAAGGGGAAACACATCTTATACTGGTAGCGATGGTGTTACCAGGGAAAACACAACCACAGGAGATAGTGGTGGATATGTGATGGGTCTACATATTTCTGCACCTACTATTGTTGGTGCATCCTTGGGCAGTGATGAAGAAGACAGTGAACCACCTACAACTGAAATAGCAAGTGGAGAGCGCCCAAGCCAAACACCACGTGAAGCACCTGCAACTGAAAGACCAAATGGAGAACGCCCAAGACAAACACCACTTGAACCAACTGCAACTGACAGACCAAATGGATCACCTACTAGTCATTTAAAGCAGTGAATTCCTAGCAAGAAATGTTATGTTGTCTTTCAGTCTAAATGTAGCTTAACTGATATGTTTGTGTGCTTCTTTTGTTATAATAATTGAATTTTTGTTACAATTTGAATCTGTTGACTTTATAAGTCAAACAAAAGAGATTTTAAATACTAACAATTCAGTGTGGTTCCTCTAATATTTTGGTTTATGTTGACCTTATAAGTCAAAATGGGTTTTCTCAAGCACCCACCTAAACTGGATATGCAATTGCAAACCACAAAATGAAAACAATATTTCCAAATTATACCTACACCACCACCTAATTACACCATATGAAGCAAAATATACATGTTAACAACTATCGTTTTCAGTAACCATCATCAACAAAAAAATATACATCTTCATTACATCAACAACTAAAAATAACAGGTGATCTTCTTGATGGGAGGCTTTTTATTCATGGGGGGAGACTTGAGGTCCTTAGGGGGAGGCACATACCA
Organism: Chrysanthemum makinoi; assembly: GCA_910596185.1. Lineage (NCBI taxonomy): Eukaryota > Viridiplantae > Streptophyta > Magnoliopsida > Asterales > Asteraceae > Chrysanthemum > Chrysanthemum makinoi. The sequence continues at coordinate 41,350,725 of OU343223.1, forward strand.
CTCATTCCTATTTGTGCCAGAGCATCCCACAGCCGCTACAAGACCAAGTACAACTTTGGGAGCGGAAGCCTTGGACGCCTTGGAAGCTTGGGAAGTGGAACCTTTCGAATTAGTGGTCTTGGAAGACATGTTCCCACACTCATCATCTGATGTGTCTGAAATAATGATGACATCAACTTCATTTCCTTTCACGTTAGTATCTGGAAAGATAGACAAAACAGAAATAATCAGAGTTGACCCATTACAACTTTCTTAGCTTGTAAACATTCACTCTAAAGTCTAACCTTTCTCAGACTCCTTATTCCCATATTTTTCCCATAAGTATTCAAGTATCGCATCATCAATGTCATCTCCTATATCCCACTTATTCCCATAAGTAGCCATGGCATAGTCAACCATATCTTCAGATACCTTTAGCTTGCTATAATCCCTCTTTTTGACAGATTCTGACACCGCTCGGATTTCTGTCAAATAAATTGGAGTTATTTATGCTCCTCCCTTAAAATGGCAATAACACAAATACAAAAAAAACCCGACTAACCTTTCATCACTTGAGCTTCTTTCGCAAATCTGCATAAATCATCAAACATTTCATCAGACATTTCATCTTCTTTTAACCAAGTATCCCCATATTTTGCCTTCACATATTTTACCATCTCATCAGTTACATCTGTACAAGTAAGCTCCTTGTCTGCCATTGTTAAAGTGTGTGTGAGGGTTGTGTGAAGAAGGAGGGAAACGATCAAGATGGTATACGGTAAACTGTTTCTCAGAATTAACTAGGTTGAGTTATAAATGTGAAAGGACTGTAATACCCTCCAATAACTAACAGAAAAGAGACGTTGACATAGGCGTTATTGGTCAAAGGACGAATCTGGCATTTAATGGCCAAGGTTTGGACCTGTGGCGATGAAAAGGGCGAGGTTCGTCCCATCGCGATCCTTCCAGCCAAGTTTAGGGACCAACGGTGTATTTTAGTCTAAATTTTATTTGATAAACAGAGCTTATAAAAGCTTTTATTAGACTACACATAATGGAGGGTGAGCCATCACATTCATCCTCACTTGTCACACGCCACTTTCATTGTTGTCACCATTGGGTCACGCGCTAGCCAAAGAAAAAGAATAAAGAGTAGCGATGGTGCTCACCGTTCAATATTGTTTTAGTGTGTGTGGATATTTTGTGGGATATGTTTGTATAAAGCTACGTATTTTTTGAAAGTGAAAGGAGTGATAACCATTATGGCTAAAAGGTGAGGCGAGTGATGATGTGCTAAATGGTGATGTAGCGGTGAAAGGAATATTAACCATTGTCTCTAACTTTAAAATCAAATGATACTTCATGTGATTTATAAAAATAATATCTATTTTGATATTCAGCTTCATCTGCAGTTTCAGCAAATACTCCTTTCGCCAAACATACTCTAAAAGATTATGGAAGTTTAATTTCTAATATTTCTAATAAATCTTTTCAAACAAACAAAGCTTATACTTTGAATGGCTTATTTTTAAAGATATTAATAATCATAATTTTTTGTGTCAAACATGTCAGCAATTTTTTATTTTTTATTTCAAAAAATTAAGTCATACAAAATCTAATGGCGATGAATACTTAAAATAAACATCAAGACTCTAAGCTTGATATAGTTGATTTTCTTTTGACAAAAAGCGTTCGATGTGAGAATGACAAGAGCTCTAAGCTTGTTGTGGGGGATCTTCTGCTAGTATGATTTGAATGGATGGAGATGATAGAAGCTTTAGGCTTGCTTTGGTAGATCATGACATGTTAATGTGCTTTCAACTAATAAGATTTAGAAACATTATGATCAAGGGTTAGAGATAGTTTTGAAGACTTGAAAATTTTTACATTGCAAAATCTTGGTTTGAGTGTGGACTAAATGGTGGCTTAAATAGGCAAATGGACTAGTTTAGCACATGACGTATCCTGGTAGGATCCGTCCACCAAAAAAGGATCTATAAGGGTGATGGGGTGGTTGCCAAATTACCATTTCATGCCAAAAATTGGCATCCCCTCAACCAATAATATTGTGGCACATCACCACCACCTTTTTTGCCAAAAATTAGCATACTTAATTGGTTTGCCAAATTGTTTTTTTTGGCCAAAATTTGGCATTTTTTTTAAATAAAACTATTATTTCATTAAATAAAAAAGTAAAATTACATTAAATTTGGCATTTTATTTATTTATTTTTTTAATTAAAAACCCAACGCATGCCGAGAAGTGTTGAGGAATATATGCTTTGCCGATGCTTTGACGATTTATAGTTACGAGTAAATAAAAAAGAAAATATCGAGAGGTATAAAACGAGAAATGTTGAAGAATATATGCACGATTTATAGTTACGAGTAATTTACGCATTTTATGTTACATATTACTAGTTACATGTGATTGTTAACATAATAAAAAAATATGTTAGTTTTAATATCTTTATAAGTTTGACTGACAATTCAATAAGTACTAGAAGGGTACCCGCGCAATGCGGCGGCGGGTACCCGATGACTATTTTGTAGCGAACAAATGTTTTGAGGTGGTGATGTGATGAGATGGTGGTGACAGCGGCGGCGATAAGTATAGTTATATGTGTTTGCTTACCCGTTTAGTGAATTCGTTTCACAACACTTCGAATGTATATGTGTTAGTTGTAAGTGTTTGTTTGGGTTACCCGTAACTTTCACGCGACATCATTATTCCCGCATATAAAAATACCCTCGCAATCTCTTACTCGTCAAACACTCCCCCAAAAGTATATATGATTTTGACGAATCAAAATTATATTGATTGGAATAAATGAAATAAAGGTTAAAGTTGTAAAAATTTGAATTAAAATAAAATAAACCCACTAAAAATATAAAAACTAAAAACTCATAAAAATATACTACCTCCGTCCCTAAATAAATGTCCACATTTGACTTTCAAAGTCTTACTTATTCAACTTTGACCTTAAGTATTTGTGTTTATCTTATATAATACTTGATACAAAATATATGAATGAATTGTGTTTTAAATGTACTTTAAGTTGGTATAATTTTTATCAAGTATTATATAAAACAAACAAAAATATTTAAGGTCAAAGTTGTACAAGAAAGACTTTAAAAGTCAAAAGTGGACATTTATTTAGGGACGGAGGGAGTATTAAAATGGATGTTGAATTAAAGAGAATAAAATTTTAGAAAATATGGTGAAATTAGATTATAATATAAATAAGTAGATAAAAAGATATTTTAATTTGAAAATAAAAATTAATTTTTAGTTGAGAAGTGACACATGTCATTTTATAATTTGAGCTCCTTATCTCAATTTTTGGTGGTTAGGAGTTAGGATTGGAGTTTGTTAAGAAGTGACACATGTCATCTCATGATTGGAGCTCCTTATCTTAATTTTACATGCATTATAATATATCTTTCCATAATAAGCAAGTAAAAAAGTCTGAATTTTTAAGTCTTCTAATTTTAGAAGGTCTAAATGCATTATAAAGTAGTATAGATATAGGAAGTCTATTAATTGAAGCGTGTAAGACTGAAATGTATGTGTGACCACCGTTTGATTTGGAAGGAACCTTCCTCTCAATTAATTGAAGCGTTAAAGCAGCTTCCTTTTTTTTGTGGTTGCAATTTATTCAAAAGTTGATGAAATATCATCCCAATTCTTTCTATATCGACTCTTTCTAGTTGCATTCTTTGTTTGTATAGTACAAGCTTTGTTTAAACATCAATACATCATCCCAATTCATACATTAAACTCAATAATGGTGTTTAAAAGCATTCTAGTACTTTTACCAGCTTTCCTGGTTCTTGGTGTTCTATCTGCGGATCCGGGCTTGGAAGATGAAGCTGATGCTATGAAACACTTCAAGAACTCAATTGTGGAAGACCCAACTGGTGCAATCCAGGATTGGAATTCTGGTTCCATCCACCATTGCAACTGGACAGGGATCGAATGTGATCGTGTTTCAGGACGTGTTCGTTCTATTTCTATACAGGGAAAGAAGCTTGAAGGCGAAGTCTCTCAATTTCTTGGAAGACTTTCCAGCCTCAAGTTTCTTGATTTAAGCCGAAACTCATTCACAGGCAACATTCCTTTCCAGTTGCAATTCTGCTTGCAGCTCGTGACAATTAACCTTAATGACAACTATCTTTCTGGGCAGATCCCATGGCAACTAGGAAAGCTCCAGAATCTGGAGGTACTACACCTGGAACATAACCATCTTATTGGTACCATTCCTGAGAGCTTGTGTGATTCTCATTTGTAAACTAATGTGCTTTTGCCGACAACAAAAGAAAATGAAAATAAATTACGGGGACAAGCCTTACTATTAAGGGTTGACAAAGGAATAGTTTTTTGGTAAATTTAAAACATGTTCAATCAGCAAGAAAAATGAAACTTGCTTTTCTTCTCTTTTGGTCAAATACATGTTGTAAATGAGCACATGTGCGTCGGTAGAAATGCTCATCATATTTGACTAAGTTTTGTATATGTTTCACACCATGCAAAGTTGGTGAAACTTGGTGTATAAAAGGAACACCAAAGATGTAATAGATAAGTACCAGTACCAGCTTCCCAAATATTTAATAAAGAAAGAGTTTTCAAGTTTTTTAAATAAAGAATTTTTTGAGTGCATTATTTCTTTCAAATAACCAAGAGTTATTTTATACTTTGTCGAAACATATTTTGTGAACAATATTTTGTGAGAGTAACGTCTCATATATCCAACATCATTCCCTTATAGAAATTCATCTTCAGGAGAACAGTCTCATTGGTACAATACCAGATACAATTGGCAATTTGAAAGTGTTAGAACTTCTAGACCTGAGCCATAACCAACTGTCGGGTATAATTCCTGCAGGCAAGATTGCCAACATTTCGACACTGAAGTATCGATCTCGACCTTTCTTTTAATCAGCTGGAAGGACCATTTCCAAATATGGGAATTTTCAGAAACGCAACTGGATTACGTGGAAACCCGTCTCTTTGTATTACCAATAAAACCAAACCATGCACCTACTCAAGCCCATTAACTAGTTCCATGTTCCAAAAAGAAGAAAGTTCATCAAATCATTCACACCACCACACAAGTGCTGCAACTTATGCAAGTTATGTAATAGTCTTTTCTCTTGATTTGATACTCATACTTACTTTGGGGGTGTTATGTTGTCGTCATTTCAGAAAACAGAAAGTAAGAGATGTAGAGAATGCACAACGTGAGTACACCCCGAGGATAATTATCAAACGATTTTGCAGAAAAGAGCTGGAAGATGCTACTGATAACTTCAGCGAAGGCAACATTCTGGGTACAAGCCAATTAAGCACAGTGTACAAGGGTAGACTAGCAAATGGGACGAGGATAGCAGTTAAGAATTTAAACTTCAGGGAGCATTCAGCACAATCCATTAAGAGCTTTCAACGGGAAATGGAGACATTGGGCATACTGAGGCACAGAAATCTTTTGCAGGTAGTTGGTTATGCATGGGAGAGTCAGAGGATAAAGGCCGTGGTTCTACAATATATGAAGAATGGTAATCTGGATACTGCTATACACAACTCCAAGATTTATGAATCAAGATGGAACCTCTATGAGAGAGTAAAAGTTTTTGTTTCTGTTTCTAGAGGATTGTTTTATTTGCACACAGGGTATGATTCCCCAATAGTTCACTGTGATTTAAAGCCATCCAACATACTTTTTGACCATAAATGGAATGCTCATGTTAGTGATTTCGGGATGGCTCGAATCCTTGGAGCTCATCTAGAGAATGGAGCCTCCATATCTTCTGCATCCGCATTAGTAGGCACCATTGGTTACCTTGCACCAGGTATTGAATGTTTTCATTATTTTAGAGCACTCCAATAGAAAGACTATATATACATAATACATTTTGCAAATGACATCATAGTATGGAAAGTGTTTTCATCGAATCTCTGAATAACTGGATAATAAATCTGACGTTGAGTTGCATTACTTTAGATTTATTGAATGTTATGTGAATGCATGTCTGTATATGTTTTTACCAGAGCTTGCATATATAAGAAAAGTGACAACAAAAGTAGACGTATTCAGCTTCGGTGTAGTAGTGATGGAATTCATCACTAGAAAAAGACCGACCGGACTCATTGAAGTGGAGGGAACCCAAATCAATTTGCGACAACTTGTTGATCGAGCACTTTTAAATGGAAACAACGAGCTGATTAAAATTGTAGATCCTTATCTGATATTCAATTTCTCCATGCAGCGGGCCGTTGTTGAACAGGTTCTTAAGTTGGCCTTAGCTTGCACAAGTATGGATCCAAAGGATCGACCTGACATGAATCAAGTCCTAGATTCCCTCTTGAAGATCAGTGATAAAGTCGAGAAACTGAAGTCTTCAATATTGTGACAAATCAAATTAGTTGTACCTTATTGGTGAAAGTCTTGTAAAGAATCTGGAATTTTTGAAGTTGTGATGTAGCGTAAACTACAAGTTATAGCCAATTAAGTATTTCGAACTTTATGAGGGGAGTAACATGGTTTACTGGACTAGAGGGTTTGAGAAAAACAATTCTCGACTCTTTTAATAATATCAAATTCTGAAAAAATAATGTAACAAACTCCTAAACTTAACCCCTATTTATAATAGAAAAACAATAATCCTAACAGAATACTAATTAGGATATCTTGTCCTAATATGATAGAACTTATCAGATAACCTCCTAAAAAAGAAAACAGAAAATAGACTACAACAAGAACTTCCTAAATAAAAACACATCAGATAGTAACTTGGCTTCAAGCATCAATCACCACATGATTCTCCCCTTCTTGGGAAAAACTCATCCTCGAGTTGCCATCAGGATATAAAGGAACACCTGGGTTAAAATTGGACAAATCTGCAACATTGAAAGTCGGTGAAATAGAAAGGTGTTCAGGTAGATCAATGACATATGCATTATCAGTGATTTTCTGAAGCACTTTGTAGGGGTCAATTTTCGGCATCTTGAGCTTGTTATGTGTTCCTACAGGAAACCTCTCTTTTCTTAAGTGAACCATAACTTGATCTCCAACAACAAATGTCTTCATCCGATGATGCTTATCACTTTCTAATTTGTATTTTGCATTTGAAGACTCGAGTTTCTGTTTGACTTCAACTTGTATAGCGTGCATTCTTTCATCCATGTTCTATGTGGCGATGCTATGACCCGGTAGTTTAGGTAGCCCAATAAGATCAACAACATGCTTTGGCGGGCACTGGTTTGCCACCTCCGCCACGACATAGCTCGACAACAAAGCTTGGTCGACGTAATCGTAGGCAAGAACCGTTAAAAGGCAATAATCATCGCAGGAAAGAACCGCCAAGGTTCAGCCCAGTGACTCTCGAGAAAAATACAAGGGTGTGGGATCGGCAAAAATCTCGGATCCCCTAGTATAAGTAGGAACGATGATCCCAAAGCAGGCTCGTAAAAATAAGAGCCGGGATCATCAGGATATAAAGTAGCGAGGCAGGACCCAGTAACATCTTCAAACAGATTAGCTACTGGTCCTCCACCACCAAATTCACTACCTGGCAATCAAGGCAACAATACAATTAAGTACACTTAGAAAAGATGTCAAATGTAATGGAAAAAGGAAAAGAAAACCCACTAAGGAGCAATGATGAGCCCGTGACAAACGCAGCGAGGTACCCCTGAGCGTTATCATTTACAATGGTACATCACTTCATTCCCGTATTAACAGTCAAGACGTCATCTAGGGCAGCTAAGCGATCTGCTCTTGGACATTTGGCGAAAAATCGACAGATCAAACCTCGACGATCAGTCTTCCCATAGTCTCCCCAAGGAGGAACTTGGAAAAACCAACAGAGGGCAAGATGTCCTCATAACACTCGACAACGACAGGAAAACGTTTGACAAAATGACACACTCTCCCACTTGGGTACTTAGAGTTCCAAACACAAAATAATCAAATCCAACAACAATCATACACTCAACCTGAGCCTCGACAAACTATACTATTAAGTGTGTAAACAATTTTGTAAACTTTTTCAAATAAAAGAGAGCAAAAAATCCTCATAGCAACAAAACTTAAGACAAACACACACCTTTGTAACTTACACCCACACGAAATAAAAGAGACTAAAAAAGTTTCAAAGAAAAGATGCTCGAATTTTCCTTGGAATGAATCCTAAAAGGGCTAGGTTACTCCTTTTTAATAGGAAAAATAAATGGGGGTCCAACAGACACGCGTTCAAAAACCCTTCTGAGTCAATATCACATTCAAAGCATTAATCTCATGCAGAAGGCAACATACTTCAAAGTGTCAGACTTCAAGACACCAAAAACGGCTAATCGATAACATAAAATAAGTACTATAATTACTTATCATTTATCCCACGTAAATTGCTCATTTACAATGTTTTTATATCTCAATTGATATTTAATTGCTTAAGTTTATGATTTTCAGTATTTATAGAGCAATTGATGCAGTTTTACTGACCAGGTTTTAATATTTATAAGTCTCGTTATACCTATGGTCTACCCTAATGCACTAACGGACATTGTACCCGGTCGTGTGTAGTGTAGTAATTCGGTAAAACCGAGGTCGTCCCAAGAGCTATGTGTGCGGATTAATACTAAGTCTAGGTGTCACAGATTTGATTTCAATGTAATAAACTACTAAAGCAAATAAAGGCAAAGGTGTGATCAATAGAGGAGAGTGGTGCTAACCTAGTTAATCCTCCTAACTAGTAATGTTTACGTCTAATTACTTCCAATTAGTTCAGGTGGGGTCAAAGTCGCTAGGACAGCATTTGGTCAGTTCGTCCTAACCTATCAGCAAACGGGTACCACTGGAGAAGTCAGGCGCACCGTCATAAGTCCAGTTGTTCCTGGTCCCCTAAGCCAAGTCATTAAGTACAGCTACATGCTAGATTTATAATAGTGAGTGCCTGGGTGCTAGCAACTTAAACACTCACCTCTTACTTCTTAAGTTCATCCAAACGGTAGGTGATCAGTTGGTCAAATCGCACAAGTAGAAAGGGTCGTCAATTGGTCATATCTTACCCTTCCCGTCTCAGTCTATTCACTTAGGGTCAGTTGGTCATATCTCCTAAGCAACTAGCCTCTACCGCCATTCAAAACTGCCGAAACAAGGGTAGCTACCAATAAACTATGCATGCATACACTTAGAAATAATTATACGGAAGCAATGTAAACGCAAACAAAACAATTAAGGAATCATAACTAGGCTATCACCAAGAGGTGCTTAGCCGCTCATATTAACCATACAAATCAATTCAATGTTTAATGTTACGAAATACATGAATCGAAAGTAAAGAAAAGATAAAAAGCTAATGCTTATCGTTAAGGAGTGATTTCTCCCTTGGAGATAGCTCCGTATGCTCCTCTAGATCTGCCTTCGACTTCTTCTCACGTTCTCTGATTGTTGTGTGTGAAATGGGATGCTTTCAAATGCTGAAAATCGTGGGGTATTTATAGGCCAGATCTGGTTACGGCGTAACTAATTATAAGAGTTATGCCGTAACTTACAATTCTTCGTATTTTGCACTAAAATGTTGGTTATGGCGTAACCTTTGGAAGGAGTTACGCCGTATCTTCAATAAATCATTGGTTACGCCGTAGTTGTTGCATGAGTTACGGCATAATTATCAGCGGCGCGGAACCTCATTTGACCTAATATGGTTACGTCGTAATCTTGGATAGAGTTACGCCGTAATCTTCTGCTAAGTTGGTTTTCTGAGCCACGCTTTAGTTACGGCGTAATGTGAGAGAGGAGTTATGCCGTAACTTCTTCAAAATGAGCATACTATGATAAATCTTCAATAAACTCTCCAAATCCGCGTCTCTTTAGCTCCAATGCTCGTAATTCACCTGAAAGTGAAATATAATTGAAAACAAGCGTAAATCCATATAAATGATATAAATTACAAGCATTATCGGGGGAAATTGACACTTAATATTCAGGATAATTTGATGTTATCAAATATCCCCCCACTTAAACTCTACTTGCCCTCAAGTAGACCTTATTAGATAGATTCCTAAAAAGATATCTCCCATTACCTGGAAAATATAAGTTTACAAATCCCTTATGCTAGAATAAAACAAAGCCGAACACCTCACGAAATGGGAATGAAACACTCAAATCTCTCAACTATTCTAAGTGTCAATTTCGGGGTGATCACTCAATCACACAGTCATAGCATGTATTCTATCATAAGCTTGGCGGTTACGCAAATCTCCACCACTAGAGTTAAGGGCTAAACAATTCTCGAAGGCAATATGGGTAGACACGACAAAGGTTAAGGGTGATTCGTCATTACTAACATGTCACGCCGAAGTGGACAAAACCAATGGTACATGACCAAATCCATGGCCAAGACACCAAAGATTGCTCGCTGCATCACCTAGACACGCTTCATGACTAAAGGGTAGGATAAGACATGGGATATATAAATGGTGTAAAATAAAAATCAAGCAAATAGTCTAAATCTATAACCAAGTCATCACCACTTACCGTCTGCCCAAAGTTCAAGTTTCGAAGTCAAGAAACCGGATCATGATATACTAGATAGATGTGTCATTAGAGGACGTCATGATGGGCACACTACCTTTTCTCCAACTGTTGGCGCAATTACCAACTCCAATCTTCAAATGTGATCGAGGTGGCCTCCTCGATACTAAATCTATATTAAGCTCATAACATAGCGCTTATAACATCGCACTTTACAATCAACTGAATAACAAATACATAACTTTTTTTTTCGAATCACATTTTTTTTATTTTTATTTTTAATTTTTTTTACATAAACATAACAAATAAACATAACATCCCCCCACTTGAGATGAACAATGGGAATTTGGGGGGTCTTCAATGATCTTTAAGGATATGTCGTCGACGAAAGCGTGATTTCCGAAGCCTTCCACTTAAACCATGAACTTAGGCAAATGATGACTTCCCAATCACAAATAAAGGTTACAGGGTAGGCTAAGGTGTATAGGTGTAACGAAACAATATATTGGGTTAACAAAATGAAAGGAATGGCTCAGATGGGTGTATCTAGGGGTATCTTGCACTAAAGGTGAGTGCAACAAAAGGGTTTCACATGGTGGTCGAGAAGTCAAGGTGACTAATCGATAGACACACAATGGTAGGCTATTTGGGTGATAATCCTATAATATTGCCTTCTTAAACTGAAAAGTCCAAATACATCGAGCTAACTCAACATACCTCGTCTATGGTCTCGAAATGATGCAAAGGCCAAGTTCTAAAGTTTACAAGCCACCGGCACACTCATAATTTGGTGGATTTGGGGTAAAAGTTTGGGAAACGGATAAGGCTAATCTCACCATAATATATCAAGGGTTGTATGTGCTCGGCTAAGGTCTAATCTAGTTAGGTTAAGAAAAACATGTTAAAATTTTAAAAATGGCATAATTTTTCAAAATAAACTAGAAAAATAAGGGCAAAATAAAGTTCTAGAGACAATTCTACTCCCGTCCCCCCACTTGAATTGTACAAAGTCCCTTTTGTACTAAGCGTTTAATAAAGGTGAAGAGAAAAGTAGAATTAGAGCGAGAACTTCCCTGAAATTTGCTCCAAAAAGAAAGAAGGCCCACGAAAGAGAGTCGTGCCTTCGCATAAGCATCCATGAGCAAACTTCAATCCCTGAAAGCACACTACCGACAAGCATAATTCTAAAAAGAAAAAAGATGAAAAATGAAAAATAAACCTAACTCACTTTCGTAGGAATCACGGTTGCATTTAGCGCATGCAACAAGCCTTTTAAACCACTTGGTGTCCCAAGTGGACGAGTGTAGTCTCTGGAGGGCATACAGGGAACATACCCACAAAGTTCATTTAAAAGACTAATACAAGGTTACTGTGTTTAAAATGAAAGAAGTAATGCATAGGATAGTTACGTCGTAACTCCATAAGGAGTTACACCGTAACTAGGCAAAACCTGGAATACGCTGCAAAAGTGTGGCTACGGCGTAACCAATGAATGAGATTACGCCGTAATTGGTAATGCTTCTGAAGTTCTGCTGCAAAGAGGCTTGTTACGGCGTAACCATGAGAATGAGTTACGCCGTAACTTTGGTCGGATTAGTATGCTGCAGCAGCAACTTTTCTTCGTTTCCTGCAAAAATGGTTAAAAACACAAAACCCAACAAAAAGGAAATAAAACAAATGAAAGGGATAATTCGGGTTGTCTCCCGAAAGAGCACTTTTATTTATTTACGAGTCTTTAAGTTAGACTCAGAGCATCGGGGCTTTATGGTGGCCTTTGGACTTGGCCAACTTCCTCCATGTCCTTCATTAAGTTATGTCTGACCCAAGCGACATTTGTGGCAGTGCGGAGATACTCTCTAGTCTCGATCTTCCAAATTTTGCAAAATTTTTCGTCCGACCCCAAATGGTATCGAGTGAACTCATATTTTTTGGCTATAATCGGAGGTGGCCTCTTATATGGAATCCCAAGGAGTTTGCACCTCCTTTGCTCATATGCTTCATCATCGGGGTCAGTAAATTCCTCTTTTCCTTGCAACTCTAAGTAATCTAAAACCCCCTCTATGTCATCGTCGTCAAACTCGGTGCCTTTAAACTATTCCTTGTCTAGCAAATCTTCTACCAGTATACGTTTGCATTCTTCTTTCTCATTTCTCACCGAATCGTTGGGATCCTCAATCGTTATGTCACTAAAGTTATTAGGACCCTTGTCGTTCGGATTTTCTTTACTCATATATTCTTTCCAGATCTTTTCCTTAGTCAACACATCAACTTGTCCATATTTGATCTTGACCCAACTGTCAAATCCCAAGTTGTCTAACCAAGGCAATTTCGTTCTTTTCACATCGTTGGTTGAGGTCCAAAAGTATTCCTCCTCACCAATTCTCATTAAGCTGCTTCCCCCATTACATTTATCGTCGTAAGGGTTGCACGATGCCCAGAAAACTTCCCCAGGAGTTTTTATCTTTTCACACCAATGACTTTGGGCTTCTATGTCATTAGTGTTGCTTAAAGGATCTTCCACGCAGAAGATTTCATCATTAACCAATCCTCTTTTCAGATAATGAACCTCGTAGTCAATCTTGAACCTTTTTAGAAGATTCGGGTTAATTTTAGCATTCCCGAATTGTATCGCATACCAATCATCAAATGACAAATCTCCGAACTTGACATCATGTCTTTCAAGCTCGTGAGGACACGTCCATTCTTCATCTTTCAGGCTACCACCCCCGTTGCAATAATCGCGGAAAGGGTTACACGTAGGCCATGCTCGCGTGGACTCATCGTCAGTTATGATTATCGGAGTGCACCAGTGAGTGATAGGTGGCTCCTCTTCTTCCTCGAATGAGAGCTTTTCCAATCTTTCTTCAACAGTATATGCAGCCCATATGAATTTGTTATTTTTGACCCTATCTTTATCAGTTCCTCCGTCGCAAATTTCATTTCGAGGATCACACGAAGCCCATAGATCAATCCCCCTTAGCTACGGGTATCTTCTTGCACCAGTGATATTTTATTTTAGATGGGGACAGAGGGCATAGATTAATGTCGTGGGACCATCCGTTAATTACCTGTGTTCCTAATTCGTCCACTTCGAGAAACCTGTCTACCCATGTATCCCAGTTACGCCGTAATTGTGATGTTTGGTTACGGCGTAACTCGCTTGAGTCATCCTTATCGACATCTTTCATAATCCCACGATCGCTGTAAAAAATATAGTTACGCCGTAACTCTTCAGACATGTTACGGCGTAACTCCAATCTGTCGCCGGAATTTTTACTTGAATCCGAATCTTTAGTGTGAGAATTAACTTGCAACTTAGAGTCATCATCAACAAAAATGACCTTACATTCCATTGTGAGTTTTGTTCCTTCCGGTTTATTATTATACTTCCTTACCTTCTCACTAAGCTTTTCCACCATGGTTTCAAGGTTTTTTAGGGTTGTATCGTGATTGGAAAGACTTCTGTCAGTGTTTTCTTAGAATTCTTTTAGCCATTCATCTTGTTCCTTTTGTCTTTGGGCTGAACTTTCCAGGAATTTGTTTATGGTTTCTTCAAGGTTGGGCCTTTTTCTCCATAAGGCCCACGATTGTAGTTTACAGCAGATCCTCCACGATAGCCATTACTATTTCGATTATCTCCGTAAAACGGTAGATTTTCTCCATATTTAGCTTCTTCGATTATGTTTTCTTTGTTATTGTGAGGACAGTTCTTGGTGAGATGTCCTCCCCTACAGCTTTCGCAACCCACTTGGATAGCATGAACAGTTTCTCTGATTTTTAGCATGTCTCGACTCAGATTTTCAATTTTGCTAGCGATTGCTGCAATTCTGTCAAGACTTCCGCTTTGGTTCCTTTTGTTTCCTCCATCGTGCCATTTTTGGGAATGATCAGCCATTTTTTGGATGGCTTCAATCGCTAGAGTATGAGTCATGCTCGGAATTGGTCCTTGGTAGTCCAGCATCTGTCTTGTAGTCACATTTATTCCTTTGTAGAAGATGTTGACCTTTTGCTGGTTGTTTAGATCATGTGTAGTACACTTGTAGAGGAGATCGTTGTATCTATCCCAGGCTTGATACAACTTTTCGTCGTCTTCTTGCTTGAAATTATGGATCTCCAAAATTTGGTTAGATATCTTTGACGGGGGACAATACCTCTGAATGAAGTGCTTCTTTAATAGAGCCCAAGTATCAACTGCCCCGGCGGGCAATCTTTCGATCCATCTTCTGGCAGCCCCAGTAAGAGTCGTAGGAAACACTGTTAATACAAATAAACGGTAAAAATGTTTATTAATATTTTGCGATCTCTTTGTGTTTTGTTGATAACAAATATAATGTTATCTTAAGTACAATTATAAGGATACATGTTATTTTTGTAAAGCATTTACATATAGTCATTTAATACAAATTGTTGTAATAAATCATTTGTTGTAATAGTTTATTAGGATAGGTAAAAATCATAACCCATGGATCGTTTCCATAACCCATGGTATTGACCCATACTCACTTGACTAGATACATTGTATCTAAAAGAATACCCATGGATCAACCAATAACCCATGACCCATGACCCATAACCAAAAAACCCATGGGCAAAGAGGAGCATCCCACGGATCCCTAGGATTACACTAGACGGATCCCTTGTGGGAGGGATCCGTGGGATCCGGGGAACAGTGGCAAGTTTTGCCTATAAATAGAGAGCCATTTCTTCATTCTAACTCACCCCTCTTCTTACTAATTCTCTCATATACTCTCATTCTCTTCTAACAAAAGATCACTTGATCTAGAGAGTACTTATTTCTTTCTTTCTTTCTTTAGTGATTCTCATATAGGTCCTTCTCTAAGCGAGATCACGAGCATTCTACAAGTCATCCAAGCAAGGGGTCCTTGATTGATTTGTTCCTCCAAGATTTACATGAGCGAAGATCTTGTATTTGATATTTCACATATTTGTTGTGTTATAGTCGTGTTGGTTTGGTCCACCGTGTTACGGACTCGGTATTTAGCTTTGTACCAGAAAAAGGTGTAAGCAACGTTGTGAAGGCTTCTCCGCCAAGTTGAAGGAGTTTGTTGACATAGTTCTTGAACTCTCGAGTAGGTGACTCGGGGAGTGGAGTAGGGCAAGGAAGGTGTCCTTGTAGCCGAACAACTATAAATCGGTTGTGTCATTTCTATCCCTTTGCTTTACTTTATTTACTTGCTTTATCATTAGATCTATAATTTCTCTACATCCATACGATCTCACATATTATCGAATCTAAAGTTTTTGAAACTAACTTAAAATCAGCAAAACTATTCAACCCCCCCTTCTAGTTTTCCACAATTGGCATCAAGAGCTAAGTTTATAAAAGTTTTAAAGTAAACCGTATTTTAAAAACTTTTCGATCACTATGGGTTCTGAAAATTACAAGGAAGGGCAATCTATGCAACGACCAACACTACTTGAAACTAATGGTTTTATATATTGGAAAAATAGATTCGAAACGTATGTGAAGTCTAAAGATATTGATCTTTGGTACATTATTGTTGAAGGCGATTTTGAGGCTACCTCAAAAGATGATAAAGAAAATTTAGTTAACATACCTCATGATAAACTAAACGATGAAATGAAGAAAAAGCTTTCTAAAAATAGTGAAGCTAAAATGGTTTTGTATAATGCTTTACCTAAAAAGGAATTCGAAAGAATTTCTATGCTTAAAACCTCTAAAGAAATTTGGAATTATTTAGTTGTAACTCATCAAGGTAATCAACAAGTTAAAAATAATAAAATTGACTTATTTGTTCAACAATATGAACAATTTTCAATATCGGATGAGGAAACTATAGATCATTCATTTGCTAATTTTAATACTATTATTACATCTTTACAAGAACTTGATGAATCTTTTTCTAGCCGTAACCATGTTAGGAGATATCTAAGGGCACTTCCATCCAAGTGGAGATCCAAGGTGACGGTGATCGAAGAGTCAAAATATTTGACAATCCTCACCGTTGATGAACTCATAGGCAACTTAAAAGTCTACGAGCTTGTCCTTGCTAAAGATTCCGAAGCCTCAAAGGTGAAAGAGAAACACAAATCTCTTGCCCTTAAAGCCAAAAAGGCTTCAAGTGATGAAGAGAACTCCTCTTCGGATAATGACAACGAGGAGTTTGCTATGGCGGTAAGGGACTTTAAAAAGTTCTTTAGAAGGAAGGGAAGGTACGTCAAACAACCGTAGGACGACAAGAAAGGATTCCGGAAAAGCAAAGAGGACCAAAAGCCAAGGGACTATCGTGCTTGCTTTAAATGTGGGGACCCAAACCACTTTATTAGCAAGTGTCCCAAACGGGATGATCAAAAGGCGTTCGTGAGCGGCACGTGGGGAATGAGCGACGAGGAGGACGAAGAAATTTGTCTTATGGCAAATGACGAGGTATGTCACGAATACTATAGTAGCTCATCACTAGATGACGACTCATTGCATAATGAATATGACAAACTTTGCAATATTAGCTTAAAACTAATTAACAAAAACAAGCTTTTAAAAAGTCAAAACCAACGTTTAGATAAAGAAGTCATATAATTAAAAGCAAAATTGAAACTTCTAGAAAAGGGTAAAATAGCAAGTGGTGAATGTGAACTTTGCGTTCAACTTCAAACACTAGTTGATCAACTAGATTCTAAAATTGCTAGAATGAGTACGAATACTTTAGATATGATATTAGATAGTGTTAAAACCGGAAACAACCAAAAAGGTTTAGGTATTCAACAACTTGATCCATCAACTAGTGAAAACAAAGAAACACAATTTGTTAAGGCACTAGAAAAACAAGCCACTGTTGTGGCGGATCCCGCGGATCCCATAAAAAGGGGACCGGCTAGTGTACAGCCAGGGATCCGTGGGTCTGCTGTAACAAACAATGGTAATAACATAGCTTCTTCATCTAGAACTGATTTTGTTATCGTTAATAAGAAGAAACCAACTCATTTTACCACTAGACAACCACCTCCAAAATATAATCCCATTTTTGCAAGAAACAAGGCTCCATCTTTTTCAAAACATAACCCATCTAGGAGACCTAATAATGTTTACCCAAGAAGTAACCATCAAATGGGATGGAACCCAAATATGCAAAATGGTTTTCCTTTTCAAAACTTTGCACCATGGAATGCATATTCACCTTATCCATACATGTCTAACATGAATGGAATGTTTAACACTAATGGACCCATGAACAAATGGGGACCAAAATTTTGAGTTAATTGTTTTCTTAGGTGTGCTTAAAGGTCGACCTAGACCCGGATGAATGGGTCAAGGATAGCGGGTGCACGAGGCACATGACCGGCAATAAAGATCTATTCTCCACATATGAATCCTTTAATGGAGGTAATGTGGTGTTTGGAAATAGCAAAAGTAAAATCATCGGTAAAGGTACGATTTATAACAAATCTCTTACCATTAACGATGTGTGTCACGTAGAAACCTAAACTTTAATCTCTTAAGTATAGGACAAATATGTGATAAAAAGTGCAATGTACTTTTACCGAAACCGGTAGTAAGATATTAAAAAATGGCATAACCATAGGAAGAGGAATTAGGAAACATGGAGTCTATGTCATTAAAATCGGTAATGAACCTAAAGACAAACTATGTCTTACCTCTATGGATGATACTTTGACCTTATGGCATCGAAGATTGGGTCATGCCAATATGCGACTTCTTCAATCGCTATCATCCAAAGATCTAGTAAGAGATCTACCTAAGTTAAAATATGAACATCACTTTTGTGATGCTTGTAATGTAGGAAAACAAGTTCATTCTAGTCATAAAGCTAAAAACATGGTGTCTACAACTAAGTGTCTAGAATTACTACACATGGATTTATTTGGTCCATCCGCTATCCAAAGTTATGGAGGCAACTACTACACTTTGGTCATAGTGGATGATTACTCTAGGTACACATGGACAAAATTCTTAAAGAACAAAACGGAAACGTTTAATTATTTTGAAATATTAAGCAAGAAAATCCAAAGACAACTAGGAAGTCCTATAGTGTCTATTAGAACGGATCATGGTAGGGAATTCGATAATGAAGTGCAATTTGGAGCTTTTTGTGACGCTAATGGTATTACTCACAACTTCTCGGCTCCGCGCACTCCACAATCGAATGGGGTAGTTGAAAGAAAGAATAGAACCCTACAAGAAATGAGTCGCACCATGCTTAATGAGAAATCCATACCTCAAAAGTTTTGGTGCAATGCCGTTGATACTTCAACGTACATACTAAATCGGAGTCTTAATTAGACCAATCTTACGTAAAACTCCATACAAGTTACTCCGAGGCAAAAAGCCTACGTTAGATCACTTTAGAGTCTTTGGTAGCAAATGTTTTCTTCTTAACACTAAAGATTACCTTACAAAATTTGATCCTAAATCAACCGAAGGTATCTTTTTAGGTTACTCTCCAAATAGCAAAGCCTACGTCATATTAAATAAAGAAACAATGAAGGTAGAAGAGTCATTAAATGTAAAATTTGATGAAAGTCCACCCAAACCCTCTCCACATCTTGTCGATGACGAGATTGTAGAAAGTGAAGCTATAGTAATAAAGAAAAAGATAAATGAAGAAGAAGAACCTTTAAATGATGAAGTCATAAATATTAAAGAGTCCAAAGATCACCCCGTAGATAAGGTCATAGGAAAGGTAAACGAAAGAACATTAAGATCTCAAGTTCAAAACCAAAGTAGCTTATTATGTTTTGTTTCAACCATAGAACCTAAGAATACACAAGAAGCCATAAAAGATGAAAGTTGGGTAATGGCTATGCAAGAAGAATTAAATCAATTTGTTTCTAATGATGTTTGGACACTTGTCCCTCCACCTAGTAATCAAACCATAATAGGAACCAAATGGGTTTATAAAAACAAATTAGATGCAAATGGAGTAGTGTCTAGAAACAAGGCTAGACTCGTTGCCCAAGGGTATAACCAACACAAAGGAATAGACTTTGATGAGACCTATGCCCCTGTGGCTAGATTTGATTCTATAAGAATACTTCTTGCTTATGCTTGTGCTAATGATCTAAAGCTTTATCAAATGGATGTCAAAAGTGCTTTTCTAAATGGTTTTATTAATGAAGAAGTATATGTAGCTCAACCTCCGGGCTTCATCGATTTTGAAAAACCTAAACATGTGTATAAGTTAAAGAAAGCCCTTTACGGTCTTAAACAAGCTCCAAAAGCTTGGTATGATAGACTCAAGTCATTTTTAATTAAACACAACTATACCATGGGATTAGTTGACAACACACTTTTTACTAAGAAAAGAGAGTCACATATAATCATAGTTCAAATATATGTAGATGATATTATATTCGGATCCACTTGTCAAGACATGTGTGATGATTTCTCCAAAATCATGCATGACGAGTTCGAGATGAGTATGATGGGAGAACTTAGTTTCTTTCTTGGTCTACAAATCAAACAAGTAGAAGATGGTATCTTCTTTAATCAATCTAAATACATAAAAGAGATGTGATAAGGGTTTAAAATGTACCTTTTTGAGGGGTCGTTTAAGCCCTTATTTGATCACTTTTGTATCCGTTATTACTTAATATCGTTCCTTTTCACTTTTTAGGTCTCTTGAAGGCAAATTGCTGGAATGGCACTTATTTGGACAAAAAGGCGCGAATATACGAAGAAAATGGCCAAAGTCAAGAATCGAGCCACTCAATAGCTGAAATACAAGGGGACGTCGAGGTTCTACAAGTGGCGGCGTCATGTGTTATCTGTGACGCCGTCGCATAACTTTTGTGACGGGCAGTAGCCAAATTGCTTATTTTCAAGTGACGGTGTCAGGCTTTAAAAGAGTAGGTCGTCGCAACTCGAGGCGGCCTAGATTTGATCAGACGGCGTCGAGAGAAGGGGACGGTGTCACAATCATAGGGTGATGCCGTCTCATGACTAACGTGGCCAAGACGAAACCCTAATGCGGCTACCCGGCGTCACAATTCATAAGGTGTGGCCGTCAGCGATTGTAATCTTATTTATAGAATCCGAATTTTTCAGTTTTAGTGTGTAGTCTTTTGGAGTAAAAACCTAAACCGAACCAAGGATGTCTTGTACATTATTTTAGGGTTCCAAACCCTATCTTACACCAAGATAAGTGTTTTACTTCATTAATTCAATTATGTCTTCAATTATTTGTGTGTATGCTTGCATGTTCTCCATGTCCGGCTAATTTACTTGTGTATTTGCTTAGGGAATATGAAACTTAATTATTGAATATTGATTGGTTGTCTCTTATCTTAATTGTTAATGATCTAGTAATGCGATAGGTCATTCGTTGTGTAGTTAATGCTTGATTAATCTTTGTGAACCTTAGACTATAACACCTAGAGTAGTTGTAGGCTAAACCATCCAAAGAGTACCTTAGAGTTAGAGTATATAATTCCTAGAGATTTTGTAGACGAGACTCTTTGGTAGTTTCAAAGAGTTAGGGACAAACGCATACCCTACGACTTTAGACACACAACGCGATTAGGAATAAGGACGTTTCAATTCAACCTTCAATAGGAGATAATTAAGGAGTAAGAAAACCTAAGTAAACACATCTTTATACTATCATACGAGCACACAATAATTAGACATAGACTACATACACCTTAGATTAGATAATTAGATAAGTAGAGTAATCAGTAGAAATACCAACCTCCAAATCCAAACCCCGAGATTTGTACCTTTCTATTTCCTAAAAAAAACATAAAAAGCACAAAAATAATCTTCCTCAACCCCACCCTTAGCGTAGTAACTTCTCACTATCATTCCTATTCCCCTAGAGAACGATATCAATACCCGTGGCTTACCCTAATACTACACTACAACGATTAGGTTCCTTTGCCTAGGGTGTTATAAAACTTGCTCGAAGAAAAGGAAGTTCCTTTGACCCGAACGACGCGTGTAGCGTTATCAAGTTTTTGGCGCCACTGCTGGGGAATAGAATAGCTAGTTAGTAGTCCACCTCGTTTAGGTTTCTTTGCTTGATTCCTATCAAGTAAATTTTCTCATTTTTTTAGCTTTCTCGTAGTCTATCCCCCTTCTTCGTGACCTTTGTTCGTAATCCATCACTTTTCATCATGGAAGGTGATAACCACCCACCATTCATCAACCTACCACCAAATTACCCGCCAAGAGCCCATACTCTTGTTGAATACTCGAGACCAAGCCACCTAGGTTATAGGAACACCATTGAGCTTCCCGACCAAGCCCAAACTACGGCCCTGCGATCCGACACCATCCGGTTGGTGCAAAACGAATTTGCATTCCATGGACTTCGTTCCGAAGATCCTAATCAGCATCTCAAGGATTTCCTCAAAATTGTTGATTCCATCGACCTTGATGCTACCACTCGGGAGACCACACGTCTGTGTCTCTTCCAATTGTCTCTACGGGACCAAGCTAGTAATTGGCTTGAGCGACTTCCCGCCGGCTCCATCTCAAGTTGGGATGATCTCACCTCTCGTTTCCTTGCTCAATTTTTCCCACCTGGGAGAACCACTAAACTTAGACGAGACATCTTAACGTTTCAACAACTTCAAGGGGAGTCTCTCTACAAAGCATGGACTCGATTCAAGGACTTACTCCGTAAACTCCCCCATCATGGCATTGATCTTTGGCTTCAAATCCAAATCTTCTATGACCATATCGATTTCATCACTCGACGATCCATTGATCAAGCCGTCGATGGAAGGCTCAGCGACTTTAATGCAGAGAAATCTTGGGATATTATAGAAGAGCTTGCTGATCAAAGCTATGAAGATTGGAATGAATCTCCTGAAACCCCTGTTAACATGTTTAATGCCATATCAACTCCTCTTGAATCTTCTGACATCACCGAGGAGCAAATGAGTGGTATTGAGAGAAGGATTGATTATCTTATGGAAAGGCATAAAAGAGCTCCCATACAAATCCCTCGTGAAGCAGTCAATTCCACAACCACCCAACACCTTTTTCGGAATCCCCAAGTCGTGAGCAAAACCCCAATTCGAAGGCTTCCGTTCTACTTTCCCAATACCACTCTCACCAAGCTTTAAGGAACAAATGAGGGAGTACATGGCAGCTCATACGGAGAGATTAGCCAAATTTGAAGAGGAGGTTTATAGGCGGAGAGAGGAAATGCAAGCAAAATGATTAAAATGATGAACACGGTAAAAGAATATACCAAGACAAAAGTTCCCGAAAAGGTACTAGTAAGAAGAAACTATTGTCCTCCCACTTCATTTGTTAACGCCATTTCCATTATACACGAGGATGGAAATGTTGAGGTGAAGAGCGAGGAAAGCAAGAGGGAGGAGTATGAACCTAATGATGAGCCCGAGACCATTGAGTACTACCTTAAGCACGAAATTAAAAGAAAAACCATTGCAAACCAAGTAAACAACTTTAGGTACAATGAGGTTCTTAAGGAAGCCCTTGAAGGAAAAATGACAGAAGAAGAGTATGACGCACGTGGGACCTCGTATAAGTTGGTTCTAAAAAACCATTAACAAAAAACCGGACACCACAGGGAACCCGTTCGATACCATGTAGCATAGGTGATATTGATAATATAAGCGCCTTAGCCTGATCAGGGGTGCGATGTGAACATAATGCCATTATCGATTTATAATAAGTTGACTAGGAGAAGCCGGCAAGGCCGATCTTAGACTTTCCTTAGCTAATCACACCTATGTCTACCCCATAGGAATCGTGGTGGATATTTTAATAGAGGTGGCTAATATCGTTTATCCGGTGGATTTCGTGATCATAGATGTTGAGGAAGATAGAAACATGCCACTCATTCTTGGGACACCATTTCGGCCACCCCAAGGCAACCATCAAATACGGGGAGGGCATCATGGTACTTAAAAGCGGAAAAGGGTACGCTAGGATACCCATCGTTCCAAGATATCCTCTTAAGATCATGGAGAAGATTACGGGTGAAAGTCCGCAAGTCCCTAGCAATATAGTTAAGAAGAAAATGAATGATTGGGAAAAGGGCTTAGAGATTTTATGGTTCAAGGATTGCATGCAACATTGTGGAAGCCCGATAAGAAGTTAGGAAATAATCCCACTTTGATACCAAAGGCACAAAGGAACCCTAAGGAATTTCTAAAGGGAGAAAAAGTACTTATGTACAAATCACGGATAAGGGCATTACAAGGTAGAAACAAACCAAGATGGTTTGGGCCTTTTACACTGAAGGAAACCAATCTAAAGGATAAAACTGTCACCATAATAGACGATGTTGGCAAGGAATCCACGGTAAGCATACAGCGTCTCACGCCCTTTCGACGAAGGAAAGCGAAGGAAGAAGGTGACGGTAATGAAGTCACGTAAGGGCACGACTACGAGTCTAGCTACAAGACTCATAAATAAAGAAAAGCGCTTCGTGGGAGGCAACCATGCTTAATTGTTTGCTTGTTAGTGTCATATATCTTTTATTGATTGTTTATTCTCATGTTTAAATTTGTAAAATGCTTTATTTTGTTTTTAACCTCGTCTTAATCACATATAAAGGTATTTTACATAAAGGATAAGTGTAGGGAGGATTACACACGTTTTCAAAAGAAACTTGAACATGAGAATTGCAATTAATTAAAAGATATATATGTGTGTTTGTTCGAGTCAAATGCTTGTATCGAGTCATAATGGATGTTTTGCGAAATTTTTCCGATTCTAAAGATGTAAATTTTCCGAGAAAATCGTAGACTTGTTTTGTCGAGGATAACTGGCGGCGTCGGAAGGAGTAAAAACATCAAATTACTTTTTCTCGTTTTCTGAGTTACTTATAAATTTTTGGAATTTTCCAGGTCTTAATTTTCCAAGAATTCTGTAAACATCCATTCCACAAGCATTATATCCTAGTTTAGTAGAGTCTTATATATATTATTACCATCGATTTTACGTGAAGGTTTCATTTGTTTTCTTCAAGTGTGCAGGTTTAATTTACTAAGAAGAAGATACATAAGGTTGGAAGGAGCTTTTCACGCATACATTCTTCTTGAAAAGGATTTAACCATCACTTTACACGGATCCTACCGAGCTAATCAGGGGAGTATTAGTTTCTTTCGTTTTTAATTACCTTATATTATCATAACTTTGATACTTTCGGGGAACATTGGGGACAATGTTCAGTTTAAGTGTAGGGAGGGAAAATAAAACGGGAACTTTGAAACTATGCTTATCCTTGATTATTTGCTTTGTCCAATTGTATTTGTGTAATAAACCATGAGAAAATGTCGGTTAGGGTAATTTTGGCACCAAATTTTTAATTTTTCATGACATATAGGAGTGGGCCATTAGTCTTAATAAAGCGTCTCACGGATAGGAAGTTGCATGGCTAGCACAAAAAACCCTTTACCACTTAAATTCCACCCAAAATGTGAGGATCACCCTTAGATTAGTAGGAATTAAAACATTCATCTTTAATGCTTAGTGTGTGAACCGATAGTATATTAGATTCTAGAACTTGTTTTGTGATGCATCCCGAGATCGCTAGTAAGACTACACTTGTGTAGTTAGGAATAACTAAATGATAAGAGGCATTAGGATAACCCTTGTTTGATACCTGTAATATAATTACCTCTTCCACCTCGGTTGAGTAATTCCCCCACACCCTTGCGTTGTACTCACTTTTAGTACACGATACCCCTAGTTAACCCCTCGAGCCTATCCTTTTAGCGGTTCTCTTGATTCTTACGTTTTCCGGAATATCAATGAAGAGCATTGTTTACACGATGCGTGCCAAGCAGGTCAAGCTAAATCACTCAAGCGACCACTTGTGAATGGCGGACCGTAATCGACTTAAAACTGCTGTAAGCACGAATGCAATGAAGATCGGGGAGTATAGGGTTTCCCAGGTCGTTATGTCCCAACGAAATGCAATGGATCACCAAACGAATAGTGATCGAGAGATTTGAACGGAAAAGGAGATTGTGAATTATTATAACTACAGAAAAAGGACATAAACTACAAGGGCTTAAATGAAAATTAAAGGAAATTAAAAGATAAAAACTATTAAATAAACGCTATCACTATTTTTAAAATTGATGAACGTTTAAAACTTAAAACTTACGTTTAAAATAAAATTACGTAAACGTACAAAATAAAAAGTGAGATCTAAGAAATAAAAGTCCTAAAAATATGAAAAATACATTTTTACAATCCTAATGATAAAAGAAAAGTTATAGAAAAATAAAATTATTTTTATAACTATTTAATTAATTATTATTAATTAAAAACTATTTTTAACTATTTAATAATTACCTAAAATACAAGAAATTAGGAAATAAAGCTAGAAAAATAAAATTAAGACTTAGAAAAATCTAAAATATCAAAATAGAATTTTCAAAACTATTTTTATAATTTTCTGATTATTTTTCTATTTTCTAGGAATTAAAAACTATTAAAAACTAATTAAATTACTTAAAAATACAAATTTAACTAAGAAAAATCTAGAAAATTATTTTTTTGTCTTTTTATATTTATCTAAACTTAATAAAAATGAAAAATTATTTTTTTGAACCTTTTCTTAATTATTTGTATTAAATGCTATTTAAAAATGCTTAAAAACTAATTTAAATCAAGAAAAATAGCAAACAAGCTTGGAAAAATATGAAAATTTCAGGAAAACTCTAAAATAATATTGGGAAGCTAGGAAAATTGGAAAAACAGGAGGTTATGTGCAAGAAATTGAAACTGATGTACAAGTGCTTATTGAAATAAGCACTTGAATAGCAGAATGGGCACCAAAAGATACCAAACTGATACACAAGCTACAATAAGCTAAAAAAACTCTAAATCAACTAAAAACAACAACCCATAACCTCTGGATATCAAGCTTAACAGATTTGATGGAATGAGCTTTAAGCTAAAAACAGTTAAAGGGGTACCTACTTTGAGCTTATGCACGGGATTCAAAATAAAGTTTGAAAATGAAAAGCACTTGTTGGATCCTACACTAGACCTGACCAAGAGTTTGTAAACCAAAAATTAGACCTAGGTGAGCTCAAATGAGCTCTGTGACAAGCATGCAAGATCGCATAATCCCATTGCAATATCGATTGCCACTTACAGGGCATTGAGTCCCATTTTGACAAGCTAGTTTGGGGCTTTTAGAAAATTCACAAAAATACACTAAAATGGACATAAGAAAATAGACCAGTAGAGCTTTCTAAAACCACAATTTTCATTGAAATTGGCCCAGAGATGAAGCCAAGAAAAATCACCTTAGTTAGGCCAAAACTGAGATTTTCCATGTTTTTGACTTTTTGACAGAAATGGAAATTGACTTTTTTTGAACTTTGATCATGATTTAAGGACTGATATAGAAGTAATGTGATGAAATAAGACTAAAGCAATCTATATCTAAGACATTTAAACACAAAATGAGTTTTTGATTTTGCAAAATTCCAACAGTGAACCTGTTAAGATGGTTAAAAGAGAATTTTGACTTTGAGCTTATCTGACAGTGCAAATGGAGGCAGATGTGGGCTTAAATGAACTAAACAAGCATGTATCAACAAGACTTGAGCTACGAACTAACCTACATCACTTATTAAGTTGCAAATCCAAACCTTTGCTTAAAACATTGTATTGAAAACAAAGCTGAGCTAAATGCTAATCCAAGCCGGTTTTAACTAATTAAAGCGAGCTTATAAAACCTAAATAAAACTATATAAATAAGCTAGAACTACCGGTGATCACAGTGTACAAGTATAAGCATGAACTGCTAAAATTGACTAAAAATGAAAAGTTAGAAAGTTACTCATTGTCGGTGGTTTGCGACTTAAAACCAAAACCAACATTACACTAAATGGGACTATTCCAACCCAATTCAAAGTGCGCAACACCCCAAACTCCAAAACCAAACCAATTTCACCCAAGTTGACTTTTGTTGACCTTGATCCAATTTTACTTGAAATGGATGCATAAGCTTGCAAAAAGCTTTGATAAGCTTAAATTAACTGATTTGAGATAAAACAAAGCCACTTGACAGCTTTGATACAGGAATTGGAAACTAGCTTTTCAGCGATTGGACATGAAACTTAGAACTTGTATAAAAACTTGAGATTGATGCTCAAAAGCACCTACAATGATGATCTAACTTGAATGTTATACAAAGCAACTGAAATTACAACATTTGTCTTAAACTAAAACATTAATTTTAAGAATACGACATTAAGGAAAAAATAAAAATCTACTACTCCCTTCTTTGCCTTCTCTCCCTTCTTTTTATACTCCAATCTTCTTATCTCTCTCTTCTGAATAGTTCCCATCAAAAATCTCCACCATTGGATGAATAAAACTGATCCTGGCCTTTGATTGCATTTTGGGCGGAATAAGCTTTTGGCCGTTGGTGAGGTTGAGTGCTAGAGGGGGAGGTAATTAATGCCTTTGGAGATTGTTGAGGAGGGAACAAGAAGGAGTAGGGTGGGCTGGAGGTGTGGGATGTTACATACAAAGTGGTGGGGAAGGAGAAGGGGATTTGGCGGGTTTTGGGATTTTGACTATTGGATTTGACCGGATATAATAATGCAAGGGGGGTCAAAAGGTTGGGGTCACAATGGTTGGCAGGGGTCCAAATTGGTTTGTGACAAGGTCCAAAGGGGTTAAAGGGTTTAATACTTCAGGGACCTTTATCCATTTCTGAAAATGTAAGGACCAAAGCTGCCAATATCTAAAAGTTGATCCAAGGGCTGAAATTGACAAGTTGCAATAGTACAAGGACCAAAGCTGACATTTTCAAATTTCCAGGGGCCATTTTTGCCAATTTTTAAACTTGGAGGACCAAACTTGTAATTTTCTCAAACTTTTGATATTTTTCACCAAAGGACTAATTTTGACAAGTTATGATATTAAAAGGACCTTTGGTGACTTTTCTTTTGAAATTTTGACTCAGGGACTATTTTTGACAATTTTATAAACTTGGGGGAATTTGAAAGCACTAATTATGCAAACTTTGCTCATTTTCATCGATTTTAAACATTTTGCATCTAAAACATATAAAATGCAATTTTGGAATATTTTCAATATTTTGATGCATTTCGAGCATTTTAAGCGTTTTGCAGTTCAGATTTGACCAAAAATGATGAGTATTTCCACACTCATCAATCCCCACACTAAACTATTGCTAGTCCCTAGCAATCTTTTGAGAAAAACTAATGGATTTCAATCTCTTTACCAAAAGCCATTACTTATGGAGTAGCCAAATGTTTCAATTCAAGTAAGAACCATGGTACACCGATAACCATGTGATTTTGAGCAAACCACCGACTTTCAGCGGTTTGGTTTGTCTTTACCATAAGCCGTTTGCTCTGGACTAGCCAACTCTTAGATAAATTATCAATATTATCTTTGGTGAGTGATTACCAATTATGTATTTTCCACTGCCTTTACCACAAGCCATAAACTTGCGGGCTAGCCAACTCTTCACTTTTTAGGATATGGTGAACTGAATACCATACAATTTTGGGCAAATTGCAAGCCGTCAACGGATTTGAGATATCTTTACCAAGAGCCGTTTGCTCCTGGATTAGCCAATCCTTTTGTTTATTAGACATGACAGACTGATAACCAATTGAGTAAGTGTAGAACACTTACTCAAAAAAAAAATTTTTTTTGGCCAAAAATGGGGGAATTAGGCGGATAATACATGATAAAATTACGTGAGAATCCCACACTTAGAAATGAATATTGCCCTCAATATTCAAAGTAATAAAGCGTTATGCGAAACTAAGAACGTAAAAGGGAAATACTACGGCCATTATTTAGAAGATTTTTCAAACTTTGTATATACACAACATGTGGGCAACCCCCCCACACTAGGGTGGTAGAAAGTAGAAAGAAGTCAAAAATATGGGTGAAACCCATATGGCATGCTATCATTTTTGATTCCAGTGGCTAGCTTGACTCGACCCGAATAATTGTTCATGGGAAGTAAGTGGAAGAGACAATCTCCATCGGACTTTCATTCAAGATGTTTGGACAAACATTTGAAGCACGTGAAAGTTCCACACCGATGAGATATACATAGAACGGCTCAAAATGATAAATGAAAATGCGAGGTCAAAGATAGTGTCCTCACTCGAGCAGTGAAGAAGAAGAGAAGTCACCAGGTAGGTGAAGAAAAGAAGGAAAATCATGATGACGATCATGATAAGATCTTCTTCCTCAAGATCAAGTCTTGATTGCACTCGTTTGGATTTTGTTGGTTGAGCTCTTTGGGTTAGAAAGCATCTCGGGAGGGAGGGTTGGAAAATTTGTCATAGAAATACAAACTCTCATGATTGAGAACTTTTCCCCGCGATCATGATTTTTGCCATCCAAGCAATCATACTCGGTAGTCATGATATGAGTGAGTTCACGGGAACTCCTCATGAAAAGAATCATTCACATGATGTGAATTTGTGAACTCTTGTTCCATTGTGGGCTCATCACTATCCTCAATCTGAGTATCAAAGAGTGGATTCTCGAAATTAAAAGTGAATTGAGTCGAATTCAAATAGAGGATTAGTGAGTTGCTGAATGTTTCGGGAACAAAGTGATCAACATTCTCTATTGGATTTGTTGGGATAAGAAGTGAGTGAACGATCATTATCAAGGAGACTTTGGTCTCTCCCGGATCGGCTTCGATCAAAGAGATCATCATCACTTTCGGATGAAAGTGGGTTGATGTGAGTGAGTTCATGGGTGAACTCCTCAAAGAAGATATCGACCTCGACGTGGAAGTGATGCGTCAACATACTCGATGTCTCCATATGATGCACAATCTTCGCTACAATTGGAGAAAGTTTCCAAATGATCATTTGAACACTCAAGAGGGGAAAAAGAATCACACATATGATCCGAAATTCCACAGCTGACTCGGGATTGGGACAAGGTTCTCAACACTAGACTTTATGAATTCGTCCGATTCCTTTTCGGGAACAGTGTCAAGATGCTCGTCCCCATGTTCGAGAGTGAGTGGAATATCGGGTGTGATGCGATTGTTTGAGATGGAATCTCAAGCTGCTGGGATATCAAGCCGGGAGGGTTGAGAAATAATATTCTTAAAAGGATAAAACCTCCTCGTCATCATCATATAAATTTGCCTTAAGAATTGGGAGCATGCTTAGAGCTGCATGCTCTAGGGCTAATAATTCTTCCTAGATTTCGAGCCTCCCGTTCTTCGTACTAATTCTCCATGGTTTTTCACCACTCACTTGATTCTTAAGGTTTTGAATTATATCATCAAGTTTTTTCATTGCGGTTTCGAAATCTTGGGAGGTTTCTTATTTCGGGTGGAGTTTGAACCGTATAGTCTTAATGGAGGTTGGAAATTTCAAACACGAGAGAGTCATGATTGTGACAAGGAAATGGGTTCCCTATTTGACAATCAGAGCTGAAATGGGGACCTCCACAGTACTCACAACGATAAAGCTGTTGAGTGCGGGCTAGTGAATCATATGGATTACGGTCATAACCAAAGTTCGAGCATCCTGGAAAGCTGTTCATAGAAAGACGTGTTTCGGGATTGACACTCAAATCCTAGTGAGGACCTCCACAAAATTCACAACTTGATGTGTGTTGATTATATGAAGATAAGTCGGTGCGTGGTGGGTAATTGGAAAAGTTTGAGGAGTCGTTAAATGAGTTCAGATTAGGATCATAATCAAATGAATTCCTCGAACCACAAAACAAACAACTCCGTTATGAATATCATTACCACATTGTACACACGCATACACCAACGACAGGTTGAACCAAAAGAGGCTCACCACAACCGACACAAGGAATAGCGATTGCATTTGAGAGTAATGAGAAAGAATGGTTCAAAGAATCAACAAATCCAACATGGTGATCTGAATGACTATCAAGTCTCGAAGAACATTTTGAAAAATCGGGAGGTGGGACAAGTGGTGTGCTCACGAGAGCTAGCAATTTCCACCACTTCGTTATGGTCTCGGTTCTTGAATGGGTTCAACGGGTTGTGGCGGATGGTCGGAAAAACTTGGAGAATCATCGAGAGAGTTATCGGATAATTAGCACCAATAGCAATATTTGCTTGCACCCATCCTTCCACATCGCTTGCATAAACAATCCGGTTCGAACGAGTGATCCTCTTCCATACGGCTTTGCGGTTGGAAACAACGAGGATAATCGATCATCGCCATGAGAATTAAACATTTAGAGGGTTAAAGAAATAGAATTCGCGGTTTTGAGGTTAAAGAAGAGTAGAATCAAGCGGTGCGAGGGTAAGAGAAATAGAATCATACATATAAGAGGAATGAGAAGAGTATTTTTGTATTTTTGAATAAGAAAATATAAACATATCTGAGATGGATGGTATGAACAAAGAGTGAATATCCAAATCACTAATCGCTAGCGTGAGATAATCGGCCTGACTCCCGTGGCCCGGCAAAATTTGATGCGTGCCAAGCGGTCAAGCTAAATCACTCAAGCCGCCCACTGTGAATGGCGGACGTATCGACTTAAAAGCTGCTTAAGCGAATGCAATGAAGATCGGGGAGTATAGGGTTTCCCGGTCGTTATGTCCCAACGAGTACATACTTGATGGATCACAGCGTATAGTGATCGAGATTTGAACGGAAAAGGAGATTGTGAATATTATAACTGAGAAAAAGGACATAAACTACAAGGGCTTAAATGCAAATTAAAAGATAAAAACTATTAAATAAACGCTATCACTATTTTTAAAATTGATGAACGTTTAAAACTTAAAACTTCGTTTAAAATAAAATTATGTAAACGTACAAAATAAAAAGTGAGATCTAAGAAATAAAAGTCCTAAAAATATGAAAAATACATTTTACAATCATAATGATAAAATAAAATTATTAGAAAAAGAAAATTATTTTTATAACTATTTAATTAATTATTATTAATTAAAAACTAATTTTAACTATTTAATAATTACCTAAAATACAAGAAATTAGGAAATAAAGCTAGAAAAATAAAATTAAGACTTAGAAAAATCTAAAATATCAAAATAGAATTTTCAAAACTATTTTTGTAATTTTATGATTATTTTTCTATTTTCTAGGAATTAAAAACTATTAAAACTAATTAAATTACTTAAAAATACAAATTTAACTAAGAAAAATCTAGAAAAATATTTTTTTGTCTTTTATATTTATCTTAACTTAAGAAAAATGAAAAATTATTTTTTTGAACCTTTTCTTAATTATTTGTATTAAATGCTATTTAAAAATGCTTAAAAACTAATTTAAATCAAGAAAAATAGCAAACAAGCTTGAAAAAATATGAAAATTTCAGGAAAACTCTAAAATAGTATTGGGAAGCTAGGAAAATTGGAAAAGCAAATGGGCACCAAAAGATACCAAACTGATACACAAGCTACAATAAGCTAAAACAACTCTAAATCAACTAAAAACAACAACCCAAAACCTCTGGATATCAAGCTTAGCAGTTTGATGGAATGAGCTTTAAAAGCTAAAAGCAGTTAAAGGGGTACCTACTTTGAGCTTATGCACATGATTCAAAATAAAATTTGAAAATGAAAAGCACTTGTTGGATCCTACACTAGACCTGACAAGAGTTTGTAAACCAAAATTAGACTAGGTGAGCTCAAATGAGCTCTGTGACAAGCATGCAAGATCTAATAATCACATGCAATATCGATTACTTACTGCACGAGGGCATTTGAGTCCCATTTGACAAGCTAGTTTGAGGCTTTTAGAAAATTCACAAAAATACACTAAAATGGACATAAGAAAATAGACCAGTAGAGCTTTCTAAAACCACAATTTTCATTGAAATTGGCCGAGAGATGAAGCAAGAAAAATCACTTATTAGGCCAAAGGATTTTCCATGTTGACTTTTTGGCAATGGAAATTGACTTTTTTTTGAACTTTGATCATGATTTAAGGACTGATATAGAAGTAATGTGATGAAATAAGACTAAAGCAATCTATATCTAAGACATTTAAACACAAAAATGAGTTTTGATTTTGCAAAATTCCAACGATGAACTGTTAAGATGGTTAAAAGAGAATTTTGACTTTGAGCTTATACAGTGCAAATGGAGGCAGAATGTGGGCTTAAATGAACTAAACAAGCATGTATCAACAAGACTTGAGCTCTGAACTAACCTACATCACCTATTAAGTTGCAAATCAAACACTTTGCTTAAAACATTGTATTGAAAACAAAGCTGAGCTAAATGCTAATCAAACCGTTTAACTGATTAAGCTGAGCTTATAAAACCTAAATACAACTATATAAACAGGCTAGAACTACCAGTGATCACAGGTACAAGTATAAGCATGAACTGCAAAATTGACTAAAAAATGAAAAGTTAGAAAGTTACTCACAATGCCGGTGGTTTGCAGCTTAAAACCAAAACCAACATTACACTAAATGGGACTATTCCAACCCATTCAAGATTGCGCAACACCTCAAACTCCAAAACCAAACCAATTTCACCCAAGTTGACTTTTGTTGACCTTGATCCAATTTTACTTGAAATGGATGCATAAGCTTGCAAAAAGCTTTGATAAGCTTAAATTAACTGATTTGAGATAAAACAAAGCCACTTGAGCCTTTGATGAGGGGATTGGAAACTAGCTTTTTCAACAGTGGACATGAAACTTAGAACTTGTATAAAAACTTGAGATTGATGCTCAAAAGCACCTACAATGATGATCTAACTTGAATGTTATACAAAGCAACTGAAATTACAACATTTGTCTTAAACTAAAACATTAATTTTAAGAATACGACATTAAGGAAAAAATAAAAATCTAACTACCCCCTTCTTTGCCTTCTCTCCCTTCTTTTTATACTCCAATCTTCTTATCTCTCTCTTCTGAATAGTTCCCATCAAAAATCTCCACCATTGGATGAATAAAGCTGATCCGGCCTTTGATTGCATTTTATGGGAATAAGCTTTTTTTGAGTTGGTGAGGTTGAGTGCTAGAGGGGAGGTAATTAATGCCTTTTGGAGATTGTTGAGGAGAACAAGAAGGTAGAGGTGGCTGGAGGTGTGGGATGTGCGAGACAAAGTGGTGAGGGGAAGGAGAAGGGGATTTGGCGGGTTTTGGGATTTTGACTATTGGATTTGACCGAATATAATGCAAGGGGGTCAAAGGTTGGGGTCACAATGGTTGGCAGGGGTCCAAATTGGTTTGTGACAAGGTCCAAAGGGGTTAAAGGGTTTAATACTTCAAGGGACCTTTATACATTTTACGAAAATGTAAGGACCAAAGCGCGCCAATATCTAAAAGTTGATCCAAGGGCTGAAATTGACAAGTTGCAATAGTACAAGGACCAAAGCTGACATTTTCAAATTTCGGGGCCATTTTGCCAATTTTAAACTTGGAGGACCAAACTTGTAATTTTCTCAAACTTTTGATAT
This sequence comes from Chrysanthemum makinoi, assembly GCA_910596185.1. Taxonomy (NCBI): domain Eukaryota; kingdom Viridiplantae; phylum Streptophyta; class Magnoliopsida; order Asterales; family Asteraceae; genus Chrysanthemum; species Chrysanthemum makinoi. The sequence goes on from OU343223.1 coordinate 41,385,633, forward strand.
TTTTCACCAAAGGACTAATTTTGACAAGTTATGATTTAAAAAGGACCTTTGGTGACTTTTCTTTTGAAATTTTGACTCGGGGACTATTTTTGACAATTTTATAAACTTGGGGAATTTGCGCTAATTATGCAAACTTAACTCATTTTTCATCTGATTTTAAACATTTTGCATCTAAAACATATAAAATGCAATTTTGGAATATTTTCAGTATTTTGATGCATTTACGAGCATTTTAAGCGTTTTGGGTTGAGTTGACTAAAAATGATGAGTATTTACACACTCATCAACACCCCACCCCCAAATGTACACCCAAATCGCCTTAGCCTACCTTGTATGCACTCACTTTTAGTGCATTATTGTTATCACCCTAAACCCTTAGTTCAATTATCTAGTTGCTTGCATGAGTTGGTAAGTCGAGTCATATCCTTTGTACACATTTTTGGGACAATTGGGACTCATGGGAAAATTTGAAGATTATGAAATGGCCGGGAAGGAGCGTTAAATTCAAATTCCCTTTATTTGCTTAATAATGTACTCCGAGTGTTTTGATCTTTTCAATTCGGGTCAAATTAGTGTTAGAATAATAAAAACTCAAGTGTAGGGATGTGCTTATAAATCCCTATCATTTTGATGTTACCGTAGAGGATGGTAGAGTAAAAGTGTATGAAAAAAAAAATAGAAAAAGAAAAAAAGAAAAAAATAGAGTGTTAAAAAAAACATACGAGCTACCATCCTACATCTATCTTTAAATTTATGTTTGTGTGTTCATTATCTAGAGTTTAGAGTGTCGAGTCTTGGCTTAGCTTAACACCATTCTTAGTATGCTTGTAACATAGAGATTTTGAGTTGCCACCACTAAATAGCCTATCACACCAAACCCTTTGTTTCCCTACCGTAAGCCTAACATTACAACCTTTTAAAAGACCTCTTGGATAGTCTTTTCTAGGTGCTACATAAGCGATGGAGGTTTTATCTAGTCTCAAGCTTATGGTAATCTATGTACTAGGACCGGTTAATGAGTGTTTATCTTCCATTTCCACTTTGATATATTTCATATACACCCGAGAGATGTGAGTATCCAAACATCCCATGTGAGGTGCTAGTATGTAATTTCCGTGCTTGTTATGACTTTTTCGGGGCTTATATGTGTTGTGGATTGTTTTAAACCAATGCTTTATGACCCCTAACTTATAAATTAATTGGCTAAAAGCACATTTGCTTGAGGACAAGCAAATACCAAGTGTAGGGATATTTGATAAGGTTTTAAAATGTACCTTTTTGAGGGTCGTTTAAGCCCTTATTTGATCACTTTGTATCCGTTATTACTTAATATCGTTCCTTTTCACTTTTTAGGTCTCTTGAAGGCAAATTGCTTTAATGGCACTTATTTGGACGAAAAGAGGGATATCGCAACAAATGGCCAAAGTCAAGAATCGAGCCACTTCGTATTTGCTGAAATACAAGGGGCGGCGTCGAGTTCTACAAGTGGCCGTCAGGTGTTATCTCGCCACGCCGTCGCATAACTTTTGTGACAGGCGTAGCCAAATAGCTTATTTTCAAGTAGCGGTGTCGGGGCTTTAAAGAAGGTCGTCATGACTTCGGGCGGCCTAGATTTGATCAGGCGTCGAGGCTGAAGGAGCGGTCACAATCATAGGGTGGCCGTCGCATGACTAACGTGGCCAGACGAAACCCTAATAGCGATACCCGGCGGCGTCACAATTCATAAGGTGGCCAGCGATTGTAATCTTATATATAGAATCCGATTTTGGTTTTAGTGTGTAGTCTTTTGGAGTAAAACCTAAACCGAACCAAGGCTGTCTTGTACGGTATTTTAGGGTTCCAAACCCTATCTTACACCAAGATAAGTGTTTTACTTCATTAATTCAATTATGTCTTTAATTATTTGTGTGTATGCTTGCATGTTCTCCATGTCCGGCTAATTTACTTGTGTGTTTGCTTGGGAATATGAAACTTAATTATTGAATATTGATTGGTTGTCTCTTATCTTAATTGTTAATGATCTAGTAATGCGATAGGTCATTCGTTGTGTAGTTAATGCTTGATTAATCTTTGTAAACCTTAGACTATAACACCTAGAGAGTTGTAGGCTAAACCATCAAAAATTACCTTAGAGTTAGAGTTTATAATTCCTAGAGATTTTGTAGATGAGACCCTTTGGTAGTTTCAAGAGTTAGGGGACAGCATACCCTACGACTTTAGACACACAGCGTGATTAGGAATAAGGACATGACAATTCAACCATCAATAGGAGATAATTAAGGAGTAAGAAAACCTAAGTAACACATCTTTAAACCATTATATGAGCACACAATAATTAGACATAGACTACATACACCTTAGATTAGATAATTAGATAAGTATAGTAATCGGTAGAAATACCAACCCCAAATCCAAACGAGATTTGTACCTTTCTATTTCCTAAAAAACATAAAAGCACAAAATAATCTTCCTCGACTACAACCTTAGCGTAGTAACTTCTCACTAGCATTCCTATTCCCCTAGAGAGCGATATCAATACCCGTGGCTTACCCTAATACTACACTACAACGATTAGGTTCCTTTGCCTGGGGTGTTATAAAAACTTCTTTCGAAAGAAAGGAGGTTTCTTTGACCCCGAGCGTGTAGCATTATAAAGTTTTTAGGGGCGGAGATAAGTAGCTACTTAGTAGTCCACCTTGTTTAAGTTTCTTTGCTTGATTCCTATCAAGTAAATTTTTCTCATTTTTAGCTTTCTAGTAGTCTATCCCCCTTCTTGGCCTTTGTTCGGTAATCCATCACTTTTCATCATGGAAGGTGATAACCACCCACCATTTATCAACCTACCACAAATGACCATAAGAGCCCGTATCTTGGTGAACCTGAGACCAAGCCACCTAGGTTATAGGAACACCATTGAGCTTCCACCAAGCCTAAACTCTTGACCTGCGATCCGACACCATCCGGTTGGAGCAAAGCGGATGTGCATTCCATGGACCGTTAGAAGATCTAATCGGCATCTCAAGGATTTCCTCAAAATTGTTGATTCCATGACCTTGATGCTACCACTTTCGGGGAGACCGCACGTCTGCGTCTCTTCCAATTCTCTCACGGGACCAAGCTAGTAATGGCTTGGCGACTTCCGTAGGCTCCATCTCAGTTGGGATGATCTACCTCGTTTCCTTGCTCAATTTTTCCCACATGGAGAACCACTAAACAGGCAGAGACATCTGCGTTTCACAACTTCGGGGGTCTCTAAAAGCATTTGAATTCAGGACTTACTGTAAACTCCCCATCATGGCATTGATCTTTG
>OU343223.1:41389042-41564042 GCA_910596185.1 Chrysanthemum makinoi
TTCGTATGGTTTAATGTTTAAACTTTGTCAATCTGTAATGTAATTCGTATGCTTTAATGTAATTCGTATGCTTTAATGTTTAAACTTTATCAATCTGTAATGTAATTCGTATGCTTTAATGTTTTAAACTTTTATCGATCTGTAATGTAATTCATACGCTTTAATGTTTTAAATTTTATTTGCTTGTAATGTAATTCGATTTGTAATGTAATTCATATGTATTTACACTTGGTATTTGACATTAATCATCGGCTTGTTATATCCATATCCAAACACCCCTTTAAACAACACGGTATTTCAAATATGCAAATTTTCAACACTACAGACAGATGTTGGCCGGTGATAGTGAAAGCAAGTTATCAAAAGTCGATTAACTAGGAATGAGGATAACAAATCTTGAACCTTCGTTTGCTTGTCAAGTTGTTTCGTTTACTTGTGAGGATAGAGCAGATCTGGTGGGAAGTTTTGGCGCCATTTTTTTGGTGAGAAATTTTGGCACCTCGAGTCATTTTGTTTAACACTGTAGTTCGAAAGTAAACCTTTTATTTAAAACATGCAAGAGTTCTCAAACACATTTCATACAAACTCAAACAAAATAACTTAACAAGCAAAAGAGAACATTGTTTTTAGCATGAGTTCTCATACACGTTTCTTACAAACTCCAACGACACAACTTAATACACGACAAAGACCATAACAAGCAAATGATTAATGTCAAATACCAAGTGTAAAATACATACGAATTACATTACAAAGCGGATTACATACAAATCGAATTACATTAAAGCATACAAATTACTCCAAACCAAGATTGTCCATTTGATTATAAAGGTCGTGAAATAGGGCAGCTGAACTCACTGTGTGGTTGTTGGGATGCGTATACATTTCTAGCATTCTCTCTAGTACCATTACCTTGTGATTCAATTTGATGCAGTTTGCGCACTCTGCATTTCGAGGACTCGATGTTGAAGGTCCTGCAGAGTAATTTGATGCAGTTGGAGTTGGAGCCGTTGAAGCTCCAAGAGAATCGGTCATTAAACTGAGTCGTTCCTCCTTCTATAAAAAAAATCACATCCATGATCCTCTGTCCCAGGCTGATAAAGAGTAAAAACAATCATTTTTAACAACTAAACAAATTATTTATATAATACATAAAAAAATATGTAATTGTTCACCTTTGATAAAGGACACGCATAGTATAGTTTACCACAGGTGCGAGGTCGATACGATTGTCGCAGAACTACGTCTCCTCGTCCACAAGGACAAGCAAAAGCTTCAAATTTCGCCATCTTCATGGTAACACATTGTATGTTGGTTGTTGTAAGGATAAGAATGTATATAATGTGTTTATGAGGATAAGAGCAAATCTGCTAGCTGTGCGGTTTACCACATGTAGTATAATCAAAATAGCAAGTGCGGTTTACCACATGTAGTATAATAATTATCGTATACTTACTGATATATTAAAATAGCAATTGCGGTTTACCACATGTAGTATAATCATTTTATTTAAGTGTAATGGATTGGGGGCAGCGCCTCTGGTAGCAGGGTCCAAGGGGCAGCGCCCCTAGCTGGGGTCTAGCTGCCAGGTCAGCTTGGAAAAATTTTATTTAGACCAAAGTGCTATGTTAAAAACGCACTAGAAAATAAATTTTTCGGTATTTTGTCCTTTAAATTTAACTGATTCGGTTGGTATTAAAACTTCTTGGGCAGTTATGACCGCATGTCGGTTTATTGGTCATAGGATTATATTCTCAAACTGGTTCTGTTTCATAACTTACAAAAACATATTCTCAGTTGGTTTTAGCGTGTTCATGATGATAGATCTGTAAGTAGCATTTTCACATGAGCTTTGAGAATCGGAAGTGCCACTACCAAAATTATAGCTCAAATCCATTTTTCTTATAAGCAGATAGGTTTAACGATAAGTGGTTCTGGTGACATTGTTGCTTACTTATAAACCGATTGTGTTGGTCAATTTTGCTGCATATTTTATGTAAGGGAAAAATGTCTAAAAAGGCATCGAACTTGCCACTTTTTTCTTTTGTAAGCATCAAATTTTTTTTTCTTCCTAAAGTAGTCAAATACTTTCTTAATCTTCCTATTGTAGCCTCTAATCAAAAGTTAATTACATAAAGTTACATAAATAGTCCAGTGGCTCTAAACAATTACACCATTCGCCCCTTGAGTCTTTTACATAAAAGGTCCTTGTGGCTCTAAACAATTACACATGTCGTCCTTGTGGCTTTAAACTTTAAACGAATCAAGAATTATTTACATAAATCGTCCCCGTTGCTCTAAAAACTTTACACTAGTAAATTATTGTTAGGTCACTAGTTTTACAACACAAGCTTAATAGAAAGATATAAAGGTGATTGAACAATAAATCAAACACATACACACGATATGAGTAGCCGGTTATGCGTAGAGATGTATGTGAAAGAAATAAATTGAACAACCAACCCTCAAGTGAGGGTTATACAAGAGTATTTATAGGAGGGAAGCTAGGGCAACACTCCTAGTTCCCATCCTTTTCCTTATTGGACTAGGCCTAGGCTTATGGGCCTTCTACATAAGCCTAAGGCTAATAACAAACATAAAGGCCATGATTAAGCTAACTATTACATGTGAATCACTAACACTTGATTAAGGTTTAGGAGTGATTCCAACAATCTCCCCCTAAGTGTTAGTGATGAATGAATGTAAACGGTGAGGGCGTTGATGTAATAGTAGCTTTGATGTCTTCTGACATTCTTCTTTCTTGTGAGAAGAATTGCCTTGATTCGAACAATCTCTCCAGTGTAGAGAAATTGTCTTCTTTGAACAGTTCTGCTTTGACGTCATCTTTGTCTTTGTTCTTTGATCATTGTTCTTTGTGATTGTAGTGATAGTATGTTGTTGTTGTCTGCATCAAGTCTGCCTCAGGTCGGCTTCACTGCTCCAGTGTCTCTACGTCATTCTTCAACACGCTCATACGCTCTTTGACGTTGGATTTCAGTACTGATGAAGTTCTTTAAGTCTTTAACTTTGTAGATTCTTTGATTTGACGAAGAATCATTCTGACTTTTGTGTTGCTTTTAGATAGAACTTCCATTAGTGATGATGTTGGTATGAGCATGCGAAGAATCTGCACGATCATTCTGCTCCACAGCTTCCATAAGAAGAAAACATGAAAACGGTTAGTAATAAGCGGATTCCGGCACTTACAAGTTTGAAATTCGAGAGTGTTAACAACATAGTGTGAAAACACAATTCTAATTCTCACAAAGGCCGTTCCTGAACCGGAGTCCCATAAGTGAGATAACGCGATGTACCGAAGTACATCTACGGTTCGATGAGTCGCTGAGGTACACCGAAGCATCACCTCACGACTGTAGACCGTTTGAGACCACTAAGCGTAATCCACGGGGAGTTACCGAAGCGACTGCCGTCAGGGCTGTTGACGTAGACCGGCAGAGTTTCCATTCAATCATTGAGGATCACAGATGTGAACCTCTCATAAATGTTCTCGATAGATTGCTAAGATCTGTGAAGGACTCGATAACGTACCACTGATGTTCTTATTGTTGAGCATCAAGTGATGAAATGTCAAGTGTACCTAAGAGATCTTTTGATGAATCTCGTGGTTCTAGACTCAATAGTGCGTTTTGGTTTTCTTGGGCGGAGACTAGGGAGAGGGTCTCCTTCTTCAATACCAGCAATCTCTAAGAGAAAGCCGATAGTTTACATAGGGTTCCCTGTGAGAATGAAACAAGCTTCTGTTGAGAGAAACTTGAGTGGCTAAGAAGGTTTAGTGCATGCGTCACTGGGTCCATGACGACTTTTAATCTTCAATACCGGTGTCATCTAGTGACAACCAGTAGCATATGAATTGAACTCGGTGTCTGCCCTAAGTTGAATAATCTGAAGGGCTATTTCTTTTCACCCTTTTCTTTGCATTTCTTTTTAATTCTTCAACTCCTTCTTTCTCCGATTCTCATTTCTCCTTTTTATAATCATACCTAAGGACTTCTAAATTCTAACTATTGGTAGTGTCCTTGGGTAGATCCCTCCGGCTCTGGCGGATCATAGGACGGTTATTCCTAACCTTAATCACCTTATAACTCCATTGCCATAAAACCATTTTCAAGAAAATCTCTCAAAGGGTTTGTAAATGAAAACATGTTTGAACCACTGTGAGAGTTTTATCTTTTAGCAGAAATACTCCCCTCCACATGTGCTTTAGAGTTTAGACAGAAATCTGCACAGTGAGGAAAGAGCGCGCACTTTTGAATTGATCGACTCAAGATAGACATTCCCCCGCGAGACACGGTTACGTGGCATAGTTAAAGAGTTGCATTGTCAGCTTTTAGGTGACAACTAGCTCTAATAACTATCTTGAAGGTGTGGACAACCCCGAAAGGTTGTCAAACCCGTCAAGGTTCATGTCTACCAAGAGTTTCTCGAATGGTACATTCTACTCGGACAAGTCCTTTGCGAGACACGTTTACATCACTAGCGAACTAGCTTGAAATTATTACCCGTCCCGGACAAGTCTTTTCGAGTTACTAACAGTTAAGATCTCGTCAATTCATGGGTTGAAGTCTTTTCACACGAGAGTTCATATAGCAAAACACAACATATTTCTTATCACATATTTTTCTCCCCCTAAAAAATGGCATATAAAATGTTATTTTTGAAAAGTTGAGAATAAATATGACCATTTCGAGTGTTATGGGAAGAATGACCACTGTGAACAATTTTTGAACAAAGATTTTAGTCAAGTACTCCCCTCAACAAGTGATATAAACGGTTGAGGTTTTGAAAATCATAAGGGAAAGTACTTGTTCTTTTGAGCAAAACCTTGAAAAGTGAAAGGTTTGATAGGTTTTACTCAAAAGTAAGAAGCTTTCGCCCTTTTATAAGGATTGTGGCAATCTGAAGCGTACCACTACGGGTCCTTTATTTACAAGTGCGGGTTGTACACTATAATGTGTGCACAAGCCATTTACATAATCAATCATACATCCAAAGTTATAATGAAATTCAAGGGGTACCGTGTAGTCCGTAGATGTTGCCAGGAGTGTGAACCGGGCGCTTGAAAGCCGTGATGTTAATCCCGGTCGACCTCCAACATAGCTTTCCAATCTTCTCAACCGATCCTTCGATACAACCGATCATCAATCATCGTGATGATCCTCTTCACATCCCTTCGATCCTGAGAATTCCATCGCTTAGGAGACCCAATCTTCGGATGTATATCCTTCAACCGATAAGCCAATCCGTCCCTAACCATCTTCAAAGTGTGATCCCCAAACTTGTGAAGATCTCTACACGCCATTAAGCAATTTCTTTGAAGTTCACCGCGGTAAACGACGTAATGGTTTGCTGATGAGTGTATATTGTGAGAGCTGGTTGATGTCGGAAGATCAAGCTGCGTAGAGTGAGGTTGACACGGTCTGATAAGATTCAACTGCAAGCTTGGAGATCTTCTACACCTTCTTTGATGACTATGCGTCTGATGAAGATGAGCAATGACTTGATGAATTCACGTTGTACTTCAGTGGAGAATTGTCTCATACGACCCTGTACTTTGGCAAGGTACATGTCTTCGATGTCGTTGATAGACAAATTCTCAAAGTCAGCTTCAGAGAATGCATAATCCCTTTCGTCTTGCCTTTTGACCACAATCTTCTTGAGAAAGGTGTAGTCCCATTTGGACGAAAGATCAACGTGTTTGATGGCAACGATACTTTTAGGACTGAACACTTCATGTTGAGATTTCAACCCGCAGCTTCGTAGTAGATTCTTCGGCGTTTAGGCCAATGATGAATCCCATACATTGCATCTCGGTTGTACTCTTCCACTTGGTTGGAGAACAAGTGGTTAGATCTTTCCTCGATGGCTATGCGGTTAGAGTAAATTGCTGCCAGGAATGGAAGTGTCAAAGATGTAGCGTATTTCCTTGAACCATCGCCACCGTGTAGAAGAAATTCCAAGTCTTTGTTGAAGAAATATCGAATGGAATTCGAGGCTCATCCGTTGGCCAATTGTTGGTAGAGGTTTAGACCGCCGGTGTAATATGGAGGGTTGTCCCGTTTGGTAAAGTCGATGTTTGCTTCTAGGTTGAGCCAATCCATGTTGTTAGACATAGCTCGAGCAATGTTTTCAAGGTGATATTCGACCTCGATGGCACTTTCTCGAGCTATCTTTAACAGTTGAAAAGCTTCATTCTTGATTCGCCTCAACTCAGATTTCGCCATCTTCTTTATTCAGAATTTTTCTTGCAGTAACTTAGCATGCTCCAATGTATTACCGTCTACCGATCTTGACCTTCAAGGTAGGGAGTGGAATTAACAAGTGTAGAAAACCATTCAAATTCCTTGTTTATCTTCATCTAGCCATGATAGGACGCGCCTTGGGCTTCTTCTTCTTTTTTCTTAGGCCTAGATGAGGGTTCTGGTTTCTCGTACTTTGTCGGAGAGGCGGGTTGTTGTTGGGGCTCATGGTATTCTTCATCGCCACCACCAGATACTCAAAGTGGTCATCGATTTTCTGAGTCTGGGGTGGTGTCTCAGAATCCTGAGGTTTATCTGCAGAAGAGCGAGGAGGAGATCTTTGTTGAGCTGGAGTTCTTTGAGGTGGAGGCTGCATTGAATACTGAATGGAGGATGATTCACCAGACTTCTTTGTGCGTTAAGGCTCGTTATCCTTATCTTGATCTTTGTCTTCGTCATCTCTTGAACGCTTTAGGCCTTACGCTTCTTCTCTGAATAATGACTTGAGTTGGTATTCCAGCAATGCTTCAAACAACTTAGCTTCATGGGAGGAAAATGTTGCAGAGCGTTTCGACATTTGGGCTACTAGCCGGTTCACCAATTCATCATCTGAGAAGATTGTAGTTTCAACTGGATTGATGCTCAAATTCATCGGAGTTGATTTCATGGCTTGCTTGGCTAAATGTAAGAGATTCGGATAAAGTTGTCTGGTATACATCTCCTTTGTCAGTTTCGGAATGACCTCCATAAGGAACTTGTGAGAGTATCCTTTGATCATCTCGTCCATGCTCCCTTGAAGATCATCCTTCATAAGCTTCTGGACATACGCCCTTTCAACTTTCATCTCGTCATTCTCATCATGAAGATATGTTATCTGATCAGCGAGGAAATTCAACTTTCTGTAGATAATATCTTTCTTTCTGACTCGTTTGACAGCTATCACGATTCGATTCTTAGATTGAGAGATCCAAGATGGAGTTGGCTTCTTCACTGATTTGGATGATGATTTGGTTGATTTCTTTGATGGTGGTGGTGAAGAGTGAGAAGATGAATCGATGATGAAGAGATGTGAGGAGACTCCGGGTCCTTTGGTGGCTCAGAAGTTTCTTCCTTTGATCGTGCAGGACTATCTAGAAGAAACTTATCATACTCAACATCTTCTTCATTTCCAGACTTAGCTTGTTCATCGGCTTTGGCTTCAGCTTCTTCATCACTTTTACCTTCTAACTTCTCAGATTCGGTTCTTCAAGAGTGTCCTCCACACGTGTTTGTTGTTGTACCCAAGTGGTGGCACCAGATCCCTTATCGGGTTGATTAACCGCATCAGGACCTGGTGAAGGTTGAGCTCCACCACTCGACCCTTCGGGGCCACCCATTTGTTCTTGAGCAAATTGTTGTGCAACGTGTTGAAGTCTAACGAATTTGAACTTTTTCCTGTAATCGGTTTCCAGTGGCTTTTCATCTGAGCTTTCTTCATATGGCACAAGTACTGGAGTCTTCCCTTTTCCATGGTCAGCTGGAGGACTAGGAGGTTTAGATACCGTTGTAGTGTCATCTTTAGCGCTTTTAGAGTAGAAAGTCTCTTCATCCATGCAGTACCCTCCGAGTCCTCGTCCATTAGTTTTCTCTGCGGTTCAGGCTTGGATACGGGAATAGGAACAGCTTCCTTGGTGGGAACTGTCCCCTTTCGTGGAGGATTTCTCCTGGGGAACATCCTCTGACTCTCAGTGCTTGTAGCACTTCCTCTTCTGGTTTTCCTTATAGGTGTACCAGAAGACTTCTCATCGAGATGACCAACTTTGCCTTCTCTTACTGCTACCTGATACCTTTTGTATGTCTCGAGCTTTTTGATTTCATTAGTCAAAGGTGATCGTGTAACACAACACCCTGTTTCTTTGTTGATGATTCCTTGATTCTGACTGATAGGGTAGGCTCAGTCAACATATCGTGATTGTCGGGGTCATTGAGCCTCTTGGGAATATCAGGATGAAGTCCAAGTGCTCTCTGGATCAACAATTTTGTGTATCTGACATAGGGAATCTTTGAGCCAAGTTTCTTGAGAAATGACATCATGTCTTCCCATAACAATGCTTCAATTTCGATGTCCTTTTTGTTGATTAATGACCAGAAGATTTGTAGTTCTATGAGCTTGGGATGCTCATAGCCACTATCACGACCAGAGACAGATTTGGTAATGATGATGTAGAGGGTTCTCCACGGTTGAGGAATGTTCTTAAGCTCCACATGAGAGTGCTTAGTGATTATTCCTGAAGCTTCATCATAGCCAATATCAATCGAGAATTTCGAACTGTCTCTTCAATAGGTGTGGCATAGAAGTCGGTTGGCTCGATTTCAGGAATTAGAAGAACAGCCCGTAGATCCGCATGTGTGATGGTGATTTGTTTGTGATTGAGCGTCACAATCACCGCACTTTGACCTTTGATCCTTTGCATTGAATTCCAGAATTGTTGAATGTAGATCTCGAACAAGAGCGAGTGTGAGAGCATGTTCTGGTACGGATGATTCTTTAGAATATCCACAGCAATCAAGCAGGAAGACTCTGAGCATGAAAGAGTTTCAAAGTCAACTCTTAGATTGTTCTTTCCAATCTTTCTCGGATAGCCATTAGGGAAGATATCGGCAATTGTGAGAACCTCAGGTGCATCCACATTCATTTGAGCAGCCATGTCGTGATCTGAAATAACATTAGCCAAAAGAACCAACATATCGAAAGACATAATGTTAGTCAACAGAAGGTTTTAATGTCTAATTATTGAACGTATAATGTCAATGGTTGTTACGAGTCCAAAGTCACTTGTATGTCTAATAGTCCAATGACGTCGTGAAAAGTTTCGTGAGTTAGTTAACTTTAAATTTTAAAGTTTATGTTATCACTTATTAATCACAACATATAGAACGTTTAAGCTTATTAGTGACATTATTGGTTTCGTGACGTTATGATTCATTTATATTCAAGTTTGCACGCGTAACAATTCATAATGAAGGTTTGATCAAGGCTTATGCGTAGAAATGGTAGCTTATGCGTAAACAGGGGTTATATGCGCGCGAGACACAAGCTTATGCGTAGGAATCTGTCTTACGCGTAAGAAATATTACGCGTAGGAACAGAGTAACCTTATGCGTAGAGCTTACGCGTAGGCGTATATAAAACCTTACGCGTAAGGCTTACTCGTAAGAGTAGACCTTATGCGTAGAGGTCACTGTTTACGCATATCCTTCACAGGATACGCGTAGTCCCTTTGTAGAACCTTACGCGTAATAGTTACGCGTAAGATTTCTCTTACGCATAACTTTCTACGCGTAAGGTGATCCTTATGCGTAGAGTATCAATGACCTTGATTCTGAGTTATACGAGTAGCAAGCCTGAAATAAAATCATCATATCATCAATCTTGACACATATATTCATTTTAAGACAGATTATGGCATGAAAACTTGTTAAACAGTTTACGCGTAGAAGGTCATACGCGTAAGTCAAAACCCTAAAGTTTGTGAATTACGCATATGATTTCTAGCCATAGGAATTGCACCAAACATTTTCTGGTAAGTCTTAGATGTTGTGAGAGTGTAATAACCAAGTTTTAACACCCAATTCGTGGTGAATCAAAAGTACCCAAAACTCAAGAACATTAAACCCTAATTTCTGATTCTAACTTAATTAGTGTTTCTGAGTTGTTTTAGAGCATAGATAACATCAATTCATCATGATATTAACATCACACAACAATCTTTTTGACCAAATACAATCACATTTGAAAACACCCAAAACTACGCATAAACCCTAATTTTCAAATTCACTCAATTCGTATATCTGGGTTCGTTTTGAGGATAGAAAAGGTATCATTGATGTTATTAAAACGTTTTAACACAATCCTTTTAACCACAAACACATAAACAAGATTATGTGTTCATACGCATACGCGTAGAACACAAAATCGTCCATAGTTTAAGATCCAACCGTTAATTTTCAAAACGATTTAAAACCATTGTTTGTAATCTTGTTAGGAACACAAAGACACTTACAAATTGAAGATCTGAAACACGGATTTCTTGAACAAATTTTAAGCGTAGGATTTGTTTGGTTAGGGTAATAAATGTGAAGTGAAAGTGTTAGGTGGAGGTGTTTTATAAAAATGACTTTAAGCTTTTTGGCAGCTTTTGGTCCCTCCACCTTTTTCCTTTTTCATCCAAAGCCATTTAACTTCCATTTTGGTTACCAAGCAAAGATTTTAAGAAAGAAACTTGACGACACTCCCCCTCGACTTAAGAAAATGATGAAAGGTTATAAATTTTAGTCCGAGGAGTGTCATTGAACCAGAAAATTCACCACCATTGATAAAAGAAACAACCGAGATATGGTAACATGCAAGTACACGAATGTTTTGAAATAGTTAAGTAGATATTTTCTCCCCCTCAACACTTGATCGGAAAAATACTAAATTTTGAAAGATTAAAGTGTTGACGGAAGAAATGTACTTGCAATGTTTAAAGAAAATAGATAGAAGAATATTTTTGTTGTTTTATCTGATTTTATATTTTTGTATTTTGTTTTTGAAAATTTATTTACAAAAGAGATTTTGGTGTTTGACAGGTTTTTAAGACTGTTTTAGGAGGTCATCCAATTCCTCTTGAGTCAAACACCTCATACCAATCCGTTGGACCAACTCATTAAACCTAGCAGAAGGCAAGGCTTTGGTGAGTAGATCTGCCAATTGGTATTCTGTACCCACAAAATATAATTCAACTGTACCCTGTTCCACGTGATCCTTGATGAAATGATATCGAAGATCGATGTGCTTTGATTTTGAGTGTTGAACTGAGTTGCACGAGATCGCAATAGCACTCCGATTGTCGCAGACATCGGGATTCTGTCAAATACGTAACCATAGTCTTTGAGTTGTGTTCTCATCCAAATGACTTGAGCACAACATGCCTATGGCTACATATTCTCGCTTCGGTTGAGGACATGTACAATCTTGCTTCTTCATTGCCATGACACCGGTTTATCACCAAGAAATTGTAAAGCTCCCAAGTACTTTTCCGTGAATCTAAGCATCCTGCGTGGTCGGCCAAAAAGCGATTAGTTCAAAACCGAATCCTTCGGATACCAGTTTCCCAAATTAATGGTTCCCTTGATGTATCGGAGGATTCTTTTAGCCTCAGAGAGGTGGGTTTCAGTTGGTCGCGACTGATAACGGAGCAAAGATAAACGGCAAAGACAATATCAGGCCTGCTAGCTGTTAGATACATGAGAGACCCAATAATACTACGGTATTTGGTAGGGTCAACCAATTTCCCATGTAAAATCGGCCTAGCTTTCTTGGTATGTGCCATTGGAGTGGCATAAGTGTCACAGGTATTCATTCCAAATTTGTTTAACAATTCAAGGGCATATTTGGACTGACTCAAAAAAATACCACAGGGTGATTGATGAACTTGTAATCCTAGAAAGAATGTAAGTTCACCCATCATGGACATTTCAAAATTTTTCTTCATTAGTTTTGCAAAAGCGATTGAGTACTTTTTATGTGTAGACCCAAAAATGATGTCATCCACGTAAATTTGAACAATTAAGATATGTGCCCCGTGATATTGTATGAAAAGAGTAGGGTCAACCGAACCTTTGGTGAAATTATTGGCAATTAGGAAAGATGATAGCTTATCGTACCATGCCCGAGGAGCTTGTTTGAGACCATACAGAGCTTTGTTCAGTTTGTAGACATGGTTCGGGAATGCGGGATCAACGAATCCTTCTGGTTGGCTGACATAAACCGTTTCTTTTAGTTGTCCATTTAGAAACGCCGTTTTGACATCCATCCGAAAGACCGTCATATTCATATGAGCCACGAACGCCGAAATATCCAACACCTCAAGACGAGCAACAGGAGCAAAAGATTCTTCAAAGTCAATACCCTCTTCCTGACGATAACCCTTAGCCACCGGACGTGACTTATTTCGATTACGTTTCCTTCAACATCCAATTTGTTTTTCCAAATCCATTTGAGACCAATGACGTAGACCCTGTTGGTCTTTCAACCAGTTCCCATACTTCAAGACGTTTGAATTGGTTGAGTTCTTCTTGCATGGATTCGATCCAGTTGTCTTTTGTCATTGCGTCTTTGATGTTTTTAGGTTCAGATTGGCATACAGTGAGTGCATAAATGCAATGTTCACCATCTGAGTGAAGACGTTGTCTCGTAACGACCGGTTGATTCGGGTTGCCAATAATGTTTTCCAGAGGATGGTCTTTTGTCCATCTATGTGTGGAGGGTTGATGTTGGTATACATTGTGCAAATTTTGAGGATTCAAATGGCTTGTTGATGATTCCGCTACATCGTGCGTAGTTTCATTAGCAAAAAGGTTGAAGAACGCATTTGGATCATAATCTGCAGGTGGGGGTACTTCATTCAGAACATCATCGGCCGGTTCATCATTGTTGGAAGCGGTTTGTTCAACTGTTGTGGTGGAGTCAACTGGTGGTGCTTCTTCAACATTAGTTGTTGTAGCAGTGTATCGGTATATGAGTATTATCGGGTTGAGCAGGAAACAGCGGATACACCGGAGCACGCTTCATCAATATCGCCATCAACAGCGGAGCAAATAGCCTTTCCATTTGTTGACGAGTGAGTGGGGCTTTGTTCACGGTGATGATGGGGTTTGGGGAAGTTTAAGCGGTTGTGACCGGTTCTAAGCTGTACTTTCGAAGCCATTTCCGTGAATTCATCAAAATGAGCATGAATCGTTTCCATAACCTCCTTTGTTCGACGATTCCAGATTCGGAAACCTTTAGAATTATCACAATATCCAATAAAGACTCCAATGTCGGCTTTGGCTTTGAGCTTTCCAAAGTCATCACGATCATTATTCGGATAGCAAAGAGATCCAAATACATGAAAGTGTTTGAGATTCGGTTTTCAGTTGTGGACAAGCTCGAAAGGTGTTTTGTTGTGGCGTTTTGTAATCATAGAACGGTTTTGAGTATAGCATGCAAGATGATCTGACTTCGCCATAAGTAATCTGGAAGTTTAGCATTGATTAACATTGTTCTTGCAGCTTCCACTAACGCTCGGTTTCGTCTTTCAACAACTCCGTTTTGTTATGGTGTGCGTGCAATAGATGTCTGATGTTGAATTCCCACTTTCTCATAAAATTCACGAAGAGTTTGGTTAACAAATTCTGCCTCTGTCTGATCGATTTGTCGAACGGTGTTTCGAGTGAACTTGTATTTTCATGAGAAAGGTGATGATCATCTGTGGAGCTTGGTCTTTGCTTGAAGAAAGTAGACCCAAGTCCAGCGTGAATAGTCATCAACAATTACTAAGATGTAGCGTTTGCCATTGATCGTTTGCACGCGAATCGGGCCACACAAATCCATGTGAAGAAGATGAAGCACATGCTGAGAGTGGTGTTCCACCTTTGAAGGAAAATGAGCACGAGTGCTTTTCCCTTGTTCACAAGCGGAGCAAAGGTGATCTTTAGAATACCGAAATCGTGGGAGTCCTTCAACTAGTTTGTGTCGAGCAAGGTTGGTGATGGTTTGAAAGTTTAGATGTGAGAGACGATGGTGCCATAGCCATGATTTTGTTGATGTTGCCTTTGAAAGTAAGCAAATGGGAGATGAAGCAACCATGTCTTGCATAGAGATAGTGTAAAGACTGAAATTACGCGAGCCAGACATAAGGTCGTTTCCTTGTAGATCACGAATGAAACAAGATTTCTCCCTGAAAGCAACCTCCAAATCTCCATCACAGAACCGACCTCGAAAACAGATTGTGACCGAGGCCTTCCACATAGTAAACTATGCTAATTTCGATGTTCCCATTGATATAGTCTCCGTAGCCCATGATAGCTGCGAAGTGATCATTCCCGAATCTGACAGTGCCAATGAACTTTGCAATAAAGTTTGATAACAGTTTAAGGTTGCCTGTCATGTGTCGGGAACATCCGCTATCAACAATCCAGAGAATGATCGTCAGACACCTGCATTACACATGGATGACACAGATGGAATAGAAGTAGATGTGGAACCCGAAATGTTAGAGGGTTCCGGAGCAGTTATAGTAGACATACACACATCAATAGCTTTAGGTATCCATTTAAATCCTAGTGTGTTATATATCCATTTCTGCCATCTCCAACTAGTATTTGCTTTAGTCTTAGTGAATGCACTAGGTGGTACTACATTCCTAGGAGGTGAAACGGGAGCTACAGGGACAACAATGCGTTTCTTAGAATCTAAAGAGGCGGTCTACCAAGCACAGACTTAGAAAGATTAGTGGGCCTAGAGGTATTCCGGTTCTTAGGATTCCTTAAACGAGAGATGATAGCTTTAGCAACACATTTTTCATGACAATCAGAATTCATACTTTTACGACAAATAACACAAGGTGCATCAGACTGAATATCAAAAGTGCTTAAAGGTTTAGCATTCGTTACATCACTATTTCTATTACATTTGCCAGACGCAATATCTATAGTGGAAGCAACATGAGTCTTATTCATAGTCCTAGGGTGTTCTTCTACTTTAGCATTCCTTATTGATCTTTTCTTAGGTCGCAACTTCCTATTCTTCGATGTAGTGCTCCTAGGCTGTGAAGTGCGGACGTTTGGAAAAGACACAACTATTCCTGTTTCAGTAGAAGGAAGCACGTTAGCAACTTGTGATTTGGCAGTCGGGATTCTAGGTTCACGATTACTAAGTGTTACTGGGGCTATTCTCTTAATCACGGTAGGCGGAAGTTGTTCATACTTTCCTAACATTTCTCTTAACTTGAAGATAGTGTGAATCAGATCTTGATTTTCAAACCGAATATTTCCGGCAAAATGCATAACTTCTTTAGTGTGTGCAAGATAATGATCAAGTTCATTTGATGCTTCATCATGAGTCTTTCTGAGTAAATCAAATATGACACCATATTCCTTTTTAACTTTTACAAGTTCTTGTTCATATTTTGAGATTTGACACTTAAAAGACACGCTTTTGATCATCCATTGCTCAATTTTTGGATCAAAAGTTTTGTCACGCAACTGGGCGATTTTGTGTTGAAAAGCAAGTTGTTGATCGTGAATATCTTTTTGACACCAATTAAGACGACGTATTGCATTTGAAAGTTCGTTTGACAATCGTTTATTTTCAACTTTTAAGGACTCGATCTGAAGCACATTATCAGTGTTCTCAACATTTACCACGGAATCAACAGTATCATCAGAGACATAATCAAATGCATATGACAAAGAATTCAATAACACAGCATTATGGACATCAGCACAGATGACATCTTCCAAGAGTCGATCAACATCTTTTCTTAACATTTTCTTTTTACGTTTAGTATTAGAAATAGATGTTTCTGTTTTCTCGAAAATGACCTTCATCAATCCAAGTTCCTTATGAAAGTCCCTTTCCCAAGACAATGCACAACTTTTCAAATTTTTAACATTTGGTAAAAGATTTTTCTGAAAAATATCTCTTTGTTCTCGCACCAGAGGCGATTGAAAATGTTGAACTTTGATTTCAGAATGATATTCTATCTCATGTTGTAAAGTTTTGAGGTCAGCCATGAAAATGTCAAAATATCGAAGAATTTTGCGATTTTCAGATTTTGAGTTTACTTCACTGATGGAAGGTAAAGGACCATAAGTTTGTGCATAATCTGGTTTGGGATTAACATTAGAAGACTCAGACGTTTTTATGATAATCCTTGGTGTGTTAGAAGAATCCGTTGGTGTGACGAAAGTGACCGCTTTTGAATAGTTAAAAGGTTTGTTGTAAACAACATTTTTTAATTTTGATCGACTCTCGTCTTCTGCATCTAATTCCTCTTGACGATGATATTCAACAACACTCATAACAGAATTATCAATTTTATATTCTGCACTGGAAACTTCAGGATTTGGTTTGAATGCTTTGGTTGAAAGCTTAGGTTTGTAATCAGCAAGATTTGGTCCATAGCCATTTGGATTAGGTTTTAAAGTAAACTTTTCAATAGCTGTGACCGACTCACCATGTTTGTAAACAACAACTTTAAACTCTTTAAGTTTGTTTTGCAAGCCGATGATTTCTTCCAGATGGTCATCTATTCGTTTCGTTGAATGCTTTTTGTATGCAGAGAACTGTTTTTGACAAGTTAACAACTCTGCCTTAGCTTTTTGAGTTTCCAAGGTGAGAGCGTTAATTTGCTTTTTATTTTCATGTTTCAGTTGTTCTATTTCAGACAACAAAGCATTCTTCGAAGCGGCTAGATCACGCATCTGTCTCTCTAAATATTGTTCGTTTTGATGAGATTTGGCAAAGGCTGCTTCAAAACCTTTTTCACGTTTTTCTTGAGTTTTGAAAAAGTTGAGTTGCTTTTGTAAACATTCAAAATCCTTGGTTAACAATGCATTTTTACTTTTCAAGTCCTGATTAATTGCACGACATTCTTCCACTATGGTTTGTTGGTCTTGTATTAAACGAGCAAAATCTGGATGAGGCAAAAGTTCGGCGTGTTCAATGTGAGTCACCACATGATCATTACTGAGATCCTCAAGTATAACCACGGAGTCAATTTGATTATCAAGGGAAACCATTTGGTCATCTTGATCGTCAAATATAACTACGGGGTCTAGTTGAAAATCGTCGGAATGAGATGTGGACGACTCATTTTGAACATTCTGAGCCTTGCCGGATTCAGATGTTGGCGGAGATATTAGATCAGAGATGAATATGGTTTGTTCGGGTACCTGAGACAAGCCATCAGTGTCATACACTGGGCCTGTGTCACTCATGTGTAACTCATGCATATTAGCCATCAACATAACAGTTGCATTGGCCTGCAAATCCTCCATATCATCATCTGAGTCTGCATTTGCCATAAAGCTCTGTTCTTTGTCTGTGAGAGTTCCACCAGCTTCATCCTTAAGAGCCAAAAGAAGAGCCTCTTTGTGATAAGCACTGCCCCTTGTCCTCGGCTTTGGGCATGCATTAGCCAGGTGTCCCTTCTCATTGCAGTTGTAGCATCGAAGACCATTCAACCCATTATGAGCATTTCCCTGGTCCACCACGTGAGCTCTATTGTTATTCCTATCCACAACATTAAACCCTTGACCACCGCCCATCGGACGACCATAACCACGATTCTGAACTTCAACTCGTCCATTGTTCACAACAGCTTGATTCCTTGTGTTAGATGAGGAACGAATACGATTGTTGGATTTGTTGGTATAACGGCTAAAAGCATTAGCAATCATAGCAAATCCTTGTTGCAATGCTTCGAACGGATCAGATTCCTCATTAGCTTCACTGACAAGTGCTTGAGCATTGTTGTTGTTGTATGGAACCAATTGAGTTTGTTGAGATTGAGGCTGTGAAGGATCATATGGTGTGATTGTAGCAGTTGGTTGAGTTGCTGGTTGAGGAGAATAACTGTTTTGAGCATATAAAGCAAGTTGTTGATTTCCGGTTGTGAAGGTGAAGCAATTTGAGCACGGAGAATCCTTTCTCTATCAACTTCCTTTTCATGAGGCTTCAAGTAATCGTACAACAATCCGTATGTAGAATGATGCATGTTCTTCGCTTGACGGAGAAAAATGACATACTTCTCCCATTCAGGACCAAGACTACTTAGGAACTTAGTATTAACTGCAATTCTTGGCATGATGATGTTGTGTTTATCCAAATCATTGATGATGTCTAAGAATCGATGATGATAAGACTCTAGTGTCTCTCCCGGTTCAATCATGAAGTGTTCATAAGCCAAGTAAATTTTGGATTCCATATCCTCTTGATTGAGTGCAGATCCTTCCATAAGAAGATGAATATGTTCCCACATTGCCTTTGCAGCCTTTTGAGCATCAACACTTCGAAGAATTGGGTTAGGTAATCCTAAGAGGATATATTGCATTGCAAGCTCATCGCTGCATAGTGTAGAAGTTCCTCTGCATTCAGGTCGGCAATAGTAGAAATGTTGGATTGTTCATCTCTTGGTGGATTAGTATTTGGATCGGCGGGTACAATGACAGTAGGCATCTGAAATGGACCTTCCAAGATAACCTTCTTTAAGAACTTTCCGTGTGGCTTCTTCAGATCACAAAACCTAAAGAACCTTATCACCCATTGATCGTAGTTTCCTGGAGTGAGCATTGGAGGTCTATCAAGTGATCCGGCCTCATGAATTTATTGTTGGCTGCTTAAAGCTTCACACATCTTTGCAAACCAAGTGGGTTCCTTCATAGTGTTCCTTGATGGATGTTGATTGAATTCGTTTGTGTAGGGTTGTACTTGAAGACTTAGTGGTGGTTGAACCATTTGAGGTTGTGGAATTACAGCAAGTTGTGGAGTATGTTGTTGATTAAATTGTTGTTGATAAATTGCTTGTTGTTGATTCCATTGTTGATGTTGTGGAGTTAATTGTTGTTGACGTTGAGAATAAGTGTAAGGGAAATAGTTAGAGTATGGTGGTTGTGACATGTTGAAAACTTGTGTTGGTAAAAATGGATCTTTGTAGTCGAATGAACCTTTGTTGATGAAGTATCCTTAGGCGTAGTAATCTCAATAAACCAAGTAGGACTTATGCGTAAAAAACACCAAAGTTACGCGTAACAATGAGAGTTACGCGTAGTTTTAGCTTACGCGTAAATAGGGAAAAGAGACTAAAGTTATGCGTAGACACAAAGTTAGGCGTAGAAACTTATGCGTAGGATTATCTTATGCGTAAGACAAGGCTTAGGCGTAAGATTAATCTTATGCGTAGGATTTCTACGCGTAAGCTTTATGCTTATGCGTAATTTTAGGGTTTTATCCCAAATGATCTTTTACACTATCACAGTGCAAAGGATATCCAAAGTCGACGTATTTTCAGGCTTATCCAAGCAAGAAAACACGGAGTAAACCACGAAACTGAAGATCAAACCAAGGAGTGAGTTACGCGTAAAAATAGGGTTTTAGTTACGCGTAGCTTACTCGTAAAAGTGATTTTGCCCAAAGTTGTTTCTAAACCAGATTTTTGTTATGGAATAGCTTCAATATCACCAAAATAACACAAAAGTGTGAAACTTGATGAATCAAAACGGCTAAACAGATTACGCGTAGAACGACACCCACGAACAAAAACAAGCTTAAAAAACTATGATCCACGCATAAAGTTTGAAACTTTTTGTCAAAAACAGTTATTTTAACACCTTAAAACATTGAAAGTACAAGAATCTTGGATTAAAAAGTGTAAAAAATGTGTTTTTAAGCGAACCAAAGATCTCGTTACCTTTACGCGTATGACCAAAAAACTTACTTCAAAAGCAATAACGATTCACCCAACTAGTTGGCGATTGATACCACTGTTAGGTCACTAGTTTTACAACACAAGCTTAATAGAAAGAGATAAAGGCGATTGAACAATAAATCAAACACACACACACGATATGAGTAGCCGGTTATGCGTAGAGTTGTATGTGAAAGAAATAAATTGAACAACCAACCTTCAAGTGAGGGTTATATAAGAGTATTTATAGGAGAGAAGCTAGGGAAACACTCCTAGTTCCCTTCCTTTTCCTTATTGGGCTAGGCCTAGGCTTATGGGCCTTCTACATAAGCCTAAGGCTAATAACAAACATAAAGGCCATAATTAAGCTAACTATTACATGTGAACCACTAACACTTGATTAAGGTTTAGGAGTGATTCCAACAATGCCACTCATTCTTGGGACACCATTTCTGGCCACCGCCAAGGCAACCATCAAATGCGGGGAGGGCATCATGGTACTTAAAAGCGGAAAAGGGTACGCTAGGATACCCATCGTTCGAAGATATCCTCTTAAGATCATGGAGAAGATTACGGGTGAAAGTACACAAGTCCCTAGCAATATAGTTAAGAAGAAAATGAATGATTGGGAAAAAGGGCTTAGAGATTTTATGGTTCAAGGATTGCATGCAACATTGTGGAAGCCCGAAAAGAACTTAGGAAATAATCCCACTTCAATACCAAAGGCACAAAGGAACCCTAAGGAATTTCTAAAGGGAGAAAAAGTACTTCTGTACAAATCACGGATAAGGGCATTACAAGGTAGAAACAAACCAAGATGGTTTGGGCCTTTTACAATGAAGGAAACCAATCTAAAGGATAAAACCGTCACCATAATAGACGATGTTGGCAAGGATACGCCCTTTCGACGAAGGTAAAGCGAAAGAAGAAGGTGACGGTAATGAAGTCACGTAGGAGCACGACTACGAGTCTAGCTACAAGACTCATAAATAAAGAAAAGCGCTTCGTGGGAGGCAACCCATTCTTAATTGTTTTCTTGTTAGTGTCATATATCTTTTATTGATTGTTTATTCTCATGATTAAATTTGTAAAAGTGCTTTATTTTGTTTTTAACCTCATCTTAATCACATATAAAGGTATTTTACATAAAGGATAAGTGTAGGGAGGATTACACACGTTTTCAAAAGAAACTTGAACATGAGAATTGCAGTTAATTAAAAGATATATATGTGTGTTTGTTCGAGTCAAATGCTTGTATCGAGTCATAATGGATGTTTTGCAGAAATTTTTCCAGATTGTAAAGATGTAAATTTTCCAGAATTTTTTCCAGAAAATCGCAGACCAGTTTTTGTCAGGATAACCTGACGGCGTCAGGATCGCAACCTGACGGCGTCAGGAAGGAGTAAAAACAACATATTACTTTTTTCTCATTTTCTGAGCTACTTATAAATTTTTGGAATATTCCAGGTCTTAATTTTCCAAGAATTCTGTAAACATCCTTTCCACAAGCATTATATCCTAGTTTAGTAGAGTCTTATATATATTATTACCGCCGATTTTACGCGAAGGTTTCGTTTGTTTTCTTCAAGTGTGCAGGTTTAATTTACTAAGAAGAAGATACATAAGGTTGGAAGGAGCTTTTCACGCATACATTCTTCTTAAAAAGGATTTAACCACCACTTTACACGGATCCTACCGAGCTAATCAGGAGAGTATTAGTTTCTTTCATTTTTA
The DNA here is from genome assembly GCA_910596185.1 of Chrysanthemum makinoi. Classification (NCBI taxonomy): domain Eukaryota; kingdom Viridiplantae; phylum Streptophyta; class Magnoliopsida; order Asterales; family Asteraceae; genus Chrysanthemum; species Chrysanthemum makinoi. Next base: position 41,410,287 of record OU343223.1, read on the forward strand.
ATTACCTTCTATTATCATAACTTTGATACTTTCGGGGAACATTGGGGACAATGTTCAGTTTAAGTGTAGGGAGGGAAAATAAAACGGGAACTTTGAAACTATGCTTATCCTTGATTATTTGCTTTGTCCAATTGTATTTGTGTAATAAACCATGAGAAAATGTCGGTTAGGGTAATTTTGGCACCAAATTTTTAATTTTTCATGACATATAGGAGTGGGCCATTAGTCTTAATAAAGCGTCTCACGGATAGGAAGTTGCATGACTAGCACAAAAAACCATTTACCACTTAAATTCCACCCAAAATGTGAGGATCACCCTTAGATTAGTAGGAATTAAAGCATTCATCTTTAATGCTTAGTGTGTGAACCGGTAGTATATTAGATTCTAGAACTTGTTTTGTGATGCATCCCGAGATCGCTAGTAAGACTACACTTGTGTAGTTAGGAATAACTAAATGATAAGAGGCATTAGGATAACCCTTGTTTGATACTTGTAATATAATTACCTCTTCCACCTCGGTTGAGTAATTCCCCCACACCCTTGCGTTGTACTCACTTTTAGTACACGATACCCCTAGTTAACCCCTCTGAGCCTATCCTTTTCGCGGTTCTCTTGATTCTTCGGTTTTCCGGAATATCATTGAAGAGCATTGTTTACACCCCACCCCCAAATGTACACCCAAATTGCCTTAGCCTACCTTGTATGCACTCACTTTTAGTGCATTATTGTTATCACCCTAAACCCTTAGTTCAATTATCTAGTTACTTGCATGAGTTGCTAAGTCGAGTCATATCCTTTGTACACAGTTTTGGGACAATTGGGACTCATGGGAAAAGTTAAAGTTTATGAAATGACGGGACGAGAACGTTAAATTCAAATTCCCTTTATTTGCTTAATAATGTACTCCAAGTGTTTTGATCTTTTCAATTCGGGTCAAATTAGTGTTAGAATAATAAAAACTCAAGTGTAGGGATGTGCCTATAAATCCCTATCATTTTGATGTTACCGTAGAGGATGGTAAAGTAAAAGTGTATGAAAAAAAAAATCGAAAAAAAAATAGAAAAAGAGAAAAAGAAAAAAATAGAGTGTTGAAAAAAAAAAAAAAAACATATGGGCTACCATCCTACATCTATCCTTTAAATTCATGTTTGTGTGTTTCAGTTATCTAGAGTTTAGAGTGTCGAGTCTTGGCTTAGCAACGCCATTCTTCGTATGCTTGTAACATAGAGATTTTTGACTTGCCACCACTAAATAGCCTATCCCACCAAACCCTTTGTTTCCCTACCGTAAGCCTAACATTACAACCCTTTAAAAGACCTCTTGGATAGTGTTTTCTAGGTGCTTACGCCAAAGCGATGGAGGTTTGATCTAGTCTCAAGCTTATGGTAATCTATGTACTAGGACCGGTTAATGAGTGTTTATCTTCCATTTCCACTTTGATATATTTCATATACACCCAAGAGATGTGAGTATCCAAACACCCCATGTGAGGTGCTAGTATGTAATTTCCGTACTTTTTATGACTTTTGCGGGGCTTATATGTGTTGTGGATTGTTTTAAACCAATGCTTCATGACCCCTAACATATAAATTAATTGGCTAAAAGCACATTTGCTTGAGGACAAGCAAATACCAAGTGTAGGGATATTTGATAAGGTTTTAAAATGTACCTTTTTGAGGGGTTGTTATGATTTGGAAAATCCAGTAGTTAAAGTGTCGGTCACCTCAAGTATATGTAATCGTTAGAAAGCTCGTAGTCGTAGTTATTTAATGTTTAGTAGTATTTAGTTTAGTAACACCGTGGAGGACGGACGGGTCTTTACCCACTGTATGCCTGATCTACAGCCCGTTGTGTGGCGTTTTATTGTAAGACTATAAATACTCTCTACCTTCCAAGGTAGAAAGTTGGAGCTCATAATAAGATTTTTCTTTCTCTCACTAAAGTTCCCTAAACCTCTAACTTTCTCTCTCTAGAACTAATAATACGCCTATTTGATCTTATGGTTTAGTGTGTTTGTGAAATACAATATGTTACAAATGGTATCAAGAGCCATGGTTTGATCATCTCTTACATATCTTTGGATTTCTAGTGACTTTTAGGTGGTTTTAGAGTTTGAATAAGTTTAGTGGTTTTTGCATCATTTGGATCATTTCTAGTGTTAAAGTTTGAATCTTGGGTGTTGTTTTGTGTTTAGAATCATTGTATGTGCTTAGGTTTTGATTTGGTAAGCTTGAATCATCGTGGTTGGGTTGTTTTTGGATTGAAAAGTGGTGTTTATGTGATTTTCTAGGTAGCGACTTGAGCCACGGATAAGTTTTCTTGCTAGCGACTTGCTTTGCAATTTGGTAGCGAGTTGTAGTTGAAGGTCATAGCGAGTTGAGCTAGCGACTTGTCTATTGAGACAAGCCGACAAAAAGTACACTTAGTGGAGTCTCCACTACGAGTAGCGACTTGGTGAAAGTTAGCGACTTGTACTTAAGTTTGTTAGCGACTTGGTGTTAGCGATTTGGTGCTTAGCGAGTTGCTCTTTAGCGACTTGACAACTTAGCGACTTGGTGCTTAGCGACTTGCTGTCAAAATTTTGCTAGCGACTTGGTGCTTAGCGAGTTGTTATTTAGCGACTTGGTTCAGTTTTTCTTAGCGACTTGGTTGACTCTGTCTGTAATACGGTTTTCTCTTGATTTAGTAAAATCCCGTGAAAGAATCTATTTCCCGGTTTAATCATAGAGTTATAAAATCCCGTTTAATCTGTCAACATGTCTACCAACGTTCCTACAATCATCTCCACTATTGCCGAGGATGTTCAAGCAGCTGGTTCAGATACTCGTCCACCCATGCTTGATAGAACTGACTACGACTCTTGGGCTCAAAGAATCAGATTGTACTGTCTTGGAAAGGAAAATGTGGTCAACATTCTCAAATCGATTGATGAAGGACCGTATCGAGTTGAGACTACTAGAGACATAATTGATACAGCAGAAGATGGAACAATGATCTATGGAATAGACAGACCAAAGACGTATGATGTGCTCAATGATAAGGAGAAGAAGAGATTCGATGCGGATATCAGGGCTTCTAACATCATATTGCAAGGTCTTCCAAAAGACATCTACAAGCTTATCAATCATAACACTGAAGCAAAGGCTGTATGGGATAATGTCAAGATGCTTCTCTCAGGTTCTGAATTAACTATTGAAGACAGAGAATCTCAATTATATGATGAATTTGAACATTTCAAGATGAAACCAAATGAGAGTGTCTATGAGTACTATGTGAGATTCCATAAGCTTGTGAATGACATGAGGAACATCAGAATGACCATGCCTAACATTCAGTTGAACTCAAAGTTTGTAAACAACATGAATCCCGAATGGCACAAGTTTGTCACATCTGTGAAGCTCACTAAAGGATTGAAGAACACAAACTATGAGCAACTGTATGCCTTCCTTCTTCAGAATGAAAAACATGCTATGTTTGAAAAAAGGATTCTGGAACAATTCAAAACCAATCAGGGAGAAACAAGTTCATCAAATGATTCAACTGCTTTCTACACAAATGTTGGGATCACCACCAAAGCTTCTCAAGTTTTACCCATGGGTAATGGTAATCACAAACTCATTCCTGATCCTATGTTCAAACAAGCTGATGTAGATGCATCCGTTGGAAACTTCATTAGTCAACTAGCTCTCATGATCAGTCAAAACATGAACTCTCTCCCACACACCAACAACAACCTCAGAACAGCATCCAATCCACACAATCATGCCACTGTCAGAGATGGGAAGGTTATGGTGCAACCAGTTCAAGAAAGGCAGTACGATCAGAGAAGGGGTGGAGTAGGTGGAGGCTATGGTGGAAATCAGAATCAAGGAAGGATTGGAAATCAAGGACAAACAAAACCTATCAAATGTTACAACTGTGGTGGTGAGGGACACATTGCAAGGAATTGCACATCTCCAAAACGTCCTCAGAATGCTGAGTACTTCAGGGATAAGATGTTGCTAGTGCAAGCTCAGGACAATGGAGCAGCTTTGGATGAAGAGGAGTTACTGTTTCTTGCTGAAGGGAATACCAAGACTTATGATGCTGATGTTGATGAACAACCAATTCAGGAGATAGGTCATAATCATCAGAATGCCTTTCAAGTTGCTGACTGTGATGTATACGACTCTGATGTTGATGATGGACCTACTGCACAAACAATTTTCATGGCTAGCATTACTCCAATGGTCTCTCCTAAGGTCCCATCTTCACCACAAGCTGGTCCATCCAAAGACAAACTCATTTATGAGGTATTAAAACTATACGATGATGCTGATGTGCAAAAGATGCATGACAAAGTACAATCAACTGAAACTATTGAGTCAAATATTGAAGATATGGGTAATATCAATGTTGTCCCATATGATCAATATGTGAAACAAAGTGAAAGTGAAGTTGTACCAAGTGATGCATCTTCTGCAGTCAACGATGACTATATTTTTGATGAATACACTGCATGTGCCCCTGATGATTCTGTTATCTCTGAACTTAATGCCTATAAAGAACGAGTTGCCATTTATGAACAACGTGCTAAGTTTGAGCTAACTACTCGTGAGCAGGAGTTGGATAACCAAATGCGTACAATTATTAGAAAAAGTAATTTTAGAGAAGAAGTGTTAAAACAAGAGTTAAATTCCTTACAAGAAAAGCTTTCAAAAACTGCTAAGCAAAAACAAGAACTTCAAGAAAATGTTAAAGTACTTAAGCAGGAATTTCATGCCAAGGAATCAAAACTTTTGAATGATTTTTCTAATCTAAAAACTTTGAAGAACAAGCTTGAAAATAAGTTGTACGTACAAGGGAATACCATTCAGACTGCCCACATGATCACTAAGCATAGAGTCTTAAGCGATAAGCATAGCATTCCCCTTGTTGAGGAACCAAATCCAGAGGTCATTAAAAAGGCTAGAAATGCTCATAAGGTACTTTATGATGGCAATGAAATCCTTAAACCTAGACAGAAACCTAGTTGCGCTGAGTGCACTGAGGAAGATAAGAAATCTGATGAAGTCACTAGGGAAAAGATGAACAAGAAACTAGATGATCCTAAATGTAAAGAGAAGAAAATAACTATCACACCCCATGATTACAAGAAGGAGAATTGGATTTCCTTAAACAAATTTAAGCCTCAAACGTTGTTAACACCTGAACAAGTTTTCTGGAAAAAGGACTTAGATAAGAAAAAAGCTGAAAATCTTGTTAAAACAAACCCTCCCCTTAGGAAAATGCCTGCTGCGACTGTGTATCCTCCAAATACACCTATGCATTTAGTCCCTAGAACTATTGCAACTAAGAGCAAGACCTTAATCAGCCAATATGTTATTCTTCAACTATTTGTCGATTTTGAGAAAACTTGTAAGAAAAGGATCACACCCACTGGGATAACTGAAGGGGAAAGGGGTTTTGAGCAAACAAAAGAATGCTATCTAACTAAGGTCATGCCTTTCTTTAAACTACTAAAAGATCATTTTGAGAGTCTTAAAAAGGGGATAGATTCAGATATTAAAGGAATGGAAAAGGAATTTGATGCAATGATAGTTGAGGTTAGTGACTATGAGCGAGCATTAAAATATAATGAGATTGAGAGGAAGAACTTGCATACCTTGAATGAGAATCTTATTTCTGAATGTATTGCTCAAGATGTGTTTTACACTGCTACGAATTGCTCCATTAATGCTTCTCAATTTCATGAATTATCTGTTGCTCTGAAAGTCTCCCATGATCGTGTCATTGAGCTTGAAAAGATTAATTTGAAACTTAATGAGAAAATTGATCAGGATGATCACGATAATTTGGTAAAGCATCTTTCTAAACTAGAAGTTGAACATTTTGATTTACAACTAAAATATCAACATCTAAAAGAAAATGTTAAAACCTCAAATATCAAGACATCCTTGGATGTTCCTGAATTTGATGCAGTTTTTAAAATTAGCAAACGTGATGAACAGATTCGAGCTCATTGTAAGACGATCAAAAAGTTGAAAGCCCAAATATCTCAATTGAAGGGTGAAAAGAACAATGTGACCGGATCCCAAATGCCTCCTCGTTTAGATTCTCAGTACTCTCAAACTTTTCATCTTCAAAACTTAGTTAATGCCTTACAAAAGGAAAACGAGAGTTTTCTAGAAGAAAATGAAAAAGTTAAACGACACTTTAAAGTGTTATATGATTCAATGAAAGTCACCCGTGACCAACACAACAAAAAAATAACGTCTTTACAAAAGGAAATTGAGAATCTGAGAAGTCAGGGAAACGGGAAACTGCCACTTGTTTTTAATAAGAATGTTGTCTCAAAGTCATCCTCTGACTGCAAATACACTGTTACTGTTAAATACATTCCTCCTCATCTTAGGAATAATGAACCTGCTTTTCATGACTATTGTGCTTACCTTAAGGATAGTCTAGAATGTCTCCGTGAGATTGTCGAAGAGGATTTCATTAACAAACCTCTTGATAGAGAAATTAGGTTTGCTTGCCTCCAGGCCAAACGATCTCAAGAGCTGCTAGAATGTGTAATTGCAACATGTCCTAAATCCTTAGGTGCAAAAGGTAAAGCTGTGATGCCTTGTTCTATGCCTAGTGCCAAGCATTCAAACCATTCTAGGCCAAGTTTTAAGAAAGTGAACATCAATGTGCCTTCTAGTAATACAGATCCTTGCACATCAAGTTCAGGAATGCAAAAATTAGATCAACCAACTAATGTTCCCATTCCCTCTACAGGAGTAATCAGTGATATTAAAGCGAGCAGGTCAAAGTCTCAAGACAATACAAGGAATGATAGGACCTCGCAAGCTAAAAATGTGCATTGGAAGAGAGTAGAAGACCAATCTAGGAACTTTAAGTTTGAGTCGAATAAAATGAATCGTGTTGATTCTAGTATTAGCCATAGGCGTACTGTAATTAATTCGAATTCTGATACTATTTGCAAACCTTGTAATGATGTTTGCTTGAATTCTGTTGCTAATCATGAATGTGGTGTGAATGCTTTGTCTAATGCTGTCAAATGCCCAGTTAAAATTGTTAATGCTAATAATCGTGCAAAGAAGGCTAAAAGGCAAAGACGAAAGATTGTTAGAAAACAGTGGAAACTCACAGGAAGAACATTTATAAAGATAGGTTATTATTGGATACCATTTGGCCATAAGAATAATCAGTTTTGCCCTCAAACTGCTAAGACTATGCCCATTAGAAAATGGATGCCTACTGGTAGAACTATTCCCTTAAGAAGTGAACATACTTTGAATAGGTCAAATACAGACACCAGTACTGCATCTATTCCTAATGATTCCATTGCTTCTACTTCTGATATGGATGTTTCTATTTCTGATGTGGGTGTTCCAATTACTGTTACTAACCAAGTGGAACCCATTCTTGCATGGGGATCCCAATTATCCAGTTATCCATTCTTGTCTGTGTTCAACTGCAGATCATTCAAATCGTTCTGTGGTACTTGGACTCAGGCTATTCCAAGCATATGACTGGAGACCGGTCGCGGCTCATGAACTTCGTGAGCAAATTCATTGGGACTGTTAGATTCGGGAACGACCATTTTGGAGCAATTATAGGTTATGGTGATTATGTAGTTGGCAAAAGTGTAATCTCCGGGGTATATTATGTGGAAGGTCTTGGTCACAATCTGTTCTCTGTTGGTCAATTCTGTGATTCCGATCTAGAAGTGGCTTTTAGAAAACATACTTGCTTTGTTAGAGAACTTGATGGTGTAGAATTATTAAGAGGTACTCGAGGTTCTAACCTATACACCATCTCTATCGATGACATGATGAAGTCCTCTCCAATCTGCTTGATATCAAAGGCTTCTAAAACAAAGTCTTGGTTATGGCATCGTAGTCTCAATCACCTGAACTTCGGTACCATAAACAACCTTTCCAGAAAGGATCTTGTCAGAGGTTTATCCAGATTAAAATATGAAAAAGATCATCTTTGTTCAGCTTGCCAACTGGGAAAAAGCACGAAATATGCCCACAAACCAAAACCCACAAACTCTGTAATGAAAGTTCTTCATACCCTTCATATGGATCTGTGCGGCCCAATGAGAGTGCAAACTATTAATGGGAAGAGATATGTGTTAGTAGTGGTTGATGACTACTCCAGATTCACTTGGGTTAAGCTTTTGAGGACGAAGGATGAAACTCCAGATGTCATCATTAAACTCATTAAACAACTTCAGACCCGACTCAACAAAATAGTTCGAATCGTCCGTACTGACAATGGAACTGAGTTTGTTAATAAAGAACTCAACGAATTTTATGGAAATGTTGGAATCAGTCCCCAAAGAAGTGTCCCTCGAACTCCTCAACAGAACGGTGTAGTTGAAAGACGAAATCAAACTCTTGTAGAAGCTGAAAGGACAATGCTAATTTACTCAAAGGTTCCAATGTTTCTATGGGCTGAAGCTATTTCCACTGCTTGTTACACTCAAAATCGATCTCTAATTCACACTTCCAATGGAAAGACTCCTTATGAACTTGTCCACAATAGAAAACCTGATCTATCATACCTTCGTGTGTTTGGTGCTTTATGTTATCCAACTAATGATGGTCAAGACTTAGGAAAACTGAGAGCTAAAGCGGACATTGGAGTATTTGTAGGCTATGCACCAAACAGAAAAGGTTACCGAATCTACAATAAGAGAACCCGAAACATTATGGAAACAATTCATGTTACGTTCGATGAGCTGACCGGTCAAATGGCTCCTGGACAATCCAGTTCTGGACCCGCACTTCAAAACAGTCCCATTGGTTCATCTCTTATACCAAACTCATCTCCAGCAACTCCATATGTACCTCAATCAGAAGATGACTTAAAGAATTTGTTTGATCCAATGTTTGATGAACACTATGAACCGAATGCTGATGAAATGTCAGTCCCATCAACAGAGGCTGCTCCTATCCCTGTGAATGAAGTGAACCCTTCAGTCTCAATTTCATTAAGTCAAGAAGCTCCTGCTGCTGATCACTCTGTCTCATCAACAAATCATCAATCATCAAATGTACATCATGGAAGTGTTTCTGGCATCAATGATGAAGTTAATCCCTTTGCAACTCCCGAAGATGCTCCATTTGAAAATATCTTTGCTCCTGAATCATCATCAGAACCTTCTTCATCAGGAGACATCGACTCTGCTACTTCAGTTCCACAACAACAACCACATGAACACCTTAGAAAATGGACACATGATCACCCATTGGACAACATCATTGGAAACCCCTCTCGCCCAGTATCCATACGGAAACAACTTGCAACCGATGCCTTATGGTGCTTCTTCAACTCCGTACTCTCTAAGGTCGAACCAAAAGACATTAAAACCGCCATGAATGAAGACTGCTGGTTCAATGCCATGCAAGAAGAAATTCATGAGTTTGATCGACTTGATGTATGGGAGTTAGTACCTGCTCCAGATTGTGCTATGATCATTTCTCTAAAATGGATCTTCAAAGTGAAACTTGATGAGCATGGTGATGTCTTAAAGAACAAGGCTCGATTGGTTGCTAAAGGATACCGTCAAGAGGAGGGTATTGACTTTGAAGAATCATTTGCTCCTGTTGCTCGTATCGAGGCAATTAGAATATTCCTGGCTAATGCTGCGAGTAAGAACATGGTAGTCTATCAGATGGATGTAAAGACGGCATTTCTGAATGGAGATCTTAAAGAAGTCGTCTACGTCAGCCAACCTGAAGGCTTTGTGAATCCAGAGCATCCTACTCACGTCTATCGTTTGAAGAAGGCTCTTTACGGTTTAAAGCAAGCTCCAAGGGCATGGTATGATACACTATCAAAGTTTCTTCTATCCATTGGATTCAGTAAAGGAGCAGTTGATCCGACAGTGTTCACCAGGAAGTCAGGCAAACATTTAATTCACGTTCAAATTTATGTTGATGATATTATCTTTGCCTCGACTGACCCCAATGAATGTGATCGTTTTTCAAATGAAATGGGTTCTAAATTTCAAATGTCAATGATGGGACAAATGTCATTTTTCTTAGGATTACAAATTTCTCAAAGTCCCGGAGGCATTTTCATAAATCAATCCAAATATGCAAATGAGATTTTAAAGAAATTTGGTTTTGATTCAAGTGACCTTGTTGACACTCCTATGATTGAACGTACTAAACTAGATGAGGACCACTCAGGGATCATGGTAGACCAAACGAAATATCGTAGTATGATTGGATCCCTGATGTACCTCACAGCTAGTAGACCAGAAATCTTGTTCGCTGTGTGCATGTGTGCCAGATACCAGGCTAAGCCTACTAAAAATCACCTTGAAGCGGTTAAACGGGTCTTTCGGTATCTCCAAGGTACCATCAATATGGGACTTTGGTACCTGAAAGACACCGGTATGTCACTAACAGCCTATGCAGATGCTGATCATGCAGGATGTCAAGATACTCGTCAAAGTACGTCTGGAGGTGCTCAGTTTTTGGGTGATAAGCTTGTAAGCTGGTCTTCAAAGAAGCAAATGAGTACTTCTATTTTCTCTACAGAGGCTGAATACATAGCCATGTCATCTTGTTGTGCTCAAATCCTATGGATGAGATCACAATTATCTGACTATGGCTTTGAATTTAACATAATCCCTCTGTACTGTGATAATAAAAGTGCTATTGCTCTCTCATGCAATAACGTACAACACTCTAGAGCAAAGCACATCGACATTCGACATCATTTCATCAGGGAACAAGTTGAAAAAGGTGTGGTGGAACTATACTTTGTAAGGACTGAATACCAGTTAGCAGACATCTTCACCAAAACTCTTCCTAGAGAACGTTTTGAGTTTATCCTTCCATGACTTGGTCTTAAGAGCCTTCAACCAGAAACACTCAAACGCCTTCAAGAGGAAGAAGAGGAGGAAAAGGTTTTCTTCAACTATCTCTTGTAAATATCTATTCGAAAAACAAAATACAAAATTACAAAACCTTAAAAAAAAAAAAAAAATTAAAAATTTCAAAAAATTCTCAAAAAATATTGTCACTTTGTCGTGTTTCTCTCGATTCGATTATATCTACGGTCTTGATGTTGTCATTCAAAGAATGACACGGGACTTTAGATGTTGCTCGAATTCTTAAAAAAAAAAAAAAAAATTGGGAGAAAGAGAAACAATGGTTTACTGTTATTTCAGACAGTAACCCGCTTTTCAAAGGAAGAACAGAGCCATGTCTTATCCCATATTTCAAATCTAATGCTCTGATTCTAAAAACAAACGTTTGTCATCAACAAGACAAATGTTCTATTACAAATATTTTTCCTTCTAATGATTCCTCTGAAAAATATTTGCAAACTTATGAAAACTCAATTGTCTTGAAAACACTTCGGACTCTATTTTTGAAAATCAAAAGAACTTTTCAAGTGTCAAAATCTCAATTCATCAATCAAAGACTCTCGTCATTGATTGAGGGGGAGAATGATTTTTCAATTAAATCAAAAAGTGTTCTTTTCAAACAATTTGCACTTAAATGAGTAAGGTCTACTCTAAATGGTTTACAAAATGTTACACAATTGGTTCCAGACCTTGGTTATTATTATGTTTTCAAAAGATAATTATGCATGTTTAATCAATGGAGTTTAAAGTCTCAAAATCCAATCCTTATCAGATTAAAATGCTTTCATAATTAAGTCACAATTCTCCTTAAAAGCTTTCAAAATCAATTTAAATCTACGGAGATCACAAATCTCAAATGATTTGATAATTGTGATCGGGGGAGAATTTGCGATTTAAATTGTATTTAAACTAATAATTCGATAGATGGTTTCATAAGTGATTAGCATGTTTGCCTCCCCGCAAGTGACAAACGATTTCAAATTTTCCATGCACATGTTGAGGGGGAGCAACTATTTTTAACCTCAAATTATTGAAACGTGACTGAATTGCCTCTAAGTGCAGGTTCCCTCTAATATGTGCAAAAAATTCTTTCAAAATTCGAGGCACATATTGAGGGGGAGCAAACTTTTGAAAAACTCATCCTTCCTCAAAATGTTTTATCCACTCAAATTGGTTGGGAAGTGATGATGATGATTTTAGAAAATGTTAATCAAAAGATTGGACCTTTCACTCTTAATCTAACGATTTCAAAGATCTCTTGCCTCCATGTGCTAAACAATTTCTAAATCTTTATGCATATGTTGAGGGGGAGCATTTCTAAAATATCAAAACAATTAAGATACAAAATGCTTTGATTCTATATCACAAGTATCTTGATTGATTTTCAAATGGCTTTCAATTGGTTCCAATGGCAGATGAACGATACCAAAAAGACCGACCATCTTTACTTTATGTATGGGGATATAAGGATGATAAGGTTAGGTTGAGGTCCCATGATCCACCAGAACCGAAGGGATCTACCCAGGGACAATCCACTAGATAATGTAGAAGTCCTTAGGTATGATGAAAAAAAGGAGAAAAGTGAGATATGGGAAGAGTGAGGACTGAGACTGAGCTAGTACTAGAATAAACCCAACAAGGTTCTAGTAATGAAGTCTCGGTAAGCACTGAAGGGGTTGAAGAATGAAAAAGAATTGAATGTGAACAAGGGTGGAAAGAAATAGCCCTCCATTTATTCAACTTTAGGGCAGAAACCGGGTTCAATTCACATACTACTGGTGGTTACCAAGGTAACATCGGTATTGAAGACAAGACCTCATGGACCCAGTGACGCACTGCACTTCAACTTTCCAAACGACTCAAGTTCCTCTTAAAAGGGCTTGTTTCATTCTCACGGGGAACCGACATAATCTATCGACTTTCTCTTAGAGATTGTTGATATTGAAGAAGGAGACCCTCTCCCTAGTCTCCGGCATAGGAACCAAATATGCACAATTGAGTCTAGAGCCAAGAGATCATCAATAAATCTCATTAGGACACTTTTAATGAAGACTCTTTATTTCACACAATGTGGAAAGAGAGATTATATCTTAAGAGTCCTACGCATTATCCTTGAGGTATTGCCAGAACATCTAAGTGATATGCATACATATTCACGATGAAGATGGAAAGCCTTCTGGAGCCAACATCAAACAAGCTCCTGGTAGGTGGCATGTGAGATCTATCCAATAGATCAACCATGTGACAACCGGACAGAAACAATGGAGAGATTCAATTTTTGAATCAATCCGGTTCAGTTATGGATTGACGGATACCTTTGAAAAACCGGTCGTTGTGCTTAAAACTCTTTTCTTTAGCACATCGACTGTGTGCTTATTTCTCAAAATAAAAGGTGTTTATGATTGATAATTGATTTTCATTAAAACCTTCGTTGTATTGCAAAAACAATTTCTATTGAGCAACACATGATTGTTTTTCAAATCCCTTTTCATCAATCAATGAATCTCATTTCGCTGGTTCACTCACTTCGTGTTGTCTTCTTTGAGGCGTTCCGGTTTGAGAACAGCTAGAGCAGCTGCGAAACCCTGTCAAGGAAATTCTTCGGAATTATACCTGATCACAGGCAGTACTTGTACTGATCAACGGGGAACCATGGGCCGTGTACCTCAATTCAACAAAAGTGATCAAAGACACTTTCGTGCGCTTTATTGCTAACTGTCTTATGCAGGTACACTCCGACGTTTGCAGCTGATCAGAATGGAGCGGTCAATCCATAGCCGCATGCTCACACAACACATTCATCTCGAAAGAAATCATGATTAGTGCATCAATGACTTTGATATTTTCACTCCATGCTTTTGCTACGCTGATGCCAATATCATGAATCAACGAAAGCTTCCGCTACTCTGATAAGAATAAATCATGATCCAGAATGTGAGCATGTCGGTCCAAAAGTCACAACATCACATAATACCAACACCACAATGGATGAGTCAGAGATGTATGTGACCAATGATCTCAAAGCTGGCTCAAGACTAAGTATCACGTGGATCAGTTAAGGACCTCCACTCAGATTATCCAAAACATGCAAAAATGAAGAATCAAAGACTACGAGCTACAAAACAAGAATCCAAGAACAATCTCAATGTAATATCTGTTTGTTTTCTTTGTAATTTAATGTGTGTTTGAGGTGACCTCCCTTAGGGAGAGATTGTTAGGATTTGGAAAATCCAGTAGTTAAAGTGTCGGTCACCTCAAGTATATGTAATCGTTAGAAAGCTCGTAGTCGTAGTTATTTAATGTTTAGTAGTATTTAGTTTAGTAACACCGTGGAGGACGGACGGGTCTTTACCCACTGTATGCCTGATCCACAGCCCGTTGTGTGGCGTTTTATTGTAAGACTATAAATACTCTCTACCTTCCAAGGTAGAGAGTTGGAGCTCATAATAAGATTTTTCTTTCTCTCACTAAAGTTCCCTAAACCTCTAACTTTCTCTCTCTAGAACTAATAATACACCTATTTAATCTTATGGTTTAGTGTGTTTGTGAAATCCAATATGTTACAGGGGTCGTTTAAGCCCTTATTTGATCACTTTTGTATCCGTTATTACTTAATATCGTTCCTTTTCACTTTTTAGGTCTCTTGAAGGCAAATTGCTGGAATGGCACTTATTTGGACGAAAAGGCGCGGATATACGAAGAAAATGGCCAAAGTCAAGAATCGAACCACTCAGACTGCTGAAATACAAGGGGACGGCGTCAGGTTCTACAAGTGACGGCGTCAGGTGTTATCTGTGACGCCGTTGCATAACTTTTGTGACGGGGCAGTAGCCAAATTGCTTATTTTCAAGTGACGGTGTCAGGCTTTAAAAGAGAAGGTCGTCGCAACTCAGACGGCCTAGATTTGATCCAGACGGCGTCAGAGACTGAAGGGGATGGTGTCACAATCATAGGGTGACGCCGTCGCATGACTAACGTGGCCAAGATGAAACCCTAATGACGGCTACCCGACAGCGTCACAATTCATAAGGTGACACCGTCGCGATTGTAATCTTATATATAGAATCCTAATTTTTCAGTTTTAGTGTGTAGTCTTTTGGAGTAAAAACTTAAACCGAACCAAGGCTGTCTTGTACATTATTTTAGAGTTCCAAACCCTATCTTACACCAAGATAAGTGTTTTACTTCATTAATTCAATTCAGTCTTCAATTATTTGTGTGTATGCTTGCATGTTCTCCATGTCCGGCTAATTTACTTGTGTGTTTGCTTAGGGAATATGAAACTTAATTATTGAATATTGATTGGTTGTCTCTTATCTTAATTGTTAATGATCTAGTAATGCGATAGGTCATTCGTTGTGTAGTTAATGCTTGATTAATCTTTGTGAACCTTAGACTATAACACCTAGAGTAGTTGTAGGCTAAACCATCCAAAGAGTACCTTAGAGTTAGAGTCTATAATTCCTAGAGATTTTGTAGACGAGACCCTTTGGTAGTTTCAAAGAGTTAGGGACAAACGCATACCCTACGACTTTAGACACACAACGCGATTAGGAATAAGGACGTGACAATTCAACCATCAATAGGAGATAATTAAGGAGTAAGAAAACCTAAGTAAACATATCTTTAAACTATCATACGAGCACACAATAATTAGACATAGACTACATACACCTTAGATTAGATAATTAGATAAGTAGATTAATCGGTAGAAATACCAACCCCCAAATCCAAACCCCGAGATTCGTACCTTTCTATTTCCTAAAAAAAACATAAAAAGCACAAAAATAATCTTCCTCAACCCCAACCTTAGCTTAGTAACTTCTCACTAGCATTCCTATTCCCCTAGAGAACGATATCAATACCCGTGGCTTACCCTAATACTACACTACAACGATTAGGTTCACTGCCTAGGGTGTTATAAAACTTGCTCGAAGAAAAGGAAGTTCCTTTGACCCCGAACGAATCGTGTAGCGTTATCAAGATGTTAAAGAAATTCGGTTTAGAAGAGTCAAAACCAATTAGGACACCAATGTCATCTGACACCAAACTCACTAAAGATGAAAACGGCGAATCCGTTGATAATACTAAATATCGTGGCATGATTGGTTGTCTTCTCTACCTCACGGCTAATAGGCCGGATATCATGTTTAGTGTTTGCTTATGTGCTAGGTTTCAAGAAGACCCTAAAACATCACACCTAGAAGCCGTAAAAAGAATATTTAGATATATTAAGGGTACAACACAATTAGGATTATGGTAACCTAAGGGCACGGGAGTAGAAACAATTGTATATGCAGATTCTGACCATGCAGGTGATTATGTTGACCGAAAAAGTACAAGTGGGGTATGTACTTTTATGGGATGTTGTTTAACATCTTGGTTTTCAAAGAAACAAACGGCATTAGCAATATCAACAACCAAAGCCGAATACGTCTCCGCCGGCAAAGCTTGCCAACAAGCACTATGGATGAAACAAGCGTTAGTTGACTACGACATTCATCTAAGTGACATAGCCATTCTATGTGACAACAAGGGTGCCATAGATTTAAGCAAGAATCCGGTATTACATTCTCGCACAAAGCATATAGAGATTCGTCATCACTTCTTAAGAGACAATGTTCAAAAAGGGAACATCTCTATTGAGAAGGTAGCGTCCGAAGACAACATAGCCGACGTCCTCTCCAAACCGTTGAAGCGGGAACAATTTAACCTACTTCATCTTGGTCTTGGTCTCATGGAACAAACGTCGTAATTTATTTTTTGACTCTACAAGGTATGTAAACACTAGCCTTCTTCTTTCTGAGTCTAGGATCTCTATTTCACGTACAAACCACAAACAATACGGGAATTTTCAAAACCCAAGATAAGTTTTTCACTTATAACTCATAGTTTTTCTTATTTTCTTTCAAAAATAAGTACAAGTTGCGAACACATAATTACATACACATCCTCTTTTCAAAGGATAAAACGATTTTTAGAAATCTTTCTTTCTTTCTAAAAGGATACATCTTCCCGTATCAATTTCACAAAGCAATTTCTCACATCTAGGACAAATCACTTTTTCATTATTAATACAAAGTAAAAACCCGTTTTCATTGCATCTCATGTCTTTTGAATGCTAAAGGGGATACATAACTAATATGTGTTTTCGGGTACATTCATTTAAGCCACAATGAATTAGGAGCATTGGTAGCACTGACTTACGTACTCAAGTACTAAATATGTGTTTTCGGGTTATCTCACATAATAGTATGCTTTTTCACTTCCTGTTTATTTTTTCTTTTCTTCTTAGGAGTCGAGATAATTGCAACTCAAAATAGTTTGCATATAGGCACACACTAGGAAAAAATGTTTCCAAAAGGAAAATTTTGTGCTGCCTGAATCACTAGACCCACGGATCCCAGCCTTAATGCTGGACAGATCCCTCAAGGGAAGGATCCGTGGGATTCGTGAGACAAAAGCTGGTTTTATCTTCTATTTTTCTCACTTTGGATGAAAACTCCAACATTTTTTTTCTCATTTTTGGAGTATGTTCTTTAATGCTTGTGTTCTCATGATCACATGCCTTAATTTCATATCTAATCATTAGATTTTAATCCACATTTTGGGTCAAACATTCATTACAATGCAATGTTTTTCTATATATAGAACTCCAAAAATGCTTGCATAATTCATCTCATCTTCACAAACAAACAACACCATGTCATTCACAAGCTCTTACAACTTAGATGAATCACCTAGTACAAACAATCCTATTCATGAAACCCAAACTTTTGTACTCCCACCTTCCAAAATACCACAATCAAACTATAGGATATCCGCACGGATTAGCATCCGATCTTGTTGCTTAGCAAAACCATCATCAAATGGCTCATCACCATCAAATAACTCACCACAAGATGCTTCCATTATAGCACCTCCCTCATCACCAACAAGTACACCAACTTCATCACCTATCAACTCACCACCTAAAGCCACTCTTTTGGAACTCCTTAAGACTCCAACAAGATCTCAACAACAAAAACAAAAATAAATAGCCTTTTTGACACCACCTACTTCTCCAAACACAATTTTCAATGATCTTGAAACATCACCACCCTTAGCTCCCATTAAGCTCCAAGAACACCTAGGTTCTTTTTCACCACCACTTCCAAACATTTCGGACTTTGATCCGTATTTTCGTATTTTTCCACCACATCTTCCGCAACTTACAAATCAAAACAATCCGGAGAACTTCCGCATTCATTACCCACATCACTTACATTGTGAACATTGCCAATCCACTATGGAAATTGCAATAGAAGTTAGGGAAGAAATGCGATTCATACTCAACCTCATCCTTGATCGCATCAATACCATTACTCATCAAAACCTCAATCCATAATATTCAAGCATGGAAGGAATCATTATTACTACTTTCTATTTTTAGTATTTTTTCTTTTGAGTCATTTTCAGGAACAAGTCTTGTTCTTATTTTTACATGCTTGTATGTGGTATAAATACCACTACACTTTGTTATTTTATTACAAGGCCTTGTTTACATACCTTGGCTCCCAATCTTGATTCTCGTCAATCACAAGATTACTTATGCATGTTACTACTAACATTTTCTTTGTAGGATTTTTTACAAGATTATTTTTCTTCACTTGACGCCCCAAACAAGGGGGAGCTACCGTCAAGGGGGAGTAAGCGATACGTGGACCATTTTTCCACATTTTATTTCTTCGATGGGTTCACTTTTTTGTTTCGACAAAAAGGGGGAGAAGAAGTAAAACTTAGGGGCTTTCAAAACATACATCTATTCTTAAGTTTTACTTATCATAACATTATGTTTTGTCATCAACAAAAAGGGGGAGATTGTTAATACAAATAAATCGTAAAAACGTTTATTAATATTTTGCGATCTCTTTGTGTTTTGTTGATAACAAATATAATGTTATCTTAAGTCCAATTATAAGGATACATGTTATTTTTGTAAAGCATTTACATATAGCCATTTAATACAAATTGTTGTAATAAATCATTTGTTGTAATAGTTTATTAGGATGGGTAAAAATCACAACCCATGGATCATATCCATAACCCATGGTATTGACCCATACTCACTTGACTAGATACATTGTATCTAAAAGAATACCCATGGACCAACCCATAACCCATAACCCATAACCCATGACCCATGACCCATAACCAAAAAACCCATGGGCAAAGAGGAGCGTCCCATGGATCCCTAGGATTACACTAGACGGATCCCTTGTGGGAGGGATCCAGGGAACAGTGGCAAGTTTTGACTATAAATAGAGAGCCATTTCTTCATTCTAACTCAACCCTCTTCTTACTAATTCTCTCATATACTCTCATTCTCTTCTAACAAAAGATCACTTGATCTAGAGAGTACTTCTTTCTTTCTTTCTTTAGTGATTCTCATATAGGTCCTTCTCTAAGGCGAGATCACGAGCATTATACAAGTCATCCAAGCAAGGGGTCCTTGATTGATTTTTTCCTCCGCAAGATTTCTGTAGCGAAGATCTTGTATTTGATATTTCACATATTTGTTGTGTAATAGTCGTGTTGGTTTGGTCCACCGTGTTACGGACTCGGTATTTAGCTTTGTACCGGAAAAAAGTGTAAGCAACGTTGTGAAGGCTTCTCCGCCAAGTTAAAGGAGTTTGTTGACATAATGCTTGAACTCTCTAGTAGGTTACTTGGGGAGTGGAGTAGGGCAAAAAAGGTGTCCTTGTAGCCGAACCACTATAAATAGGTTGTGTCATTTCTATCCCTTTGCTTTACTTTATTTACTTGCTTTATCATTAGATCTATACTTTCTCTAGATCCATACGATCTCACATATTATTGAATCTAAAGTTTTTGAAACTAACTTAAAATCGGCAAAACTATTCAACCCTCCCTTCTAGTTTTCCACAAACACCCTTAGCATAACAGCGTCATGAGACACACCCAGAATGTTGAAAAGGCTTGCGATGTACAAGACATTCTCAACGTGCTCATACGCATCTTCGTCCCTGTTTCCTGAAAAAGGGTTAGCACGAAGCTCCCTCATAAATTGATCTTTAATTTCGAAACGGACATTAGCTCCAATTGCCGGTCTTACGAGCCCCGACCCTTGTTCTTCTCTTGTCAACGCCAAATATTCCTCAAGAGTGAGGTCATCAATGTTAACAACTTCCATGGTACCTGAAAACTTGAAAAGAGATCGTGAGAATTTAAGAAAATTTTAAAGCAAAAAAAAATGAAAGAATTAATAGCAATCCTAATATAACTCCCCGGCAGCGGCGCCAAAAACTTGATGCAGGTTTTACTGACCAGTTTTAATATTTATAAGTCTCGTTATACCTATGGTCTACCCTAATGCACTAACTGGCAGTGTACCCGGTCGTGTGTAGTGTAGTAATTTGGTAAAACCGAGGTCGTCCCAAGAGCTATGTGTGCAGATTAATACTAAGTCTAGGTGTCACATATTTGATTTCAATGTAATTAACTACTAAAGCAAATAAAGGCAAATGTGTGATCAATAGAGGAGAGTGGTGCTAACCTAGTTAATCCTCCTAACTAGTAATGTTTACGTCTAATTACTTCTAATTACTTCAGGTGGGGTCAAAGTCGCTAGGACAGCATTTGGTCAGTTCGTCCTAACCTATCAGCAAAGGGTACCACTGGAGAAGTTAGGCGCACCATCATAAGTCCAGTTGTTCCTGGTCCCCTAAGCCAAGTCATTAAGTACCGCTACATGGTAGATTTATAATAGTGAGTGCCCGAGCACTAGCAACTTAAACACTCACCCCTTACTTCTTAAGTTCATCCAAACGGTAGGTGATCAGTTGGTCAAATCGCACAAGTAGAAAGGGTCGTCAGTTGGTCATATCTTACCTTTCCCGCCTCAGTCTATTCACTTAGGGTTAGTTGGTCATATCTCCTAAGAAACTAGCCTCTACTGCCATTCAAAACTACCGAAACAAGGGTAGCTACCAATAAACTATGCATGCATACACTTAGAAATAATTATATGGAAGAAATGTAAACGCAAACAAAACAATTAAGGAATCATAACTAGGCCAGCACCAAGAGGTGCTTAGCCGCTCATATTAACCATACAAATCAATTCAATGCTTAATGTTACGAAATACATGAATCGAAAGTAAAGAAAAGATAAAAAGCTAATGCTTATCGTAGGTGAGTGATTTCTCCCTTGGAGATAGATCCGTATGCTCCTCTAGATCTGCCTTCGACTTCTTCTCACGTTCTCTGATTGTTGTGTGTGAAATGGGATGCTTTCAAATGCTGGAAATCGTGGGGTATTTATAGGCCAGATCTGGTTACGGCGTAACTAATTATAAGAGTTACGCCGTAACTTACAATTCTTCGTATTTTGCACTAAAATGCTGGTTACGGCGTAACCTTTGGAAGGAGTTACGCCGTATCTTCAATAAATCATTGGTTATGCCGTAGTTGTTGTATGAGTTACGGCGTAATTATCAGCAGCGCGGACCTCATTTGACCTAATATGGTTATGTCGTAATCTTGGATAGAGTTATGCCACAATCTTCTGCTAAGTTGGTTTTCTGAGCCACGCTTTAGTTACAGCGTAATGTGAGAGAGGAGTTACGCCGTAACTTCTTCAAAATGAGCATACTATGATAAATCTTCAATAAACTCTCAAAATCCGCGTCTCTTTAGCTCCAATGCTCGTAATTCACCTGAAAGTAAAATATAATGGAAAACAAGCGTAAATCCATATAAATGAATAAATTACAAGCATTATCGGGGGAAATTGACACTTAATATTCAGGATAATTTGATGTTATCAGCTATATTGGAAAAGACATGGAAAATGGAGCTAAAACGAAGAAAATTTGACTAACGCTAAATACGGCATATCTATGCTACTGAGGATACGCCGTATACTTAAGTATGAAGATTTCAAGACCTTATTGTACTCAGAAGAATACGGTGTATCCATTTCTGGAGATACGTCGTATATTATACTTAGCCGATTTGAAGAATGTTGGAAGACTGAAGAATACGGTGTACCACGCTAAATATGGATACGGATCAAGTCATCCGATTATTTACCTATTCTATTTCTCATTATATCTGATTGAACAAGATTACCAAATCATCTGAACGTATTCCTGATAAATCTTAGGCATGGCCATGCAAATATCTTTTCAACCCTACGAGGGCCCCAGCAGTATTACACTTCAAAAAAATTTTGAACGAACAAATTCTTTCTTGACTGCAAGAAAAACCCATGAATTTTGCAACACTTCTGAAAATAGCCCATATTACTTCTAGTTACAGATAGCGTTAGACTATTTCATAAAATTGTGCTACATCCATGAAAATTATTTGGTATCTTAAGTCGGAGGATAAATATTCATGATTTACTTTAATGACAAAGATCTATAAAGTACATTCATGCAGCTAGGATCAGTCCTATATTCAAGTCATTGAATATCATGTGAATTTGGCTTGTCCACGCATCAATATACATAAGTACATTCCACCAAACCTTAGATTTATCTTAATTCAATAAAATTCTCATATCATTGATTAACAACAGACTATTTAAAATAACATAAGTTATTCACGGATTAAACATGCAAAATATGATATAATATTAAAAAAATGAAAAATAAACATAACTAATACTTTATTTGATTAAAATAATAATTGTTCAAAACATCCTTTATCCAAATACATAACCACATATTTTCATGAAACTACTAGCTAAATGAAGTCCAATGCTATTAGCATGTTGAGTAAGCTTTTCTTTAGGTAAAGCCTTCGTGAAGGGATCCACTAGATTGTAATCTGTGTAAACTTTGAGTAGATTTATTTCACCTATTTTGACTTGTTCTCGAACATAATGATATCATCGAGGAAAATATGTGGCGCCCTTCATGACTCCAGGTTCATTGGCAAATGTAATTGCAGCAGAATTGCCACAGTACATATTTATAGGTAATTCAATTGAAGGCATAACTGTGAGCCCTGAAATGAATTTCCTAATCCAAAAAACTTCCATCGCAGCTTCTAAAGCAGCTATGTACTCAAATTCTGTTGTAGACATCACAATTCTACTCTATTTCTTTCTCTTCCAGTCTACTGCCGTCCATTGACTACAAATATATATCCCGTCACAGACTTCGTATCATCTTTATCAGTTTGCCAGGACGCATCGCAGAAACCTGTAACATCAAGCTCTGCCTATGGATTTCTACCATACACAAGAAACATATCTCGAATAGCTCTTAAGTACTTGAGAATGTTTTTAACGGCATGCCAGTGAAGATCGCCTGGGTTTCGTTGATATCGACTGGTGATATTATGTGCAAACGCCACATCTGGCAATGTGCATCTCACTGTATACATGATAGAACCTACAACCGAAGCATAAGGAACTCTACTCATGCGTGCCACCTCTTCAGGTGTTGAAGTACATAGTTTGCTACTAAAGCCATGTTTTACTTGCATTGGAAAATATCCTTCTTGGAATTTTGCATCCTGAATCTATTTAAGATTTTATCAATGTAAGCACTTTTACATAATCCAATTAACCGCTTTGATCTATCTCTGTAGATCATAAGGATTTAAAGCATACATTTTTAGGGGGTCATTTAAGCCTTAAATCATTACATTTTATATCCGTTACTGCTTAAAATCGTTCCTTTTCATATTTTAGGTCTTTTGGAAGCAAATTGCTGGAATGAAGCATTTTTGGATGAAAAGGAGCGAAAACATAAAGAAAACGAAAAAGTCAAGAAAACAAGGCTATTTCATAAGCCTGACGGCGTCCCAACTCAAAGGGCAACGCCGTCGCTTACAGGATGTTCCAAAACTCTCAAGTGACGGCTCAGAACATATTTTGGTCTTAACAAGTGGCATCACGCCTTAGTTTAGTCGGCCGCCACTTTTTCCTTTTACACCAAACGACCAAGATCTTCCCAAGACGACGTCCAAGAGCAACCCAGACGGCGTCACTACTTTCTAGCTGACGCCGTCCCACTAATGACTTGGCAAAGACGAAACCCTAATGATGGCGATCAGACGGCGTCACCATCAAAAGGCGACGCCGTCGCGAGTGTAAAATCTATATATACACTTCGAATTTTCTGTATTTTGTGTGCATTATTTTGGAGAGCTAACCCTAGTTCGTTTGAGGTCCGACTTGGATAGTATTTTAGGGTTCCAAACCCTATTTTACAGTAAAAGATAAGTTTGTCTATCCAATCTATCACCATGTTTCCATCTATGTTTGATTGTTTCTTTGTGTTCTTGCTTATCTATTATCATGCTTAGCTAAATTAATTTGTGTTTGCTTAGATCCAATGAAACCTAGTTATTGATTATTGTTAGGTTGTCTCTTGTTCTAACTGGTAGACGCTAGAATAAGGAAAACTGGCTTCTTCTTTAATTATTGCGAGCTTGAATGTCCTAAATAGCATAAAGCCTTAGAGTGCACTTTAGGCCATCGTTGTGTTTATTGCGTGAGTTGTAGCTTAAGGATAATAGGATATTCGTATCAATTAGTACAAGGATGTTCTAGAGGAGAGTTACGATTCATAGAATTGGGGAATTAGGCACCACCCTATGACTAACAATGAAGACAACGCATCAATTAGGACAAGGATGTGACAATTCAACCGACCAATAAAAGATAACTAGGGAGTAAGAAAATCTACAGCCTAGTGGGTTATAAAGCTTGCTCGCGGAAAAGGAACTATTTCGACCCCGCACTACGCATCAAGTTTTTGGCGCCGCTGCCAGGGAATAGAATAGCTAGTCAGGTTTCTATCTCGATTAGGTTCACTCGCTTGATTCCTATCATGTGAGCTTTTTTTCTTTTTTTTATTAGCTTTCTTGTAGTCTATCCCCCGTCTTTGTGCTTTTGTTCGTAGATCCCATAACCTTCCATGATTCGCATCTTTTGCCATAAGAACTTTACACTACCTGCTCTGATTCCCGCTATGGAGAATGCGAATCCACCCAATCTCTCACCCGTTCATCACTTTGGTAATCACCTAGGGTATAATGAAATAAATTGGCACCATAATAGTCCTTTTTATGATTCGGATTCCGATGAGGAATTTGATGATGGGGAAGTCATTGATGAAGTTAGGGTTGAGATATAGGAAGATCCCTCTCAAGGTTTTGACCCTAGGTGTAGAATTGAGAAAGATAGTCCCTTCAACATGCAATTCCATTGTAAAATAGGATTTGAAAGTTTTGATGCTTAGTTGAATTCGGCCTTACCTTTAAAATTAATCTCGAGGAATTTATACAATAAAATTA
This sequence comes from Chrysanthemum makinoi, assembly GCA_910596185.1. Lineage (NCBI taxonomy): Eukaryota > Viridiplantae > Streptophyta > Magnoliopsida > Asterales > Asteraceae > Chrysanthemum > Chrysanthemum makinoi. The sequence continues at coordinate 41,435,486 of OU343223.1, forward strand.
AGGTAAACGAGTTAGCCTATCAAGGGAACAATGTTGGAAGTTTTGCTTATTTGGTAGAGTTCATGGTCTTAGAGGACTTAGGAGAGTTCATTGATGGAAACCTCATTCAATTAATATTTGGAAAACCCTTTAAGAGAATGACTAAGTTGAATGAACAAATAGTTGATGGTTTAATTACATTGTCTGATGAAGTTGAGGATTTTGTCTATCAAATGCCCCGTACACACCCTAGGTTTAAACACAAAGATATCGAGGCATGTAATCGAATGGCTCCTATTTCATTACTTAGTGAAAGAGACAAGCAAAATGGACTTAGGCATTCTCATGAGAAAAATAAGACATGCTATAAAAAATGCCTAGAGTTAGGAGATGATTGATTGTACAATAATTCGTACGACCAGGCCTTCGATGGTGATCGAAGGGTATGAGGGGTGATATGCTTGCGTCAAACTTGTAGCCAATCTGCAATAAGAAATAGTAGACACTTCGATAAGTGACTGCGCAGGGGTTGGGCCCTGCGAACCACCTCCGGCGTGAGAGTAAGTATGCGATATGTGTTTTAATTAATGTAGAGTATGTGAAATACTGTGTTGAGTGAACATACCATTGAAATGACTCGTCCAACCTATTTATAGATGAATAAATAAGCTTGGAGAGTGTTTTCACACGTTTTGGAGATCATGGGGGCGTCCCATGATTTGTGGTAACCGCTAGGGCTTCATGCCCACTCTCTCTGTCTTGGCGGGGAAGCTAAGGAGATAGTGGGAACGTGGGGGAAGACCAAGTCAATGTTCTTCTTTGTCTTAGTGTCTTTATGGTAAGACCCCGAAGGGCATAGGCCTTCGGTTGGCGAATTCCCAACTGGTAACTATATCAATGATGAATGCTTTTATGCCAACAATGACTTAAGAAGATAGACTTGATCCTTCGTAATGCAAATTCAACTGAGGTCAAAGGGGAGTCCTTCGACCTGATCGGAGGGTACGTCATCAAGCCCCCAGTCAAAAGTGATATGTACAAGCGAGGATATACTGCTTACGACTCAAAAATATATACGAAGCCTCTCCTCCATCACAAAACTGAACGAAGATGAAAAGTTGGATATATGTTGACTGCGTATTTAATGCATAGCACTTATCCTAACCACCCTTTATCTCGGTAAATCCAAACGTCTTTTCAAAGTTTAAAAAGGGTTTGAAATCCGGAAGTTAGATGACCTCGAAAGATATGTGTAGGGCCAGGATGAAAGATGCGATAGGGTATAGAAATTCAAAATAGTAAAACCCTAAATCACTTTTATCCGTCGCCCAAAAAATAACACCTACAACTCTGTCTTCCGAGCAAGCTTTCGAACAAAAAGGTAAAGTGTTCCTCGTATCACTACGTTTTCGTTACTTTTTTGTCGAATAAAAGTACAATGGCTGCCAATTCTAAGTTCGTAATCAGGCGACAAGGTTGTACCTTGACCAAGGAAGAGCTCAAAGCATTCCTTACTGATTATCCCATTCCCAAACAGTATAAGATCATGTTACCCAGCAAACACCAAGGTATTTATGATGCTCCAAAAAATTATGTAGGCTTGTATACACATGCATTCACCACCTCCAACTTAAGAATACCTTTGCATCCCCTAATTTTAGAACTCCTTCAATATTATGAAGTACACATATCTAGGTTTAACCCGTTTGGCCTAGCCAGGCTCACAACGTACATTGTAATGTGTAAAGCGTATTGGTTTGAACCATCTTTGACTGTGCTTAGAGGGTTTGCGAATCTTTACCCTGGAGGAGACTGGCTGACTTTGGCCAAAAGGGGTGAATGTGATGTGCCCATTCTGATTGACAAGCCTTTTACAAACATCAGAAACTAGAAAGGGAAGTTCTTTTACATTCAAGATACAATTGTACCTCCACAATACCCTGCGTTGTTAGACCCAGAGTTCCAATTTGATGAGAAGAGGTTTAACGATCCCCTGCCTTATAATGTGAGGAGGGATCCTATGTATCAACACCTAGCTCGCCATCCAGCTGATTTCCAGACCTTTCCAGAGCCAATACTGTTTATGGCTGGCCTTGCTGAAAGTTGGGAGGGGTCTCCGTTACATCCTGAAATTATTTGTTGTGGAGAAAGTATGTAAATTTCTAATTAAAATAAGACATAGGAACTTATCTTTCTGATATTTATCTGTTTCCTTCCTTTTTTCAGAAATGTCTTTCCGTAATTTCGTTGTTGCTGGTGGTGCTAAGGAAGTGAGCTTCATTCCCAAGGAAGCCAAGGAAGTTAGCTATGGTGTAGGTTCCCCTTCAGTTTCAGTAAACAATAATGATGTGGATGCTCAACAAATCGAGCCTGTATCATCTGCCCCTCCTACAAAAGAAAAGGAGCTTGTAGAGGTTGAAGGTCAGTTAGTGGAGAATGTGGTAGACTCAGATGACCCTACTTCGGAAGATCAGCTGGCGATCGTAGGGTCCTCCGGTATAGCGGATAGGGCCAGAAACAGGAAAGGTACGAGTTCAAAAGCTGCAAAATCTGCCTCAAAGAGGAAGCTCATCTTGCCCTCTCCTCCCTCTCGAACTATCTGGCAAAAGAGTGCCCAGGGTAAATCTTCTTTCCTGTTGCAAAAAAGTTTCTGCCTATTATGTTAGACTGATTAGTTTATTTCTATTGCAGGTCTCCCTGATACGAAGGAGCTTCCGTCCCCCTGGCTTGTCACTTGCTCGTTGAGCGTGTGACTCCACCCAGCTAGAAGGGGGTGATGGATAATATGTCTTTGGAGAGACTATGCGACCTGCACGACAAGAGCTATGTGAGGCAATGCATATTGGATAACCAGCTCAATACTCGGACAAGGGAGCTTCTTCGTGCTGTCACCAAAGCTAGGGAAGAGATGGACGTCATGCTTGCCAGGGAGAAGGCCAGAGACAAGCAATACGCAAACCTGCAAACAAAATGTGAGGATGCTATGGAATATTTCAACAAGAATCCTCTGGTCCAAGATCTCCGAGCAGATGTGGAGAGGCTCAAAGGTCAGTTAGCCGAAAGCCAGGCTGAGTGCAATATGCTATCTCTCTAAGGCACGAAGGTCATAGGCTATAAAGAGCAAATTTCCGTTCTGACTACCAAGTGTGGAGGCCTTGAAGAAGAGAGGGCAAAGCTGATTGACCAAGAGATTAAGCTCAGAGAACAGGTGGGTGGGTTGGATCTTCATCTCAAAATGCTCAAGAAGGACAGGGTTGATCTGGTGACCAAGGTTATCCCTTACATTGCTATGGAGTTGTACCACCGTGATGATATGGGCATAATGATTGGGAAGTTGGTGAATGCAGCCATTTTTCATGGAAAATGCACTACTCTTGAAGAGGTGGCCCTTGCAGGTGTTCCATATTATAGGGCAACCCACGAGCAGGAATACGATGATGCAGGCAATGCCTTATCCACTGCGGAGTTCCCATTCCTGGCTGAGGCTCTGTAGGACCCAACGGCCTCCATTGAGGACCTGTTGTCAAAGAAGCCAAGGAAGGTTCAACCTGCTTCCCCCTCCAAGAAGACACAATCTGCAAAGGTCCCATCCCCAAGTTCTGCTGATCCAACTCATTCGAAGGTATGATGAAGGCTACCATGTGGTATTTATTTGATCTTCTAGGGTGGTATGTACCCTGTTAAACAATTTGTCCTTGTGTTCCTTTCCAGGCATGATGCCTGATGAAACAACTTATGTTCTGTATGTGGTGAAGGCTACGACCTAAGACAATATTTGCTTTATGATCGTTAAGGCTTCGGCCTTTAGACTAGTTAGACTAGTCGTTAATGAATATCTACATTATGGCCACTAGGGCATATGTTTTGCTTAACTTCGATTCTTCTCTTATGTTTCATTTGCACGTAAATTTTTACAACCTAAGGCATATGGTAGATGCATAGCCTCATTGTGTGTAATTTGTGCACCAAGAATATAGCAATCGTATAATTTAATTGCTGACAGAGGGTCGTGACCCACTCCGTCTTAATCCTTTGGGTAGCAAAAGGCTTGGAATACCTTAGGACCACGTAGGAAAGTTAATATGAAGTTGAGATGGATGTTAAGCATACGAGCAAGACGTATTGTTAGTCTTTTTACATCCCTTCGACATTGAAACTTATAAAACGACTTGGCTGACAAATCTTTGTTGTATTGAACGAAACAAGAGATTTAAGGGAAATGTGTTATCTTATTAAGTGGGTAGGGAGGATTACATCATTTTAAGAAATGAATACTAGACGCCTACCATTAATGCTTCTTTCCCCAAGTGAGAAGAATGCAAATACATTGATTGAAAGCAAATTAAAAAATGTCCTTAGACATTGTAAGTTTCATATGTAAAACTTACGAAGGGTAGTTCCATTCCAAGTCCTATCAATAGCGTCTCCATCAAGGGTTTCCATCTTGTAGGCTCCGTTGCTATATGCTTTCGTTACGACGTATGGTCTTTCCCATGTAGGCCCTAGTTTACCCTGATACTTATCTTTACTTGCACTGTTGAGTCGGAGGAAGTGTTCGCCTGGCTTGAATGTCGAAGGTCGAACCCTGCTGTTGTAGTACTTTTCAATCTTCTGTTTATGTATAGCTTCCCTTATCGAGGCTATTTCCCTTCGTTCTTCAAGCAGGTCCAGATTGCTACGGAGTCTTTCTTCGTTGTCTGTTGCTTCGAAGTTCATGACTCGTTATGTTTCGACGCTTACTTCCGAAGGAATGACAGCTTCTGTGCCATATGTCAAGCTAAAAGGTGTCTCCCCATGACTTGACTTTGTGTGCGTTCTGTGGGCCCAGAGTACTTGGGACATCTCATCTACCCAACCATGGTGGCTGTAACCGAGCCTTCGTTCTATGCCTTGGATGATGTCTCTGTTTGTGACCTCCACCTGCCTGTTACCTTGAGGATGGTAGACGGAGGTGAAGGACTGTTTTATGTTCAGACCTCTGCAAAACATGGGAAACACCCCTTCGGCAAATTTCTTCCCATTATCTGAGATGATGATGTGAGGTACTCCGAACCAGCATATGATGTGTTCCCATATAAACTTTTCCATATGCCTCCCTGTGATTGATGCCAGGGGCTTGGCTTCGACCAATTTCGTGAAGTAATCGATGGCTACGACCAAAAATTTTACCCCTCCTGGAGAAATCGGTAGAGGGCCCACGATATCTATCCCTCATTGGCTGAAAGGCCATGCGGATGTCACAGAGGTCATATCTTGTTTTGGTAGCCGTGGTACTCTTGAATGGATTTGACAGGCTTCACACTTCTGGATAATTTCCACTGCGTCCATGTGCATCGAAGGCCAATAATACCCTATCCTCATTATCTTAGCAACAACGGAGCGAGGTCCTGCATGTAGCCCGCAAGACCCTTCGTGCACCTCTTGAATTATGTTTGAATCTTGCCTCGGTCCTACACAGCGGAGCCATGGAGACAAGAAAGACCTTTGGTATAGGTATTTTCCCATAATCCTGTACTATGGTGCCTTGATGCGGACCTTCCGTGCTAGCTTTTGATCCTCCGAAAGTATGCCACTTATTAAGTACTCTCTGATCGGAGTCATCCAGTTTGACTCTTCCTCCAGTATTACATCAGATACCTCCTTTCGGATGATGGACCTTTCTGCCAATACTTCGACCAGAACCTCCTTAGTTAAATGAGCGAATGCCATTGATGCCAGTTTGCTAAGTGCATCTGCCTTTTTGTTTTGGTTTCTTCGAACATGATCTATGTCGTAGGTAGTGAATCCTTCGAGCATCTCCTTAGCTTTGTCTAGGTACTGCTTAATGACAGGCTGTCTTGCTTCGTAGGAGCTCTTAATCTGGTTGGCCACCAGTTGCGAGTCAACGAAAATAGCCAAGTCTTCTACCTCCATGTATTTAGCCGATGAGACTGCTAGCAAGGCTTCGTACTCGCTTCATTATTAGTAGCATCAAATTCGGCGGAGTGCATAAGTATACTCCTTTCCTTCGGGCTAACTAGCATCAACCCCACTGATCCATCTGAGTTTGGAGGCCCCATCAGTGTAAAGTTTCCACCCTTTTACTTTCTTTGCAGGCTTCTTGTCAGCAACTTTGTTGTCCTGCTTCGGCTCGGAGGGTGTCTCTGCTGAAAAGTCTGCCAGTATTTGCCCTTTGACCGAGTTCCTACCCTTGTATTCAATTTCATGCTCTCCTAGCTCGATGGCCCATTTAGCTATCCTTCCATATTTCTCTGGCTTCGAAAGTATCTGCTTGATTGGCTTGTCAGTGAGCACGGTTATGGGGTGAGCCTGGAAGTACCTTCGAAGGCGCCTCGCAGCATGAACCAAAGCTAGGATTAATTTTTCCAACTCCGGGTAATTTAGCTCGGCTCCCTAGAGAACTCGACTAACAAAGTAGATAGGGATTTGCTTTTTTTCACTTTCTGCCAATAAAACAACACTGATGCTTTCGAAGGAGGCTGCGATATACATAAATAACATTTCGCCTTTGATTTGGGCAGTAAGTGTAGGTAGAATTGCCATGAACTCCTTGAGCTTTTGAAAGGCAGCCTCTGCACCAGTGCTCCATTTGAACTTCTTTTTATCTATGCATCCTTTAAGTGTCTTGAAAAATGGCAAGGACCTGTCTGCACCCTTCGATAGGAATCTGCTGAGAACTGCTAGCTTTCCGTTCAAACTTTGTACATCCTTAAGAGACTTAGGAGCCTTCAAGTCTGTGATGGCCTTGACCTTCGAAGGGTTGGTTTTGATAGCCTGCTTTGTTATTATGTGTCCTAGGAATTGTCCTTCCTCCACGCCGAAAGAACACTTCTTAGGGTTTAACTTCATGTTGATGGCGCGAAGTTGATCAAAGGTTTCTTTTATGTCAGAGAGCATATCCTCCTCCATTCTGGTTTTGATGACCATATCATCTACATATGCTTCGAGGTTCCTACCTATTTGCTTGCTGAAGGCTTTGTCCACTAGCCTTTGGTAGGTAGCACCTGCATTCTTCAGACCGAAGGGCATCTTCTTGTAGCAATATACGCCTTTCCTGTAAAAAAGGTTGTTTTCTCTTCGTCCTCTTCTGCCATCTGTATCTGATGGTAACCTTTGTAAGAATCCAGAAAACATTTCAGTCGAAACCATGATAAGGATTCCACCTTCCAATCAATTTCTGGTAGAGGATAACAGTCCTTCGGACAGGCCTTGTTGATGTCGGTGAAATCTACACACATTCGCCACCCTCCATCATGCTTCTTAAACATCACTGGGTTGGCTACCCAGGTTTGATACTTTACTTCCTTGAGTAAACCTGCTGCTGCGAGCTCATCCACCTCTTTGCATGCTGCTGCATTCCTTTCGGGTGCAAGGCTTTAACGCTTCTGCTTAATAGGTTCAATGTGTTTGAACTCGTTAAGCTTGTTCTCAGTGCTGAAGGGCTTTCCATCTATGATGAGGGTTCTGGGGACCCCCATCATGTCAGAGTACGTCCATGCGAAGACATCCGCGTTAGCCCTTAGTAACTTTTCCAGTTCTGCCTTAAAGGTGGCAGGGAGCTGCTTTCCAATGACCACCGTCTGATCATGATGTAGGTCGTGTACTACGATGCGCTCTTCGGCATCAGTGCAACTGAGAATATCCTTCGGAACCTCTTCGGGATTTTGTTTGACCCTTTTGCCTACATCTGTAGGCTTCTTCGCATTGTAGCTAGCGAAAACCGTTCCAATACCGTAGGGTGTTTGGAATTTGATCGCAGCATGTATGGTGGAGACAACGATACCCATTTTCTGCATTGTGGTTCTCCCTATTAACATGTTATAGGGAGATTCAGACCTTACGATAGCGAAAACCAGGGTTTCTATTCTTTTTAGCCATCCTTCTCCAATCGTAACTTCCAGAGGGACTTCTCCCAGAGGCCATGAATGCTCCCCTGAGAATCCCACCAAAGGCACCTTCGAATCTACTCTCTTCGACCTTATTGAAGGCTTGAGCTTTAGAAAGCAATGCTCATAGATGACTTCGCAGGACCTTCCGCAGTCCAAGTAGGCTCTATTTACTTCCCTGTTGGAAATTAAGACTTTGATGACCACGGGATCATCTGAGAGAACCCTGCCAGTGATCGAAGGGAACGTAACATCCCCTACCCCGCATAATTCTTTCTCTGCTGCTTTTCTCTTTAAACCAGAATTATCCCTGTGAACCATGAGGATTGGAGCTTCGACAGGCGTGGTATCTTTCCCCAACTGTGTGTCAGAGACCTTCTCTTTACCTTTCTTTATACCCTTCACCAAATGTCCCAATTAGCCAGACTTCACGGCCTCCTCTATCTATTTTTTGAGCTCTCTGCAACTGTTGGTGTCGTGCCCGTAATCGTTGTGGAAATAGCAGTACTTGGATGTATCCCTGCTTCTTCCTCTACTTGCCAAACGAGGGGGAGGTTCGAAGGCCTTTGCAGCCCTTTCCGTAGCAAGTATTTCCCTTGGAGATTTATACAGATTTGCCAAGAGTCCGTAGTTAATGCTTTTGTTGTAGGGTGTAAACATGTCCCTGCCTTTGTGTCTATTTTTGGACCCTTCCCACGAAGAGTGCTTTGGGATCTTGTTGTGACCTTCTTTACTTTTGATCTGAGCCCCATTAGTGGACACTTCTTTGGCTTCGATCCAGGTGTATGTCTTCTCCATTAAGCCCTTGTAGGTTGAGGGAAGGTCAGTGGATAGGAATTCCACCAGACTTCTGTTTTGCAGGCCATGCACAAAACCAGAGATGCGTTGGTCTTTGTGCAAACCCGGAATCTGCAAGGTGTCATCAGTGTATCTAGCAACGAAAGCCCTGGTGCTCTCGTTTTCCCTCTGCTTGATGTTGTGTACTGTCAAGTGAGTCCTTGTGAACTTCTTTTGATGGCTGAAGTGTGATCTAAATTTGGCCTTGAGATTATCCAGATTCACTATGCTACCTGCTTTTTGCCCATTACACCATATACGAGCAGAGTCTCGCAAGGTATATTTGAACATGTGGCAAGCAACCGGCATAACCCATTTCTGCATTCTAATAGCCCCTTCGAACAGATGTAAGAAATTATCCGGGTCCCCCTTCCCATCATAAGTACCAATGTGTGTGGGCATTTTCAACCCGTCGGGTAGAGGGTAGTCTTCTATCCACCTTACAAAGGGTGTTGTGGAACCCAAGGGCTCCGAATAGAGGCAGTTGTAAGGTGGCATGTAAGTGGGGATAGTGTTGTATGGGTTATGGTTCAGAGGTACTCCGACAGGATTTGGTTAACATAAGGAGGATAAGTAGCAGGTACAAAAGACGGTTGACTTCCTATAGGATACGGAGGGTATACCATAGGTTGCCCGTAGGGCATGTTCCCGTATGGTTGAGGAAAGCTAGGGTTGCTAGTCTGCCCATTAGGTGGGGGGTAGACCCCATGGGGATAAGATTGAGTCTGAAAAGGAGGGTACATACCATGAGGAGGAAGATTTCATCCTGTAACATATTACATTTCACAAACACATCAAACCATGATCAATATGAGGCGTATAATATTAGGTTTTAAAGAGAGAAAGAGTTAGAGGTTTGGGAACTTAGTGAGAGAAAGTAAAAGTATTATTATGAGCTCCAACCCTCTACCTTGGGAGGTAGAGGGTATTTATAGTCTCACATAAAATGCCACCTACGGGCTGTGGATCAGGCATACAGTGGGTAAAGACCCGTCCGTTCTCCACGGTGTTACTTAACTAAATACTATCTAACATTAAATAACTACGACTACGAGCTTTCTAACGATTACATATACTTGAGGTGACTGACACTTTAATAACTGGATTTACTAAATCCTAACAATCTTCCCCTAAGGGAGGTCACCTCAAATAACATTGAATACAAACAGATATTACATTAAGATTGTTCTTGGATTCTTGTTAATGTTCTTTGCTCTGTAGATCGTAGTCATTGATTCTTCATTTTTGCATGTTTGGTTAAACCAAGTGGAGGTCTTTAACTGAACCACGTGATAATGAGTTTTGAGCCAGCATTGAGATCATCAGCTAACATAACTCTCTGACTCTTCCATTGTGGTGTTGTGACTTTTGGACCGACATGCTCACATTCTGGATCATGAAATCTTTTCATCAGAGTAGCGGAAGCTTTAGTTGATTCATGATATTTGCAGCAGCGTAGCAGAAGCATGGAGTGAAAATATCAGAGTCGTTGATGCACTTATCATGATTTCTTTAGAAATGAATGTGTTGTGTGAGCATGCGGCAATGGATTGACCTCTCCATTCGATCACCGCAAACGTCGGTGTACATGCATACAACAGTTAGCAATAAAGCGCACGAAAGTGTCTTTGATCACTTTCATTGAATTGAGGTACACGGCCCACGGTTCCCCATTGATCAGTACAAGTACTGCCTGTGATCAGGTATAATTCTGAAGAATCTCCTTGACAGGGTTTCGCAGCTGCTCTAGCTGTTCTCAAACCGGAACGTCTCAAAGAAGACAACACGGAGTAAGTGAACCAGCGAATTTGAGATTCACTGATTGATGAAAGGAGATTTGAAAAACAATCGAGTACTGCTAAATAAAGTGTTTTTGCTATACAACGAGGGTTTTGAGAAAAATCATTTATCAATCATAAACACCTTTTATTTTAGAAATATTAATACACAGTCAATGAGAAAAGAATTTTTTAAGAACAATGACCGGTTTTTCAAAGGTATCCGTCAATCCATAACCTGAACCAGGATTGATTCATAATTTTGAATCGCCCCATTGTTTCTGTTCAGTTGTCACATGGTTGATCTATTAGATAGATCTCACATGCCACCTACCAAGAGCTTGTTTGATGTTGGCTCTAGAAGGCTTTCCATCTTCATTGTGAATATGTTTGCATATCACTCAGATGTTCTGGCAATACCACAAGGATAATGCGTAGGACTCATAAGATTTAATCTCTCTTTCCACATTGTGTGAAACAGAGAGTCTTCATTGACAGTGTCCTAAAGAGATTTATTTGATGATCTCGTGGCTCTAGACTCAATTGTGCACATTTGGTTCCTATGCCGGAGACTAGGGAGAGGGTCTCCTTCTTCAATATCAACAATATCTAAGAGAAAGTCGATAGATTATGTAGGTTCCCCGTGAGAATGAAACAAGTCCCTTTTAAGAGAAACTTGAGTAGCTTGGGAAGTTGTAGTGCAGTGCGTCACTGGGTCCATAACGTCTTGTCTTCAATACCAATGTTACCTTAGTAACAACCAGTAGCATATGTATTGAACCCGGATGCTGCCCTAAGGTTGAATTATTGGAGGGCTATTTCTTTTCACCCTTTTCACATTTAATTCTTTTTCATTCTTCAACCCCTTCAGTGCTAACCGAGACTTCATAACTAGAACCTTGTTGGGTTTATTCCAGTACTAGCTCTGTCTCAGTCCGCACTCTTCCCATTTCTCACTTTTCTCCTTTTTTCATCATACCTAAGGACTTATACACTATCTAGTGGATTGTCCCTGGGTAGATCCCTCCAGCTCTGGCGGGATCGTGGGAACGAATACCTAACCTAACCATCCTTATAGCATAATGCATAAAGTAAATTTGGTCGGTCTATTTTGTATTGTTCATCTGCCATTGGAACCAATTGAAAACCATTTGAAAATCAATCCAGATACTTGTGATATATTATCAAAGCATTTTGTACCTGAATTGTTTTTGATATTTTTAGAAAAAGAGCTCCCCCTCAACATGTGCATCATGTATTTGAAATCGTTTTGGCACACGGAGGCAAGAGGAAGGATTCACTTCTTTGATTACCATTTTCTAAAAGATATCAACATTACTTTCCTGATCAAAGTTAGTATTTTTCATACTTTGTTAAGGATAATTTTTTGGAAAGGATGTGGTTTTCAAAAAGTTGCTCCCCCTCAATATGTGCATAAAGATTTGGAAGTGTTTTGCACATATTAGGGAAAACCTGCACATTAAAACAAATCAATCACGTTTCAATCCTTTTTGGTTTGAAATAGATGCTCCCCCTCAACATATGCATGGAAAAATTAAAATCGTTTGGCACATGAGGGGAGGAGAGCTTGTAAATCATTATAAAACCATTTATCGAATTATCAGTTTAAATCCAATTTAAATCACAAATTCTCCCTCGATCACAATTTTTAAATCATTTGAGATTTGTGATCTCTGGAGATTTAAATTGATTTTGAAAGCTTTTGAGGAGAATTGTGACTTGCTTATGAAAACATTTAATCGATAAGGATCAAAGCTGAGACTTTAAACTCCAAAAACATGCTTGAGTATCTTTTGAAAACAATTGAATGACAAATAACCTTTTTGATTTAATTTGAAATCATTCTCCCCCTCAATCAATGACATAAGTTGTTGATTGAGAGATAAAGTTTTTGACAAATAAGTCCAGATGATTTTCAAAAATTGAGTCCGAGTTATTTTTCAAAGTTATTAGTTTTCATTAGATAGCAAATATGTGTTTGAAGAATCAGAGCAAGAGATTTGAAAAAATAGGATAAAGTATGGCTCTGTTCTTTCTTTAAAAACGGGTTATAGACTGAAATGGCTATAAGCCTTTGTTTCACTTTCTCTCAATTTTTTTTTATTTTTTTAAACAAATTATGTACATTCGAAGAACATCTAAAAACCCGTGACATTCTTTGAATGTCAATACAAAGTCCGTAGATGATATCGAATAAGGAAAACATAACAATATTTTTGATATCGAATATCTGGTCTACTGGCTGTGAGGTACATCAGGGATCCAATCATACTGCGATATTTCGTTTGATCTACCATGATCCCTGAGTGGTCCTCATCCAGTTTAGTACGCTCTATCATGGGAGTGTCAACAGGGTCACAAGAATCAAATCCAAATTTCTTTAAAATCTCATTTGCATATTTAGATTGATTTATAAAAATGCCTCCGGGACTTTGTGAAATTTGTAATCCCAAGAAAAATGACATTTGTCCCATCATTGACATTTGAAATTTGGAGCCCATCTCCATAGAAAACGGTCACATTAATTTGGGTCAGTCGAGGCAAAAATAATATCATCAACATAAATTTGAACGTGAATTAAATGTTTGCCTGACTTTCTGGTGAACAATGTCGGATCAACTACTCCTTTGCTGATTCCAGTAGATAGAAGAAACTTTGATAGCGTATCATACCATGCGCTTGGAGCTTGCTTCAAACCGTAAAGAGCCTTCTTCAAGCGATAGACATGAGTAGGATGCTCTGGATTCACAAAACCTTCAGGTTGGCTGATGTATATGACTTCTTTAAGATCTCCGTTAAGAAAAGCCGTCTTTACATCCATCTGATAGACTACCATGTTCTTACTTGCAGCATTAGCCAAGAATATTCTGATTGCCTCGATACGAGCAACTAGAGCAAATGATTCTTCAAAGTCAATACCCTCCTCTTGACGGTATCCTTTTGCAACCAATCGAGCCTTGTTCTTTAATACATCACCATGCTCATCAAGTTTTACTTTGAAGATCCACTTTAGAGCAATGATCATAGCACATTCAGGAGCAGGTACTAATTCCCATACATCTAGTCGATCAAACTCATGAATTTCTTCTTGCATGGCATTGAACCAGCTATCTTCATTCATGGCAGTTTTAACGTCTTTTGGTTCGATCTTAGAGAGTACGGAGTTGAAGAAGCACCATAAGGCATCAGTTGCAAGTTGTTTACGAGTGGATACCGGACGAGAGAGGTTTCCAATGATGTTGTCCAATGGATGATCATGTGTCCATTTTCTAAGGTGTTCGTGTGGTTGTTGTTGAGGAACTGAAGTAGCAGAGTCGTTATCTCTTGATGAAGATGGTTCTGATGATGGTTCAGGAGCAAATATGTTCTCAAAGGGGGCATCTTCAGGAATAGCAAAGGGATTATCTCCATCATAGGTGCCAGAAACAATTCCATGATGTAAACTCGATGATTGATGATTTGTTGATGAGACAGATTGATCAGCAGCAGGCGCTTCTTGACTTAATGATATTGAAACTGAAGGGTTAACTTCATTAACAGAGATAGGAGCAGCCTCTGTTGATGGAATTTATAGATCATTAGCAATTGGCTCATAGTGTTCATTAAACATTGGATCAAACAATTTCTTCAAATCATCTTCCGAAGGAGGTACATAAGGAGTTCTTTGGTGAGGGATTTAGTACAAGAGTAGAACTGATGGGACTTCTTGATGAAGGTTGAGATGCGGGTCTAGAACTGGATTGTCCCAGAGCCATTTGCCCGGACAGCTCATCGAACGTGACGTGAATAGTTTCCATGATATCTCAAGTTCTTTTGTTGTAGATTCGGTAACCCTTCTTATTTGATGCATAACCTACAAAAACTCCAATGTCCGCCTTAGCTCTTAATTTACCTAAATCTTGACCATCATTCGTTGGATAGCACAACGCACCAAACACACGAAGGTAGGAGAGATCAGGTTTTCGTTTATGGACAAGTTCGTATGGAGTTTTTCCATGAGATGTGTGTATGAGGGAACGATTTTGGGTGTAGCAAGCAGTGGCAATGGCTTCAGCCCAGAGAAACGTTGGAACCTTTGAATAAATTAGCATTGTTCTTACGGCTTCCACAAGAGTTCGATTTCGTCTTTCAACTACACCGTTCTGTTGAGGAGTTCATGGAACACTTCTTTGATGACTGATTCCAACACTTTCATAAAAATGACTTAAGTCTTTATTAACGAACTCTGTGCCATTGTTTGTTCGAACAATTCTAACCGTATTGTTAAGTCGAACCTGAAGCTGCTTGATATGTTTGATGATGACATCTGGAGTTTCATCCTTTGTCCTCAAAAACTTTACCCAAGTAAATCGAGAGTAGTCATCAACAATGACTAAAATATATTTCTTCCCATTAATCGTTTGCACTCTCATTGGTCCGCACAAATCCATATAAATGGTATGCGAACTTCCATTACGAGTTTGTGGGTTTGGGTTTGTGGGCATATTTCTTGCTTTTTCCCAATTGGCATCTTGAACAAAGATGATTTTTTCATACTTTAATCTGGGTAATCCTCTTACAAGATCCTTTCTGGAAAGATTATTAAAGGTGCCGAAGTTCAAGTGATTGAGACGACGATGCCATAACCATGATTTTGTTTTTGAAGCCTTTGACAACAAGCAGATTGGAGAAGACTTCATCATGTCTTCGATAGAGATGGTGTATAGATTTGAACCACGAGTTCCTCTTAACAGTTCCACACCATCAAGTTCTCTAACGAAACAAGTATGTTTTCTAAATGCCACTTCTAGATCGGAATCACATAATTGACCAACAGAAAACAAGTTATGACCAAGACCTTCAACATAATATACCCTGGAGATTACAGTTTTGCCAACAACATAGTCTCCATCACCCATAATTGCTCCAAAATGGTCGTTCCCGAATCTAACAGTCCCGATGAATTTGCTCACGAAGTTCATGAGCGCATGGCGATCTCCAGTCATATGATTGGAACAACCTGAGTCCAGGTACCACAGAACGATTTGAACGATCTGCAGTTGAACACAGACAAGAATGGATAACTGGATAATTGGGATCCCCATGCAAGAATGGGTTCCATTTAGTTGTAACAGTGATTGGAACACCCACATCGGAAGTAGAAACAATGGAATCATCAGGAATAGATGCAGTGCTAGTGTCCGTATTTGACCTATTCAAAGTATGTTCACTTCATAAAGGAATAGTTCTACCAGTAGGCATCCATTTTCTAATGGGCATTGACTTAGCAAATTTAGGGCAAAACTCATTAAGATTAAACTTACGGCCAGTAGGTATCAATTGATAACCAATATTACTAAATTTTCTTCCTGTGGGTTTCCAATGTTTTCTAACTTTCTTTCGCCTTTGCCTTTTAGCCTTCTTAGCTTGATTTTTGACATTAACAACTTTAACTGGGCATTTAACAACATTAAGCAAAACATTCACACCACATTCATGATCAGTAACAGAAATCAAACAGTCATCATTACATGGTTTGCAGATAGTAGTTGAATTCTAATTAATTATAGTACGCTTATAGCTAATACTAGAATCAACACGATTCGTTTTATTCAACTCAAACTTAGAGTTCCTAGGGTGGTCTTCTACTTTCTTCCAATGCACATTCTTAGCTTGCGAGGTCCTATCTTGCTTTGTATTGCCTAGAGGCTTTGACCCGCTTGCTTTTATGACACTGATTACTCCTGTAGAGGGAATTATGGGAACATTAGTTGGTTGGGATACTTTTTGCATTCCTGAACTAGACGTGCATGGATCAGAACTACTTGTCGGCACTTTAGAGTTCACTTTCTTAATACTGGGCATAGAATGGGTTGCATAATTGGCACTAGGCATAGAACAAGGCATCACAGCTTTATCTTTTGCACCTAAGGACTTAGGACATGTTGCTCTTAAACATTCTAGCAGCTCTTGAAATCATGTTGTTCACAAACTTGTGGAATCTCACGTAATATTCATAGACACTTTCTTCTGGTTTCATCTTAAAATGCTCAAATTCATCATACAGTTGTGATTCTCTGTCTTCCTTGGTTAATTCAGAACCCGAGAGAAGCATCTTGACATTGTCCCAAACTGCCTTAGCCAAAGTGTTGTGATTGATTAGCTTGTAAATGTCCTTAGGTAAGCCTTGAAGTATGATGTTAGAAGCCTTGATGTCTGCATCGTATCTCTTCTTCTCCTTATCAGTCGGTTCATCATACATTTTAGGTCTGTCCAGTCCTAATATCACCGTGCCATCAGCAGCTGTATCGAGTATGTCTCTGGTTGTCTCAACTTGATACGGTCTCCTTCATCAATTGACTTGAGAATGTTGACTCCATTTTCTTTTCCCAAACAGTACAACCTAATTCGTTGAGCCCATGAGTCATAGTCAGTTCTGTCAAGCATAGGTGGACGAGTATCTGATCCAGCTGCTTGAACGTCCTTAGGAACAGAAGAGATGATTGTAGGTATGTTGGTAGACATGATTCCAGATTTCACGGGACTTTAAAACCCTATGATTAAACCGGGAAATAGATTCTTTCACTAGATTTTAGTGAGTCAAGAGAAAACAGTATTAGAAACAAAATCAACCAAGTCGCTATCACCCTTGAAGACAGGTCGCTAAGACACCAAGTCGCTAAGTAGCAACTCGCTATAGGCTCAAGTCGCTAGACACAAGTCACTATGAACCAAGTCGCTAAACACAAGTCGCTAAAACAACAAATCGCTAAGGTGACAAGTCGCTAAAGAACAACTCGCTAAGTAGACAACTCGCTAAAGAACAACTCGCTAAAGAATAAGTCGCTAAAACGTCAAATCGCTAAAGAGTAACTCGCTAGTAACAACAAAGACAAGTCGCTAGAAATAATAAAGACAAGTCGCTACGTCAACCAAGTCGCTAGCTGAAGTGGTGTCTCCACTACTTTGTACTGTTTGTCGTCTTGTCTCAATAGACAAGTCGCTAGGGCTCAAATCGCTACCACTTCAACTACAAGTCGCTACCAACTAACAAAGCAAGTCGCTATGAAGAATATTTATCCGAGAACCAAGTCGCTAGGTTGAACAACTTAAATACAACCCTTTTCAATCCAAAACAAGCTCAACCACAGTGATTCAAGCTTTCCAAATCAAAACCCAAGCACTTACAATGATTCTAAACACAAAAGTACACTCAAAATTCAAACTTTAACACAAGAAATGATTCAAATGATGCAAAAACCACTAAACTTTTTCAAACCCAAAAACCATATAAAACCACTAGAAATCCACTAGAAATCCAAGGATATGTAAGAGAGATGATTAAACCATGGCTCTTGATACCAAATGTAACATATTAGATTTCACAAACACATCAAACCATGATCAATATGAGGCGTATAATATTAGGTTTTAGAGAGAGAAAGAGTTAGAGGTTTGGGAACTTAGTGAGAGAAAGTAAAAGTATTATTATGAGCTCCAACCCTCTACCTTGGGAGGTAGAGGGTATTTATAGTCTTACATAAAATGCCACCTACGGGCTGTGGATCAGGCATACAGTGGGTAAAGACCCGTCCGTCCTTCACGGTGTTACTTAACTAAATACTATCTAACATTAAATAACTACGACTATGAGCTTTCTAACGATTACATATACTTGAGGTGACCAACACTTTAATAACTGGATTTACTAAATCCTAACACCTCCCCCATTCATTTGAGGTGGATTGCCTTCTACACCGGATGCATGAGAAGGCTGTAACAGAACCCCTGCTTCAGTTCTCCCCAGATGGGCTGCCAAAAGTGGTGGCAAGTTAACCTCCGTAGTCTCCCTTCGGTGACTCTTTCCATTGTAGCCTTCCATCATTCCTTCCCTTCTCGTCGGAGCCCTCTCCGGGACATCTTCGAAACCCACCGATCTTCCACTCGGCCTTCGACTTCCCGGAGATCCTATCCTCAGCACCGAGCGTGTAGCCCCAAGAGCCGAGGGCCTAGTCTCCATTTCTATCTCTTCGTCATACCCATCGCTAGAGTATTCCAACTCCCTTCACATTTTTATATTCCGAGTCTGCCTCCTTCGAGCCCTTAATAAGGACTCCAGCGCTTCGATGTTAGCTTCGACGAACGCAGGACTAATAACTGGTTCGGGGTTGGCCGACGTCGAAGCATGGTTGTTGGGAGTTATTTCAGGGTGAGATCGTGTGGTGAAAGTGGACGCGGTCATGTTGGGAAGGTTGTTAGGATCATTGACTGGGATTGGTGTCAAGGTCGAGAAACCCGGAGGGGGAGTATCTTCTCTTCCTTGATTCATGCCGTAAAAGTAGTGAGCGCGATTGACTGGTTATAAGTTTGGAATAACGAGACCAATTGTAGCAGGTCCCATGGATGGCGCCACTGATTGTACAATAATTCATATGACCAGGTCTTCGATGGTGATTGAAGGGTTTGAGGGGTGATATGCTTGCGCCAAACTTGTAGCTAATCTGCAATAAGAAATAGTAGACACTTTGTTAAGTGATTGCGAAGGGGTTGGGCCTGCGAACCACCTCCAGCGTGAGAGTAAGTATGCGATATGTGTTGTAAGTAATGTAGAGTATGTGAAATACTGTGTTGAGTGAACATACCATTGAAATGACTCGTCTAACCTATTTATAGATGAAGAAATAAGCTTGGAGAGTGTTTGCATACGTTTTGGAGATCATGGGGGCGTCCCATGATTTGTGGTAACCGTTAGGGCTTCATCCCTACTCTCTCTGTCTTGGCGGGGAAGCTAAGGAGATAGTGGGAACGTGGGGGAAGACCAAGTCAATGTTCTCCTTTGTCTTAGTGTCTTTATGGTAAGACTCCGAAGGGCATAGGCCTTCGGTTGGCGAATTCCCAACTGGTAACCATATCAATGATGAATGGTTTTATGCCAACGATGACTTAGGAAGATAGACTTGATCCTTCGTAATGAAAATTCAACTGAGGTCGATGGGGAGTCCTTCGACCTGGTCGGAGGGTACGTCATCAATGATTATAAGAAAGATGAAAGAACAATAGATTGGCTTAGATATGGGTACGTGAGCGTGCATGAGATGACGTATTGGTATGGCTTCGAGTCTAGCTACAAGACTCATAAATAAAGAAAAGTGCTTCTTGAGAGACAACCCATGTTTATTTTTTTGCTTGTTTATTTTTTATTTTTATTTGTGTGTTTTATATATCTTTTTCATTATTTGTTAATTCTCATGTTTATATCCTTTTGTAAAAATGCTTTATTTTGTTTTTAACTTCGTCTAAATTGCATATAAAGCTATTTTACAAAAAGATAAGTGTAGGGAATATCACATGTGTTTTTAGAACTAATATGAACATGACATTAGCAATATTTGAAATTGTATATATATATATATTTATATATATATATATATATATATATATATATATATATATATATATATATATATATATATATATATGTGTGTGTGTGTGTGTGTGTGTGTGTGTGTTTGTTAGAGTCAAATGCTTGTATCAAGTCACAATGGATGTTTTGCTGTAATTTTTATAGGTCTTTAAAGAAGTAATCTTTCCAGATTTCTTCTGGAAAACGCATCTGACGCATTATGTCAGGACAACCTGACAGCGTCAGAATTAACACCCGACGGTGTCAGGCAATGTATAAACAGTTTCCAGATTTTCGTTTTCTGTCTAATTTGTATTTTTTTGAAATTTCCAGAATTCTTAATTTTCCAGAAATTTGTAAACATCTATTTAACAAGCATTATATCTTTACTTTCTTTCTAGTGTAATTTTGTTTTTATATAGTTTTTACCGTCAATTTTACGCGAGGTTTCGTCTTCGTTTTCTTATAAGTGTGTAGGTTATATTGGACAAGAAGATGAAGTGCATGATGGAAGCAACAATTATTACTTGCTCATTCTTCTTGGAGGAAGATTTAACCACAATTTTACACATATCCTACCAAGCTAATCAGGAGAGTATTAGTTTCTCTCTTTTATTTTAACTTTCTCTATCATTATTTTGATACTTTCGGGGAACATTGGGGACAATGTTCAGTTTAAGTGTAGGGAGGAAGAATAAAACGAGAACTTAAAAACTATTCACTCACTTGATTTTTGCCTTATCCTTAGTAAATTGTCTAATAAACTATGAGAAATATTTGTTAGGGTAATTTTAGCACCAAATTTAAAAACTTTTATGGCACTTACGAGTAAAACTTTAGTCTTAATAAAGCGTCTCATGTAGGAGTTATATGACTAGCACAAAAACCGTATACCACTCAAATTTCACCCCAAAAATGTGAGGTTCGCCCCTAGATCTTTAGGAATAAAAGCATTCATATTTAATTCTTAGTGAGTGTACCGATAGTATAATAGATTTTAGAACTTGTTTTCTGATGCATTCCGAGATCGCTAGTGAGACTACTTTCGTGTAGTTAGGATTAACTAAATGATAAGAGGCATTAGGATAACCCTTGTTTTAAACCTGTAATTTAATTACGTTAGCCTCATCGGTTGAGTAATTTTCCCCACACCTTTGTGATGTACTCATCTTTAGTACACGATACCCCTAGTTAACCCCTCAAAGCCAATCTTTTCGCGGTTCTCATAATGTTCCAGTTTCTGGAATATCAATGAAGAACATTGTTTACAATCCACCATAAAATGTTACACTCAAATCGCCTTAGCCCACCTTGTATGCACTCATCTTTAGTGCATAATTGTAATTATTGTTTTTACCCTTAGTTCAATTATCTAGTTACTTGCATGGTTGCTAAGTCGAGTCATATCTTTTGTACACAGTTTTGGGACGATTGGAACTCATGGGTTAAAGTAGTATTTTATTGAGTAACGGGAAGGAACGTTAAATTCAAATTCCCTTTGTTTACATCTATCTTTTATGTTTTATGTTTATGTCTTATGTTTATTTAAAGTTGTTATTTAGTGTTAGTGAGTCGAGTCTTGGCTTAGTAACGCCGCGTTTTACATACATGTAACTTAGATTTTTGACTTGCCACAACTAAAAATTCCCTATATCCAATTAAACCCTTTTATTCCCTACCCGAAGCCTAACATTTTAACCCTTTGTAAAGACCTCTTAGATATTTATTCCTAGGTGCTTACGCCAAAGCGGTAGAGGTTTGATCTATTCTCAAGCCTATGGTAATCTATGTGCTATGACAGGTAAAGAGTGTTTATCTTCCATTTCCTTACATGTTATATTTTATATACACCCGAGAGATGAGAGAATAAAAACACCAATTGTGAGGTGCTAGTGTCTAATTTGCGTGCTTGTTTTGACTATTGTAGCACTTGTACTTGTTGTAGATTATTTTAAACAAATGCTAAATGACCCCTAAGTCATAAATTGATTAGCCAAAAGCACATTTGCTTGAGGACAAACAAATTCCAAGTGTAGGGATATTTGATAAGGATTTAAAACATATTTTTTAAGGGGGTCATTTAAGCCCTAAATTGTTACATTTTATATCCGTTACTGCTTAAAATCATTCCTTTTCACATTTTAGGTCTTTTGGAAGCAAATTGCTGGAATGAAGCATTTTTGGACGAAAAGGAGCGAAAACATGAAGAAAACGACGAAGTCAAGAAAAAAGGCTATTTCAGAAGCCTGACGTCGTCCCAACTCAAAGGGGGACGCCGTCGCTTACATGTTGTTCCAAAACTCTCAAGTGACGGCTCAGAACATATTTTGGTCTTAACAAGTGACGACATCACGCCTTATTTCAGAAGGCCGCCACTTTTTCCTTTTACACCAGACGACCAAGATCTTCCCAAGACGATGTCCAAGAGCAACCCAAATGCCGTCACTACTTTCTAGCCGATGCCGTCCCACTAATGACTTGGCAAAGAGAAACCCTAATGACGGCGATCAGACGGCGTCACCATCAAAAGGCGACGCCGTCGTGAGTGTAAATTCTATATATAGACTTCGAATTTTCTGTATTTTGTGTGCATTATTTTGGAGAGCAAACCCTAGTTCATTTGAGATCCGACTTGGACAGTATTTTAGGGTTCCAAACCCTCTTTTACATTAAAAGATATGTTTGTTTATCCAATCTATCACCATGTTTCATCTATGTTTGATTGTTTGTTTGTGTTCTTGCTTATCTATCATGCGTAGCTAAATTAATTTGTGTTTGCTTAGATCCAATGAAACCTAGTTATTGATTATTGTTAGGTTGTCTCTTGTTCTAAGGAAAACCAGATTCTTCTTTAATTGTTGCGAGCTTGAATGTCCTAAATAGCATAAAGCCTTAGAGTGCACTTTAGGCCATCGTTGTGTTTATTGCGTGAGTTGTAGCTTAAGGATAATAGGATATTCGGGGGAGATACCTCGGTACTTGGCTGTAACAACCCGTAATTTTCCCGACGCGTCTTATTCGGAGAAACAACGAATAGAATTAATCCTTTCATTTACTTCTAGCTACGAGGCGTATTTATAATCATTTTTATCAGAATTATTATTTTAAGAGCGATGGCGTAATTTTCGTATTCACACGACGACTTTTGATGACCGAAAAGAGCTCGAGAAACGTTTATCGTGAAAGATTAATTAAAATTTACAAGAATGGTCCCTGTAGTTAATATTACCCCGCCGCCCTCCTCTTTACTCTATTTATGTTTTCAGACCCTCGTGGGAGAATTTAAGACCAAAACTAGGGTTTCCCCTTTCATTTGGACAACAACCTAAAACCCTAATTCCACCTCCTAGCAGCAGCCACCCTCACACCTTATCCGACCACTTTCCAGCTGCCATCTCCGGTCATCTTTGCCGATCATCGCCACCATCGTCAGCCACCACTCCCACAACCAATATCAACCATCATCTCTTTTCACTCTCCCTTTCAAGCACCACCAGTAGCCGCCACCACTTTGATACATTGTCGCTTCTACTTCGTTTGGTATCAAGAATAAAGGATGTGAAGCTGTTTTGGGTTTCATTTGGGTTAATGTTGCCGCCACAGCCGTGAGACCACTACGCCACCACCTGCTATCACCTCAGCCGTCATCAGCATCTCCACCATCTCGCCTTCTATTTCTTTCTCTCTCGTCGACTATGGTATACGCGAAACGGCTCTCACCCTCTCCGTCATTTCTCTTGTTTATCATGTATTAATAAAACGAGTTAATGGTTGCGTGGATATAAAAGCTGTTAAAAAAATTAAAAACGTTTTGGAAATGGTTAATAAATATGACTAAACACGTTTTTGGATTCGTTTCGTGTGGCTAAGAAATCTGTGATTCATGTTAGTTTGTTGTCGGGTCGGGTGTATAACCCGCGAAGGGAGTCGAGTCAGACTTGGATCTATTTTGAGATGAGGTGATGTTAATGTTACTGGGATGATGTTATGCGTTAGTGGTTTTGTTTAGGATTCGGATCGAGTCAGTTGAGTCGTGTCGGGTTACGACCCATATAATTCCGGGTTGGTTGTGATTTATTAATGAAATTGTGTGTTGGGTCAAGCTCAAGTAAAAATGAATTTACGCAATATCAGTAAAATAGTGTTAATAGTTGAATTAGCAATAAACTTGACTTTGACATTTTACAAACTGTTGAAATATTAAACTAGTAGGAATATATAAGACTATTGTAACTTTTCGTGTCGTGGTAAGTTTTGGATTATATCTTGGGATTGATAATTAATATCGGACAATACGGAACAAGTAATGGATTTCAATACACATTGGACAAAATGGATACTTTAGACTAGAGATGGATGCAAGATATTAAACTCAAACGAATTTAATATATTTGGTTCATAACAGACTTAAATATTCAATTTACAATTATTAAACTAATAACAAGAAGTAAACTATTTATTATTAAGGAACATGGTTTTATGCAAATTTAAATTCTTACTAATAAAGTATAAACTCATGTTTTGATAAACATAAATTGACCTTTTGAGTTATTTGGGATTATGGGAAAGTTACCGAAACTTACCAATTGACCTATTTATATTTCATAGAGAGTCTTCGTCATTTCTTAGTCTTCTTTGGTGTGTTTGAGTATAGTTGGTATTTCTTTGTTGCTGTCTCTCCTCTTTCGCGTGAGTTATATGTCGAGTCTATGTTTCTTACTACCACACGAAACGTTAAAACTAAACTTTTTGGAGGTTGAAAATGGACTTTTGAATGTAGTAATACGAATAATCCACAAGAACTACGACACGTTATTTTCTATCGACTTCGTTACCGTATGAGCCGTATTATGAGAAAATAGTATACGTACTGGTTGCGCCGTTTCTATATTATTGTACTCGTCGTACCTTTCGTCTGGATGCCGTTGTGATTTAGCTCTAGATGCCAGTCGTGTCAATTGTGAATAGTGCACTGCTGTGGCTAAGGTAAGTTCATGGCCCCTATTTTCAAAAGTTTTTATAACTATTTTGGGGGAGAATATATGCTTGTTTTAACTAAACTTAATGATTGTGAAATTGGATATGTGAAATGTTATTTGAAAATGATTGTTGATTGGAATATTTGAATTGGTGATTGGAAAGCTTTATGTGTTTATTAGAAGTAAATGCGAGTTGCAAACTATTTCTTGGACCTACCACTACTCTTTGTGATTTGCTAATGTGTTTACTAGGTAAGGTTAGATATGCAAAATATGTTGACTTAGACTAGGATAGCAATCCTTTGCTATATCGTTGGTGCATAGCTAAGAATGGATATTTGATATGCGACAGATGTTGACTTAGACTTGGGTAGCAATCCTTTGCTATAGCGTTGGTACCTAGCTAAAAATAGACATATGTATCCGACCTAGACCATGGTAGTATTGCTTTATGCTTTGTTATAGTTGTGGTACCTGGCTAGAGTCGCTTAGGGCCCTACTCAGATCTCATTGCGCTATTGGAAGGAACATTGCTGGAATATTGTTGGAATGATGTTGTTGCAATGTATAGCATATATATCTGCCTTAGTCCCACATAGCAAATAAACTCTATCAGGTCCACTACTAAATTTTGTGATTAAACTCTATGAACTCACCAGCGTAAGCTGACCCTTTTTAGCGTGTATTCTCAGGTTTAAGGAGATAGCTCACTATTGGGAGGCGCTTGGCAAGGGGCATGGTCATAGGCGACTCTGATGAACATTTGGGACCGCTTTGATTTTTTATGGGCCTATTTTCACACTACTTTTAATTTATTGTAAACTTAATGTTTTTGATAATGAATTTTATTCCAAAAGAATGAAATAAAAACCATTCTTTGTATCTTATGTTGTGATACCAATATGGTAACACCCTAATGTATGTATGCTTCCGCTGGACCCTATTTTGGGGTGTTACATATTGGTATCAGAGCCAATGTTAAAGAGAACTGGGTATATTTTTAAAACCTAGACTATAACCACTTTTGCGAAAATTTAACCCTATGACCGCCACGTGCCTGCTTGCCAAGCTGATGCCTTGCGCATGAATTGTTTGAGGATGTAAATGATTGGATGATTGAGGATATATTAGATGAATTGATTGATGAGATAATTGACGAGATATTTATGGTATATTTGATGAATTTTTTGATGGAATACTTGTTGAATGTGTGCCCTGCTAGTAGATGATTTAAGTCTGCCTATTTTAGTATTTCACTATAAGCATTTCCACATGCTTATGCACGCGCTATACCTATCACAGAGTTACGCTATTTCCTTGCGTTATCTCATTATTCGATTTTGAGCTTGCACACTAGTAGTAGCCTTGGGAACGATTTGGGATGAAAAGGACATGGTGCTAGTATAACTAAGTCGAGTATATCAAAATTCATTGAACCTCGGGTGAATAGAGACTGATCACCTATATTCAGCCAGGTAAAGTGGGACATAGACTGATTACCTATGTCCGACTCAGCGGTGAATTTTGCGATACTAGGAGTAGTTATAACATAATTATGTTCCGGTTAGATTTTGGTTAAGATTGATGAGTTTTAGGTGGATACACGCACATTGATTATCACAAAATCCTGCACTCACACACGACACATTGGCATCACAACGCCTCACGAATCGTAATGCTTTTGGCGGCGCTATGCGTTTCTGATTATATGGAATTCCCGTTTGTCGCCGTCGAGCGTAGTTCGCCTTGGGTCGGGTTGGACCCGATTGACATCATTTAAATCCGAGTTGCTTATCATCATAAGCCTCGTCGATCTTTTTGGAATTGTTGCATTTGGTTTTGACTACTTTCTTGTAATTTTGGACCTCGTTCGAAATTGGACTCGTTATCCAGCCTCGTTTCGTTGATAATCTTGTTGGAATCGTTATACAATCTCGTTTCATTGATAATCTTGTTGGAATCGTTATTTAGCCTCGTTTTGTTGATAATCTTGTTGGAATCGTTATTCAGCCTCGTTTCGTTGATAATCTTGTTGGAATTGTCATTCAGCCTCGTTTTGTTGGTAATCTTGCCCAACGGAAATCTTGAGATCTTAAGGAGTAACCTGAACCGCGATCCTTAGAGCTGACGCCTAATTCTTCATTCGTCTTTCAAGTATACCCGTTATCCTTACTACCCTCTTACCGGTCAATAAGCTACGACATAAACAAAACCTCAAAAGAAGATCCCGCGCATCTACTTGAGTAGTTGTTGGTAGTCCTACCCAACCCGTTCACCTCCCGCTAATCAGCAAAACGAAAAGTATGGGCGGCCTTGCTCGTCTATACGTAAGGAAGTTCGTGTGCATCATGAAGTGCGGATTCTTATCCTTTCATATCGTGGCAATCTCCTCACACCCACATTTTGTCAATCACTTCCAAAATCCATGAGAACAGATCTAGATATGCATACGGTGTATCATCTCCAGACTGATGGCCGAAGTGAAGAAATCATTCGAGCATTAGTAGACATGTCGTATGCCTATCGAGTTTGGCAGTGGTTGGGATAGACACCTCCCGCTGGCCAAATTCTCCTTTTGACAATACCTATCACTCCCGTACCTCAACGGCACCGTAAGAGACCCTTTATTATCGTAAGTGCCGATCTCAATTTGTTGGGTAGAAATGGAAATACCCAACTTGCTGACCCCGAACCTATTCTGGGAGCTACCGAGGAGATTGTTCGAATATGAGATGGATATGCAAGCTGCTCGCGAATCTTTGAAGAATACAGATAGCGTAAATCTCTTGAATCCCCAGATATAGCCTAGATTAAGCTTAAAGATTCACCATGAGAATGTGTGAAGCGTTTAGTGAATGTGTGAAGCGTTTAGTAAATGTGAAAATCTTAATCATCGCAATATTGATCTTTTCAAAATTCATGTTGAAGTTAGACCGGTAGCTCAGAGCCTTGAGCTACCGTCAAGACTCAACAGTGATCTCGACATTCCATGAGAGTAATATGAAGAAATGACTCACCGATGGGGCAGTTTTTATTCCTCTAGGAGATCCAAATATTTGAACGTTTAATCCTTGTTGACCTATCGAAATCGTAGACCATGAAGTCAGACGACTTTAGTAAAGTCGCATCCCTATCGCCGAAGTTCAACGACACTCGCGAAAAAGATCCTAAATTCATGTAGGGAACGTGAAGATGAATCCTCATGCGTATATACTCACCTCTTTTAGACCTTAACAGGTAACTTGAATTGAATCGCAAGGACGCGATTCCGTTTAAGGAGGTGAGGCTGTGACAACCCGTAATTTTCCTGACGCGTCTTATTTGGAGAAACGACGAATAGAATTAATCCTTTCATTTACTTCGAGCTATGAGGCGTATTTATAATCATTTTTATCGGAATTATTATTTTAAGAGCGATGGCGTAATTTTCTTATTCACACGACGAATTTTGACGACCGAAACGAGCTCGAGAAACGTTTATCGTGAAAGATTAATAAATTTTACAAGAATGGTCCCTGCAGTTAATATTACCCCGTCGCCCTCTTCTTTACTCTATTTACATTTTCAGTCCCTCGTGGGAGTATTTAAGACCAAAACTAGGGTTTCCCCTTTCATTTGGATAACAACCTAAAACCATAATCCCTCCTCCTCATATAGCAGCCACCACCCTCACACCCTATCCGACCACTTTTCGACCGCCATCTCCGTTCATCTTTGCCGATCATCGCCACCATATTCAGCCACCACTCCCACAACCAATATCAACCATCATCTTTTTTCACTCTCTTTTTCAAGCACCACCAGTAGCTACCGCCACTTTGGTACACCATCGCTTCTACTTCGTTTGGTATCAAGAATAAAGGATGTGAAGCTGTTTTGGGTTTCGTTTAGGTTAATGTTGCCGCCACAGCTGTGAGACCACTACGCCACCACCTGCTATCACCTCAGCCATCATCAGCATCGCCACCATCTCGCCTTTATTCTTTCTCTCTCGTCGACTACGGTATACGCAACACGCCTCTCACCCTCTTTGTCATTTCTCTTGTTTATCATGTATTAATAAAACGAGTTAATGGTTGCGTGGATACAAAAGTTGTTAAACATTTTGGAAATGGTTAATAAATCTGACTAAACACGTTTTTGGATTCGTTTCGTGTGGCTAAGAAATCTGTGATTCATGTTAGTTTGTTGTCGGGTCGGGTGTATAACCCACGAATGGAGTCGGGTCATACTTGGATCTGTTTTGGGATGAGGTGATGTTAATGTTACTGGGATGATGTTATGCGTTAGTGGTTTTGTTTAGGAGTCGGGTTGAGTCAGTTGAGCCGTGTCGAGTTACGACCCATATGGTTCCGGGTTGGTTGTGATTTATTATAGAAATTGTGTGTTGGGTCAAGCTCAAGTAAAACTGAATTTAAGCAATATTAGTAAAAAGGTGTTAATACTTGAATTAACAATAAACTTGACTTTGACATTTTACGAACTGTTGAAATACTAAACTAGTAGGAATAGATAAGACTGTTGTAACTTTTCGTGTCGTGGTAAGTTTTGGATTATATCTTGGGATTGATAATTAATATCGGACAATACGAAACAAGTAATTGATATCAATACACAAAATGCGACTTGGACATTATTGGACATATTAGAGTTAATAGACTATTATAAATAAACATTGGACAAAATGGATACTTTAGACTAGAGATGGATGCAAGATATTAGACTCGAACGAATTTAATATATTTGGTTCATAACAGACTTAAATATTCAATTTACAATTATTAAACTAATAACAAGAAGTAAACTATTTGTTATTAAGGATAATGGTTTTATGCAAATATAAATTCTTACTAATTAGATATAAACTCATGTGTTGATAAACATAAATTGACCTTTTGAGCTATTTGGGATTATGGGGAAACTACCGAAATTACCAATTGACCTATTTATATTTCATAGAGAGTCATCGTCATTTCCTAGTCTTCTTTGGTGTGCTTGAGTATTGTTGGTATTTCTTTGTCGATGTCTCTCCTCTTTTGCGTGAGTTGTATGTCGAGTCTATGTTTCTTACTACCACACGAAATGTTAAAACTAAACTTTTTGTAGATTGAAAATGGACTTTTGAAAGTAATGATACGAATAATCCACGAAAACTACGACACGTTATCTTCTATCGAATTCGTTACCGCATGAGCCGTATTTTGAGAAAATCGTATACGTATTAGGTTGCGCCGTTTCTGTATTATTATACTCGTCGCACCTTTCTTCTGGATGCCATTGTGATTTAGCTCTAGATGCCAGTCATGTCAGTTATGAATAGTGCATTGTTGTGGCTAAGGTGAGTTTATGGCCCCTATTTCCAAAGGTTTTTATAACTATTTTGGGGGAGAATACATGCTTATTTTAACTAAAATTAATGATTGTGAAATTGGATTTGTGAAATGTTATTTGAGAATGATTGTTGATTGGAATATTTGAATTGGTGATTGGAAAGCTTTATGTGTTTATTGGAAGTAAATGCGAGTTGCAAACTATTTCCTGGACCTGCCACTACTCTTTGTGATTTGCTAATGTGTTTACTAGGTAAGGTTAGATATGCGAAAGATGTTGACTGATAACGCTCAAATTGTACATGTTTTTAGTAGCGTTATTCGTGCTTTTATATATGTTATTTGGTTAGATGCATATGCTTTTATTACTTAATCGTATCAAAGAACGTTTGTCTAGTGTATGTAACCAAGTGCAGGAAAATGGAAGGAAAAGTGAAAGAATGTTAAATAAATGAAGATTCGTAATCATACGAGAAATTTCCATTTCATAGAGGCATTTCAAAAATGTATGTTCCAAAGGTTCAGCATTCCAAGTGTCAAAGCAATGAAAAAGATCAAGTTTGGATGAAGTATCAAGAGCTACGAACTAGAATCAAACCAATCAAGCGAAGAAGTCAAAAGTCATCTGCTGAGGAAGTCCAGCCGATCGGTTGCCTCCCGCAACCGATTCGGCTGGAGTACATTGAAGAGAGCCAGCCGATCGGTTGCCTCCCGCAACGGATTCGGCTGGGAAGTGTCCTATCTGCCATTTATTCATCAATAAGACTTATCACTTATATCCAAACAATTCTAGGTCCTTCCTTGGTGTATTCTAGTCCCTTCTAAGCTTCTTGGAGGCCAAGTTTAGCATTAATAACCCTAGGCCTTGAGATTAGTATAAATAGAGCCTTTTGTAATCATTTTAAAAACACACACTACACTACAAACTCTCTACTCATCAAATTATTCTCAAAAAGCTCTCAATTTCGTCATTAGAAATCCAGGAAAGTTTGGAAGTCCAAGGAGTCAACATTTGGAAGTCAAACATTCAAGAAGTCAACACCAATACTTCAGGTAACATTACTCAATCCTTTGTAAACTTATTCCAATCATTGTAAGACTCTTAATCATGTTTTATAATGTTCAAAGTTCTGAGTTTATGTTCTTGTTTGCTATGAGTGGCTAGTTCCTTTTTGCACTTGCTTAAACAATGTTTATTATCTAATGATTAGTTCATGATTGTGTTAACGTGTTTTAATTCAATATCAAGTCAATTCTAAGATCCAATTGTGCTTAAGTTTCATAGTGACATTTGTTAATCAAGATTGACTAGGTTTTAGTAATTTTAAAGGTCGAAAGGATTTATTGTTATTCAACTAGTTATAATCATTTGTCTATGAATGATTGTTTTTACCCATTACCCTTGGTCAAACAAAGAAACTTAAGTGTGCTTGTAATAAGAATACTTTTGATTATCAAGTTGGATTGATTGGAAACACCTCAGTAGGTCGACAGATTAGTTGTTTACACTTAATTGTGACCCTTTGTCTATGATCGGTTACCTTTTGTATTGACCATTTCTTAAGCAAATTTGATAATGCAAATGGTTATTTTTGTGTTTAAGTTTGTGAATATAAACGTATGAAACTTGAATTAATCTTGAATTGATTGGTTAAACTTAAGGCTTGTTTTTATAAACTAAAATCTTGACGAAGGTTTGACTTGTAAGAACAATAGATTAGTACACCAACTAATTATCATAGCCAACATGTTAAGAAGAGGTTAACACAATCATACTTTTCAAGGATGAGAAACTAAGTTTAAGAAAGTGTAGTCTTAATCATCTGAATTTCATTATCTCTATTTTCGTTATTATTGAGTACTTTTGGTTTGCTATTAGTAGATTTTACAACTTGTTTTTTGATTCACTCACAAATCCCTACGAACGATCCCGACTTACCATCATAATCTTGCTATAACGGACGAGTTCACTTGCTCGTATGTGTTATTGATAGATTTGGTAATTCACCTTTTATAAATTTAAAACTTGTACACGCGTAGCACATCATTGACATAGAATAGGATAGCAATCCTTTGCTATATCGTTGGTGCCTAGCTAAGAATGGATATTTTATATGCGATAGATGTTGACTTAGAATAGGGTAGCAATCCTTTGCTATAGCGTTGGTACCTAGCTAAGAATAGACATCTGTATCCAACCTAGACCAGGGTAGTATTGCTTTATGCTTTGCTATAGCCGTGGTACCTGGCTAGAGTCGCTTAGGGCCCTACTAAGATCTCATTGCGCTATTGGAAGGAACATTGTTGGAATGATGTTGTTGGAATGTATAGCATATATATTTTCCTTAGTCCTTGATGAGTGTGTAAATACTCATCATTTTTGGTCAAATCTGAACTGCAAAACACTTAAAAATGCTCAGAAATGCATCAAAATACTGAAAATATCTCAAAATTGCATTTTATATGTTTCAGATGCAAAATGTTTAAAATCAGATGAAAAATGAGCTAAGTTTGCATAATTGGCAGTTTTAGTCCCCCAAGTTTCAAAAGTTGTCAGAAATAGTCCCTGAGCACTTAATTTCAAAAGAAAAATCACCAAAGGTCCTTTTAAAATCATAAGTTGTCAAAATTAGTCATTTGGTGAAAAATATCAAAAGTTTTTGAGAAATTAAAAATTTGGTCCTTCAAGTTTAAAAATTGGCAAAAATGGTCCTTGGAAATTTGAAAATATCAAGTTTGGTCCTTGTACTATTGGAGCTTGTCACTTTTGGTCCCTTGGAGCAACTTTGCAAATATGGCAGCCTTGGTCCCTTGATTTTCAGAATTTACACAAAAGGTCCTTGTTATTAATATCCTTTAAACCCTTGGCCTTGTCAAAACCCAATTGGACCCCTGCCATACACACCTTGTGACCCCCTGTCAATAACATTTTGGACCCCTTCAATATATTAGCCCCAAGTCAAATCCTGGTCAAACAAACACACCCGCCAAATCTTCTTCCTCACCAACTAGCCTGCAACACTCCATCTCCCATTCCCCCAGCTCACCTTCACACTTCCATGTCCCCCCACCTCCACCAAACTCCAAGATACATTTAATGCATCCCTTCCCCTTTCACTCAACCCCCAACTGGCTTATATATGTTTTGGCGCCAAAAATTGATCAAACGGCCAAGATCTCCTCAACAGATCCAATGGCCAAGGAAATTAGTGGGATATGCTCAGAAGTCAATGAGGAAGATATTTTGCATATAAAGGAAGAAGAAGAAGCAAGAGAAAAGTAGTCTTGTAGTTTTTAAATTTCATCAATGTCGTTTTTAACTTTAAAGTTTTAGTTAAGTGTAAAAGATGTAATATTTTGTTTTCTTGTACTAAACTCAAGTGATATTATCAGTTTAATCTACTTTAAGCATCAATTTCAAAGTTTAACTTAAGTTTCATATTTTTGAGTCACTGTTGCAAATTTCAGTTTCCAACTCTTATGTACAAGCTCTTAGTAGCTTATTTTTAAGCTCAAACAAGCTTACATAAGCTTCTTATAGCTTTTTGTAAGCTTACATTCAAGTTTTAAGCAATTTTGGTTTTTGGTCAACTAAAGTCAAACTGAGCCA
Organism: Chrysanthemum makinoi; assembly: GCA_910596185.1. Classification (NCBI taxonomy): domain Eukaryota; kingdom Viridiplantae; phylum Streptophyta; class Magnoliopsida; order Asterales; family Asteraceae; genus Chrysanthemum; species Chrysanthemum makinoi. Next base: position 41,469,288 of record OU343223.1, read on the forward strand.
AAATTGAAATGGAAATGGATATGGGTGATGCAGAGCTGGATTTGGGTTGATTCAGAGTTAATGGGGTTGATATATATAGGATAGTGATTCTTGGGTTGACTGATCTCAAGCCATTGTGGCTAGGACCTTATGTAAGCTCAAAACCAATTTATTTGCATAATCTTTGTTTGTAGTCATAAATAGTTTAAATCTGTTAATTAAGTTGTATTTAGGTTAGCTTAACTCAGTTTGATAAATAGCATTAGCTAGTTCAGTGGTTAGCTCATCAAAAGTTCAAATCAGTCATAAAAATAGTGTTTGGATTGTGCAGCAAATCTGTGTTTAAGGCTTGCTCAGTGGTTGAGACTTGTTGTTCTAGGCTTGTTTAGCTCATTTATACTCATTGCTGTCATCATTTTGTGTCTGCACACTCTCTAAGTCAAAATTCATCTTTAATCTGTCTTAAATACTTAACTGATAGGATTTTGTCAAAGCAAAAACTTGTTTTGTGTTTAGAAATCATAGGTATAGCTTGTATTAGCTTCATTTCATCATTTAACATCAACATCAGTCCACAAATTGATTTCAAATCTCAAGTAAGTCAAATTATCAAAACTGTTGTCAAAAGTCAAAGTTGAAAATCCAGTTTTCAGTCTAACTTGGGTGATTTTTAATGGATTCATTTCTAGTTCAATTCAAGTGAAATTATGGTTTTTTCTAGTTCAGCTGGTCAAGTTACTTAATATGATTTTTGTTAAATTTTTGCAATTTTTTATAAGCTCCAAATAAGCTGATACATAGGCTGCAAAGTGCCCCTGCACACTCAAAGATACATTGGTGTGCACATGCAACTTCAAGACCTTGTGCATGTGTTGTTCTTAATCACTTTGGTCTGAATCTTGGTCTTAAGTTAGTTAAGCTGGTGGTCTTGAGATATTCAGCTTTGGTTTTCATATTGGCTTATTAAATAAGCTTGTGCTTAAGCTTGAAGTTAGGAAAAATGCTTTTGACACTTAAGCTCAAATCATCAAAACTGAGTAGCTTGTAATATAGAGGTTTAGAGCAGTTGTAATAAGTTGCATTTGAGTAGTTATAACATATTATAGCTTCTATTTTAGTTTGATAGCTTATTGTGTTCATTTGCTTATTCCTAGTGCTTATTTATAAGCACTTGTCTTTGCAGTTTCATTTTCCTACATACAACCCTCTGTTTTTATATTTTTATTAGATTCATAATATTATTTTAGACTTTTCTTGAATTTTTCAGATTTTTCTAAGTCAGTTTGCTATTTTTCTTCATTTAAAACAATTTTTAGTACTTTTTAATTAGCATTTAATACAATTAATTCAGAAAAGTTTCAAAAAAATAATTTTTCATTTTTCTTAGGTTAAGATAAATATAAGAAGTCAAAAAAAATATTTTTCCAGATTTTTCTTTGTTAAATTTGTATTTTTAAGCAATTTAAGTAGTTTTAAATAGTTTTTAATTCATAGAAAATACAAAAATAATCAGAAAAATACAAAAATAGGTTTGAAAATTCTCTTTTGTTATTTTAGATTTTTCCAAGTCATAATTTCATTTTTCTAGCTTTATTTCATATTTTCTTGTATTTTAGGCTATTATTAAATAGTTAAAATTAGTTTTTAATTAATAATAATTAATTTAATAGTTATAAAAATAATTTTCTTTTTCTAAAAATTTTCTTTAATCATTAGGTTTGTAAAAATGTCATTTTTATATTTTTAGGATTAATATTGTTTAAGTTTCACATTTTCTTCTGTACGTCACGTAGTTTTTAATTTAAGTTTTATAAAAGAAAAATCAAAAACATCATTCTGCAAATAGTGATAGCGTTTATTTAATATTTTTTTATCTTTTTAATTGTCTTTAATTTGCATTTAAGCCCTTGTAGTTTATAAACTTTTTCTGTAGTTATAATTAATCAAACCTCTTTTCCGTTCAAATCTCTCGATCACTATTCGTTTGGTGATTCATCGCATAGCTCGCTGGGACATAACGACCCGGGGAAACACTATACTCTCCAGATCTTCATTGCATTTGTTTTCGGACTGTTTTAAGTTTCTTACGGTTAGCCATTCACAAGTGGCTAGCTTGTGTGAGAAAACTTGACCGTCTGGGAGCGAATCAAAATTTTGGCGCCGCTGCCGGGGAGCTGTGCTAATTATCTTACGTTTAGCAGATTAGTGATTTGAATATTCACTCCTTGTTCATACCATCTATATATGTTTATATTTTCTTATAAAAATCCAAAAATCCAAAAACATTTTAAAATCAGTTTTCAACAAACACAAAAACCCAAAAAGATTTTCTTTCATATTTTTACAAAACGTTTTTCAAAAATACCAAAAATATTCCTCTTTACCCTCTTACCCTTTTTGATTCTTTATCCCTTTACCCTCTATCCATTTGATTCTAACTTCTTCTATTCTCATGGAATCGTTTATTCCTTGTGTCGGTTGTGGTGAGCCTCTTTTTGGTTCACCATGTCGCCGTGTAACGTGTACAAAGTGTGGTAATAATATTCGTAACGGGAGTTGTTTGTTTTGTGGTTCGAGGAATTCATTTGATTATGATCCTAATCCGAACTCATTTAACGACCCCTCAAACTTTTCCAATTACCCACCACAACCCGACTTATCTTCATATAACCAACATAACTGCTGTGAATTTTGTGGAGGTCCTCACCAAGGATTTGAGTGTCAATCCGGAAACACATTTGTCTATGAACAGTTTTCCGGTGATGCTCAGAACTTTGGTTATGACCAATATCCATATAATTCACCAATCCGACTCAGCAGTTTCCATGTTGTGAGTACTGTAGAGGTCCCCACTTCAGCTCTGATTGTCAAATAGGGAATCCATTTCCTTGTAACAATCATGACTCTCACAGGTTTGATAATTTCCAACCTCCACAGCACCATACGGTTCAAACTCCACCTGAGCCGTTGTCTCAAGAAATCTCCCAAAATTTTGAAACCGCAATGAAAACACTTGATGATATGATTAGTAACTTTAAGAATCAAGTGAATGGTGAAAAGACCATGGGAGAATTGCTAGCCGAAGAACGAGAGGCCCGCCAATCTAGGGAAGAATTATTAGTCCTAGAGCAAGCAGCTCTAAGGCGTTCCCAATTTCTTAAGGCATCTCTATATGATGATGACGAGGAGGGTTTTTATCCTTTTAAAGATAATATTTCTCAACTCCCTCAGTCTGTTGTTATCACACCCGATATTCCCACTCACTCTCTGAACATGGGGGACGAGCATCTTGACACTGTTCCTGAAAAGGAATCGGACGAATTCATAAAGTCTAGTGGTGAGAACCTTGTCCCAATCCCGAGAGAGTCACAGGGAATTTCTGATCATATGTGTGATTCTTCTTCCCCTTTTGAGTGTTCAAACGATCAATTTGAGACTTTCTCCGATTTTAGCGACGATTGTGCTTCTTATGGAAACATCGAGTATGTTGAGGTATCACTTCCACAGTCTGATGCTGATCATCTTCTTGAGGAGTTCACCGATGAACTCACTCACATTAATCCACTTTCATCGGAAAGTGATGATAGTCTCTTTGATTTCAAAGCCGATCTGGGAGAGATTGAAAGTCTCCCTTATAATGATCGTTCACTCACTTCTCACCCTAACAGTCCAATAGAGAATGTTGATCACTTTGTTCCCGAAACATTCAAAGCTACTTTCACCAATCCTCTATTTGAATTTGACTCTGAATTCACTTGGATTTCTAACAATCCAATCTTTGACAAGGATAGTGATGAGTCCACAATGGAACAAGAGTTCACAAATTCACATCATGTGAATGATTCTCTTCATGAGGAGTTCGCCGGTGAACTCACTCATATCATGACTCCGCCGAGTATGATCGCTGGATGGCAAAAATCATGATCAGGGGGAAAAGTTCTCAATCATGAGAGTTTGTATTTCTATGACAAATTTTCCAACCCTCCCTCCCGAGATGCTTTCCAAACCTAAGAGCTCAACCGATAAAATCCAAACGAGTGCAACTGCACTTGATCCTGAGGAAGAAGATCTTATCATGATCGTCATCATGATTTTCCTTCTTTTCTTCACCTACCTGGTGACTTCCTCTCTTCTTCACTCCTTCGGGAGTGAAGATACCATCTTTGACCCCGGCATTTCCATGTACCATTATCTTGAGCCGGGATTATATCTCATCGGTGTGGAACTTTCACGTGCTTCAAATGTTTGTCCAAACATCTTGAATGAAAGTCCGATGGAGATTGTTTCTTCCACTTTGCTTCCCCATGAACCAATGAATGCGGGGATCGAGTCAAGCTAGCGACTCGGGAATCAAAAACAATAGCACACTGTATGGGTTTTCACCCATATTTCTGACTTCTTTCTATTTTCTACCACCCTAGTGTGGGGGAGTTGCCCCCCGCTGTTGTATATAAAGTTTAAAAAAAAAAAAAAAAAATCTTTCAAATAATGGCCGTAGTATTTCCTTTTACGTTCTTTGTTTCGGCATAACAGCCGGTACTTTGAATATTGAGGGCAATATTCATTTCTAGTGTGGGGGAATTCTCACGAATTTTATCATATAATTATACCACCCAATTCCCCTATTTTTGGCCAAAATTTTTTTTTGGAGTAAGTGTTCTGCACTTACTCGCCTTATGGTTATCATCCGCCATGTCTAATAGACAAAATGATTGGCTAATCCAGGAGCAAACGGCTCTTGGTAAAGATATCTCAAACCCGTTGACGGCTTGCAATTTGCCCAAAATTGTATGGTATTCAACTCACCATATCCTTAAAAGTGAAGAGTTGGCTAGCCCGCAAGTTTATGGCTTGTGGTAAAGGCAGTGGAAAAATCATAATTGGTAATCAGCTCACCAAAGATAATATTGATAATTTATCTAAGAGTTGGCTAGTAGAGAAGCAAACGGCTTCTGGTAAAGACAAATCAAATCCGTTGAAAGCTGGTGGTTTGCTCAAAATCACATGGTTATCGGTGTACCATGGTTCTTACTTGAACTAAAACATTTGGCTACTCCAGAAGTAATGGCTTTTAGTAAAGAGATTCAAATCCATTAAGTTTTTCTCAAAATATTGCTAGGGACTAGCAATAGTTTAGTGTGAGGGATTGATGAGTGTGTAAATACTCATCATTTTTGGTCAAATCTGAACTGCAAAACACTTAAAATGCTCAGAAATGCATCAAAATCTGAAAATATCTCAAAATTGCATTTTATATGTTTCAGATGCAAAATGTTTAAAATCAGATGAAAAATGAGCTAAGTTTGCATAATTGGCAGTTTCAGTCCCCCAAGTTTCAAAAGTTGTCAGAAATAGTCCTTGAGCACTTAATTTCAAAAGAAAAATTACCAAAGGTCCTTTTAAAATCATAAGTTGTCAAAATTAGTCCTTTGGTGAAAAATATCAAAAGTTTTTGAGAAATTAAAAATTTGGTCCTTCAAGTTTAAAAATTGGCAAAAATGGTCCTTGGAAATTTGAAAATATCAAGTTTGGTCCTTGTACTATTGGAGCTTGTCACTTTTGGTCCCTTGGAGCAACTTTGCAAATATGGCGCCTTGGTCCTTGATTTTCAGAATTTACACAAAAGGTCCTTGTTATTAATATCCTTTAAACCCTTGGCCTTGTCAAAACCCAATTGGACCCCTGCCATACACACCTTGTGACCCCCTGTCAATAACATTTTGGACCCCTTCAATATATTAGCCCCAAGTCAAATCCTGGTCAAACAAACACACCCGCCAAATCTTCTTCCCCACCAACTAGCTGCAACACTCCATCTCCCATCCCTCCAGCTCACCTTCACACTTCCATGTCCCCCCACCTCCACCTAACTCCAAGATACATTTAATGCATCCCTTCCCCTTTCACTCAACCCCCAACTGGCTTATATATGTTTTGGCGCCAAAAATTGATCAAACGGCCAAGATCTCCTCAACAGATCCAATGGCCAAGGAAATTAGTGGGATATGCTCAGAAGTCAATGAGGAAGATATTTTGCATATAAAGGAAGAAGAAGAAGCAAGAGAAAAGTAGTCTTGTAGTTTTTAAATTTCATCAATGTCGTTTTTAACTTTAAAGTTTTAGTTAAGTGTAAAAGATGTAATATTTTGTTTTCTTGTACTAAACTCAAGTGATATTATCAGTTTAATCTACTTTAAGCATCAATTTCAAAGTTTAACTTAAGTTTCATATTTTTGAGTCACTGTTTCAAATTTCAGTTTCCAACTTTTATGTACAAGCTCTTAGTAGCTTATTTTTAAGCTCAAACAAGCTTACTTAAGCTTCTTATAGCTTTTTGTAAGCTTACATTCAAGTTTTAAGCAATTTTGGTTTTTGGTCAACTAAAGTCAAACTGAGCCAAAATTGAAATGGAAATAGATATGGGTGATGCAGAGCTGGATTTGGGTTGATTCAGAGTTAATGGGGTTGATATATATAGGATAGTGATTCTTGGGTTGACTGATCTCAAGCCATTGTGGCTAGGACCTTATGTAAGCTCAAAACCAAATTATTTGCATAATCTTTGTTTGTAGTCATAAATAGTTTAAATCTGTTAATTAAGTTGTATTTAGGTTAGCTTAACTCAGTTTGATAAATAGCATTAGCTAGTTCAGTGGTTAGCTCATCAAAAGTTCAAATCAGTCATAAAAATAGTGTTTGGATTGTGCAGCAAATCTGTGTTTAAGGCTTGCTCAGTGGTTGAGACTTGTTGTTCTAGGCTTGTTTAGCTCATTTATACTCATTGCTGTCATCATTTTGTGTCTGCACACTCTCTAAGTCAAAATTCATCTTTAATCTGTCTTAAATACTTAACTGATAGGATTTTGTCAAAGCAAAAACTTGTTTTGTGTTTAGAAATCATAGGTATAGCTTGTATTAGCTTCATTTCATCATTTAACATCAACATCAGTCCACAAATTGATTTCAAATCTCAAATAAGTCAAATTATCAAAACTGTTGTCAAAAGTCAAAGTTGAAAATCCAGTTTTCAGTCTAACTTGGGTGATTTTTAATGGATTCATTTCTAGTTCAATTCAAGTGAAATTATGGTTTTTTCTAGTTCAGCTGGTCAAGTTACTTAATATGATTTTTGTTAAATTTTTGCAATTTTTTATAAGCTCCAAATAAGCTGATACATAGGCTGCAAAGTGCCCTGTGCACACTCAGCATACATTGGTGTGCACAGGCAACTTCAAGACCTTGTGCAGGTGTTGTTCTTAATCACTTTGGTCTGAATCTTGGTCTTAAGTTAGTTAAGCTGGTGGTCTTGAGATATTCAGCTTTGGTTTTCATATTGGCTTATTAAATAAGCTTGTGCTTAAGCTTGAAGTTAGAAAAAAAAATCTGTTTTGACACTTAAGCTCAAATCATCAAAACTGAGTAGCTTGTAATATAGAGGTTTAGAGCAGTTGTAATAAGTTGCATTTGAGTAGTTATAACATATTATAGCTTCTATTTTAGTTTGATAGCTTATTGTGTTCATTTGCTTATTCCTAGTGCTTATTTATAAGCACTTGTCTTTGCAGTTTCATTTTCCTACACACAACCCTCTGTTTTTATATTTTTCTTAGATTCATAATATTATTTTAGACTTTTCTTGAATTTTTCAGATTTTTCTAAGTCAGTTTGCTATTTTTCTTCATTTAAAACAATTTTTAGTACTTTTTAATTAGCATTTAATACAATTAATTCAGAAAAGTTTCAAAAAAATAATTTTTCATTTTTCTTAGGTTAAGATAAATATAAAAAGTCAAAAAAAATATTTTTCCAGATTTTTCTTAGTTAAATTTGTATTTTTAAGCAATTTAAGTAGTTTTAAATAGTTTTTAATTCATAGAAAATACAAAAATAATCAGAAAAATACAAAAATAGTTTTGAAAATTCTCTTTTGTTATTTTAGATTTTTCCAAGTCATAATTTCATTTTTCTAGCTTTATTTCATATTTTCTTGTATTTTAGGTTATTATTAAATAGTTAAAATTAGTTTTTAATTAATAATAATTAATTTAATAGTTATAAAAATAATTTTCTTTTTCTGAAAATTTTATTTTATCATTAGGTTTGTAAAAATGTCATTTTTATATTTTTAGGATTAATATTGTTTAAGTTTCATATTTTCTTCTGTACGTCACGTAGTTTTTAATTTAAGTTTTATAAAAGAAAAATCAAAAACATCATTCTGAAAATAGTGATAGCGTTTATTTAATATTTTTTATCTTTTTAATTCTCTTTAATTTGCATTTAAGCCCTTGTAGTTTATAAACTTTTTCTGTAGTTATAATTAATCAAACCTCTTTTCCGTTCAAATCTCTCGATCACTATTCGTTTGGTGATTCATCGCATAGCTCGCTGGGACATAACGACCTGGGGAAACACTATACTCTCCAGATCTTCATTGCATTTGTTTCCGGACTGTTTTAAGTTTCTTACGGTTAGCCATTCACAAGTGGCTAGCTTGTGTGAGAAAACTTGACCGTCTGGGAGCGAATCAGTCCTACATAGCAAATAAACTCTATCAGGTCCACTATTAAATTTTGTGATTAAACTCAATGAACTCATCAGCGTAAGCTGACCCTTTTTAGTGTGTATTCTCAGGTTTAAGGCGATAGCTCACTATTGGGAGGCGCTTGGCAAGAGGCAATTGATTTCTTTATGGGCCTATTTCCGCACTACTTTTATATATTGTAAAATTAATGTTTTTGATAATGAATTTTATTCTAAAAGAATGAAATAAAAACCATTCTTTGTACCTTATGTTGTGATACGAATATGGTAGCACCCCAATGTATGTATGCTTCTGCTGGACCCTATTTTGGGGGTGTTACATTGGTGATCCCGGGTGTTCTAGAGGAGAGTTACGATTCATAGAATTGGGGAAGTAGGCACCACCCTATGACTAACACGGAATACAACGCATCAATTAGGACAAGGATGTGACAATTCAATTGACCAATAAAAGATAACTAGGGAGTAAGAAAATCTAAGTGAACACGCTTTTAATTATCATAAGAACACACTCATACGATCCATAGTTTTTACTTTTATTTAGTTTAATTAGTTTAATTTAATTTGTTAAGTAGTTTAATTGGTAGATTACCAAACCCCCACTCTTTAAACCCCGAGATTTTACTTGATTTCATAAAAAAACATAAAATGATTAAAAAGAATCATCCTCACCTCACCTTTTCGTCATACATCTCTATTCCCCTAGAGAACGATCAACCCCCTGGGCTTGCCTACACTACACTGCAATGATTAGGTACACTGTTTAGTGGTTGTAAAGCTTGCTCGCGGAAAAGGAAGTCTTTCAACCCAAACCACGCATCATTAGATCTTGATTCCAAGGATGTATGCTGCTTCTCCTAAATACTTCATATAAAAACATGTTCCAAGATAGGACTTAACCTCTTTGAAACTTGGAATATGATTTCCCATGATCAATATGTCATCGACATACTAGATAATGAAAGTAAAATTACTCCTACTAGCTTTATGGTATACACATGGCTCATCAAGATTCTGAGTAAATCCAATTTTTTTGATTTTTCATCAAATCTCTTATTCCATTGCCTTGATGCCTGCTTCAATCCATAAATGGATATTTGAAGCTTGCACACTCGCTTTGGAAATTCTGGATTCACAAACCCCTCAGGCTGTGCCATATAGATGTCCTCATCTAGGCGACCATTCAAGATGGCGGTTTTGACATCCATCTGTCAAATCTCATAGTCATAGTACGCTGATATGGCTATAAGAATCCTAATAGCTCTAATATTTGCTACAGGAGAAAAGGTCTCATCGTAGTCAATCCATAGGTTTGAGTAAAGCCTTTAGCTACCAGACGAGCCTTATAGGTGTGTACCTTGACATCCATGTCAGTTTTCTTCTTGAGGAGCCACTTACTTCAAACGATTTTAGCGTTAGGTTGAAGGTCTACTTCAATCCAGAATTCATTATCTTTCATGGATTGCATTTCCCCATTCATTGTAGCTTTCCATTTGTCCTTTTCAGGATCATTCATGGCAGCTTTATAGTTAGCAGGTTCACCAAGATCCCTTAATATATTTTTCTCAACTTCTACGTTAAGACATAGACGTTCATGTGCATGTATAGTCCTTTCAGACCTATGAATGGGAATAAATTCAGGGTGGAGGACCCAGACTTTCAGGTTCCACTTGAAGTTGGCTAGTGTTTTCAGAAGGTGATGTTTCTTCTTGATCATCTTCCAGATCATAAGCTGTCCCACTGAATTCTTGAGATATGAGATCCCTTTCAAGGAAATCTCTATACGTAGCCACAATGACTTTGTTTTCAAGTGGGAAGTAAAAGTAGTAACCCATTTTTTCCTTTGGGTATCCTATGAAGATACACTTAACAAATCTATGTTGAAGTTTATCTGGTGAGTCACGTTTAACAAAGGCCTCACAACCCAAACCTTTAATTAAGACATGTTGGGAGCTTTTCCATACCATATCTCGTATGGAGTCTTATCAACCTTCTTGGTTGGAACCGTATTTAGAATGCGAAAAGTAGTTTCTAAAGCATAATCCCAAAAGGATAAGGAAAGAGTTGTAAGATTAAACATTGATCGTATCATATCTAGCAATGTACAATTACTTCTCTCAGATACACCATTTTGATGTGGTGTATATGCAGATGTGAGCTGCTGAACAATTCCACACTCGGCACGATAATCTTTAAACTCTTGGCTAATATATTCACCACCTCTATCGGATCGAAGAGCTTAAATCTTTTTTCCTAGTTGCAATTCAACTTCATTCTTGAAAACCATAAGTGTTTCAAACACTTCATGTTTATGTTTAAGTAAATAAACATAACCATAATGATTGAAATCATCTGTAAAGGTTAAGAAGTAGCAAGAACCTTTCCTTAACACATGTCTAAGTGGTCCACATACATCTATATATATCAAACCAAGTAGATCTGAAGCCCTTTCCACTTGATGTGAAAAAGGTTTCCTTTTCATCTTCCCAGATATGCAAGATTTGAACTTATCAAATGATTCAAAATTGATATGTTTTCAAATCCCATCGTGTTGCAGTTTTTCCATACATTTCTTGCCTATGTGAGCAAGTCGACAAAGCCAAAGATAAGTAGAATCCAACTCTGTCTTGATTCTCTTATTATCGATACTAAAGACATAATTATTTTTATCATTCACAATCCATGCATATCAATTTCAAACACACCATTTATAGGAATTGCATTAAAGTAGAAAATATTATTTAAAGAAACAGAAATTCCATAACTAGTAAATGTGTGAAAAAAACCAATATCTTTTAACAAGGAAACAAAAACGATGCCTTTAATTATAAAAGGTGCGTAATGACAATTATTTAAAACTAGTACTAAGCGCGAAGGCAAAACTAAATCGAATGTTCCTATGGCTTCAATAGCTGCATGTGCTCCATTTAGGCCAGCTTCCTTCCTCCTCTAAGCCCCTGTAGTGTATTGCAAATATGAACACCACATCTAGTGTCATACACCCAGGAAATAACTTTATGAGGAAAATAAAATAATTCTATTAAGAAATTACCTGCTCGCGACCTGCCCAACATTCTTGTATATCTTTTCTCGCAACTCTGAAGGGAAGCGTAGACAGTTCATCTTCTAGTGTCCTACCTTTGTGCAGTGGTGACAAGCCTGATCCTTCTTAGGATTGTCTTTCTTCTTAGGAGGTTTGTTCTTAGGCATAGGTTGGTAAGCTGTAATCTGCTGCTTACCTTTACCCTTACCTTTTCCATGCCCCTTGTTCGCTTGTTGTGGTTTGTTTGGCTTAGTAATCCTACCACCTTTAATAGCTAGTACCTGAGGTGTATGAGCCTTTTTCGGTAATCCCTTTTCATATTCAATGGGCATTGCATGTAACTCACTAAATGTATTCCCCGTGCAATGCATGTTAAAGTTGTCCACAAAACCACCAAACTCCTTGTTAAGGGATCGATTGATCAAGCCAACACATACATCATGAGAATAGGAATGGTTGAGACGCTTAAGTTGGTCCATGTAACTTTTCATTTCCAAGACATGAGCACTCACGGATTTACCGTCCCCCTGTTTGTAGCTGTGTAAAGAATCAATCAAATCATACAGTTCTACAGTTGCTGGCTTCTCAAACATACGTATGAGTTCATTGAGCATATCCATGGGAGAATAATTATCAAATTTCTTTTGCAATGAAGGAATCATACTTCCAAGCATAAGACACACAACTTCATTGTGTCTGTCATACTCAATGGTCTAAGCTGGTAGCTCTTCAGTAGTTGAGTCAGCAGGAGGAGCAGGAGGAATAGACTTACTCACATAATCTAGTATTTTAGCAACTCGCAGGACAATCCTGAGCTGTCTATACCAATCATTGAAACTTTCGCCAGTCAGTTTTTATCGATCAAACATAGATTTGAAAGCAGTACTTAGTGTGTGGTTATCGACATTTTGAGCCATTCTACAGAAAAAGTTCAAAAGTTAGTATTTTAGATAATACAACCTTTAAAGAAACTTAAATACCCTTGGTAAATATTCATATAAACCATATAATTTTCTTAAAGCTAAGATCCAAATTGACATAGTTCAATTACATCAGTTGATCTGCTAGTAATGAAAGTATTCAACAAAGTAATTGTCGAACAATAATTGACAAACATTTTTCAATTCTTAGATCATTATGGGATATACAATTGCCAAACTAGTCGCAATGCAAGCATGTTTCATCCCATCTTATGCCTTGAGTCATAACTCTCACTAACTAACTCAATTAAGTTGTCTAATTTAGAAAATGTAAATTTATTCCAGTTGTGGTCTCACGCAACATGGAGATTTACCTTGTTATTGCAATCTAGCCAAGATCTCATATAACATAAATTGCAACTCCAAGTGTTTTTTCAATTAGACGGCATAAAATTAAATTTTAAGGGTACTTATTTTGATGTGTGTAATCAAAAATATGTACGAAGAAGCATGCACACAACTTCTTATCATAGGTTTAACAAAATTTTACTCATTAGTTTTTTTCACTAAGATTAAATCAACAAAGTTTTAATCGAGGTATTGGGTAAAACAATCAAACAATTACATTTAATTATCGTCCACTATATCGTACTACTGCATGAGTTAAAATACCCAAGTTATTCGGATAATTACCACAAAGTGGCGCGTGGAATTAAGGTCAATTCACCCTCAAGATGAATTTGTACATAAAATAATCGTAGGTAGCTCCATTTTGACGCACAAAGAAGTGGAGAAGCGGGTCAGCGCGAAGCGTATTCAAAACCTTCTTCTTTTAGGTCACAATTTAATGCCTACCTTCCTTATACCTCCCTTATAGTTTGTCAAAATTGGTGAGCCTTTCTAATTATTGGTACAAGAAACATCAATCGAATAAAAGTTTAAGATTTAACTCTTAAAACAAATCAAATTTCACCATTGTTTAGTCCGGTTTATTTTTATATTCAAAAAATTACCCTTGCTTACAATCATGTCATACAATAAATAAATAAATAGGCAAATAAAAAATAAACAACAAAAACAATGAACATGCTAAATTAAATTAACTAACATGTATATCTTGAACTAAGACTCTCACTTGTGTTTCGAGCTAGGTACAAGTGGACCACATACATCGATAAATCAATTGCATAAGTCTCACGTTAAAGATATACAATAACACACATAGTTGATAAAAGAAAACGATACATATGGGGTCTTCCCCAATTTTAGGTCTTCCCTAATTTGATAATTAATTAACCTTTTAGTAATTTAATCATGTAATACATTTAATTACTAACAAACCCTAATTAATTACACCATATATCGCGCAATTAGCATGTAATCAAAACACGTAACAATTACTACATAATAATCCATTGATCCATGATAAAACATGCATGGTTTTATCATGGATTCCACATAGTCCACTTATTATCACATAATCAAGTCAAGGATCATTTACTCTAATAGCATAAATCAAATATCTATTAATCATAATACATAACAAATTGCATGCACTCCTAGAGTTTTTAATCTTTTTACAAAACCTAAAAAAATTAAAAAATAAAAAAAAATTAATGAAATGGCGTTCGGCCATATATAAAAAAAATTAGGGTTTCGATTTATAAACCCTAGAAATCGACTAACATGCAATACACAATCCGATATTCGTTTTTTATGCGTTTCGGTAATTAAATACAAAGTATTAATGGCTCGTGATGCCACTGTTGGAATTTATATATCATGGCAAGCATAAATAAACAAGTAATGATCAAAGCATGCAGCGGAAGATAAGAATCATAATACTTGTAATTTAATTAATCGAAAACTAAAGAAAGCGTACCTTTTAGCAATTCCAAGCTAACAAGATCAAATCAAGATGTAAACCCTAAATTAGGGTTTTTGTTGCTCGACCCTATACCCAAGTCGAACCAAACAAAGCACAAACACAAGTGGTGTTTTTCCTACGTTCTTGTACACACGTACTATTAGCGATTCGATGCGAATGAGGTTCTTGATCACAATAAAATAACCAAACACTTTTGTTACACTCAAGGTCACTCGCAAATTCCTTCGTGGGGTTTCACTCGTCGACCAAGGAATAAGAGTGGAGAAGAGAAGAAGTTTGGCCTTCTATTGAAATCAAGTGTACCAAAGGATGAATACATGTGATGTATTTATACCCTTATGGTAGAGATCAAGTTTACAATGGTTTCCCATGTGAGATCCCATTGTTCAGCCGGATATAAGCCCAAGATAGGATTTCTAGAACCTTCTCTTGGCTTGTTTCCTTTTCTTCGTATCTCGTTGACATTTAACGACCGTTATTCAATTCCGTTAGTCATTTATTGTGAATTAATAATTAACTATACATTTATATTAATTATTTTAACATCAATTCCCATACGTAAAGTGTGCAATCTTGTAGTCTCGTGTTGGAATCCAATCATACATATATTAATGAGTAAACTACACCATTCGTCCTTGTGGTATACGTTGACCATCAAGTTTCGTCCTTTGACCAAAAAAATTGCACCGTTGGTCCTTAACTGCGAAACGTTACTCACCCTTGGTCCCTCACCCTAACGGCCGCCACTAACGCTCGTTATCTGTTCACGTGTGACACCCACGTGGGGGTATTTTAGTCTTTTCATCCATCACCTTTAACTTTATCTTCTTTTAATCATTGATACTTGTTCATTTCCATCAATCACAACCATACCAACACCAACTGGCATAAAAAGGAAAATCTAGGGTTTCACCTCATTTGATAACACTCTCCTCCCTCCTCCTTCCAACCTTCCAGCGCCGTTACTTTTTTCGTCCAAGATTCCGGCGAACCCTTTTGTGACCGTACATGATAAATCAAGGAGCAAGGATGTTTTCTGGGTTGGTCGAGTGCGAGAAAGGGTTGTTTCTCGGAGTTTCACCACCACACCCGTATCACCACCACCACACTCATCCGTCACCCAAGGCACCCACCACCTCACCGCCTACCCTCCTCACCTCATTTTGCCTCTTTTCTTTTCTTTCTCTCTCGATTTCTATGGTAAGCCAAAGACCCACGTTTGTTTTAATATTAATATTGTTTATGTTAATTTTCGTGGAGTAAAACAGATCTAAAAACATTTGAACTATGATGGTTGTGTGGTTTTTCAAGAATACAAATTCGGATTGAAATAAGGTTTCTGATAAAGATTTTATGTGGTAAGTTTTGTGTGAAAATGGTGTGCGTTGGGTTAGTAGTACACGGGTCGCGTCAAAACCCGACTAAGATTTGGGTCGTGACCGACAGTCATAGGGTGTTTGATTCTTATCTAACTGATTTGTGTCCCAAGTCTGAAATTGTAATATGCTTAATTTCATGGGTTTATGCCTTGGTGTTGTTGTAATATGTGGCACGAGTTAAATTGGAGTCAGCCTAGTCCTTTGTTGGTTTATTTATGTAAGATATAACTTTTCACATACACATCAAACCATAACACAAAGTAGCATATAGATGGAATTCTAGAGAGAGAAAGTTAGAGGTTTAGGGAACTTAGTGAGAGAAAGTGAAAGATATTATTATGAGCTCCAACTCTCTACCTTGGGAGGTAGAGAGTATTTATAGTCTTACATAAATCGCCACACAACGGCCGTGGATCGCATACAGTGGGTAAAGACCCGTCCGTCCTCCACGGTGTTACTTAACTAAATACTACTTAACTAAATATAACTATGACTACGAGCTTTCTAACGATTACATATACTTGAGGTGACCGACTCTTTAATACCGGAATTTCTAATTCCTAACAATCTCCCCTAAGGGAGGTCACCTCAAACATATACTAAAATGACATTGAATACAATCGGATATTACATTAACAATTGATCTTGCATTCTTGATGTAGTACTTTGCTCAAAAGCTCGTAGTCATTGATTCCACTCATTGCATGTTTGGTTAATCCAAGTGGAGGTCTTTATCGATCCACGTGATAATAATGTTGAGCCAGCCTTTGAGATCATCACTAATAGAAAATCTCTAATACATCCATTGTGGTGTTGGTATTATGTGATGTTGTGACATTCAGACCGACATGCTCACATTCTGGATCATGATATCTTCTCATCGAGTAGCGAAGCTTTAGTTGATTCATGATATTGGCGCAGCGTAGCGTAAGCATGGAGTGAAATATCAGAGTCATTGATGCACTAATCATGATTTCTTTTGAGATGAATGTGTTAGGTGAGCATGCGGCTATGGATTGACCGCTTCATTCGATCACCGCAAACGCCGGGTGTACCGCATAAGACAGCTTAGCAATAAAGCGCACGAAAGTGTCTTTGATCACTTTCGATGAATTGAGGTACACGCCCACGGTTCCTCGCTGATCAAGCATAAGTACGCTCGCGGATCGTATAATTCAAGAATTTCCTTGACAGGGTTTCGCAAATGCTCTAGCCGTTTCTCAAACCGAACGCCTCAAAGAAGACAACACGGAGTGAGTGAACCAAATAATTTAGTCCACGATTGATGAAAAGAGATTAGAAAAACAATCGTGTATTGCTCAATAGAAATTGTTTTTGCAATATAACGAAGGTTTTAATGAAAATCAATTATCAATCATAAAACACCTTTTGATTTGAAAATTAGTACACGGTCGACGTGCTAATGAAAAGAGTTTTAAAGCACAAAGACCGGTTTTTCAAAGGTATCCGTCAATCCATAACCCGAACCAGGATTGATTCAAAAGATTGAATCGCCCCATTGTTTCGTTCAGCTTGTCACATGGTTGATCTATAATAGATCTCACATGCCACCTACCAGGAGCTTGTTAGATGTTGGCTCCAGGAGGCTTTCCATCTTCATTGTGAATATGTTTGCATATCACTCGATGTTCGCAATACCACAAGGATAATGCGTAGGACTCAAGATATAATCTCTCTTCCACATTGTGTGAAACAGAGAGTCTTCATTGAAAGTGTCCTAATGAGATTTATTGATGATCTCGTGGCTCTAGACTCAATTTGTGCATATTTGGATCCTATATCGGAGACTAGGAGAGGTTCTCCTTCTTCAATATCAACAATCTCTAAGAGAAAGTCGATAGATAATGTCGGTTCCCCGTGAGAATGAAACAAGTCCTTTTAAGAGGAACTTGAGTGGTTTGGAAGTTGAAGTGCAAGGCCACCGGGTCCATGACGCCTTGTCTTCAATACCGATGTTACCATCAAGAGCATATGAATTGAACCCGTTTTCTGGCCTAAGGTTGAATAAATGGAGGGCTATTTGTTTTCACCCTTTTCTCATTCAATTCTTTTTAATTCTTCAACCCCTTCAGCTTACCGAGACTTCATAGCTAGAACCTTGTTGGGTTTATTCCAAGACTAGCTCGCCTCAGTCCGCACTCTTACCATATCTCATTTTTCTCCTTTTATCATCATACCTAAGAACTCTACACTAACTAGTGGATAGTCCCCGGTAGATCCCTCCGGAACTGGCGGATCATGGGAACAAATACCTAACCTTATCATCCTTATATCACCATACATAAAGTAAAGTTGGTCGGTCTATTTGGTATTGTTCATCCGCCATTGGAACCAATTGAAAACCATTTGAAAATCAATCCAGATACTTGTGATATATTATCAAAGCATTTTGTACCGAATTGTTTTGATATTTTTAGAACGAGAACTCCCCTCAACATGTGCATCAAGTATTTGAAAATGTTTTGCACACGGAGGCAAGAGAAAGAATTAACTTCTTTGATTACCATTTTCTAAAAGATATCAACATCACTTCCCAATCAAATCAAGTAGATAAAGCATTTTGGGGAAGGATGAGGTTTTCATGATTTTGCTCCCCTCAATATGTGCTTCTAGGTTTGAAAGGAGTTTTACACATACTAGAGGGAACCCGCACATTGAGATAAATGATCACGTTTCAAATCATAGGTTTAAGATAGATGCTCCCCTCAACATGTGCATGGAAAATTTGAAATCGCTTTGTCACATGGGGAGGACAGCATGTACATCCTTATAAAACCATTTACCTAATTATCGCTTTAAATCCAATTTAAATCACACATTCTCCCCGATCACAATTATCAAATCATTTGAGATTTGTGATCTCTTATAGATTTAAATTGATTTTGAAAGCTTTTAAGGAGAATTGTGACTTGATTATGAAAGCGCTTTAACTGATAAGGATCGGATTTTAAGACTTTAAACTCCATTGATAAAACATGCATGTACATCTTTTGAAAACAATTTAATGCCAAATAACTTTTAATTTAATTGAAATCATTCTCCCCTCAATCAATGACATAGGTTGTTGATTGAGAGATAGATATTTTGACAAATAAGTCCGGATGATTATCAAAAATAGAGACCAAGTTATTTTTCAAAGCATTTAGTTTTCAGCAGATAAATGTTTATAGAATCGGAGCATGGAATTTGAAAACATGGTAAAACATGGCTCTGTTCTTTCTTTTAAAACCGGTTATTGCCTGAAAATGACAATAAACCATTGTTTCTCTTTCTCCCAAAAATATTTTTTGATTTTTTTTTTTTTTTTTGAATTCGAACAACATCTAAAGTCCCGTGTCATTCTTTGAATGACAAGACAAAGACCGTAGATATTATCGAATCGAGAAAAACATGACAAATTGACAATATTTTTGAAGATTTTTGAAAGTTTTATATTTTTATTTGGATTTTGAAGGTTTTATAATTTTGTATTTTGCTTTTTGAATAAATATATACAAGAGATAGATGAAGATAGACCTTTACTCCTCGTCTTCCTCCTCAAGACGCTTTGAGTGTTTCGGTTGAAGGCTTTTCAAGCCAAGACGTGGAAGAATAAACTCAAAACCTTCTCTTGGAAGAGCTTTGGTGAAGATGTCCGCTAACCGATATTCGCACCTCACAAAATATAGTTCCACCACACCTCTTTCCACTTGTTCCTTAATGAAATGATGTCGAATGTCGATATGCTTTGCTCTTGAGTGTTGAACGTTGTTGCATGAGAGAGCAATAGCACTTTTATTATCACAAAGATGTAGGGATTTTGTTGAATTCAAAGCCATAGTTAGATAATTGAGATCTCATCCATAAGATTTGAGCACAACAAGATGACATGGCTATGTATTCAACCTCTGTAGAGGAAATAGAAGTACTCATTTGCTTCTTTGAAGACCACCTCACAAGCTTATCACCCAAAAACCGAGCACCTCCGATGTACTTCGACGCGTATCTTGACAACCTCGCATGATCAAGATCTGCATAGGCCGTTAGTGACATACCGGTGTCTTTCGGTACCATAGTCCCATATTGATGGTTCCTTGGAGATACCGAAAGACCCGCTTAACCGCTTCAAGGTGCTTTTAGTAGGCTTAGCCGGTATCTAGCACACATGCAAACAAATAACAAGATGTCCGGTCTACTAGCCGTGAGGTACATCGTGGATCCAATCATACTACGATATTTCGTTTGGTCAATCATGATCCCCGAGTGGTCCTCATCTAGTTTGGTTCGATCAATCATGGGGGTGTCAACAAGGTCACTTGAATCAAATCCAAATTTCTTTAAAATCTCATTTGCATATTTAGATTGATTTATGAAAATGCCTCCTGGACTTTGTGAAATTTGTAATCCCAAGAAAAATGACATTTGTCCCATCATTGACATTTGAAACTTTGAACTCATTTCATTTGAAAACGATCACATTCCATTGGGTCAGCCGAGGCAAAAATAATATCATCAACATAAATTTGAACATGAGTTAAATGTTTGCCCGACTTCCTGGTGAACAATGTAGGATCAACGCTCCTTTGCTAATCCGGTTGATAGAATAAACTTTGAAAGTGTATCATACCATGCCCTTGGAGCTTGCTTTAAACCGTAAAGAGCCTTCTTCAAACGATAAACGTGAGTAGGATGCTCTTGATTCACAAATCCTTCAGTTGGCCGACGAGACGACTTCTTTAAGATCTCCGCTCGTAAATGCCGCCTTCACATCCATCCGATAGACTACCATGTTCTTACTAGCGATTAGCCGAAAGATTCGATTGCCTCGATTCGAGCAACATGAGCAAAAGATTCTTCAAAGTCTATACCCTCCTCTTGACGATATCCTTTAGCAACTAATCGAGCCTTGTTTTTCAACACATCACCATGCTCATCAAGTTTCACTTTGAAGATCCATTTAAGAGCAATAATCATAGCACACTGAGCGGTACTAACTCCCATACAACAAGTCGATCAAACTCATGAATTTCTTCTTGCATGGCATTGAACCATATGTCTTCATTCATGGCAGTTTTAACATCTTTTGGTTCGATCTTAGATAGTACGGAGTTGAAGAAACACCATAAGGCATCGGTTGCAAGTTGTTTCCGGGTTGATACAGGACGAGAGGGATTTCCAATGATGTTGTCTAATGGATGATCGTGAGTCCATTTTCTAAGGTGTTCATGTGGCGTTGTTGAGGAACCGAGGTAGCGAGTCGATGTCTTCAAGAAGATGGTTCGATGATGATTCGAGAGCAAATATGTTTTCAAATGGAGCATCTTCAGGAGTAGCAAAGGGATTAACTTCATCATTGATGCCGGAAACATTTCCATGATGTACATTTGAAGAATGATGATTTGTTGATGAGATCAAGGATCACAGCAGTGCTTCTTGACTTAAAGATATTGAGACCGAAGGATTGACTTCATTCACAGGAATATGAGCATCTTCTGTTGTAGGGATCAACACCTCATTAGTAATTGAATCATACAGTTCATCAAACATAGGATCAAACAATTTCTTTAAATCATCTTCGGATGGAGGTACATATGGAGTTTCTTGAGAAGAGTTTGGAACAAGGGATGAACCAATGGGACTGCTTTTGAAGTGCGGGTCCCGAATGGAGTGTCCAGAGCCATTTGACCGGTAAGCTCATCAAACGTAACGTGAATGGTTTCCATGATATTTCGGGTTCTTTTGTTATAGATTCGGTATCCCTTTTGTTTGGTGCATATCCTACAAATACTCCAATGTCAGCTTTAGCCCTAAGTTTCCTTAAGTCTTGACCCTCATTAGTTGGATAACACAATGCACCAAACACACGAAGGAAAGAGAGATTAGGTTTTCTCTTGTGGACAAGTTCATATGGTGTCTTTCCATGAACAAGGTGAATCGTGGAACGATTTTGTGTGTAGCATGCAAGGGCAATAGCTTCACCCGAGAAACATTGGAACTTTTGAGTAAATCAGCATTGTTCTAGCAGCTTCTACAAGAGTTCGATTTCGCTTTCAACTACACCGCTCGTTGAGGAGTTCGTGGAACACTTCTTTGATGGCCGATTCCAATGCTTTCATAGAATTCACTAAGTTGTTTGTTAACAAACTCGCCCATTGTCCGTCCGATAATTCGACGGTTTTGTTAAGTCGAACTCTGCTTGATGAGTTTGATGATGATATCAGGAGTTTCATCCTTTGTCCTTAAGAACTTGACCCATGTGAATCTAGAGTAATCATCAACTACAACTAACACATATTTCTTCCCAAAGATATTCTCCACTCTCATTGGTCCACATAAATCCATATGAATTGTATGAAGAACTTCAGTGACAGAGTTAGTAGGTTTGGGTTTATGGGCATACTTCTTGCTTTTTCCCAATTGACATGTGAACAAAGATGATCCTTTTCATACTTTAGTCTAGGTAAACCTACAACTAAGTCCTTTCGGGAGAGATCATTGATGGTGCCGAAGTTCAAGTGATTGAGACGTCGATGCCATAACCATGACTTTGTTTTAGAAGCCTTTGACAACAAGCAAATTGGAGAAGACTTCATCATATCATCTATAGAGATGGTGTAAAGATTTGAACCACGAGTTCCTTTTAAAAGTTCCTTACCATTAAGATCTCTAACAAAGCAGGTATGTTTTCTGAAGGCTACTTCTAGATCGTAATCACGAATTGACCAACAGAGAACGATTATGACCAAACCTTCCACATAATATACTCTAGAGATAACACTATCACCAACAACATAATCACCATAACCCTTAATTGCACCAAAATGATCATTACCGAATCTAACAGTCCCGATGAATTTGCTCACGGTTCATGAGCCGACCGGTCTCCAGCATATGCTTGGAACCGAGTCCGTACCACGTAACGATTTGAATGATCCGCAGCTTGAACACGCACAAGAATGGATAATCGATAATTGGGATCCCCATGCAAGAATGGGTTCCACTTGGTTAGTAATGAATTGGAACACCCACATCGTAAAAGAAACATCCATATCGTAAGTAGAAGCAATGGAATCATTGGGAATAGATGCAATGTCGGTGTCTCAGATTTGACCTATTCAAAGTATGTTTACTTCTTAAGGGAATAGTTCTACCAATAGGCATCCATTTTCTAGTGGGCATAATCTTAGCAGTTTGAGAACAAAACTGATTATTCTTATGGCCAAAAGGTATCCAATAATAACCTATCTTTATAAAAGTTCTTCCCGTGGGTTTCCACGCTTTTCTAACAATCTTTCGATTTTGCCTTTTTGCCTTATTTGCACGATTATTAGCATTAACAATTTTAACGGGCATTTGACAAAGATTAGACAAAGCATTCACACCACATTCATGATTAGCAAATGTAATTCAAGCAGACATCATTACAAGGTTTGCAAATAGTATCGAATTCAATTAATTACAAGACGCCTAAGGCTAATACTAGAATCAACACGATTCGCTTTATTCAACTCAAGCTTAAAGTTCCTAGATTGGTCTTCTACTCTCTTCCAATGCACATTCTTAGCTTGCAAGGTCCTATCATTCCTTGTATTGTCTTGAGACTTTGACCGCCGCTTTAAAGTCACTATTTACTCCTGTAGAGGGAATGGGAACATTAGTTGGTTGATCTAATTTTTGCATTCCCGAACTTGATGTGCAAGGATCTGAAGTACTAGAAGGCACATTAGTGTATACTTTAAGACTGTGATTTGAGCTTTTTGCAGCACACTAAAGTTCACTTTCTTAGCACTAACATATCCGAATCAACTACTTGAAGGCACATTAGTGTTTCCTTTCTTAAGACCGGCATAGAACGGATTTCTTGCTTGGCACTAGGCATAGAACAAGGCATCACAGCTTTGCCTTTTGCACCTAAGGTTAAGGATTTGGGACATGTGGCAATTACACATTCTAGCAACTCTTGAGATCGTTTGGCCCGGAGGCAAGCAAACCTAATTTCACTATCAAGAGGTTTGTTAATGAAATCCTCTTCGACAATCTCACGGAGACATTCTAGACTATCCTTAAGGTGAGCACAAGATTCATGAAAAGCATGTTCATTATTCCTAAGATGAGGAGGAATATATTTAATCTGTCACAAAGTATTTGCAATCTAAGGGTGACTTTGAGACAACATTCTTATTGAAAACAAGTGGCGCTTTCCCATTTCCCGACTTCTCGATTCTCAATTTCTTTTTGTAAAGACGTTATTTTTTCGTTGTTTTGGTCACGGGTGACTTTTATTGAATCATATAACTCTTTAAAATGTCGCTTAACTTTTTCATTTTCTTCTAGAAAACTCTCGCTTTCCTTTTGTAAGGCATCAACTAAGTTTTGAAGATGAAAAGTTTGAGAATTCCGAGAATCTAAAGGAGGAGGCATTTGGGAGCCTGTCATATTGTTCGCTTGACCCTTTAATTGAGAGATTTGGGCTTTCAACTTTCTGATCGTGTTGCAATGAGCTTGAATCGCTCATCACGCTTGTTAATTTGAAAACCGTGCATCAAACTCGGAGCATCCGAGGATGTCTTGATATTTGAAGTTTTAACATTTTCTTTAAGATGTTGATATTTTAGTTGTAAATTAAAATGCTCAACTTCCAGTTTAGAAAAATGTTTAACCAAATTGTCGTGATCATCCAGTTCAATTTTCTCGCTTAGTTTAGAATTAGTTTTTTCAAGCTCAATGACACGATCATGGGAGACTTTCAGGCCACAGATAGTTCATGAAATTTGGAAGCATTAATAGAGCAATTTGAAGCAGTTAAAAAGATATCTTGAGCAACACATTCAGGAATAAGAGTCTCATTTAATGTATGCAAGTTCTTCCTCTCAATCTCATTATATTTTAGTGCACGCCCATAATCACTAACTTCAACTACCATTGCATCAAATTCCTTTTCCATTCCCTTGATATCAGCTTTCTATCCCCTTTTAAGACTCTCAAAGTGATCTTTCAGAAGTTTAAAGAAAGGCATGACCTCACTTAAATAACATTCTTTCATTTGCTCAAAACCCCTTTCTCCTTCCGTTATACCAGTGGGTGTGATCCTTTTCTTGCAAGTTTTCTCAAAATCAACAAATAGTTGAAATATAACATATTGGCTAATTAAGGTCTTGCTTTTAGTGGCAATTTTTCTAGGAACAAGATGCATTGGTGTATTAGGAGGATACACACGCTTCTAGGCATTTTCCATAGGGAGGGTTTGTTTCAACAATATTTTCGCTTATCTAAATCCTTTTTCCGTAAAACTTGTTCGGAGTCAACAATGTCTTAGGCTTAAACATGTTCAAGGAAATCCAGTTTTCCTTTTTGTAGTCATGGGGAGTGATAATTATTTTTTCTCTTTGCATTTAGGATCATCTAATTTTTTGTTCATCCTTTCCCTAGTGACTTCATCCGATTTCTTATCTTCCTCGCACTCAACGCAACTAGGTTTCAGTCTAGGTTTAAGAATCTCATTGCCATCATAGATCACACTTTGAGCTGCTTTTGCTATCTTTCCGCACTCGTGGTTGGGTTTATCTATCATGGGAACACTATGCTTATCGCTTAGGACTCTATGTTTAGTGACCATGTGAGCAAATCAATGGTGTTTCCTTGTCTGTACAACTTGTTTTCAAGTTTGTTTTTCAAAGTTTTCAGATTAGAAAAATCTCTCAAGAGTTTTGATTCCTTTGCATTAAATTCTTGCTTAAGCATTTTCACATTTTCTTGAAGTTCTTGTTTTTGCTTAGCGGTTTTAGAAAGTTTTTCTTGCAAGGAATTTAATTCTTGTTTCAATACTTCTTCTCTAAAATTACTTTTTCTAATGATTGTACGCACTTGGTCATCCATTTCCTCGCCACGAGTGGTCAACTCAAATTTTGCACGTTGTTCATAAATAGCAACACGCTCTTTATAGGCATTTAGTTCAAATTACGTAATCATCAGGGCACATGCAGGTATTCATCAAAAACATAGTCATTGTTGACCGCAGAAGATGCATCACTTGGTACACCTTCACTTTCACTTTGTTTCACATATTGATCATATGGGACAATATCGATATTACCCATATTTTCAACATTTGATTCAATAGTTTCAGTTGATTGTACTTTGTCATGCATCTTTTGCACATCAAGATCATCGATAGTTTTAATACCTCTGAGATGAGTTTGTCTTAGGATGGGCCAGCTAGTGGTGAAGAAGAGACCTTGGGAGAAACCATTGGAGAAATGCTAGCCATAAAAATTGTGTGTGCCGTAGGTCCATCATCCACATCGGAGTCGTATGCATCACAATCACGACTTGAAAGGCATTCGATGATTGTGACCTATCTCCTAATAGGCCGCCATCCACATCTCGCATCATAGGTCTTGTCATTGCCCTCAGCTAGAAACAACAATTCCTCTTCATCCAAAGCAGCACCATTGTCCCGAGCTTGTACCAAAGATCTTATCTCTCAAGTAATCAAGATTCTGTGGACGCTTTGGAGATGTGCGCCTTGCAATGTGTCCCTCACCACCACACTTATAACATTTGATTGGCTTAGCTTGACCTTGGTTACCATTCCTTCCTCGACTCTGGTTGCCAACATAACCTCTACCACTCCACCTCTTCCCCGATCATACCGTCTTTCCTGAACGGTTGCACCACGATCCTTCCATCTTTAACAAAGTGGCTTGATTGTGTGGGTTAGATGTCGCTCGAGGTTGTTGTTGGTTTGTGGGAGAGAATTCATGTTTTGACTAATCATAAGAGCTAGTTGATTAATGAAGTTACCCACGTGTGGATCAAAGATCGCCTTGTTTGAACATAGTATCAGGAATGAGTTTGTGATTACCATTACCCAAGGGTATGACTTGTGATGCTTTGGTTGTGATTCCATGTTTGAGTAGAAGGCAGTTGAGTCATTAGACGAGCTTGTCTCTCCCTGGTTGGTTTTGAACCGATTGAGAATCAATTTTTCAAACATAGCATGTCTCTCATTCTCAAGGAGGAAGGCATAGAGTTGCTCATAGTTTGTATTCTTCAATCCTTTAGTGAGCTTCACAAATGTGACAAACTTGTGCCATTCGGGATTCATGTTGTTCACAAATTTTGAGTTCAAATGAATGTTAGGCATAGTCATTCTGATGTTCCTCATGTCATTCACTAACTTATGAAATCTCACATAGTACTCATAGACACTCTCATCCGGTTTCATCTTGAAGTGTTCAAATTCGTCATAGAGTTGGGATTCTCTGTCTTCCATAGTTAATTTCGAACCCGAGAGAAGCATCTTAACATTATCCCATACCGCCTTTGCATCGTGTTATGATTGATCAGCTTGTAGATGTCTTTAGGAAGACCTTGAAGAACAATGTTTGAAGCCCCGATATCAGCATCGAATCTCTTTTTCTCCTTATCATCAAGCTCATCATACATTTTAGGTCTCTCCATTCCGTAAACAGGAGTACCATCTTCATTAGTATCAAGTATGTCTCTAGTCGCCTCAACTCGATATGGTCCTTCATCAATGGATTTGAGAATGTTGACACCATTTTCCTTCCAAGGCATAACTGATTCGCTTGAGCCCAAGAATCGTAGTCAGCCTCAAGCATGGGTGGACGAGTATCCGAGCCACCGCTTGAACATCCTCGCAACAAAGTGGAGATGATAGTAGGAACGCTTGGTAGACATGTTTACAGATTATACGGGATTTTATAACTCTATGATTAAACCGGGAAATAGATTCTTTCACGGATTTTACTAAATCAAGAGAAAACCGTAAACAATCACTCAAGTCGCTAGAAGATAATGCACTAAGTCGCTAGAAGATAATGCACTAAGTCGCTAACGCTTAATTCGCTACACCACTAAGTCGCTAGAGTCCCAAGTCGCTAGACAAATGCAAGTCGCTAAGTAGTAACTCGCTAAGCCTCAAGTCGCTAGCAAAATTTTGGCAAAGAATTCGCTACTCAAGTAGCTAAAGATACAAGTCGCTAAAGAGCAACTCGCTACCACCAAGTCGCTACCACAAGTCGCTACCCGTAGTGGAGAGTCCACTACTTGTACTGTAAATCGCTAGATCTAAGTCGCTAGGTTTAAACAGTAACTCGCTACAAAATTTGTAAAGCAAGTCGCTACGAAGAAACTAATCCGTGAAGTAAGTCGCTAGCATGAAAAAACCACATAAACATCACTTTTCAATCCAAAACAACCCAACCAAGATGATTCAAGCTTACCAAATGAAAACCTAAACACTTGTGATGATTCTAAACATAAAAGTACTAACAAAATCCAAACTTTAACACAAGAAATCAACCAAATGATGCAAAACCACTAAACTTTTTCAAACTCAAAAACCACCTAAAACCACTAGAAATCCAAAGATGTGCAAGATATGATCTAACCATGGCTCTTGATACCAATTGTAAGATATAACTTTTCACATACACATCAAACCATAACACAAAGTAGCATATAGATGGAATTCTAGAGAGAGAAAGTTAGAGGTTTAGGGAACTTAGTGAGAGAAAGTGAAAGATATTATTATGAGCTCCAACTCTCTACCTTGGGAGGTAGAGAGTATTTATAGTCTTACATAAATCGCCACACAACGGGCCGTGGATCGTGCATACAAGGGTAAAGACCCGTCCGTCCTCCACGGTGTTACTTAACTAAATACTACTTAACTAAATATCACTATGACTACGAGCTTTCTAACGATTACATATACTTGAGGTGACTGACTCTTTAATACCGGGAATTTCTAATTCCTAACAATTTAAATCTTTGGTCTCATCTTGCAATTTGATTTGCTAATATGCAAAGTGTTGATGAATAAGTGGAGAAGATGAAGTTTGATTTAATTTAATTTAATTTTTTTTTAAAGGCTTTTAAAGCTTATGATTTCTGGAGAATGTGGAGTTAGTGGAGAAGATGAAGTAGAGAGAGAAGTAATAAAAAGACCAAAATACCCTTGCTTGTGTAGATTTAACGCCCGTTACTCACGCCAGTTATGGTGAGGGACCAACGCTGAGTAACGTTTCGCAGTTAAGGACTAACGGTGCAATTTTTTTGGTCAAAGGACGAAACTTGATGGTCAACGTATACCACAAGGATGAATGGTGTAGTTTACTCTATATTAATTTATATCAATAAACTTAACAGTTTCTTGTTTTAATTTTATAGTATCTTCATCACTTCCTCTTTGTGTTTAGCTCACAAGTTTATATCTATACTACATATAATAGAAAAATGGTCAAAAATGATGTTAATACAAATATCGTCATTAAAAGTTATTTATATTTTTGATCTTTACCGAAGTTTTGTTAACGACAAAAGTAAATTTAATTTTTATAAATCTTAAAGCTTGTCAAGTTTAATAGATATTAAAACAAGCTTTTTCAAATGATATCTTCATCACTCAAGCATTTACATTGTGATTAATCATATCTTGATATGACTCTAACCATAATGTATGATAGTTTTTTTTAGAATGTTTTAGTTTTTTAAAAACTAAACATTACTTATATATTTGCATATTTCTAAAAATAGAAAAACAACACATGACATCATGTGATGCATCATGGAAATCATTGGAAGATTTCATTAGATATTTTGTGTAGATTTGGGATCTTCATATCTTACACAATCTTGCATAGATATGGTTGACTTTGGCAAGATCTTGATATCTTGTTGTCAGACCTCGGCGGCACCAAAAGTTATAACGGGCGAAACCCTTTTAAGGGGTCCGCGGTCCGTGGTGCTGCGATGGTTTTGGCTATAAATAGCAAAGCCAAACCAAGTAGTTTTTCATCCCTTTCCATCATACATTCATACATTCCTTCTCTCTAACCTTTCTAACTCAGTTTCATATCATATTAGTGATCTCTTTTGTAGCAAAGAAGATCAAGTCACATTCAAGCTTCATCGAGAAGTTGGAAGTCTTGTTTGTTAGTTGTTGTATGATCTTGTGTTGATTCATACTTCATTGTTGTACCAAACCATCATAATCTTGTGAGTGTGAGTGGTTAGTATTTTAGTCCTTAAAATACATTTGTGTGTGGGAGTGATTGTACCCTTGAAAAGAACTCGACATCTAGCTTAGTGTCGGAAATAGTGTGTAAGCAAAGTGTAAAGGTTATCTCCGCCGGTGAAAGGAGCTTGTTGACTAGTGAAGTTGAAACTCTCGAGTGTGAGATTCGGGGAGTGGAGTAGGGCAAGTAAAAAGAGTCCTTGTAGACTGAACCACTATAAACAACTTGTTGTGGTTTGATTGTTTCTTTCCTTATCTACTCATTATATATTGTTTGCATATTTCACCAACATATCAAAGATCAATATCAATTGATCTTCAAAAAGGTTTCAAAACAAAGTTTTTAATCGGTAAACTATTCAACCCCCCTTCTAGTTTTCCACAATTGGTATCAGAGCGTCGTTGCTCAAGAATTTCTAAAATAATTTGTATTTTATAAACTTGAAACGATCTATGGATTCTGAAAACTTTAAAGAAGGGCAATCTATGCAAAGACCACCACTCTTTGAAACCAATGGATTTATCTATTGAAAAAAACCTTTCTGAAACATATGTAAAATCAAAAGATATAGATCTTTGGTTTGTTATTGTTAAAGGGGATTTTAGTTCTACAACAAAGGATATTTCTGTTGATGAACAAAAGAAATTAATTGCTAAAAATAATGAAGCTAAAATGATGCTTTATAATGCTTTGCCTAGAAAAGTATATGAAAGAATTTTTATGTGTGAAACCGCCAAAGATATTTGGGAATCTTTGATTGTTACACATCAAGGTAATTCACAAGTCAAGGATAACAAAATTGATCTTCTTGTTCAACAATATGAACAATTTGTTATCTCTGAAGATGAAACCATTGATTGTAGCTTTGCTCGCTTTAATACTATTATTACATCACTTAAAGCACTTGATGAATCTTTTCGTAGTAAGAACTTTGTCAGGAAATTTCTTAGAGCACTCCATCCGAAATGGAGAGCTAAAGTGACGGCTATTGAAGAATCAAAAGATCTCTCAAAAATGTCACTAGACGAGCTAATCGGTAACCTCAAACTACATGAAATGGTGATGGAGAAAGATTCGGAGATCATCAAAGGAAAAAGGGAGAAGATCAAATCCGTTGCTCTAAAAGCAAAGGCGGAATCAAGTGATGATGACGAATCTTGATCCGGTAGTGAAGATGAGGAGTATGCCATGGCCGTTAGAGACTTTAAAAAGTTCTTTAGAAGAAGAGGAAAGTTTGTAAGACAACATCGAGAAGAAAAGAAGCCATTCCGAAAAGATCGGGATGACAAAAAGGGTAAAGGTGAAAGAAAGTGTTTTAGATGTGGTGATGCAAGTCATCTCATAGGAGAATGTCCCAAGTCACCTAAAAGCAAAACTCAACGAGCTTTTGTAAGTGGTGCTTGGAGTGATAGTGAAGATGATGAAGAGTCAAGCAAGGAAGAGATCGCTCTAATGGCACATGAGTCAAACGAGGTACATTCTGACTCTTCTTATTCTTCTATTGATGATGACACTTTGCAAAAACAATACAATCAATTGTGTGAGCTAAGTCTAAAAATCATAACTAAAAATAAATTTTTAAAAACTAAAAAGGAATTTTTAGAAAATGAAGTCTATGAGTTAAAAGAAAAGGCAAAACGACTAGAAAAGGGAAAAGCAAATGACGATGGTTGTAAATCATGTCAAGAGCTTAATCTTGAAATAGAAAAACTAAAGCTCACGCAAGATGTTCTAATCGAACATAATTCTAAATTTAAAAGGTTTAACAAAAACATCGCTCTTGCCGATGAAATAGTTAAAATACATAAAATACCAGGAGACATGAATGGGCTAGGATTTAATGAGGTATTAATTTCAAAGAGTCAAAACAAAACGGCCGAAAAGGACAAACAAACTGTCAAAACTGCTGCAATACAAAACGGACCAGATGGAACCAAAATAAGGGTTCCGTCCGTTGAAAGAAATGGTGCCGCGGGTACTTCAACAGGACAGAATGTTTGTGATACGGACCGTAACGAATTTGTCAAAGTAACAAAGAAAACCAAGGATAGTGTTAAACTAAAACCAGCTATTACATCAGGAGTAGGACTTGCTAAAAATGAATTTAGATCAAAAACTACTCAACAATGACATAAAACACCTTTTGCCAAACGCCCATTTCCTAAGAGCAACCACAACGTACAACCCAACTATCAACACAACGGTTGGAATCATAACTTCTCTAGACCATATCAAACTCCATATTACATGTCATGGAACTCTTACCTATCGTTTCCATACATGAATCAAATAAATGGTATGTTTAACCCAAACGGACCCATGAGATATTAGGGACCAAACGCTTGAGTTATTTGCTTCTTAGGTATGCTTGAAAGTTGGATTGGAACCTGATGAGTGGATAAAAGATAGTGGATGCTCACGACACATGACGGGCAACAAAAGTCTCTTCTCATCATACCAAGAGTATGACGGAGGTAATGTCACTTTTGGTAGCAATCTCAAAAGCAAAATCATTGGCAAATGTACGATCGCTCATAACTCCCTAACTATTGAAAATGTTGCTCATGTAGATAGGTTAGGATTTAATCTACTTAGTATTAGCCAATTATGTGATAAAAAGTATAAAGTACTATTTGATGAAAATGGTAGTAAAATACTAAAAGATGGTATCACCATAGCTAAAGGAGTTAGGAAAAATAACATATACGTTATGAAAATAGATAAAACATCTAATGACAAACTTTGTCTAACAACATTAGATGATAGCTCAACTCTTTGGCATAGACGCTTAGGTCACGCTAATATGAGACTTATACAAAACCTATCTTCAAAAGACCTAGTTAGGAATTTACCAAAACTTAAATATGATCAACATTTTTGCGACGCTTGCAAAATTGGTAAACAAACCCATAGTAGTCATAAGTCTAAAAATATGGTATCCACATCTAAGTGTCTAGAACTTTTGCATATGGACTTGTTTGGTCTGTCCGCTATAAGAAGCTATGGAGGCAACTTATACACTTTGGTCATAGTAGATGATTACTCAAGGTTTACTTGGACGTTGTTTTTGAAAACAAAAAATGAAGCTTTTGATAAATTTGAAATTCTTAGCAAGAAAATTCAAAATCAACTAGGTGTTAAAATTGTGTCGATCCGAACGGATCATGGTCGTGAATTTGACAACGAAACTCAATTTGGAAAATTTTGTGATACAAATGGTATAACACATAACTTTTCGGCTCCTCGAACACCTCAATCAAATGGAGTAGTAGAACGTAAAAATAGAATAATTCAAGAAATGAGTAGAACAATGCTTAATGAACAAAACATTCCTCAAAAGTTTTGGTGTAACGCCATTGACACTTCTACATATATTTTGAATAGAGTCTTAATACGTCCTTTCTTAAACAAAACACCAAATGAGCTTTATAAAGGTAAAAAGCCAACTTTAGGATATTTTAGAGTTTTTGGATGTAAATGCTTCATTCTTAATACTAAAGATTATCTCACCAAGTTTGACCCAAAGTCTTATGAAGGTGTATTTCTTGGTTATTCTCAAACTAGTAAAGCTTACATTGTCTTAAACAAAGAAACAATGATAGTCGAGGAATCGTTGAACATAACATTCGACGAAAGTCCACCTCTCTCTAAGACATCACCTTTGGTAGATGATGACTTAGTTGAAAGTCAAATGGTAGAAAGTCAAGAAATAATTAAAAATGACAAGGAAGATGAACCATTAAATAATGAGATTATAAACATCAAAGAATCTAAAAGTCTTCCTTTAGAAAAGGTCATAGGACAACTTAATCAAAGAACCTTAAGGTCACAAGCCCAAAATCAAAGTAATTATTTTTTTTTGTATCCACCATTGAACCGAAAAACATAAATGAAGCAATAAAAGATTAATCATGGGTAATTGCCATGCAAGAAGAGTTAAACCAATTCGTTAGAAATGATGTTTGGAAATTAGTTCCAAAACCTAAAGATCAAACTATAATTGGAACGAAATGGGTTTTTCGAAATAAAATGGATGAAAATGGTGTAGTATCTAGGAACAAAGCTAGGCTTGTTACACAAGGTTATAATCAACAAGAGGGGATTGATTATGATGAAACGTATGCACCAGTAGCTAGACTTGAGTCTATTAGAATATTACTTGCTTATGCATGTGCCTATGATTTTAAATTATTTCAAATGGATGTTAAAAGTGCATTTCTTAATGGTTTATTAACGAAGAAGTATATGTTGCTCAACCTCCCGGTTTTACCGACTTTGAGAAACCACATCATGTCTTCAAACTCAAGAAAACATTATACGGTCTTAAGCAAGCACCAAAAGCTTGGTACGATAGACTTAAGACTTTTCTATGGGATTAGTAGATAATACTCTTTTTACCAAGAAAAAGGAGTCACATATTATCATTGTTCAAGTATACGTTGATGACATCATATTCGGATCAACTTGTCAAGAGCTATGTGATGATTTCTCTAAAATCATGCACGATGAGTTTGAGATGAGTATGATGGGTGAATTAAACTTCTTTCTAGGACTTCAAATTAAACAACTAGAAGATGGCATATTCTTTAACCAATCTAAATATATAAAAGATATCCTTAAGAAATTTGGTCTTGAAGATTCAAAACCAACTAAGACACCCATGTCTTCCGACACTAAACTCACCAAGGATGAGGAAGGTGAATCGGTAGATAACACTAAATATAGAGGAATGATCGGTAGCTTACTCTATCTCACGGCTAGTAGACCCGACATTATGTTTAGTGTTTGTCTATGTGCTCGCTTTCAAGAAAATCCAAAGGTATCACACTTAGAAGCTTTGAAAAGGATTTTTAGATACATTAAGGAACGACATGTTTAGGATTATGGTATCCCAAAGGAACAGGTGTAGAAACTATAGTGTATGCCGACTCGGACCATGCCGGTGACTATGTTGATAGAAAAAGTACAAGTGGTATTTGCACTTTTGTTGGACATTGTCTCACCTCATGGTTTGCAAAGAAGCAAACGGCTTTAGCTATCTCAACTACTGAAGCCGAATATGTCTCGGCCGGAAAAGCATGTTGGATGAAGCAAGCTCTCGTGGACTACGGAATTCATCTCAACGATATAGTCATATTTTGCGACAACAAAGGAGCTATCGATCTCAGCAAAAATCCCGTCCAACATGCTCGTACGAAGCATATCGAAATCCGTCATCACTTCCTTCGCGACAATGTTCAAAAAGGAAACATCTTAATTGAGAAAGTGTCCTCCGAAGACAACATTGCCGACATTTTAACTAAGCCTCTCAAACGAGAACCATTTAATCTTCTTAGACTTGGTTTGGGATTGATGGAACCAAACATGTAGGTAAAACATAGCATAAACCTTAGAACAAACAAAACAAAACAAATTTTGTTTTAACCTGCTACTGTAGCCATGGCACCAAACGACAACAAAGGCGGAACCATTTTTATGGTGTCGTCTGGTCCGTGGTGACATCAGTGGCAAAACTGCTACCTACAAAACACCTTCTTCCTCAAAACCCACTTTACCAAAACATGTAAACATTAAACCCAACTCATTGTTGACATCCTCTCACCCACTAATCACTGGAGATAACATCATTGTAAGTATCCTAACTACATTTTATCTCTTAATTCTGAGTCTAGGATTCTAATTTGTGCACAAAATCATTACATGGGGTTTATGTATACTTTTATACTAAACATGGATTCAATTGGTAAATTGCATAACTAGTCATTGAAATTAGGTACTACATTGTCATATTGCATAAACAAATCGTGTTTCCCACTAATCAATAGATAATGACTATAAGGCCTTATTCAAATAACCAAACACCCCATGTCAAAAATTTTGAAAAAGCTTCTCACTTGTAGGAAAACAATTTTTCATATTGTTAATACAAATAGAAACGTTAGATTTTCATCACTTGCATGCTCTTGAATACTAAAGGTATTGCATAACTAATATGCATTCCCGGGTATATTCAAATGAAGCCACATTGAATTAGGAGCATTTGGGTTATCTCATGCCGTTTGCCAAACACCCCACTAAAACCATTTTTGTGCATAAAATGAGTCGAGATAACCGTAACTCCAAATCGTTTTCATATAGGCACACACTAGAACCTAAACGTTAATTTTATTCTCATTCTTAACATATAAATTCTTGTTCATAGGAATAACCATGGTAGCCGCAAAATTCTATGATCACAAGGATACCGTTAACTACATTCCCAAACACCACAAAACCAAAGGACTTTCAAAGGAGCAAGTCGAAATCTTTAAGAGTCTAGAGACTAGGTACTTCCATGAGGGTAGAACCATTCACTCCTCTTTTATCGAAAATACCAATCTCTGTGAAGAGCTAGCCGCTATTCAATTCGATTGTCTCCTTGACATCGATGAACCTATTTGTCCTAGGTTTGTGTTAGAGTTTTATGCTAGTGTCACCGGCTTCATTGATGAAGATGATGAGTTTGGCCTTAGGTTTAAGATAAATCAAAACGACTACACCATCTCCTTAACCAAATTTGCTCAAGTACTAGGAATTCCCAACCGAGGGACATGTGTCTACTCGGATAAATGGTCACTCACCGTCCTTGATGCAATCAATGATCGCTCTCTTCCCTACCAAACACCTTTAGCGGATAAGGATGTCATCCGTGAACGCCTATTTAACCCAAGGGGAGATACAACCCGAGTCACCCGAAAGGGAAAAGAGGTGAACCGAGATCCATATGGAATGAAGCTCAATGAACTTAAGCCCGAATTTAAGAAATGGGAAGAACTACTTAGAGCCAACGTCATTAGCACCATAGGAAATAGGGATCATATCAATGCTTGCCTTTGTCACATGCTATACAACTTGTCCACCTGTCAACCATTCAATTTAGCCTACTACATTGCTAGGAGAATGATTGATATTCCAACTCAAGGATCGGTTGCTCTTCCGTACGGGATGCTTCTCACCCGTCTTTATAGAGCTTATGCACCAATTCCACCAAGCCCAAAAGGGATGCACCTTCACTATGAGCTCATCCCTCACATCTTTGTGCCCTTGAGTGACGAACGAGTTGCTAAGACAAAAGGCAAGAGAGCAAAACCTCCAACTCCATCATCATCATCATCAAATAGCTCCGAAGATGGTCTTCCAAATTCTCATCTTCCACCTCATGAGTATTATGCATCTCTTCCCGAGATTGAGAATGAATCAGCGGAGTTCAAGCAAACCAAGGGGATGTTCAAGTGCCGTGGTAGGATGATGAACAAGATCTACAAGAAGTTGGACAAGTGAGAATCGGTTTAAGGAGTGTTTGGAAAAATACATTATCTTTATTGTTTGATACAATTTGGTTGTTTTTATTTTGTAGGATGATAATATAACTCAAAACAATGTTGTATGCTAACTATTTCATGCAAGGGGATAGCACAAGTGTGTTATCAAATTTTACCCATTTTCACTTCAATGTGAAATCATTCACCCTTGGTCAAAATCTATGCTTCACTATGTTTATGCATGTGTTATTTACTTTTCCTAACTAGAAATAATTAATGTCACATGTTTTGAGCGAAATTTCAGGTTTCGGAAATGTCCCCGACACTTAAAAATACGTTCTGTGTTGATTTCTGGTGTCCACGGATCAAACGGCACCAATCTTTTGGTATCGCTCGTTATAAGAATTGGTACGCCGCCTGCATACAGGCGGACCAGGCGGCACCCTTTTAAGGGTTCCGCCTGTGTAAAATTTTGGTGTCGTAGATCATTCCAAATTACCATACACTGCTTGTAAGTTAATCTTGACTAGTTTTTACCCATATTAGAACTAGTATAACATACTTAGGCATATAGGAAATCCACTTCCCACCAAAATTCAAAAATTTGAAAAATCAACCCAAGGAACCCTTTTGCATAAAGGAAGGAACCAAAAATTTGGTTCCTTGCAATCCGTGGGTAATCTGATTGTTAAGATCTTACAATCATTAGAAAACATTTATTGCAAATCTTTGCCTCTTCACTCCATCCCTCTTGTATGGCTTGACTTGGGTGATATGACTAGCATTTAACCCACTTCCAAATCATTAGGAACCTCATCCCTTCTATGGTTTAACATCAAATCAAACACATTTCTCCATAATTTTTCACTTCTATAAATTAAGAGGTTTTACCATGATCATCTTCACACCTTCTCCAGTCTTACCATCAACT
Organism: Chrysanthemum makinoi; assembly: GCA_910596185.1. Taxonomy (NCBI): domain Eukaryota; kingdom Viridiplantae; phylum Streptophyta; class Magnoliopsida; order Asterales; family Asteraceae; genus Chrysanthemum; species Chrysanthemum makinoi. The sequence goes on from OU343223.1 coordinate 41,507,318, forward strand.
AGCAAAAACTCAAGTAAAAATGACAAAACGTTCTCCTTCAACCAAGCCTTTCAAGAAAACCGCTAGGATTAGCGTAAGACCTTGTTGTTTTGTCAACTTGAACTCTTCATCCGAGTCATCTCCACTCACCATCTCATCTCCTATAAGGGATGATACACACCTCACTTTAGCTACTCCTACACCTATTACCATCACCACTCCACCACCAACAAAGACACCAAGCTCACCACCACCGGCACCCCTCCAAACATCAAAAACACCATCACCACCAAAATCTCCAACCCTCATCCCATTGGAGTTATTTTCTACACCTCCCACTTCTCCAAATCCTTTCTTGGAGAACTTGGAAGATTTGCCTCCTAGGCCCAATCATCCACCACCATTGCCATCATTTGGCACTATTGAGCGGATTGCTCATGAGTCTCCTAGACCATCCTTCGACCCAAACGCCCCGTTAGGGCCAAGACCTCTTCTCTTCTACTCCATCCACAAAGACATCCATGGTCCTTTGTATGGAGATTAACCACTCCCTACATCAATGTCCCCTTACATAGAGGACATTGAGGAGTCCATGTGGGAAGATCATCCCACAAGAGAGGAGATTCTAGTCGAACTCCAACATCTCTACCAATTCTCAAATATGGTGGATTCTCACCTATGTAAGACTATGCAAATGCAAAGTGCTTTGCTCGCCTCCATAATCACCACCCCAAACACCAATGCCAACATCAACACATCTACCATTCCACCACCACAAACTCATCAACCATACTACCCTCCTAGGCATGGTTGCTCAACTTGTGAGCAAACCGCCCAAACCATTGATCGGACCCGGGTGATGGTCCATGAGTCCCAAGAGGAAATGAGGTTCATCCTCAATCACATCCTTGAGCGTCTCAACTCTCTTTCTCATCCACCATCTCATTATAATGGTCCTAGATTAGCTCTTCTACGCATTTTTTCTTTTCTTTTCTAGGATTTTTTTTTTGTTTATTGTACTAAACACTTCATTGTGTTCCCTTTTCATGGTTTTTAAATCATGAAAAATTTTAACTAATGAATGGTGTTCTCTATATTGTTGGTGCTTATGACATAGTGTTTGGAAATGCTTGTAATGATGATTATTACTAACAAATCTTTCTGTAGCTTTTTCACAATCCATGTATCTTCCCATTGGCACCCAATTTAGGGGGAGCTTTGATCAAGGGGGAGATAATGGCTCGGGCTCATTACACATTCCGCCTCGCATCTTCTTTTTGTTGAGACAAAAAGGGGGAGAAATATATAGAACTTGGTTATATTTGACTTTTCTGAAAAAGTCAAACCGCATACATTGACTTTCTGAAAAAGTCAACATGATACTTCATTGGTAATATTTGACTTTCTGAAAAAGTCAACTGCATACTTTGACTTTCTGAAAAAGTCAACTGTATACTTTGACTTTCTGAAAAAGTCAACATCATGCTTCAACTAGTGAAGACTTTGACTTTCTGAAAAAGTCAAACATCATATACTTGCATTATCATTTCTCTTTCAAGTTCAGAAAACTATTGTACAATCTTTATATCTTTTATAAAAATAAAATTTATATTTTGTCCTCAACAAAAAGGGGGAGATTGTTAATACAAATATCGTCATTAAACGTTATTTATATTTTTGATCTTTACCGAAGTTTTGTTAACGACAAAAGTAAATTTAATTTTTATAAAGCTTAAAGCTTGTCAAGTTTAATAGATATTAAAACAAGCTTTTTCAAATGATATCTTCATCACTCAAGCATTTACATTGTGATTAATCATATCTTGATATGACTCTAACCATAATGTATGATAGTAGTTTTTAGAATGTTTTAGTTTCTTAAAAACTAAACATTACTTATGTATTTGCATATTTCTAAAAATAGAAAAACAACACATGACATCATGTGATGCATCATGGAAATCATTAGAAGATTTCATTAAATATTTTGTTTAGATTTGGGATCTTCATATCTTACACAATCTTGCATAGATATGGTTGAATTTGGCAAGATCTTGATATCTTGTTGTCAGACCTCTGCGGCACCAAAAGTTATAACGGGCGGAACCCTTTTAAGGGGTCCGCGGTCCGTGGTGCCTGCTGATGGTTTTGGCTATAAATAGCAAAGCCAAACCAAGTAGTTTTTCATCCCTTTCCATCATACATTCATACATTCCTTCTCTCTAACCTTTCTAACTCAGTTTCATATCATATTAGTGATCTCTTTTGTAGCAAAGAAGATCAAGTCACATTCAAGCTTCAACGAGAAGTTGGAAGTCTTGTTTGTTAGTTGTTGTATGATCTTGTGTTGATTCATACTTCATTGTTGTACCAAACCATCATAATCTTTTGAGTGTGAGTGGTTAGTATTTTAGTCCTTAAAATACATTTGTGTGTGGGAGTGGTTGTACCCTTGAAAAGAACTCGACATCTAGCTTAGTGTCGAAAATAGTGTGTAAGCGAAGTGTAAAGGTTTTCTCCGCCGGTGAAAGGAGCTTGTTGACTAGTGAAGTTGAAACTCTCGAGTGTTAGACTCGGGGAGTGGAGTAGGGCAAGGAAAAAGAGTTCTTGTAGACCGAACCACTATAAACAACTTGTTGTGGTTTGATTGTTTCTTTCCTTATCTACTCATTATATATTGTTTGCATATTTCACCAACATATCAAAGATCAATATCAATTGATCTTCAAAAAGGTTTCAAAACAAAGTTTTTAATCGGTAAACTATTCAACCCCCCTTCTAGTTTTCCACATGTGAAAAGTTGAAAAGTTTAATTGTTGAAATTGGTCAAATGAGAGAGAAATGCATAATGTAATTAATACTCTTATTAAAACACCGCATTACTTAAAAGTACAATAATTTATTCACATTTCACAACCAATTAAAAACACATCTACCAAATTAAAAACAACCAATTAAAACACCCCTTACTAAAAAGTACAATAAAATTTTCATAACGTACAATTTATAGAAGCTACAACTTAATCCAAAATATAAAATAATTAAACACACTAATTAATGATATTTTTAAAACACCCTAAAATGAAAAGTACATGTTATTATACACATTATACAAATTAGTAAAACACACAAAACTTCATACAAGATAACAAGTTGATGTTACATATAGTTTTGAAAACCGGACCGAACCTGACCAACGTATTCATCCGAGAACCGGTGTCGCCACCGGTTCGGCTAACCAATTAAAGCCATCCGAAAACGAACCAGAGAGGACCCGTTGAAATTGATAGAAAGTGGTGAATCAGGTCTCATCGAGATCTATTTCTGCGGTTAATCCTCAAAGGGTACCCACCGCAAAACGCGCGAGTACCTTGCTATATAGTATATATAAAGGAAAAACCAAAAAGTAAAAAGTGAAAAGTTGAAACTAAAAGTGAAAATGTTGAAGACATATATTTCAAAAGGAAACTATTAATACGCATCGAAAACCGGGTTGACCCGGGACGCTTCAAACCCGGCGTGTTGACATGATTTAATTTGACTTGTTTTCGACCCAACCTGTCAGGTTGACTCGGTTTAAATCGACTTGTCTTTTTGACCGGAACGGTTCAACTAGTTGAACCACTTGGGTCGAACCAGGTTTCAAATTTGACAAAACTATATGAGAAATGATGAAGTAGTTGTGGAACGCGTGACAAATTTGAAAAAAAGATAGACCAAGTAATTGTAGTTTTTTGTTGTTTATTTTGCTTTGACACATGTATGTTGTCATTTGTATAATGTTATTTTGAAAAATGTTAGTATTACACCACTTAAGGGACTAGCATATATGAATCGTCTTTTAAAAGTTAATATATATTGTATAGCCCTTTGTCCGGTATATCAATAATGTTATGTAAGTTTATTAGAATCACAAAAATTAAATAGTATTGTTATCTTTAGCGATAATTATTTGTACCCCAAACAAATGGCTTTGAACAATGCTTAAATATCTATGCAAATTAATAGTACAAGATAATCTTATTATGGTGATATTAAATTTGTAAGGTTACAAGTTTAAAAGCCACACACCAAATAATAAACGCTACACATGTAAAAAAAAAAAGTAGTTATCATTGCCTAAATTACTGGCAAAACAAGAAAAGACGGTCACACACGTTGGCTATACGCTTATACCTCTATACTACAATATAATATTGCCAACTACGGGTATGTTTGACAAAATTAGCTGTAAGCTGTAAGCTGTAAACTGTAAGCTGTAAACTGTAAGCTATAAGCTGCAAAGCTGTTAACATGAGCTACAAGCTGTATATTTTTTTTCAATAAAATTGTTTGGTAAATTAGCTGTAAAATGTAATTATAAGCTGTTAACAGTTATTTTATGTTTTAACAGCTTTGAGATATTTAAAAAGCTTCATGAATCAGCTTTTCATTTTGGAGCTACTTGTTTAAAATAAAAGCTTGAAGTTGATATATCCAAACGGAGCTATTTATTTTGGAGGAGATTATTTTTGTAACAAAAAGCTTACAGCTCCAAAAAAGTTGCGTACCAAACACGCCCTTGAATCTATTATTACAAAATCTTAATAACTTAAAAGTTAAAACAATCCTATTAGAAATATACTCCCACATTTAGATCGACTCCACATAATTTTCTTGATACTGTATATTTCTGTTGCTATGCAACCACGCATCAGAATTATAGTTATTCGAAAATGATTCTCTGACGCTACAAATACAGTTTGTTGAAAGAAACTTATAGTCGTCGGAATTTTACAGAAAACTAAACACCGTTGTCGCTAGGCGCGGATACTCGTCTAGTGTAATTCAATAAGTGAAACGTTTGTTGGCAACCTTCATTATGTCAATCATTAAAGGAACCAGTAGAAGACTTTTAACTTTTTAAATAGAATTTAATGGTTGAATTTAGCTATGGATGTACATCATTGTAGAATTCGCTTTAAACCTATATTTTCTTTACTTTGCAGCAATCTTCGCAATATAGCACTCATCTCATTTTGTATTCATTAAGCCTGCCACAATATTTATCTAAAATGTTTGAAACTTATCTGGAGTAAAAAAAAATGGCACAATCAAGCAATGAAATTTACTTCTTGAGTAGAAAAGAGAGTAGAAAAAAAAAGGCAAAATTAAGTAAGATACATTATATAGGTAGCAACATGGACTCAGCTAATGCCCCCTATCTCAATCGCCGCGGCAGAGCGGGAGTCCTTACAATCCAACCTATTGTTGGCTTCACTCATTTGGGTTTGGTTCTGGCCGGGTCAGTCTTGGATTTGATATTTGGAGGTCAACCCGGACCCGAGACGCGTTTGACCCATGCTCCTAAATGACCCATCTAGACCCGTGACCCAACCCGACCCGACCCACTCATTTGGCCGCTTATATTACTCAAGGAACCTGGCGAACTCCTACTGCACCATAGACTTCCTTTAGAACCGCATTGATCATCTTAAAGCCAGTCTTTACTTTCCAAGTTCCTTGTTACCATTAGTCCTACAAGCATCAAGAAGAATGCTCAATAATCAACAACCAGTTCGGAAAACACGTCCTTGTAGAAGTCTTATGCATCTACTGTCCGACCAGATCGACACAAGAGATTGATCAATAATGCAATTAAGCACAATGCTCTAGTTTAAGTTAATATTAAAAGGCCAGAGATCACTGCAGTCCACCATACACTACACCAAAATATGAGTTTTGGGACAAGCAAATTATTTGGGTCGACATTGTCGTCCCAAATTGCAAGTAGGACCCACACATTTTCAACAAAAGTAGCAGTCAACCAAAATGTTTTGGCACGACGCAAAAAGGCACGACAATGTCGTGCTTTTTTGTTATTATTGTTTTTTTATAATCTAAAATCTTTTTAATAAACCAGCAAAGTAAAAAAAATACATCCCGCCTTTTTTTTAATCCCGCCAAACACTTTGGGACGACAATGTCGTCCCAAACTGTAAATCTAATTTTTTTTTCTTTTAAACCAGTTTTTAATTAAATTATTTAATTTTAAAAAAATATTTTAATTTAATTTAAATATTTTAATTTAATTTAAATACTTTTATTTAATATAGAATTAAAATTAAATAGTTTATATTCATAATTAAATACATTTATAGAATTAAAAAAAATATTTACCGCCAATAGTTTCCCGCCATTATTTTTACCGCCAATAGTTTCCCGCCATTATTTTTCCCGCAAAGTTTTCCTTATATATCTCGACAAAACATAAATAACCCAATCGTCAATTCCCACAAAACACACGTAACAATAAAATGGCTGATTACACGCCGAAAAAAGAGTGGTCACTGGTTTTATCGTCGATATATCTCTTTACTCGAGTTCTTGATACGTATGGGTCGAAATTTACTTATGAATATGGTTCTTACAAGAACATAGACCGTTGATGAGAGACCGCGATTCGGAATGGTTAAGGAAAGAGCCATTCTACAGGGTGTATTTGGACTGTGAAGTTAATGGTGTTGGAGGAGAAAACACGCTGGAAGCTGAAGCAATGTTTGAGCAGTTCGTCAAGCAAAGGAAGGAAAAAGATGAAGCTAAAAAAAGCCCGTTCGATTACACATTTGATGATGCGGGAAATAGGGTAACAAATCTTGAAGCATTGTTTGAACAGTTCGTCAAGCAAATGAAGGGAAAAGATGGTGCAGGGTCTAGCAGAGTGGGAAGTAGCAGGGGAAAAAATTGAATGGGCGATGTTTGTTATGGTCTATGTCGTGTGTATCATATCGTTTGAGTTGTTTTGTTTGCTTGCCGAGTTGTTTCGTTTGATCTGTTTCGTTTTGTTGTCAAGTTGATCGTTTTGGTGGGAACTACAACAATTTGGACATATGTAATAATAATAATAATAATAATAATAATAATAATAATAATAATAATAATAATAATAATAATAATAATAATAATAATAATAATAAAAGTGTTATTTTATAAAATAATAATAATAATAATAATAATAATAATAATAATAATAATAATAATAATAATAATAATAATAATAATAATAATAATAATAATAATAATGTATTGATGTATATCATAGCACATGTATTTGGTCGTTGATGCAGGTTTTACTGACCAGATCTTAATATTTATAGTGTCTCGCTATACCTATGGTCTACCCTAATGCACTAACGGGCAGTGTACCCAGTCGTGTGTATTGTAGTAAATGGTAAAGCCGAGGTCGTCCCAAGAGCTATGTGTGTCGGATAATTACTAAGTCTAATTGTCACAGAATATTAATGGTTTGATAGGGTTTTAATTAATTAAACTACTAATGCAGAATATAAAAGCAAATAAATGATAGAAGGGAAATCAATAGAGGAATAGTGGTGCTAACCTAGTTAATCCTCCTAACTAGTTATGTCTACGTCTACCTACTTCCAATCACTTCAGGTGGGGTCAAATTCGAGAGGACAACATTTGGTCAATTCGCCCTAACCTATCAGCAAAGATGCCATCACAAGAGAAATCAGGGGCACCGTCATAAGTCCTGTTGTTCCGGTCCCTAAGCCGAAGTCATTAAGTACCGCTACATGCTAGATTCTAAATAGTGAGTGCCCGGCCGTTAGGAACTTAGACACTACACCCCCTAATTCTTAAGTTCATCCAAACGATAGGTGATCAGTTGGTCAAATCGCACAAGTAGAAAGGGTCGTCAGTTGGTCATATCTTACCCTTCCTGTCTCAGTCCGCTCACCTAGGGTCAGTTGGTCATATCTCCTAGGCAATTGGCCTCTATCGCCATTCAAAACTACCGAACCAAGGGTGACTACCAAAGAACTATGCATGCATACACTAAGAAATAATTGTACGGAAGTAAAGGTAAACGCAAACAAAACAATTAAAGAATCATAACTAGGCTAGCACCAAAGGGTGCTTAGCCGCTCATATTAATCATGCACATCAATTCAATATTCAAATGTACGAAATACATGAATTAAAAGTAAAAGAAATAATAAAAGCTAAAGCTTATCGTAATGGTGTGACTTCTCCCTTGGAAACAACTCCGTATGCTTCCCTAGACCTCCCTTGAGCTTTTCCCACGTTCTCAGAGTGTTGTGTGTGGAATGGGATGCTTTGAAATGCTGAAATTCGTGGGGTATTTATAGGCCAGTTCTGGGTTACGGCGTAACCAAAAGATGAGTTACGCCGTAACCTTCTATTTCTCCGTAAATGCACTAGATCTGCTAGTTACGGCATAACCTTATAAGTGGTTACGCCGTAGTCTTCAATAAACACGGTTACGTCGTAAGTGATGCAGAGTTACGGCGTAAGTATCAGCGGCGTGGAACCTCTTTTGACCTAATGGAGTTACGTCGTAACCTTTGGGAGGAGTTACGCCGTAACCTCTTGATAAGTTGGACTTCTGGGTCACGCAATAGTTACGGCGTAATGTGAGAGATGAGTTACACCGTAACTTCTTCAAAATAAGCATACTGTCATAAATCTTTAGTAACGTTTCCATTTCCGCGTCTCTTTAGCTCCAATGCTCGTAATTTACCGTAAAGTGTAAAACAATGGAAAACAAGCGTAAATCCATATAAATGATATAAATAACGAGCATTAACGGAGGAAATTGACACTTAATATTCAGGACTATTTGATGTTATCAAATATCCCCCCACTTGAACTCTACTTGCCCTCAAGTAGACCTTATTAGATAGATTCCTAAAAAGATATCTCCCAAAACCTGGAAAATATGAGTTTACAAATCCCTTATGCTAGAATAAAACAAAGCCGAACACCTCACAAAAAGGGAACAAACACTCAAATCTCTCAACTATTCTAAGTGTCAATTTCGGGGTGATCACTCAATCGCACAGTCATAGCATGTATTCTATCATAAGCTTGACGGTTACACAAATCTCCACCACTAGAGTTATGGGCTAAACAATTCTCGAAGGCAATATGGGTAGACACGACAAAGGTTAAGGGGTGAATTCGTCATTACTAACTTGTCACGGCGAAGTGGACAAAATCAATGATACATGACCAAATCCATGGCCAAGACACCAAAGATTGCTCGCTGCATCACTTAGACACGCTTCATGACTAAAGGGTAGGATAAGACATGGGATATATAATTGGTGTAAAATGAAAAACAAGCAGGTAGTCTATATCTATAACTAAGTCATCAGCACTTACCGTCCGCCCAAAGTTCAAGTTTAGAAGTCTAGAGACCGGATCATGTAAGGTAAATGTGTCATTAGAGGACGTCGTGATGGGCACACTACCTTTTCTTCTTCAGTTGGTATAACTCCAACTCCAATCTTCTGATGTGACCGAGGTGGCCTCCACGATACTAAACAATAAAGTTCATACTATAGTGCTTATAACATCGCACTTTACAAAATCATAACTCAATCAACTTTTTTTTTTCGACTTTTGAACGTAACATAACATCCCCCCACTTGAGATGAACAATGGGAATTCGGGGGGTCTTCAATGATCTTCATAATTGTTGTCGATGAAAGCGTGATTTCCAAACCATTCCACTCGAACCTTGAACTTAGGCAAATGATGACTTCCCAATTACAAATAAAGACTACAGGGTAGGCTAAGGTGTAAGGGTGTAACGAAACAATATATTGGGGTGACAAAATGAAAGGAATGGCTCAGAAGGGTGTATCTAGGGGTATCTTGCACTAAAGGGGAGTGAAACAAAAGGGTTTCACATGGGGGTCGAAAAGTCGAGGTGACTAATCGATAGACTCACAATGGTAGGCTATTTGGGTGATAATCCTATAATACTGCCTTCTAAAACTGAAAAGTCCAAATACATCGAGCTAACTCAACATAACTCGTCTATGGTCTCGAAATGATGCAAAGGCCAAGTTCTAAAGTTTACAAGCTACCGGCACACTCATAATTTGGTGGATTTGGGGTAAAATATCGGAAACGGTTGACCAACCCTTGACCAACCCTTGACCAACACTCATAATTTGGTGGATTTGGGGTAAAATATCGGAAACGGTTGACCAACCCTTGACCAAGTTTACAAGCTACCGGCACACTCCTAGGCTAATCTCACCATGTAATATCAAGGGTTGTATGTGCTCGGCTAAGGTCTAATCTAGTTAGGTTCGGAAAAACATGTCAAAATTTTAAAAATGGCATACTTTTTCAAAATAAACTAGAAAACTGAGGGCGAAATAAAGTTCAAGAGATAATTCTACTCCCGTCCCCCCACTTGAATTGTACAAAGTCCCTTTTGTACTAGACATTAAAATAAAGGTGAAGAGAAAGGTAGAATTAGAGTGAGAACTTCCCTGAAATTTGCTCTAGAGGTGAGCATTTGACCCGAACGGACCGGACCGACCGAAGGACCGACCGGACCGACACGGACCGAGACCGGACCGACCACATTCGGTCTGGTCCGCGGTCCCGCTTTGGGCTAATTGGTCCTCGGTCCGGTCCGGTCCGGACCAAAACTGACGAATTTGCCCTTGTTGGACCGAAGGACCGACCGGACCGGTCCGGACCGAGACCGGACCGACCACATTCAGTCCGGTCTCGGTCTAGGGTTTATGCCGAACTCGGTTTTCGGTCCGGTCCGGTCTTGTCCGGTCCGGTCCGGTTTTCAGACCATGCACACCCCTAATTTGCTCCAAAAAGAAGAAGGCCCACGAGAAAGGATCGTGCCTTCGTTTAAGCGTCATGAACAAACTTCAATCCCTGAAATCATAATACCGACAAGCATAATTCTAAAAAGAAAAAATAAAATGAAAAATAAACCTAACTCACTTTCGTAGGAATCACGGTTGCATTTAGCAAATGCAACAAGCCTTTTAAACCACTTGGTGTCCCAAGTGGACGAGTGAAGTCTCGTGAGGGTTTACAGGGAACACACCCACAAAGTTCATTTAAAAACTAATACAAGGTTACTGTGTTTTAAAAATAAAAGAATTAAAGCAAAGGAGAGTTACGTCGTAACTCCTATGAGAGAGTTACGTCGTAACTAGCAAAACCTGGTATGAGCTGTGAAGCGAATAGTTACGGCGTAACCACAGGGATGGTATTACGCCGTAATTGGTAATGCGTTAAGAATTCTGCTGCTAAAATGTTGGTTACGGCGTAATCACCAAGATTAGTTACGCCGTAACTCTGTTCAGATCAGCAACTGCAACAGTAATTACTTCATTGTCTCCTGCAAAATGGTTAGAAAACACAAAACCCAACAGAAAGAAAAAAAAATAAAAATAAAGGGATAATTCGGGTTGTCTCCCGAAAGAGCATTTTTCTTTATTAACGAGTCTTTAAGTTAGACTCAGAGCCGCGGGGCTCCTATGGGGGTCTTTGAGCTTGCCCCACTTCTTCAATATCCTTCATCAAATTGTGCCTCATCCATGCAACATTTGAGGCAGTTCGGAGGTATTCAATGGTTTCGACCTTTCGGACTTTGAAAAATTTCTCCTCCGGACCGAGGTGGTAGCGAGTGAATTCGTATTTTTCAACTATAATTGGGGGTGGTCTTTTGTAGGGTATCCCCAGGAGCTTGCACCTTCTTTGCTCATAAGCTTCGTCATCGGGATCAGTGAACTCCTCATTTCCTTGCAACTCAAGGTAATCTAGTATCCCTTCGATATCATCGTCATCAGAAACAGTACCCTTGAACCATTCTTCATCGAGCAAATTCTCCACTAGAACGCGCTTGCATTCTTTTTTACCATTACTCACCCGCTCTATGTCCTCGTCAATGGTTATTTTACTCGTGTTTTTGATACTTTTGTCGTTTGAATTTTTTTGATCCATGTATTCCTTCCAAATCTTATCTTTCGTTAATGCGTCAACATGTCCATACTTAATTTTTACCCAACTATCGAACCTCATGTTGTCCATCCAAGGTAAACTCGTTCTCTCCTCATCATTGGTTGAGGACCAAAAGAATTCATCATTTCCTAATCTTCCAGAGTCTCTTCCACCATTACACATATCGTCATACGGGTTGCATGACGCCCAGAAAATTTCCCCGGGAGATTTTATTTTTTCGCACCAGTGACTGCGTAGATCTTTGTTGTCAGTTTTACTTAAAAGTTCATCCGTGCAGAGTATATCTTTATTAGTCTTTTCCTTTTGAATGTGCTTCGCGTAATCAACTTTTAGCTTCATAAGAAAACTTGGATTGATCTTGGCATTCCCAAATTGAATTGCGTACCAATCTTTAAAGGCTAAATTACCGAATTTTATGCCATGTCTTTCACGCTCATGAGGGCATGTCCATTCTTCCTTTCTTTCATTGTCTCCTCCATTGCAATACTCGTGGAAGGGGCTGCATGTTGGCCATGCCCTTGTGGTTTCTTCATCAGTAATGGCGACAAGAGTACACCAGTGAGTGATAAGTGGTTCTTCTTCATCTTCAAGGGAGAGTTCCTCGAGTTCTTCTGATCCGTCCAAGTAGAGGAATTTTTCTGCCAATTTATCCCAGTTACGCCGTAATCGAGATTCTTGGTTACGACGTAATTCATTAGAGTCATATTCCTCAGTATTCTTCACAACTCCGTTGTCGCTGTCAAACACTAGGTTACGCGAACTCATTAGGTATGTTATGGCGTAACTCGGATCTGTTGATGAAATCGTCCCCTAAACTCGTATTCGGCCTGAATCTTCGAGTTATCATCCGAGAAAATTACATTACATTCCATAGCTGGTTTAGATCCTTCAGGTTTATCGTTATTCCTCCTTACTTTTTGTTGAGCTTTATCACCATGGATTCAAGGTTTTTCGTGAGTTGAGTCGTGTTTAGAAATGTTTCTATCAGTGTTTTCCTGGAATTCCTTCAACCATTCATCTTGCTCCTTTTGTCTTTGGGCTAAATTTTCCAGAAATTTATTAATTGTTTCTTCAAGACTGGGCTTTCTTTCTCCATAAGGCCCACGGTTGTAATTACCACGATACCCATTACTATTTCGATTGTCACCGTAAAATGGTCGATTTTCTCCATACTTAGCTTCTTCAATATCTTCTTCGTCCATATGAGGACAATTTTTCATAAGATGTCCTCCTCCACAGCTTTCACAACCCACTTGGATGGCATGAACGGTTTCTCTGACCTTCAACATATCTCGACTGAGGCTTTCAATTTTACTAGCGATTGCTGCAATTCCGTCTAAACTTCCACCTTGGTTTCTTTTACTTCCACCGTCGTGCCATTTTTGAGAATGGTCCGCCATTTTTTGAATGACTTCAATTGCAGCAGAAGGAGTCATGTTTGGGATCGGTCCTTGATAGTCCAGCATTTGCCTAGTGGTGACGTCAATTCCTTTGTAGAAAATATTGACCTTCTGCTGGTTATTAAGATCATTGATAGGACACTTATAAAGAAGATCGTTGTATCTGTCCCAAGCTTGATTCAGAGTTTCGTCGTCTTCTTGTTTGAAATTGTGGATCTCCAAGAGTTGATTAGAAATCTTTGATGGTGGGCAATATCTTTGGATGAAGTGTTTCTTTAGTAGTGCCCAAGTATTAACTGCCCCGGCGGGCAATCTTTAGATCCATCTTCTGGCTGCTCCAGTGAGAGTCATAGGGAAGACCACGAGCATAACAACATCATGAGACACGCCCGAAATGTTGAAAAGGCTAGCGATGTATAGGACATTTTCAACGTGCTCATATGCGTCTTCGTCCCTGTTTCCTAAAAAGGGTTAGCGAAGCTCCTCATAAATTGGTCTTTAATATCGAAACGAACATCCGCTCCGATTGCCGGTCTTACGAGACCCGGCCCTTGATCTGCTCTAGTCAACGCCAAGTATTCCTCAAGAGTGAGGTCATCGATGTTAACAACTTCCATGGTACCGGAAAACTTGAAATATGATCGTGAGAAATGTTTAAAATGAAATGAAAGACTTAATATTAATCCTAATATAGCTCCCCGACAGCGGCCAAAAACTTGATGCGGTTTTACTGACACTGGTCTTAATATTTATAGTGTCTCGCTATACCTATGGTCTACCCTCATGCACTAACAGCAGTGTACCCGTCGTGTGTAGTGTAGTAAATGGTAGGTCGTCCCAAGAGCTATGTGTGTCGGATAATTACTAAGTCTAATTGTCACAGAATATTAATGGTTTGAAAGGGTTTTAATTAATTAAACTACTAATGCAGAATATAAAAGCAAATAAATGGTAGAAGGGAAATCAATAGAGGAATAGTGGTGCTAACCTAGTTAATCCTCCTAACTAGTTATGTCTACGTCTACCTACTTCCAATTACTTGAGGTGGGGTCAAATTCGAGAGGACAACATTTGGTTAATTCGCCCTAACCTATCAGCAAAGATGCCACCACAGGAGAAATCAGGCGCACCGTCATAAGTCCTGTTGTTCCTGGTCCCCTACGCCGAGTCATTAAGTACCGCTACATGCTAGATTCTAAATAGTGAGTGCCCGGCCGTTAGGAACTTAGACACTACACCCCCTAATTCTTAAGTTCATCCAAACGATAGGTGATCAGTTGGTCAAATCGCACAAGTAGAAAGGGTTGTCAGTTGGTCATATCTTACCCTTCCCGTCTCAGTCCACTCACCTAGGGTCAGTTGGTCATATCTCCTAGGCAATTGGCCTCTATCGCCATTCAAAACTACCGAACCAAGGGTGACTACCAAAGAACTATGCATGCGTACACTAAGAAATAATTGTACGGAAGTAAAGGTAAACGCAAACAAAACAATTAAGGAATCATAACCAGGCTAGCACCAAAGGTTGCTTAGCCGCTCATATTAATCATGCACATCAATTCAATATTCAAAGGTACGAAATACATGAATTGAAAGTAAAAGAAATAATAAACGCTAAAGCTTATCGTAATGGTGTGACTTCTCCCTTGGAAACAGCTCCGTATGCTTCCCTAGACCTCCCTTGAGCTTTTTCCCACATTCTCAGAGTGTTGTGTGTGGAATGGGATGCTTTGAAATGCTGGAATTCGTGGGGTATTTATAGGCCAGGTCTGAGTTACGGCGTAACCAAAAGATGAGTTACGCCGTAACCTTCTATTTCTCCGGAAATGCACTAGATCTGCTAGTTACGGGGTAACCTTATAAGTGATTACGCCGTAGTCTTCAATAAACACGGTTACGTCGTAAGTGATGCAGTAGTTATGGCGTAAGTATCAGCGGCGTGGAACCTCTTTTGACCTAATGGAGTTACGTCGTAACCTTTGGGAGGAGTTACGCCGTAACCTCTTGATAAGTTGGACTTCTGGGTCACGCAATAGTTACGGCGTAATGTGAGAGATGAGTTACGCCGTAACTTCTTCAAAATAAGCATATTGTGATAAATCTTTAGTAACGTTTCCATTTCCGCGTCTCTTTAGCTCCAATGCTCGTAATTTACCTGAAAGTGTAAAACAATGGAAAACAAGCGTAAATCCATATAAATGATATAAATAACGAGCATTAACGGGGGAAATTGACACTTAATATTCAGGACTATTTGATGTTATCAGTCGTTTAACATGATCCGTATACCATAGCACCTATACTTGGTTGTTTAACATGATACGTACACCATAGCACCTATACTTGGTCGTTTAACATGATACGTATACCATAGCACCTATACTTGGTCGTTTAACATGATACGTATACCATAGCACATATACTTCGTCGTTTAACATGATACGTATACCATAGCACCTATACTTGGTCGTTTAACATGATATGTATACCATAGCACCTATACTTGGTCGTTTAACATGATACGTATACCATAGCACCTATACTTGGTCGTTTAACATGAAAAGTATACCATAGCACCTATACTTGGTCGTTTTACATGATACGTATACCATAGCACCTATACTTGGTCGTTTAACATGATATGTCACCTCTACTTGGTCGTTTAACATGATATGTATACCATAGCACCTATACTTGGTTGTTTAACATGATACATATACCATAGCACCTATACTTGGTCGTTTAACATGATACGTATACCATAGCACCTATACTTGGTCGTTTAACATGATACGTATACCATAGCACCTATACTTGGTCATTTAACATGATATGTATACCATAGCACCTATACTTGGTCATTTAACATGATACGTATACCATAGCACCTATAGTTGGTCGTTTAACATGATACGTATACCATAGCACGTATACTTGGTCATTTAACATGATACGTATACCATAGCACCTAAATTTGGTCATTTAACAAGATACGTATACCATAGCACCTATACTTGGTCGTTTAACATGATACGTATACCATAGCACCTATAGTTGGTCGTTTAACATGATACGTATACCATATCACGTATACTTGGTCATTTAACATGATACGTATACCATAACACTTGTACTTGGTCATTTAACATGATAAGTATACCATAGCACCTATACTTGGTCGTTTAACATGATACTTATACCATAGCACCTATACTTGGTCGTTTAACATGATGCGTATACCATAGCACCTATACTTGGTCGTTTAACATGATACGTATACCATAGCACATATACTTGGTCGTTTAACATGATACGTATACCATAGCACCTATACTTGGTCGTTTAACATGATACATATACCATAGCAGCTATACTTGGTCATTTAACATGAAAAGTATACCATAGCACCTATACTTGGTCGTTTAACATCATACGTTACCTATACTTGGTCGTTTAACATGATACGTATACCATAGCACCTATACTTGGTTGTTTAACATGATACGTATACCATTGCACCTATACTTGGTCGTTTAACATGATACGTATACCATAGCACATATACTTAGTCATTTAACATGATACATATACCATAGCACCTATACTTGGTCATTTAACATGATACGTATACCATAGCACCTATAGTTGGTCGTTTAACATGATACGTATACCATAGCACGTATACTTGGTCATTTAACATGATACGTATACCATAGCACCTATACTTGGTCATTTAACATGATATGTATACCATAGCACCTATACTTGGTCATTTAACATGATACGTATACCATAGCACCTGTAGTTGGTCGTTTAACATGATACGTATACCATAGCACGTATACTTGGTCGTTTAACATGATACGTATACCATAGCACCTATACTTGGTCATTTAACATGATATGTATTCCATAGCACCTATACTTGGTCGTTTAACATGATACGTATACCATAGCACCTATACTTGGTCGTTTAACATGATACGTATACCATAGCACCTATACTATACTTGGTCATTTAACATGATACGTATACCATAGCACCTATAGTTGGTCGTTTAACATGATACGTATACCATAGCACGTATACTTGGTCATTTAACATGATACGTATACCATAGCACTTATACTTGGTCGTTTAATATGATGCGTATACCATAGCACCTATACTTGGTCGTTTAACATGATACGTATACCATAGCACATATACTTGGTCGTTTAATATGATACGTATACCATAGCACATATACTTGGTCGTTTAACATGATACATATACCATAGCAGCTATACTTGGTCGTTTAACATGATACGTTTACCATAGAACCTACACTTGGTCGTTTGACATGAAAAGTATACCATAGCACCTATACTTGGTCGTTTTACATGATACGTATACCATAGCGCCTATACTTGGTCGTTTAACATGATACGTCACCTATACTTGATCGTTTAACATGATACGTATACCATAGCACCTATACTTGGTTGTTTAACATGATACGTATACCATAGCACCTATACTTGGTCGTTTAACATGATACGTATACCATAGCACATATACTTGGTCGTTTAACATGATACGTATACCATAGCACCTATACTTGGTCATTTAACATGATACGTATACCATAGCACCTATAGTTGGTCGTTTAACATGATACGTATACCATAGCACGTATACTTGGTCATTTAACATGATACGTATACCATAGCACCTATACTTGGTTATTTAACATGATACTTATACCATAGCACCTATATTTGGTCGTTTAACATGATACGTATACCATAGCATGTATACTTGGTCATTTAACATGATACGTATACCATAGCTCCTATACTTGGTCATTTAACATGATACGTAGACCATAGTGTCACACCCCGCCGGAGGCGGAAACGCGAGGTGTAACATAATCAATATGCATCGCAAAGAGATATAGTACAATACCATAATTTAAATTTAAAGAAATATTGTAACATTACAACAAGGTTCTTGCCGACCTTGGCAATTGAAACATTAAGTTTGACTTCCAAAGGATAACATTTTACTACATGACGACCCAGGTAACTTGTGACGACCCCTTTATTTAAAATCTTCATAATATAAGCTAAACAACGATCACCTGAAATGCATGAGAAAACGGGTCAACTATGAAAATAGTTGGTGAGTACACAGGTTTTATGTAAAATAAAATACCGATTTTTGAAGGTCTGACTGGCAAATATCCTGTCAACTCACTATGTTACAAATTCCGCCCATACAAGACTTGTAACATATGAATTCACATACACTTCCATATTTCAAGTTTAGTAAACAATGCACATATGGTCACAATATGCCTCGTATATAATAAAGCATGCGGCAAAGCCCCTAAAATAAATAATATGCGTTCCGTAGACAGGGGAACGAGAGGTTGGCCGACCTCTAATAGCGCTATCCATACTACCTACTGCTCCGCACAAGGGAGCCGTACGAACGGTACGTATAATTGGAGTGCGAACGACAAACCAATAGGGGACTAACAATGCGAATGTACGAACAGTACATCATAACAACTATTATATACTATCAATTAAGACTGCTCCGAACATGGGAGACTCGGCATTTGCTCCGAACATGGGAGACTTTAGGTCAAGGACGTACGGTCCATTAGGTTCAAACAAGTCATATATTTATAATTAAGTCTAAGGGTTCAAAATATATCAAATAGTTTTTAGAAAACAATTTAAGTTTATAATCATGCATTTCACCCCAAATAAGTAAAACAGTAAAAAGGGGGCTGTGAATACTCACCTTGGCAATTAGCAGTCTAAAGCAGCAGTCAAATAGAATTATTGGATGGCACCGACACGCGACCTAGATTAGTATGGCAAATTTAGTCTTTATTCATGATTATGACTCGACAAGGTTTAATAAAGGTTTTGTTGTTGCTTGTGTGGCAATGATTAATGTTTAATATAATTTTTGTAGATTTTGGCTCTTGGAAGTGTATACGTACATAATAAGAAAATATTAATGACGAAAGAACCTTCGGTTTGATGGCAACCGAAAGACGACGTACGGAATATAATTACTCATAATATTAGACGTTTACTAATTGTAATCAAATGTCATTAAAAGTATATATGTTTATATATGATTAATACTAGTTAATGATAAAAGTATATTAAAATCATACTCTAAGTGATGGTTTTATTAAAAGGGTTTATAAACCGTCGTTAAAAGTATGTGTATTTATATATGATCGAATATTAGTTAGTATATAAAATTATTAAAAAGGGTTTATATTAAAAATACTCCTATAAGTTATAAGTGTAAGTTTTTGGAACATTTGGGCATGATTCGTGTATATATTTTAGTAGCATGCAGTCATAGCTTTAAAGATGAAAAATTAAGTTTTGCTTACTAGTCATAAGTTATAATCTAAAATGTTTTGTTGGAAAAATAATGTGTCGAGCGAGTCGTGAACAAGTCGTGAATTAAGTTGAAGGAAAGAAGTAATCATGACCCGAATGAAAAGACGGTTCGTTACAGTATACAGTTACACATATTGCAAATTTTATACTCGAAAGTTTATATATCTGTTTTTATCCCAAACTCAAAAGCACCCTTTAATTTTATAATTAGTGGCCCGTTGGGCCTAGACGCTAGCCCACAACACAAGTTAAAAATGGCTTAACCCAAATTTTAAGTTTAATACCCATTCAGTAAAACTAGGCAGTATTATCTTTTTCATTTTATCTGATCATGTGTCAACATTTGTTTTTATGATTTCAAATTTTTTATCACAATAGGTAAACAAAAGTGAGGCACTTTGGCTACTCCGAGGCTCGAACTTGAGACCTCTCGATGAGGTGGTGTCGCAAAGAATGAGCGACCAAGAGAAGCCAAAACCAACACATCTCAAAAGCAGTTTCAATCACTAATTTTAAGCGCCAACTGATTTTATTAACCCTTCTATCATCTTTATAAAAACAAATTATGTATGTTTTGACTTAGGCTCGTCGCAACACAGTCGCAAAGAAAAAATCAATAATCGAAACTAAATTAAAACCAAAACTAAATAAGCTATACTAAATAAGCAATTAAAAGAAAAAAGATAAGCTAAAAAGCAAAGAAACACTTTATATCACAAGAGCCAATCTCAAGTCTTATAGATTTAGTTTTTCTTGTTCATTTTGTTTTCATGGCCATATTGAAGTCTTTAGTCATCACACAAGCTCAACCAAGACCAAACATACTCGTATAAAATTTTATGGGTTGATTGACATCTTAAATTAAAACATCATTACATCATGTAAAATATATTAAATCACATATTCATTAACAAGTAACACAACTTCTTTTAACTTTTAAGTTGATTTTGTTTTTCCTTTTTTTTTGTGCCACGACAGAAGAAGAAGAACAACAACCATGGCAAAAATTATTTTAATTCATTTATATCCACACTAGTTCCTTTATCCAAAGATTTAAGCTAACATCATTTTTATTAGTTTCATTAATCCGAAAAGTATAAATAATATTTCGAATTTAATAATAAAATGTGATTACAATGAAATATATTGAGGAAAAATCAAGAATATGCTCTTACACTATTGTTATGGACACCGAACACAAAAACTCCAATTGGAGGTGACCCGGTTTGATTTAGACCAATTAACTTCTGGGATAGCTTCCTCTTTCACCCAAGAATAAAACCCCTCAATCAATTTCAAAAAGCCCTTTGATTTACCAAACCCTAATTTTTGTGAAAGTGATGATGAGAAACTGAGTTTGGAGCTTTTACAATTCGACTAGAAATATAGGAGTATGTTGAGGAGGAGTTTGGTTATCTTTCTTCTCTTGGTCTTGGTTTGAAGCCAAATTTGGCTATCTTCCAAAAGCTAAGAACATCTTGGACTTTTGGCTCAAGCTAAATATGTGTGAAGATATGATTCCCTTGGACGATTTTTCTTTGATTTCCCTTGGATTCGTACTTGATGTAGCAAGAGTATCAAAGAGAGGATTGTGAAGCAAAAACTTTCATGAATATGGTAAGAGAGATGAGGATATGGAGGATTAGGCATGTTGGATTATCTCTTTTGGGAGATTCGGCCTATAAGGCGCAGGTCTAGGGGTAGAGAGAGGTTGAAGATGGATTTGATATCTTTTGTTTTCCTGGTTTTGTGTTTTGTCGTGAGTGGGAACAGAGGACAAAGAGTGTATTATCTTCAATTCTTAATAAAAAGGTTTTTATTTTAAAATGGAAGTATAAATGTGTGTATTATATGTACCTCGTACTGTATAATTTGTTCCGTACAGGATAACGTTTAATTATGTAGAATATTATTCGGGTATTCGTATTTTATAAATTTTATATTTTCGGAGACGTTTTGACGAGCGAAACATTATGGTATTATTATTACTTTGAAATTAGAAAGTAAATTTTACGTCAATTTTATTATGGTGTTGGTACGCGTGTGGTGCCGGGACTTTGGAAAACACAAGAGAACTTCTCGTTTTTCTGTTATAATTATCAGAAAATAAATAACTCGCCTATTCTGATATAAATAATAGCCGGAAAATTGACGGATTGTCACAGTCTGCCAACCTTAAAAATAATCTCGTCCTCGAGATTCAGTCCGTCTATACTACAGGCGTACATTCTCATGGTTCAAATTTTCTCATTCTCGAACTTTTCCCTCAAAAGACTCTTAGTTGGTGAATTTTCACAACTTGTCGACCTGACCGGTCATTTGTTTAAGTTGTGTAGGTTGAGTAACAACTTGATTCCAACTTGATTTTCGCAACTCATCAAACAAGAACTGTCACTAGATCAAGCTAGGAAACAAGTTGTCAGAAAGAGATGGTTTCTCATCTATGTAAGAGACCTTTTGAAAACTTGGCTCGAGTTTGAAATCATTTAAACCAATCAATACTAATAGTGGGGTGCTCAGATTAGCGAGAAGGCAACAATTAAACTAAGGCTCATGATGCAAGGTTCTACACTAATCAATGCCATGAACTAGAATTAGAAGGTACTGAAATAAGGTGGGTGATCAAAAGAATGTACCCGTCACGGTGCTTGTGTCTTAGCGAGCTTCCTTAGTGCCCAAGAAGTATGCTCGACCCCGAGCTGGGCTGACATTGCCTCCACGGTTTAGGTTATCTTCATCAAGTGCTAACGCGAGAGTCATGCTACCGTGCTCCGACTTTTGTGCCTTATTCAACTTAGGACATGTGTTCCGAAGGTGATCCGGACTTCCACACTCGTAGCATGTTAGCCTTCGTCCTTGGTTTCCATTTCTGTCTGAGCAATTCCGACTAATGTGGCCCGTCTTCTGGCACACGTTACACTTAGGGTAGTTTCCTATGTGATGGAGGTTGCATCGAGTGCACTTAGGATGTGGACCTACATATCCTCTGCGCTCCTGAGTCGTCGCTCCATAGTTCCTGGTCACTCGTTGCCTCTTGTCTTGATGGTCCTGGTCTCGGCTTCCCTGGTGATCCTCATGTCGCTTTCGCCCATTGTCGTTTGTTTTTGCTAGACCTCCAGACCTGATCACGTCATTAGTCAAGCGGTATGCCATTCCCACGCAGCTTGCGAGTAGTTGGCTTGGATGAGGTGACATCTCTCCCGATCTCGGGATCAAACCCCAAATGTAGCGATCAATCAGCTGCTCCACAGTAGAGACCATGTGGGGAACCATCCTGGTTAGCTCGTGAAAGCGAATTGTGTACTTGTCGACTTCTACTCCAACCATCAAATGGTTCCAGAATTCTGCTTCCAGTTTCTGCACTTCATCCTTCCTGCAGTACTCCTCAGTTAGTAGCTTCTTAAATTCTTCCCAAGATAATCCATTTGCAGCTTCTCTCCCTCTGGTCTGCAGCTGGTTGTTCCACCAGGTCAGTGCCCGACCCTGAAGTAGACCCGCAGAGAACTCAACCTTATCTCCTTCAGCACATTTAGTGATGCTAAGTTTCGACTCTACATTCTCAAACCATGATAGCAGGCCAATGGCACCCTCAGTGCCATGAAATTCCTTTGGCCTACATGACATGAAGGTCTTATAGCTGCATCCGTGGCCATTGGTCGAGGTACCAGCTCCCTCATTGGCTCGTCCTGCATCAATGTGCGCGACAATCTGAGTGAGGAGATCCGCCAATCCAGCAGCACTGTCTCTTGGAGCTTCATTGTTGATGCTTCCTGAACGGGTGTTCCTTGTAGTCATGATTCTACAATAGGCCAAGGCATTTGGTTGAGTGAGACAATGGCGGATGATGTGTGGGACGGTGACAGGTAGTGAGTGTAATGTGACGGGAAACAAGAATGTGCTTAGCCTAACGGGTCATAATATATAGAAAGAAGAATGCATACATAAAATGTATATAAGGTATAGTGGACATATAAACATGGTATGCATACTCACGCGACTAATGCAGTTCCAGGTGATCAGACTCTTTAAGACTCGACCAAACATAATCCGAGGCTACTAATCCCATCATCATATGATTCCTCCTGAATTATGCATAGGTGTACAGGCTATGCATAATTTAGGAGTAACGATGCAATGCTGGGGCTAGTCGACTCGTATGATGTTTCCATGTTTTAAGAAAATTTTATTTTGGTTATAGTTGCGATTTTTATTTTATAAAAAAAAACCGGCATTCACTATAACCTGGCTCTGATACCAATCTGTCACACCCCGCCGGAGGCGGAAACGCGAGGTGTAACATAATCAATATGCATCGCAAAGAGATATAGTACAATACCATAATTTAAATTTAAAAAAATATTGTAACATTACAACAAGGTTCTTGCCGACCTTGGCAATTGAAACATTAAGTTTGACTTCCAAAGGATAACATTTTACTACATGACGACCCAGGTAACTTGTGACGACCCCTTTATTTAAAATCTTCATAATATAAGCTAAACAACGATCACCTGAAATGCATGAGAAAACGGGTCAACTATGAAAATAGTTGGTGAGTACACAGGTTTTATGTAAAATAAAATACCGATTTTTGAAGGTCTGACTGGCAAATATCCTGTCAACTCACTATGTTACAAATTCCGCCCATACAAGACTTGTAACATATGAATTCACATACACTTCCATATTTCAAGTTTAGTAAACAATGCACATATGGTCACAATATGCCTCGTATATAATAAAGCATGCGGCAAAGCCCCTAAAATAAATAATATGCGTTCCGTAGACAGGGGAACGAGAGGTTGGCTGACCTCTAATAAGCCTATCCATACTACCTACTGCTCCACACAAGGGAGCCGTACGAACGGTACGTATAATTGGAGTGCGAACGACAAACCAATAGGGGACTAACAATGCGAATGTACGAACAGTACATCATATCAACTATTATATACTATCAATTAAGACTGCTCCGAACATGGGAGACTCGGCATTTGCTCCGAACATGGGAGACTTTAGGTCAAGGACGTACGGTCCATTAGGTTCAAACAAGTCATATATTTATAATTAAGTCTAAGGGTTCAAAATATATCAAATAGTTTTTAGAAAACAATTTAAGTTTATAATCATGCATTTCACCCCAAATAAGTAAAACAGTAAAAGGGGGCTGTGAATACTCACCTTGGCAATTAGCAGTCTAAAGCAGCAGTCAAATAGAATTATTGGATGGCACCGACACGCGACCTAGATTAGTATGGCAAATTTAGTCTTTATTCATGATTATGACTCGACAAGGTTTAATAAAGGTTTTGTTGTTGCTTGTGTGGCAATGATTAATGTTTAATATAATTTTTGTAGATTTTGGCTCTTGGAAGTGTATACGTACATAATAAGAAAATATTAATGACGAAAGAACCTTCGGTTTGATGGCAACCGAAAGACGACGTACGAAAAATAATTACTCATAATATTAGACGTTAACTAATTATAATTAAAAGTCATTAAAAGTATATACGTTTATATATGATTAATACTAGTTAATGATAAAAGTATATTAAAACCATACTCTAAGTGATGGTTTTATTAAAAGGGTTTATAAACCGTCGTTAAAAGTATGTGTATTTATATATGATCGAATATTAGTTAGTATATAAAATTATTAAAAGGGTTTATATTAAAAATACTCCTATAAGTTATAAGTGTAAGTTTTTGGAACATTTGGGCATGATTCGTGTATATATTTTAGTAGCATGCAGTCATAGCTTTAAAGATGAAAAATTAAGTTTTGCTTACTAGTCATAAGTTATAATCTAAAATGTTTTGTTGGAAAAATAATGTGTCGAGCGAGTCGTGAACAAGTCGTGAATTAAGTTGAAGGAAAGAAGTAATCATGACCCGAATGAAAAGACGGTTCGTCACAGTATACAGTTACACATATTGCAAATTTTATACTCGAAAGTTTATATATCTGTTTTTATCCCAAACTCAAAAGCACCCTTTAATTTTATAATTAGTGGCCCGTTGGGCCTAGACGCTAGCCCACAACACAAGTTAAAAATGGCTTAACCCAAATTTTAAGTTTAATACCCATTCAGTAAAACTAGGCAGTATTATCTTTTTCATTTTATCTGATCATGTGTCAACATTTGTTTTTATGATTTCAATTTTTTTATCACAATAGGTAAACAAAAGTGAGGCACTTTGGCTACTCCGAGGCTCGAACTTGAGACCTCTCGATGAGGTGGTGTCGCAAAGAATGAGCAGCCAAGAGAAGCCAAAACCAACACATCTCAAAAGCAGTTTCAATCACTAATTTTAAGCGCCAACTGATTTTATTAACCCTTCTATCATCTTTATAAAAACAAATTATGTATGTTTTGACTTAGGCTCGTCGCAACACAGTCGCAAAGAAAAAATCAATAATCGAAACTAAATTAAAACCAAAACTAAATAAGCTATACTAAATAAGCAATTAAAAGAAAAAAGATAAGCTAAAAAGCAAAGAAACACTTTATATCACAAGAGCCAATCTCAAGTCTTATAGATTTAGTTTTTCTTGTTCATTTTGTTTTCATGGCCATATTGAAGTCTTTAGTCATCACACAAGCTCAACCAAGACCAAACATACTCGTATAAAATTTTATGGGTTGATTGACATCTTAAATTAAAACATCATTACATCATGTAAAATATATTAAATCACATATTCATTAACAAGTAACACAACTTCTTTTAACTTTTAAGTTAATTTTGTTTTTCCTTTTTTTTTGTGCCACGACAGAAGAAGAAGAACAACAACCATGGCAAAAATTATTTTAATTCATTTATATCCACACTAGTTCCTTTATTCAAAGATTTAAGCTAACATCATTTTTATTAGTTTCATTAATCCGAAAAGTATAAATAATATTTCGAATTTAATAATAAAATGTGATTACAATGAAATATATTGAGGAAAAATCAAGAATATGCTCTTACACTATTGTTATGGACACCGAACACAAAAACTCCAATTGGAGGTGACCCGGTTTGATTTAGACCAATTAACTTCTGGGATAGCTTCCTCTTTCACCCAAGAATAAAACCCCTCAATCAATTTCAAAAAGCCCTTTGATTTACCAAACCCTAATTTTTGTGAAAGTGATGATGAGAAACTGAGTTTGGAGCTTTTGCAATTCGACTAGAAATATAGGAGTATGTTGAGGAGGAGTTTGGTTATCTTTCTTCTCTTGGTCTTGGTTTGAAGCCAAATTTGGCTATCTTCCAAAAGCTAAGAACATCTTGGACTTTTGGCTCAAGCTAAATATGTGTGAAGATATGATTCCCTTGGACGATTTTTCTTTGATTTCCCTTGGATTCGTACTTGATGTAGCAAGAGTATCTAAGAGAGGATTGTGAAGCAAAAACTTTCATGAATATGGTAAGAGAGATGAGGATATGGAGGATTAGGCATGTTGGTTTATCCTTTTTGGGAGATTCGGCCTACTAGAGGCGTGGGTTTAGGGGTAGAGAGAGGTTGAAGATGGATTTGATATTTTTTGTTTCCTGGTTTTGTGTTTTGTCGTGAGTGGGAAGAGAGGACAAGGGTGTATTATCTTCAATTTTTAATAAAAAGGTTTTTATTTTAAAGTGGAAGTATAAATGTGTGTATTATATGTACTCCGTAGTGTATAATTTGTTCCGTATAGGATAACGTTTAATTATGTAGAATATTATTCGGGTATTCGTATTTTATAAATTTTATATTTTCGGAGACGTTTTGACGAGCGAAACATTATGGTATTATTATTACTTTGAAATTAGAAAGTAAATTTTACGTCAATTTTATTATGGTGTTGGTACGCGTGTGGTGCCGGGACTTTGGAAAACACAAGAGAACTTCTCGTTTTTCAGTTATAATTATCAGAAAATAAATAACTCGCCTATTCTGATATAAATAATAGCCGGAAAATTGACGGATTGTCACACATAGCACCTATACTTGGTCGTTTAACATGATACATATATACTTGGTCGTTTAACATGATGCGTATACCATAGCATCTATACTTGGTCGTTTAACATGATGCGTTTACCATAGCACCTATACTTGGTCATTTAACATGATACGTATACCATAGCACCTATACTTGGTCATTTAACATGATACATATACCATAGCACCTATACTTGGTCGTTTAACATGATAGGTATACCATAGCACCTATAGTTGGTCGTTTAACATGATGTGTATACCATAGCACCTATACTTGGTCATTTAACATGATACGTATACCATTGCACCTATAGTTGGTCATTTAATTAAAAAATTTATAACTAATGTAAATAATTTTTAATTTATTTAAATATTTTATAACTAATTTAAATCATTTATAATTTATTTAAAAAAGTTATAACTATTTTAAATAATTTATAACTAAGTTAAATAAATTTTAATTTATTTAGTATTAATTAAATAATTTTAAACACATTCTAAGATAGATAAGATAAAGGAAAAAAAAATAAAAAAGGCACGACATTGTCATGCCAAATTGTGACACCAAATTTTCACCAAAAGTTAAACCACCCGCCATTTTTTAGCACCAAAAAAATAAAAAACAAAAAGGCACGACAATGTCGTGCCAATTTTTTAATGTTGACTTTTCCTAAAAGGTACGACAATGTCGTTCCAAATTTTCAAGGGAATGTCGTCCCATACTGGGACCTCAATAATTGAGATAGATCTGAGTTCATTCCCTTTTTTTTTCTAAGTATCTCGTTTTCTTCTTCTTTGCACCACCAAAACCGCCATTTTACTCCCAAATTGACACCCATCGACACCACCACAACCATTGACACCACCACAACCGCGACTGCTTCCACCTGCATTTTACACACGCACCATTGTGCACAATTTCTTTAATTTTTTGTAATCCGAATTTTTTAAAGGTATGTATTTTTTTCTTTTGATTTTGTTTTGATAATTTAGTAAAGTTTAATGATGAATTTGAAGGTATGTAATTCGTTAATTTCGTTGTTTTTAGATAAAGGCACCACCACCGCGGCAGTGGCAGCAGTACACCGCCAGCAGCAGCTCTGGCAGCGGTGGGGGGAGACTCGTGAACCACCACCGGGTCAGCTTCTATAGCCCGGGACAGGTTAGGAGTTCTTTTTTTTTTTTTTTTTTGTTAATTTGTTTTGGGATGACAATGTCGTCGTCAAAAGTTTTTATTAATTAATTTGGTTAATGTAAGTTTGGTTATATAATTTAGGTTGTTTTTTTGTATGTGTTCGTGTTTGGGATAGCCGGGACAGTTGGGATCAACCAGGACAGTTGGGGTGAGCCGGGACAGTCGGGGTCAGCCGGGTCGAGCGACAACCTCTTTTTCTCTCTCTCTTTTCTTCTCTTCCTGTATTTCAGCCGCGAAATAGGTATATATATATATATATATATATATATATATATATATATATATATATATATATATATATATATATATATATATACTTTGTCGATAATGTATATACTTTTATATTCTATTTTATAAATTGTTAGTTATAAACTTATAATACTTAAAGTGACCGTGTTAAAATGAAAATGATATGTGATATCGGAAAAAAAATGACATGTGAGATGTTATTAATTGTTAGTTATAATACTTAAAGTGACCGTGTTAAAATGAAAATGATATGTGATATCGGAAAAAATGACATGTGATATGTTATTAATTGTTAGTTATAATACTTAAAGTGACCGTGTTAAAATGAAAATGATACTTTGGTTAGTAATATTGTGATTGTTAAACTTGTGTTACTGTTTTTAGGATTTTAGTGATTAATTTTGGAAATTCCTCGTCCGAAGTTAATCATCCTATAGAAAACCCGTCCGAAATTAATTTATTAGAAATTAATTTCGGAAAGTCCCCTGTTTGGGACTGCTTTTTGAATGTTTTGTCTCATTTAGGATATGATGATGTTGACGTGTTTGATGATGATGAAGTGAACCCCACTATTGTTGTTGAAAAAGTTTTATCTAGTGATGATTTTGATTATGACAATTAATTGTTCTTGAATTGTAATTTGATTATGACAGTTATTGTTTTTAAATTGTAATTTGAATGAAATTGTTATTATATGTTTATATGAATGTGTATATTTATATGAATGTGTATATTAGTATTAATTGGTCCACGAAATTATGTGTTCTTGTACTTGTACTTTTACAGATGGCGTGTGTACAGCTTAGATCACACGGCGGGGATGCTGGCGGTGATCCACCCAGACGGCCCTCATTTACTATGCCAGGCTAGTATTTAAACACATTCTAAGATAGTAGTAGGCGGAAAGTTAGTTTGTGAATTTTAGACTTATTAATATTATGGAATAGTATTGAATTTGTCGAATGTTATCGTGGATTTATGTTAACTTTATAACTTTGAGACAAGTTAGCTTTATAAGCTTTTGACTTGTTAGTTTGAGACATGTTATTTAGGAAATTTGCGCCTTGTATAGTTTAAGAGTAGTTTACTTTGTATCGTATTTGTTGAATGGTATCGTGGAATTGTGGAATGTTATTCGATCCGTTTAGTAATTTGGTATTGTATCATATTGTCGAATTGGTATTGTGGATTGTGATTGATTACAGGTTGTATTTGTTTTGGTAGATTTTTTCCGGAAAAAATCTGGAAAATCTGCAATTTTGCTGCATTTTTTTTGCCCACCCAGAATTATTAGGGACGACATTGTCGTCCCTAAATTACACTGAATGTGTCGTCCTATTTTGCAGCCCAGGCCACGTGGAATTACAATTTGGCACGACTTTGTCGTGCCTTTCTTTAATTAAAAATTCACTTTGTTATTATTTTAAAAAGATAAATAAAAAGAATCAATTTGGTACGACAATGTCGTACCATTTGTATAAACATGTCGTGCCAAATTGTTTTTTCAGGTTGACTACCTTTTGGGTCTCACAAATCTGTCGTGCCAAATATTCAAATCATGTGTCGTGCCAAATTTTTTTGGGTCAACAGAATAGGGTCTACCAAAAAGGCACGACATGTCGTGCCTTTTTTTTTTTGTTCGACATCTCTTGTATTTTCGGCACGAGAATGTAGTGCCAAAAATCACTTTTTTTTTAAGTGATATCACGTGATTCATGTCCTTATCAGAAACTGTTACAAATATTTGATAAGCGCGCAGTCAGTACAACTTTACACTTAAGATACAAATCAAATCCGTGTTTTGTACAATCTGATTAGCTCGACACATGCAAATAAAAACTACTACAGACTATATTCCCGTGCACCACCACTACAAGCAAAAAGACTTTTAGAGACAACAAAATTTATTGTGACAACATAATCGTCACCAAGTTGAGATGGCCTTACCATTTTCACCAATTTGCAACACCAGATTCTAGTCAAAGCAAAAGTAGGGTCTACAGAAATTAATGACGACAATATCGTCACCAAATTTTTAACTTTTTAAAAATACATTTTAAACATAATAAATAATGATTTTTTCTTTGATAAAAAAATTTCGTGACAACAAGGTCGTCACCAATTTATAATCTAAATTTAATTATATTTATGTATTTAAAAAAACTTTTTAAAAATATTAATTAATGACTTTTTAAGTAAAGTTTTTTTATAAATATATGTCGTGACGACAATCTCGTCACCAAATTATTAACAAATTTAATTATGTACCTCATTATAAATAGTTTCTAAAAAACTAAGTTTAGTGAGAACTAAGTCGTCACCAAATTGTTAACCAAATTTATTTATTTTTATTTTATTAAAAATAGTTTTTAAAACTTATAAATAAATGTTCATAAATGAATTTTTTTTCATTAAATCAGCTTGGTGACAGCAAAGTTGTCACAAAATGTTTATCATTTTTAAATATAATAATACAAAGAAGTAAAATCGAGCATAACTCGACGACACTATATCATCAGCGAAACCCGCTAAAAAAATCTTTGATAATTATAGTCAAATTTGACTTTTTCCACCGAATGTTATAATAATTTCCCTAAGGACATGTCCTCGGGATAATTATAGTCAAATTTGACAATTTTTCATCAAATATTATACACTAAATTTTTTGGCGGTGAAGTTTCCCACCCAAGTTTTTCCGAGAACAAGTCCTCGGTGATACTTATTAACTGTTTTATAGTTAATTAAACAATGTATATTCAATAGGCATTGTGTTAACTTCTATATAAATAAACAGTAGAAATTACCAACAAATAAGTAAAATCGAGTATCATTCGTCTATTGTTATTGCACTACTTTATGCAGTGTTTCCTCAAGTACTTTTATCTTACCAGTCAAGAACTTGTAGTTTGAGCACTCTGCATTTTCATGACTCAGTGCCGAAGGTCATGTAGAATAACTTGCAGGTGTTCAAGGTCCGACTAGCAATGTAAGACATTGAGTCTTATGTGGTAAGGACGTAACCCACTAGCACCAACAGTACGTAAGTCATTTGAAAGGATACTTGGGTACCCACTGAATCGCACTTAGACATATGGGCTTGGCTTTGGATGAAGGTTGCATTCATTAAAACACACTTTCGAGATACATAATTTGGTATATCACTTGTTTGTTTTAAAGTCTTTGTTCCTTGATGGAATAACTTTGATTTGTATTTAAAGTAAGGTTGGAGGGCCAGAAATCACCTTTAAACAATTGTGGGATACGGTTAAAGGTTGTTGTTCAAATAGCAACCTTACAAAAACTATCAAGTAGTAAGCTAAAAAGTCTAATCGACAAGTTTGGAATAACTTTGGTGACTGCAACATAAATCGAGAGTTATGAAAGTTTGGACTTCTCATTGTTTTACGAGTTTATTCATGTTCTATAATGTGTTCAGAGAGCAACATAAACCGTATACCTAAAGAGGTTGTGAGGTCAGGAGTTTGTGAGGATAATAGATCGTGAGGTTGTTTTTACAGTAAAAAACTTTAGCGGGAAATTTTGGAGCCAAAAAGATCGGCGAAAAATTTTAGAGCCAAAAATGAAAAACCAAAAATTCAAACTTTGTCTTTATATTAGCCAGAAAATTTACGAGCCAAGTGAAAACGTAACTAAAAAAGTGTTATATTCAAAGTTTGAGTATACTTTTTGGCAATGATATGACCTCGCCAAAGACAATGTAACGAAAATTCCACCAAGAGCAAGCAACGGTCAAATCATTGATAACTAATTAAATTATTTATAACTAATTTAAATTATTTATTAATTAATCTAAATAAACTTTTAATAATTTAAATTATTTATAAGTGATAAATAGTGATTGTTGGTGATTTTGCATCACCAATATGATTTAAGTGTAATGGATTGACTTAGTTGACCAATGTGTAATTGTGATAAATGTTCAACAAGTCGGGGTTGTGCGGAGCACACTTGTATGACGTTATTATGATTATCATTCGGGGGCAAAGCCCCGAATGACGGGGGTTCGGGGGCAGCACCCCTGGTCGCATGGTCCAAGGGGCAGCGCCTTAATTATTTAACTGAATTGGTAGTTAAATAACTGCTATGACAGTTACAACCGACTCAGTTTTATTGGTCATATATGGATTTCCTATTTTGTTATATTCTCGTTTCTAAATATGAGTTTTATCCGATTTAAAATTTCGATAGAACTATCGAAATACTTCAATCTGAAAACGTTTACACGACTCTCAGATTTCTAACAGTGATTCGTAAAATATATACTAGGTTAGTGGCGACATGGTCGCCATTATATATATATATATATATATATATATATATATATATATATATATATATATATATATATATATATATATATATATATATATATTAACGCGAGCATATGAAACGGCGACCATATGTGTCGTTTAGGGCTCCGCTGTTTTTCTTCAGCCCAATTGCTAAGCCCATGGATTTTGGTCGGCGTATTTACGTTTCTTCTCATATACGTGTGTTTCTAATTTCCACGTGGCGCCATTTCCTTCATCATCGTTCTCGACAGTTGCCGCTTCTTATTTCGTCTTGGTCGTCTGTTGCCTTCGTCTTAGGTAATTGCTGCTTCAATCTTCGGTGTTTGTTCTTGCGTATGTGTGGTATGTGTTTTTGTTAGTTTTTGTGTCTTTTTTGCCTGCTATGTTTTTGTGTGTTGTATGGTTGCTGTAAGACTGTTAGGAAATCGGTGTAATTACTCTAGGTTGTGTTATAGAAGATGAGAACTAAAAGCAAGGGTGTGCGTAGGAATAGTTGTGGGTATGGGGGACGATGTATGTGTTGCTGGTGACCTTGCTGTCAGTGATGACGGTTCGCCTATCCATGCGTTAGAGGATTTAGGTGGACAACACTTGCTCCCACTACCTCAACATGAAGAGGCCATCGAGCAGGCAGCAGTAGAATCCGTAAATGAAGTGCTTTATCTTATTGGTCCCGAAGACGAGACAGAAAAAGGAAGTGAAACTGCTACGTTGGCGGATACCGGGCCGGCGACACCTCCTGCATCCAATATCCTGTCCGTATCGGCTGGAGCTACCACAGAAGCCATTCCTGAAGGGCCACAAACTATGCTACCTGCTACACCTCCTTCTACTGAAGTCTTTCAAGTATCGGCTCCGATTACCATAGGGACCTGCTCTGAGGTGCAAGTGGCTACCACCAAAAGACAGGACACAAAACCGTCTGTTCGTAGGCAGTTGCTGAAAGACGAACCGATAGACCAGCCACCTACAGTCGCCAAAAAGAGCAGGCAAGAATAGCATTGCTGGTATCTCAGTCACCTCGATGGCTTAGTCTTAGCGATAACCGTTTTACTACGAGTAACGACTCTGTTTAGATTACCGCAGTCTAGCACTTGACATAAGAACTCTTTTTATATGTAACGAAAAACAATCGCACTTTCACTGCACAGTGCATTTCTGATAATCTAGGCTGTAAATTAATATAAGTGTCGTGTCCTTATGCTATTCAGATCCGGTTACTATACGCGTCATGTTATTATGCTACTGAAATCCAGCGCCGCATATCATACCCTGAAACTTATATGTAATCTTTATAAGTGGACAATATTTAATCATTGTATGAACACATACACGAACACACCAACGGTGACACTTTTCGAACCCCAAACATTCAATTACAAAACACTTGCATTTGTCACAACGCATATCCACATACGAAGTGGTAGCGTGTCCAAGCTATTGTATAAACACAGGCCTAAATACAAACATACTAATCCCTACCCATAACACATACAACTCCTTTTTAAAAACACGAACAAAAACCATATAATTTAGCAAATGCTCTATATACAATCGCTCACGAATACTGATCCATTAATTGATATCAAGTGGTGCAGCTAAACAATGGGTCAACCCTCAAACAATAAGTAATACAAAATATGACAGTAGCGCAACATGTCTAACAGACTATACGGGTTACTTTTCATCGAATTTCGCACTCTCACGTGTATACACAAACATATTGGACCATAGTCATACCAACAATCAACAAACCTAGCAAACATTCATCGATAGATAAAGACCATTACTTATATTAACATAAAATAGCACGCTTACAGCATACCACCATTCGACATACAGACTAGACAAACACATACTTTATTCTTGAAAAACAACTAACACAGACACCTAGACAAGCACTTCTAACCCCTTCTAGACCCACAACCATAACACCCCATCCAAACCTAATCACTTAAATCACCACTGAAATCCATAACAGTTATGTGCTTCTGTTTCTCCTCCATACCCTCTCTTGCTTCTGCTAGCACATCCACCAGATTGGCCAACCTCTTACGCTCCCTCTCAAGGGTTTCATTGATGCAGTCAATGATTTCAGTTGCAAGATCATCATATAGGCCATAGGACCGAAGCTCCTGGACGTACTCTTCCTCTTTCTCAATCTTTCGGCACAGATCGTTGCATTCCTCTCCAAGCTTCTGTATGAAGCCCTCTTCCTCAGTCATTTGCTGGGTAAAAAAAAACTTGAAACATTTTTGCAACTGATCAGATCCGGACTGGTATTTGAGTTCATTCTAATTCGGAGTGTAAGCCATAGCTGATTGATGGTTGAGATGTATGGAGGTGGGCGGATAATGGTAAAGAAAAGGATGTGAGCTCCACAAAGCCTAATCTCTTATTTATATAGGGAGACACAAAACCCTAACCCTTGAATCAAACTACTACAGTGATGATCAGTTACCATATAACCACACTGCAACACTAGTAACTAGTTAGCTTGCATTTATCATGCAAAGGCATTCTTAAAGAATATGTGTTTTCCGCTTACGTAAATGCCTAGACATTAAAATATATAAAATTTACAAATACAGGCATTCCTCACCATGCACATGTACTATGAAAACTTTTAGAGCAAACATATAGCAATTTTCCTTTGCCATTTGTCCATCACAAGATGACACTTATCAGTCTTTATTATTTATATAAGATCAAACCTCGAATATATTTTCGTTCCTATCCAAAACATTTATATCTCAAAAATAATTTTCGGAAAAACATAAATGATCCTTAAAAATTGTACAATCACATTCGTGTCGTTATTACTATCTGTAATCTAATCTGCTTTCTCTGAGGTCAACACATCGACAACCTGTCATACAATTTAATACTCAGCAAGTATATCGATAAATATAAAATGCCCCGCCGCAACGCGGCGGCATCGTCACAATCCTTGTTATTTATAAAAGATAACTAGTTAAATTTTATTAGTAAAAAAAAGTTTTGTGAGGACATAATCGTCACCAATTTCGCTATGCAACAAAACTCAAAATTTTCACGAAAATTTTTATGTTTCCCAATTCCCTCCACAGATTTTTCTGCCCCCGCCAATATCAAAATAAAAATCCAAAAAAAAATTAAAAAAAAATGATACAATAAAATAGGGACTAATTTGTCGACACCAATTTAAAGTAAAAAACAGATTCATTAATTTTGCCTAAATCTTTGCCTGTTACCCCATGCCTCTCCTTAAACTACCATCCCACTACACCTCAACTCCATCATTCAACACCACCACAACCACCTTCAACACTATATCACCCGAAACCACCACCTAGACACGCACATAAATCTGTTTAAAGGTATTCTTTTTTAATTTTTGTTAATTTGTTTTGTTTAAAGGTTTTCTTTTTTTAAATTTTGTTTGTTAAATTGTTTTGTTTAATTAAAGTTTGTTAATCTTTGTTTGTATGTTATGTTTGTGTTGGTTAGCATCACTGCCGGCCGTGCCAGACCACCGTGAACCACCACAGTTGCCGGATCACTCTCTTCCTCTCATCTTTGAAGGTATGTTTTTTCTTTTATATTTTGTTTCTAAATTTGATTTGTTTAATTTTGGTTTGTTAATCTTGATTTCTTTTTTGTTGTGTTTGAGTTGGTTAGATGGCACCACCGTGAACCACCGCCGGCAGCAGCTCCACTACCGCAACAGCAGCCCCATAGCCGGACAACCTTTAGTTTAAAGGTATATTTTTTTTTCATGTTAATGTGTTTTGCAATGATAATGTCGGCGTCAAAAGTCTTTATTAATTAATTTGGTTAATTTAAGTTTGGTTGTTAATTTAGTTTTTTTTTTTCTTTTTTATGTGTTTGTGTTTGGTTAGTCAGGACAGCCGGTTCGAGTGACGATGTCTTTTCCTCTCTTTCTCTTTTCCTCTGTTTCAGCCGTGAACTAGGTATACAATTTAACTACTTTGATGGTTGCGTTTTTTTAAGTAGTATGTGTTTGGTCTGTAATCCGTCCCATTGCATATAAGCCATTGAAAGTCTGTAGGGTTTTGCAAAGGATGTGCAGGACATATATAATATGCTTTGTACTACTAGTTTATCCAACTCACCTAGTTGTGAAGTGTGTGTTCTGTAGTAAAAGCTTGAGGGTGATCCCTTTGTCTCTTTCGGGCACACACCCACACACTCACTTTATGTGTCATGACATTAACCATCCAAATGTTCCTAGATAGAATATTTTGCTTTACATCGAAAACATAGCTAGTCTTAAATGTCATGTTCTTTAGATTTGTTGTTGAAATTAGCCTTTAAAATCTGGAACAAGTTGCATCTTATTAAAAATTATTTCCAGAAGGTGAACATTGTCTATGTAATTCCTCTTTCATAAAAGCTAATCAAAAAGTATAACCAATTTGATTTTGTCTTTTTCAAAATAAAGATGACACCAGTGCCATGTTTCAAGTTTTTTTTCCTTAAACTGATGTAGACAAGTGCTGGCATGTTTTTCTTTACCTGTTTACATGATTATGATTGCATGTTTTTAAGGTTTATCTTATCATTGAGGCTGCACTTTGACTTTTATGGTCAACCATTCATACTTTCCCTAATTCCAAATTAACAAGATTTAAATCCATAGATTTTTAGCACTTCTGTATAATATAATCTAACACGATGCCCATCTCGTTTGCAATATAGTGTCCAAGTCCTAAATGTTAATTGACCGCAAAAGTTAATAAGGCAACTGCATCAATTGTTTTTTGAGACTCATGTTATAAAAGAAAGACTTCCAAGGTTTCTTAGTACAAGTCAATACATGAATCACTATAAAAATCTTGTTAAAGAAAAACAGTTGTAACATAAACGGATACATCAAGTGTTAAATTCAATAAATGGACTTCTAAATCTAGAAGGATACGACTCATCGTCTTCTCCTTCAGAATCTGGCTTTTCTCCATAATAGAAACCAGAAAGATGAATACTGTGTGATCCCTCCACTGAGAAAGTCACTCTTCTTATTCTTCAAATTCGACATTCAATGTACAAGTCTCCTGCTTCCTTGGTAGCAGCGAGCATAAGTATAGAGGCTTCTTATCACCAACATTGCACACAACAATAGCCTTCTCTTTTGATTTAGCGGCGCCTAGTGTTGCCTATATCACCATAAACAGAGCCAATAATCAGCAATCAAGAAGTCAACATGTATTATATCTTATTTGTTTGAGCATTATGTGGTGTTCAACTATTAATATAATCAACTGACTGCCATTTATACTAAATGGATGTCACAAACTGAAATCATGAAAGTAGTAAACTACTTGTATTTAGATTCATGTCACTTAATAAACGTTGCCCGTCTTGACTTGAATCCTTATAACTACATGTTCTGATATGTTATTATTATGCAACAAAATTTATTGGTTAGCATCTTCACATATTTGTTAATGATACACTCTAGTACGTAATCATTTATATTTAGTCGTGAATATAGAGTATTATAGGGATGAGCATTTCGAACCGAATCCCGGAACCGAACCGGAATCGTACCGGTACCGTACCGAAACGGTACCGATTCTTGAAATACGGTACGGTACCGGGACTACGAAATAAGGTGAAAAAAAAATCGGGACCACTAATTCGGTACGGGACCGGTACCAAATCGGGAAATTCCTGAAAAAAAGCGGGGAAAACCCGATTTCCCGGTACCGGTACCGGTATCCGAATCCCGTTCGGTACGGTACCGGTACCACTAATTTATGCTCGGGAAAAAATTGGTACTACTAATTCGGTACGGGACCGGTACCGTGCTCATCCCTAGAGTATTATGGTCATTTCACATGTCTAGTTTGCGCAATTAGAAACTACTTCAAACCCAATTCTTGTATAAGAAAGTGTACTACATTATTGGCTGTTAAACCTGTAATTAGACTCCTATATCTTATAACCCTGTTACACGGTTAAGTTTGGTTGTTTAATTTAGTTTTTTTATTTTATTTTATTGTATTTTTTTTGTGTGTTTGTGTTTGGTTATTCAGGACAGCCGGGTCGAGTGACGATCTCTTTTCCTCTGTTTCAGCCGTGAACTAGGTATACAATTTAACTACTTTGATGGTTGCGTTCTTTTAAGTAGTATGTGTTTGGTCTGTAATCCATCCCATTGCATATAAGCCACTGCACGTTATGTTACATTAGAACTTGAAAACATATTTATAAAAGTAGTAAACAAGAAGCTTGAAAACAAAGCATACAATCTGTATAAGAGTCCAATTTGGTCTAACGACAGCTTCTTGGAGTAAACAATGTTGGATGGCATATAACAGAATTGGGTTAGTAAATAAAAAAATTACCACACATTTTTTAAGAGCTGATAATGATATTGTGAATATGGTTTCTTACAACCTATTCAGTTTGTACTGTTTATACATAACTCTTTATTAATTTTTTTTTATATTCTGTGTTTGTGTATAGATGAAAGATAATGGGTATTTTGAGGACCTTAGTGAAACGTGGCGAAAGACTCACTCAAGCAATGGTGTCTTTCAAAACAACAAAAAACGAGAACTTTTATGTAAGTAATATATTTCTTAACACGCGTAATCATCATGATCAAATTACTTGTTTTTTTTATTTTTTTATTTATTTTATTTTTTTTTGAACTTGCACAGCATCGGATGAAGTCTCTCCAGGAGCAAGTTAGAG
Organism: Chrysanthemum makinoi; assembly: GCA_910596185.1. Lineage (NCBI taxonomy): Eukaryota > Viridiplantae > Streptophyta > Magnoliopsida > Asterales > Asteraceae > Chrysanthemum > Chrysanthemum makinoi. Next base: position 41,547,359 of record OU343223.1, read on the forward strand.
CTAGCCTTCACCGCTTCCTTACTAATGAAGAAATCTTGGATGCTGTAACAGAAAGTACTAGCCGTGAGAATCTAGCGGGCAGGGCAGGAGGTTACCGGGAACCGGCTCTAGTTCTCGCGTTGTCCCAAATTATACGTTTGGAGAAGGCAATATTGTTACAAGGGATCAAGTCACAGAGATATTGAAGCAAAAGGCATGCGAAAAAGAATTGTTGAGGAAACGCACTGAGGATGCTGAGTTGTAGTCTAACCAGGCTAATCTGCGGGTTTCAAACGTGGAAGCATTTCGTGGGCAGTTTATGAACCACTTCAACTCATATACTCAAAATCAAAACCAACCAGGTTTTACTCCATTTAACATTCCCGCTCCCCAATGGTTTGCTAATACTAATACCAATCTTGTCCCAATTCTGCTCCCAATGCTCCCAATCCCGTCCCTAATTCTGCTCCCTTTACATTACAAAATTCTGCTCCCCTCAATCCTGGTCCGAGTATTGTCTACACACCCGATCCACCAGCTAATGTTTACAAATACTACCGTACAATGAATCCCGGTTGTCAACGTGTTCCAACAGAGGACGAATATATTCAGGATGATGAAGATAATGAAGTTGATCAAAATGGTAATGAAAATGATAATTTTCAAAGTGGTGATGAATCTGATGAGTATGACGAGTAGGTATGTGGTGTGTTATTTGTATTGACATTGTTTGGTATTAGCTTAAGTCTTTGTAGTATGAATCGGATGACAAGTAGGTATGTAGTATGGTAGTATATTTTGTGTTGAAGTTGTTTAGTAATTGACAAGTATGGTAGATTGTATTTATGTCAAAACGAGGCTTTCGTTTTGTTATTTTGGAATGATTAAATGGACGAACGAAGTTGAATTGTTTTGTTTCATATTTTTGGTCATTTACCGGTTTAGTTTTGGTAGATATTTTCTGGAAAAATTCCGGAAAAAAATTATGGAAATTTGGCATTTTTGCTGCTATTTTTTTTTGCTGTGCAGGTGAAATTAGCGACAGCAATGTTGTCGCTAATATGTGTATCCCACATCGTCCCAATTTAGTTATTTAATGCATTATTTTTCATTTAATAAAAGCTGGGGAAAAGTTTTGTGACAAAAATGTCTTCACCAATAACATTATTTAATTTATTATTCTGTAAATAAAAAACAAATTTGTGACGAGAAAATCGTCACCAATCTTATAATTTAATTTATTTTTGTTTTCATTTGTAGATGTCTAAATAGCAAAATATAAAAAACAAAAATTATTTATAAAAAGTAATTTATTTTTATTTTAAAACAAAACATTTTAATTTTGGAAAATATTGGTGACGACTTTGTTGTCATTAATTCTGAGTGCAAAGTCTTGGGGTTGAAAATAGTGGGCCCCGTATGTAGTCACTAAACATGAAGAAAATATCGTCACCAAATATTTTAGTGACAAAGGTTTTGTGACAAAAAATTGGTGTCGATTTATCGTCACCAAATTCTCTTTGTGACGACATCTATGTAAATTGGTGACTACTTTGTCGTCAACAAAGGTCTTTTTAGTTGTAACCTTCCCAATTCCAAGATACCCGTGTTTTGTAGCAGCAGATATCAACGTCCCAAATGTCTGCTAATCAGGCTGCAATCCACTTGAACACATCCTAGACAAAGTAGTGAAACTAGCTTCTCCAACATCATCAATCAAACCATAAGCAGAAATCAAAGAATTTCACGAAACTCGGTTTAATCCCTTCATAAACCATCTCATTAAACATCCACAAAAATAACCCACGTCCCCTGTCCCCAAACCTTATAAAACACGCGATAATCGTAGTCCAAGGGACCACATTTTGCATATGGGTTGATATTCAAACACTTTTTACCTTCACGTAAATGAGATTTGAAGGCTAGTACATGTATAATTATGGATTAGTGGAGTATGAAATATGAAAAAAAAGAGGAGACAACTACAAATATCATTGATGTTACGAGACTCACGACTAGTCACCGAAAAGAGCTCAGTGATCTAACACTCGTCATCGCTATTAAAGAACTTTTAGGCCTAATGTTAGTGTTTAATTAACAGACGAGCTGAAAAACTTTGACCGTTATATCTTTAGAACCGCGAACCTAAATCGGAACCAAAATCTTTTGTTTGTTTAACCAAAACAAAACTTACTGAATATAATGTATTAGACTAGACGAGTACCCGTGCCTAGCGGCAGCGATGTCTAGTTTTCTGCAAAGTTCCGATGACCCATAAGTTTCTTTCAACAAACTGTATTTGTAGCATTGGAGAATCGTTTTCGAATAACTACAATTCTGATGCGTGGTTGCATAGCAGCATAAATATATAGTTTTTTAAAAAATTATGTGGAGTCGATCTAAGTGTGTGAGTATATTTTCTAATAGGATTGTTTTAAGTTATTAAGATTTTTAGTAATAATAGATTCAAGCATTACAAAAGCAACGGTATTATGTAGTTGGCAATATTATATTGTAGTTTAGAGGTATAGCCAACATGTGTGACCGCTTTTCTTGTTTTGTCAGTAATTTAGGCAGTGGTAACTATTTTTTTTACATGTGTAACGTTTATCATTTGGTGTGTGGCTTTTAAAATTGTAACTTTGCAAATTGGATATCACCATATAAGATTATTTTGTACTATCAATTTGTATAGATATTTATGCATTGTTCAAAGCTATTTGTTTGAGGTACAAATAATTATCGCTAAAGATAGCAATACTATTTATTTTTTTTGATTTTAATAAACTTACATAACATTATTGATATACAATATATATTAACTTTTAAACGACGATTCATATATGCTAGTCCCTTAAATGGTGCAAGAGCAACATTTTTTAAAATAACATTATACAAATGACAAATTACATGTGTCAAAGCAAAATAAACCAAAAACTACAATTACTTGGTCTCTCCTTTCAAAAAAATTGTCACGGGTTCCACAACTACTTCATCATTTCTCATATAATTTTGTCAAATTTGAAACTCGATTTCACCCGGGTGGTTCAACTGGTTGAACCGTTCGATAAAAAAACAGGTCGATTTAAACCGAGTCAAACCGATAGGTTGGGTCGAAAAAATGTCAAATTAAACCGGGTCAGCCCGCCGGGTTTGAAGCGTCCCGGGTCAACCCGGTATCGGTTTCAACAGGTCAACCCGGTATCGGTTTCAACGGGTCAACCCGATATCGGTTTCAATTGGTTGTTTTTAATTTGGTAGATGTGATTTTAATTGGGTGTACAATGTGAATAAATTATTGTACTTTTAAGTAATGGGGTGTTTTAATAAGAGTGTTAATTATATTATTTATTTCTCTCTCCATTAACCATGTTTTCAACATTCAACTTTTAACATTTTTCACCTTTTCCACTTTGACCATTTTTCCATTTTATATAGTATAGATAGGAAGGGGCAAAGTCAAATGAAATGTCATGAAGTTATCATAAACTACTAGAAAGTTAATGCAAAAGGACATATTAAATAAAAAATGATGTGAAATGAGAAAAAGAATATAAATCGATATTCACGGGTGATTTGTTTGATATTCGGACAGTGTACTCTCTTGTATCTTTATGTAACAAGTTGGACAATGACCTAGCATTTAGTACACGGTTTTACACATGCCGAAACATTCGACATGTCGGATCATTTGAATCCCGACACCGTTTAAATCATTATTTGAGAAATAAATAACCATGTGCATGCATGTACCCGATCATGTATATACGTACGTTTCTTATCCGAAAATAATATCTAAATTATGAGTATCTATTTTCGCAAAGTCATATCTAAGGGATTTTGCTTCTTTCTTTGTGATTTAGATGTTAAAAGAAACGCTTTACACTTCCCAGCGACTGATATTTTAGTTAAATCGTGTAATATCATGATTTGAAGATCTGATTTAAATTCATGACCCTCTATTTTTACACTATATATAACTCCTGTCGCGAAAACTATGCCTATTAGCTAGTAACAATATTGTTTGGACAACCTAAATTCATATTTGGTAATTTCATTATGAATATAATTCAACTTAAAGCAGCTTGTTTTTTGGGAGCGTGTGGGGACTAGTGATCGAGTATTTCAAGCGAATATGATAACCGTTGACTCACATTGATCGTTGACTCCAAAGAGATAGAGATTACAAAAATCAAGTCCATTTTCAATGATATGTTGGACCCCCTAAAACCATGCTTAATCTATATTTAATTGACTCTTGACAAAGCATTTCAACCAAGTGACCAAACATATACTAAGGGTATTTTTGGTATACGAGAATGGAAATCAGTAAATGGTTTGATAATTATAGAAATTTAGTGAAAAAATGTTTGGTAGAAAGAGAAAATGTAATCACATTTAACGATTCATAAATGAAGAGATAGGTGACTTTGTATAGTTCCCTATTCTATGATTTGTTTGTGAAACAAAGAGCAAAAATATTTTAATGCAATACACAAATATAAAATTTTTAATTGTACATTTCTTATTAGAATGAATCAAAGAATTAATAAGTATTTGGCGGATAAACACTTAATCTAATTCAATGACAATATGTTTAGCTTTTTGAATAAGAAACCTCAAACAAAGGTTAGAGCTTGCAAGTAAACTCTGACGTCGCTGATTGGATAATGGACTAGAACGAGTTCAAACGAGAGTAAATGCTCTTTTAAATGATACAATAAATGTGGAAGAGATAACATACTTCGACCACCATTCTCTTTATATAGGAGACAAATAAGGATGTCACATAAGGGTTGTTGAGACGTGTCAAACATTTAATTGAGAACAACATCTTCCATTAGATGTTTCTATTCTTGAAAACGCAAAAATCTTACTTTAGTGAACAATGCTGCCAAATGTTCACTACATTTTCACAAACTCGTACTTGTCTTAACTTTCGCAAGAACTTTTATTTTTTATTTTAGTGTTATTTTTTTTTGGTAACCTTGATTTTTCGGCCTTTTGGCTTAACTTTCTCAAGGATCCACTTTATTTCATTCTTTTGCAATGTTGAAAAGTCACGCCTAAATATCTAAGATATATTTCGGGCTAGCTCTCTTGGATGGATCAAGGAGTTGATTGGTTCATCAGGGCATTATCAATTCCGATGAACCTTTGTCCTCCAGCTTCTAGTTCCTTATACATACTAGCTGACTCCGTATCAACTTGAGAGTATGGCTTCAAGTTATCTTCGAATCCTTGACAATGTCTCAGACTTGAACTTTGCTAAGGTTATTCGCTGATTTCTTTATCAACGAGTCTTCTTATACTTGGTCTATTTTATGTTTAAATCTAGTCAGAGGCCATTGACACTGAATTGACCCAACAATTTGCATCTCATTCCACTCTCTACCTCACATTCTCCGTTTTATTTTTATTTTGTGGTCATAATCAACAATATTAAATTAGTAATAGGACAATGCTACTCAAAATTAAATAAACAAATCAAACAACATTTTATATGTATAGATAATTACTTTCATTCCACCTTATTTTCATACCAATATTGATAATAATTGCTATTTGCCAACGAAACACTCCCTAAATCTAGTGGGGGATCCAAAAACAAAAGGTATCATGTGTGCTTTATTAAACTATACAAGACAAACAATACAAATTTCTTTAACGTGATGCATTCTCAAATAATCACGCTTTTTACTATATTTCCACTACGAGGGATAGTTCCATATGGTTCACGGAACCTCCGAAACCACCTTAAGTCCGCCCTTGATTAAATGTTTATATGTATTTTCTTGTTTTAAACGTCTTAAACGCATTCATCACCTGGTAAGTCACCTCAGCGCCATCTCAATACCTCTCCAATCACACACCAGTAACTACATCATCCATTGCACTAAAACCAATAACGGTTATGGGTACATGTAGGTTCCACAAAACACTTCATAAAAAAAAATGCTCCACTCACTAAAAAGAAAAATAATAATAATAATAATAAAACAAAAGGCACCAGTGGGCGGAATGGCTAGAGACGAATGACACCAGTAGGACGGTGCGGTATGGCTAGCCATTGGGGTTGTTTTTGCCAATGGCGTGCCATCATCACTCCCTCGCCTTGCTCCGTAACGGATTCATGTATCCGCCTGATATCGTCAAGTTACGAATTCAAATGGTCAAAATCTTGATGTTGACAACTCGACATAGACTATTTAGTAAATTACCACATTGACCCTAGACCAATATGTTGACAATTTTGCTTTTGCGAGTTGAACTAGATTGGTCACATTACAAGCAATAGCATATATTGACAATATATAACCCACTTGCCACTATAGATATTCAACTAAAGCATCAAAGCAGCAGCTAATAAATGCATGCAATAACGAAATAGTTAATCACATTGTTTAGTCATTAACAAGATATCCTAGATATTATAAGTTTGAATTACATGTTAATAGTTGTGTCAAGTTGCTAATTATGTGTTATAATAATGAAATGACTTGAGATGGTTGTATGAACACAACTCATGATAAGACTACAAAAGTTCCAGGCGCAGTGAATACTTTGTTTTCACACATTAAGGTTTGGCAAAAACATTATAAAACCAACTTCTTGCTTGTCCAATACTCACTACCTCAAAACAAACACAACAAAACAACCATAATGGTGTTCAAAACCTTTGTATTACTATTACTCTTCATTGTAATTAGTACTGTTCTAGCTGCTAATTCCATCTTTGAAAATGAGTTAGAAGCTTTGAAACACTTTAAGAATTCAATCACAGATGACCCAACTGGTGCACTTCTAGATTGGAATTTAGATTCCAATTCGGATTCTGTCCATCACTGCAACTGGACTGGAATCCAATGCGACGATATCTCTAAACGAATAATCTCAATTTCTTTTCTAGATACACAACTCAAGGGCGAAATATCACCTTATCTAGGAAATCTTTCCAGCCTTCAAGTTCTTGATTTGACTGATAACGCATTCACTGGCAAGATTCCGTTCCAGCTGGAATCATGTACACAGCTTATGACTTTAGCTGTTTACGCAAACTCTCTCTCTGGCTCGATTCCATTCCAGCTAGGAAAACTAGGGAATCTTCAATACCTAGACCTTGCAAACAATTCCTTTACGGGAATCATTCCCGAGAGTTTGTGTAATCTCACTTCATTGCTGGGAGTCAGCTTTGCAGACAATAAACTTGTTGGTAAAATCCCCGAGAGAATCGGGGATTTAATCAATCTTCGGCAAATTGAAGCTTTTAACAACCTTTTACAAGGTTCAATTCCTACTTCTGTTGGTAACATGAAAGAGTTACTGGCTCTTGATTTTAGTGTAAACCAGCTTTCTGGCACTATTCCTGAAGAGATTGGAAACTTAACAAGTTTACAAGTTCTTCAGTTGTTTGAAAATTCAATTTCGGGAAATATACCGATGGAAGTAGGTCATTGCACGAATCTAACTCTACTCAATCTATACACGAACAAGCTAACCGGAAGCATTCCTGATCTACAAAATCTGGTGAACTTGCAAATGTTGCGGTTATATGATAACCAACTAAATTCCACCATCCCGCCCTCCTTGTTCAAGTTGAAGTCATTAGTTGTTTTGCAACTATCGGAAAATAATCTTATCGGGACTTTATCTTCGGAGATTAGCTCACTCGAGTCGTTAAAATCACTGACGCTTCATGAGAACAATCTTACCGGTTCAATCCCGGTATCTATAACGAGGTTAGTGAACTTAACATACTTAACAATGAGCATAAACCATCTCACTGGATCAATTCCTTCGAGTATCGGGTCTCTTCATAATTTACGAAATCTGTCCCTCAGTAATAATAATCTGGATGGATCTATTCCATCCAGCATCGCAAACTGCATGAGTCTTCGTTGGCTAGATTTGGCTAAAAATAGTTTGATTGGGAAAATACCTCAAGGGCTCGGGAAGTTGTCGAATCTTACATTTTTAAGTATTGGAGAGAACCAACTGTCAGGAAAAATCCCCGACGACATTTTCAATTGTTCTAGTCTCAAGATTTTACATCTAGAACATAATAATTTCACAGGTTTGTTGAAACCGAGCATAGGAAGGCTTTCGAATCTCCAGAGACTTCGAATTCATGGTAACTCATTCTTCGGGTCCATCCCGGGGGAAATCGGAAACTTAACTAGTTTGTTTATGTTATATCTGGGTAAAAACCGTTTTTCGGGTACTATTCCTATTGAAATAGCAAACATTCCAGTACTTCAGAGTCTTTTGCTCGGGAATAATGATCTTGAAGGACGGATTCCTGAGGAAATTTTCAAACTAAAAGAGCTTACTGAACTCTACTTGATGAACAATAAGTTTGTTGGCCCGATATCTGACTCATTCTCAAAGCTTGAAATGCTTTCTGTGTTGGATTTAAGTGGAAACAGGTTTAATGGTTCGATTCCAGATAGTATGGCAAAACTTGAAAGGTTAATTTCCATAGACCTGTCACATAATCTTCTCACAGGCACGATTTCAGGGTCCTTGATTGCAAGTATGAAGAATCTTCAGGTATATCTCAATCTCTCAAGCAATTTATTTACAGGAAAGATCCCGAGTGAGCTAGGAAAGCTCGAGATGGTACAAGTTATTGACATCTCAAACAATAATTTGTCGGGTAATATTCCTGTAGCGATCCAAAGCTGTAGAAACCTACAGAGTCTAGATCTTTCGCAGAACAAACTCACAGGTATTATTCCCGAAGGTTTTGGCAAGATGTTGACTTTGGAACACCTCAACTTTTCCTTCAATCAGCTCGAAGGACGTGTACCAGATACAGGTATTTTTAGAAACACCACCTCAGTTGGATTACTAGGAAACCTGTCTTTGTGTTTTAAAAACGACACTGAATCATGCACAGCCACACGTAAACAAAACCGTTCACATCATCTATCAAGAAAGACGGTCTTGATTCTTGGTGTACTTGGTTCATTAGCTGTTATTCTAGTATTGTTTATAGCGGTGTTATGCTATCGGCATGCTAGAAAGCGTAACGTCAAGAAAACTAACAGCCTCGAATCAGAGTACTCCCCAGGGTCCGGTCTGAAACGATTTGATAGAAAAGAGCTAGAAGATGCTACTGAGGGGTTCAGTGAAGAAAATATTCTTGGTACAAGCAGTTTAAGCACAGTGTACAAGGGTAAATTACAAGACGGGACGATGATAGCAGTGAAGAATCTGAATTTCAGACAGTTCTCAGCTGAATCTGATAAGAGCTTTGATAGGGAGATGAAGATATTAGCGAAACTGAGACATAGAAATTTGGTGAAGGTACTTGGTTACGCGTGGGAGAGTGGAAGACTGAAGGCGTTGGTTCTGGAATATATGGAAAATGGTAATTTGGATAGAGTTATACATGATTCTGGGGTTGATAGGTCGAGATGGGATCTGGCTGAGAGAGTTGAGGTTTTGGTTTCGGTTTCAAGAGGATTGGTTTACTTGCATTCAGGATATGATTTCCCAATTGTTCACTGTGATCTAAAGCCTTCTAATATACTTTTGGATGGAAAGTGGGATGCTCATGTTAGTGATTTTGGGACGGCTCGGCTTCTTGGAGTTCACGAGCGGGATGGAAGCAGCGTCTCTACTGCATCGACATTTGAAGGCACCATTGGCTATTTGGCACCAGGTAATCAATAACTTACTTTGATAATGTTGAAACTGTGGTTTAATATCTTCTGCCCACTTTTTTTTTTTTTTTTTTATGGTTTGACTTTTTAGGTCAACCTGGCAAAATTTGAACTTCATTAGCTGATGCATTGTATTTTATCTTATTGAGAATATTTTTAACCAGACTAAACTTTCAAAATATGCAAAATCATACTAAATGTTTGGGTTTCATTTTTACTAGATGTATATCAATTATTTTGAGTTGTATCACATTTGACGTACCCAGTATGTCAAACTAATGCATTTTCTGTTTTACACCAGAGTTTGCATATATGAGAAAAAAGACAACGAAGATAGACGTGTTTAGCTTCGGAATAATAGTGATGGAACTACTCACTACAAAAAGGCCAACAGGACTCACCGAAGTTGAAGGGGTCCAGAGCACTTTGCCACAACTAGTAGATCACGCACTTACAAATGGAATGAACGAGCTGATTGATATTGTGGATCCTGATCTGGCTTCCAATTTCTCAACGAAGCAAGGCCTAATAGAACAGCTTCTTAAGTTGGCGTTATCTTGCACCAGAATGGATCCAGATGAACGGCCAGACATGAATGAAGTTTTGTCTACACTTACAAAAATCAGCAAGCAAGTCTGAACAATGAAGGTTACATATTGAAACATACTGGGACTTCCCCACTTGTGCTCTTACTTTTTAGCATCAGATTGCATTTCAGAGTTTACTTTCAGTATTGACATATTGGAGACACGATGAGAAACTATTTTAATCAATAACCAGCTCATATGTTAACCAATTTTTCTCTAATGGTCATAATACCCCTTTTGTATGGTCATTTACATCAATAAGTTACAGCATCTGAGACTTTATTTCAAGTTTAATGACTCAATATGTACAGAAAGACAATAGTCAACAGATACTTGTAACATTTTGTTGCAGTGAGATGCAACATAATGATTGACATCAGTTTAAGTTGGTCAATTTGCTTTAGAAAAATCATTTCGATTTTTTATCATTATTATTAAGTATTTCATGCGCAATTGTTGAACGAGTATGATTTAGGGTCCTTAAAATTTGAGAGATATGGGCGCTCACTTATCTCGCTCATAATGAAATGTGACACTATTTACTGTTATGAATGAGTTGCCTCAATTGGGTTGATATATTTGGTTTTACAATTATATAACATCACATAATAATTATATATATATACTAATTGGAGTTGGAGGGGGTATAAAAATACAAGGTATAAATGGGTAGTTGTCAACATATGATTGGCTCTATACAAGTGATAGTACACAATTTTTTTTGTTGGCAGCACACCATTGGCTGAAGTGTGTTTGGGAACTTACTGTTCATGCATCTATACACTCTTGCAGGCAATACGTATGTACTTCCTCCTTTGCTAGAACTTTCTCACCTGCACATCATCCTTCCCATCCCACCGCCTTCCAACACCTACATACACCAAACACACACTCAATTTCACTTTAACCAAAAACACACACACGCAAAACTAAGCTGAATAATCACAAACCCTATACAATCAGAACGCGAAATCAACATTTCAGCTCCTTAATCCTTTTCAGCTACCAAAAAAACATCACTTCCAGAAAAAGCTATTAAGATAATCAGCATCAAAACAATACCGAAAGTTCATCAGCATCACTTCTTCAGAAACTTGCATTCATTCAGTTTTACATAAATCACTTTTGAAAGTTTATCATTGTGATTACATCTTTGGGGTTTTTCATTCTTTAGTGTTTACCTCATATAATTTCAATTAGAGGTTTTCTTTGGGTTTGACTAACTTCTGGTCAAATTGTTTTTGCAGGCGCTTCAATTTTGGCCTAAGTTCATCAACATAAACGGTTACACAAGGGGATGCGATTACACAAGTGGCTAATCTTAAAGGTGCGCTGTTTATTAATGATGTTTAAGATAAACTGGGAAGTGGGGTTATGGCTGATGGTGTGGAAAAGGTAGTTGGAATTATGCCTACCATGTGTTTGATGAAAGTTTTAAGAAAAGTTATGTTGTTAATAAATTAATTGTTGGAACACAAAAACAAATGAGACTAAAATGTGCCACAACATTTGTTTTTGTGTTTGTAGAGTGGCGCAGATGAGAAGTACTAAACTTCATAATGGTTTCTTTGGGATGGGTTTGAGCGTGATGAGATGCCGGTTGTCAGTGTTCTTAGGGCGTGTGATTGGTATGTATGGGAATTGTAGGGATTTGGTGTCCGCTAGGAGGGTTTTTGATAAGATGGGTAAGAAAGTTTTGGTATCGTGGAACGCTATAGTTACATGGTAAGTAATGAAAGTAGTTCCTTTTTTATATCAAATATTGTTGTTTCGTGAGTGCTTAAATTAGGAAACCAAAAAGTGTTATAATCAGAACTAACAAATGTAAGACGACAATTGCTCCATTTATAACACAAAAGCTTCCATGCTAATATTTTTAATGATAAGTGTACACGATGTAGTGGTGTGTGACAAGTCAAGAGGCTTCCATGGTAATATTTTTAATGCGTTTGCTCAAAAAACTAGATCTTTTGTTAGGATATGCATCTTAGGACAGATTAATAAGTTTTAAATTTAGTGTATAGGATGTTTGGATACACGCTAGGCAAATGCTATAATTGTTGACCATGTGTGACCAATGACCATGATGAATAAGCAAGTATAGCATGAAAGGTTTTATAATAAGGTAGAAGGTGACACATCACTATTTGATACATAGAAGAGCGTTGTCATACCAGTTAAGTCTGCAAACACTTGAATTCTTTATATCGAGTATAAAATTCTTATTCTCAGAGTGTAATTTCACTTTTCTAAAGAGTTAACGAAGTCAGTAGTGAAGCTCTTTACATAGGTGATCTTGGGCTCATTTTAGTAAGTTATACGTCCTAAAATTTTTGGAAGATATGCTTCTTTTTATTTCTAGGAGTTGCAAGCATATAATAGTGGATCGTTGTGAAAGTGTTGCTCCCATGTTTTCCTGTTTCAGTATATTGTTTTGTATTTGCGCTTGGTTTCAGAGTTTGGTTTCTCACTACTGCAGAGTTGAGGTATGGTGAAGTAATTTTTTGAATTCCAAAGTTGAATTAAAATTATGTATTAGGTCTGCCTCTATCATTGAGAATTATGCAAACTCCTAAAATGATGTTGTCTCGCAGTTCGAAGAACATGTTCTGGAAGGGCAAGAGGCACGGGAACAGGTTACGGAAGAGTATTGGTTTGGGCTTCAATACTCGAGAGACACTATTGAAGGTATACTTTATTTACTTATCGGTATATATTATATTTTTTTGTTTGTGAAATCAGCTTTGTTATTATGGTGTGATTTATAATCATATTGTTTGGGAGTATTTGAATTAGCTTATTTATGTGGCTTAAGGGGTTGTTTATTTTCTCTAAAGAAGAATCCAGGCACACACTCATCCACCCTCTTCCACAGTCATGTGTTATCAATCACGTCAGGTAATTATCAATCCAAAACTCGAATGTTTTAAGTTTACTTTTTGGTAAAGAGTCAGCGAAGCACCCCTTAGTTTATAAAAGATGTTTATAAATTTTAGTTTATATTTCTTATAATTATTTTGTTTTATATTTTTATTACGGAGATAGCGCTGATTCCCACACTCTAAAACAACATACACCAACCTGGCAATAACCAGGTATGAAAAAAAATGGGTTTTATTATTTTATTTTTTTATTTATTTTTTTATTTTTTTATGGGGTTTTTAGTTTGGGTGTTTTTTTGGTTGTGTTGTACACAGAGGATGATGAGGTGCAACTTGATTTGAGGTATGCGAGTGATGTAAAGGTGTTGGTGGATGCGTGTTGCGTCTGCTTCCGACACAAACTTACTTTGGTTATGGAGTAATTTTCGATTTTTCTTATGTGTTTTAGTAATTTTAGATCTTCATGGTTTTTTTTAATTATTCATTTTCTTTGAATTAATCATTTTTTTTTATCAATCATTGGCTGCCAAAACTACGGTTATGAAAGAGAAGGAAGAAGAAGAAGGTTAATAGCTAAAGTGGAAGGATTTGATTTTGTGAATTGAAACAAGTAAGTATCGCAACTGTTATCATTTTGACTTCTAAACAAATTCCATGGATAGTCATCAATTTGACATGGATATTTACTTTACATGATTTTTGTAGGCTGAAAAAGGTCAACATGTTGTATTTCTCAGCTCAATGGTTTTTGAGAGTTGGATATACGGTGAGTTACCAGCTGATAAGATTGTCTATTGTACACTTCAGGGGGTGTGCTTCCGAGGGTGCGGTTCAAGGGCAATAAAGTTGCACAGGTCTGTGTAGCTTTTACTTATAGTAATACTTACGTTGTTGTACAATACCTTACACGCTATGCGTGGCTACACAATTGACATTTACTCATGAATCTATTTTTCTATCGCTTGCAACACGAACTAGATTACAAACCATTATTTGGACAATACTTAGGATACACTAGACAAGCTACCATCTGATGTTGCAATTTCGATTATGTTACATTCTTTTACCTTTATTTTTGAAAAATCTATATATGTTGCCCTATAAAGCTGTGGATATTCGTCATAGTTGAAAAGGATTGCTTTGTTAAGGAAGGCATATCGAGAACCTCGAGGATTGCTTAAGCTTCAAACCATATTTTTTATATGTATATATGTAGGTTATGAATATGAGGAACCTGGACTGATTTGATGACACACAAATTAAATTCCCTGAAAGATTGCCATATTCAGATTTGCTATGCCATATTGCCATCTACTAATATAACAAATATCGCCATACTGCAAGTAAATGAATTACAGTTTGTAGTGATGATGGTGAAAGCATTGTTTAGTAAGAATAAAGTTAGCATCTGATTATTTTTTATGATGTGTATTGCAGTGAATACTTCATGCAGTTGGTTGCACCTAGGATCAAGGTTCTTCAATCACAGGATGACTTTGGTAATGTCATAAGAGAGGTAGTATCAAAGGATCCTTTAAATGTCAGACATCACAAGTTTTAACACTACCACAACTATGAAGGACTTTTGAAATCTCTCATCGTTCAGGTATTTATAAATCATAATGATTAAAATTTTATAAATTTCTTAATACAATATATTTGAGGAAAACGATGGACACCATCGACCAACTTGCTGAATTGAATTTGTCTGCTAATCCTCCATGTCCATTTGACGTACTTTGCTAAAAATGGAAACTTTGGGATTTTGTAAGAAAGAACGAATTCGGGACGGTTCTTGATTATGCAGCTTTTTGGCTTTCACCAAGACACTCAAGGTAAGTTTGGCTTTCACCAAAACAAATACTTAGATGCGCACCCGTACCTGTACTTCTTTTCTTTGCTGCTCCTGATGGGTGCGCGTCTAATAGAATGAAAGGTTATTGTCCTGACTTGGTGCTTCGGTCAACTAACCTGGAGTTTGTAACACTGTTTCTGGAGCTATAGTTAATAGGCAACGCAGGTGTTGTGGTAAGAAGCTTACGAGCAAGCCATTTGTTTGCTCAAATGTGGGCAGTATATTGACCAAATAGACATTCAAAAGAGTAGTACACTCTTATGGCCTGCGTTTGGAATCCTTTGACACCCTCCTTTTACGCTATAGTTGAGAGCTGTGAAGGTGTTTTCCATTCAACTTCTCCCTTTTACCATAAAGTCACTCATCCGTAGGTTCGTTTTTCTGATACTATTACTACTATGTAGTACCGCTTTTTCTAGATCTTGCTTCCTAATTGTCACAAAATAGTAAGAATTATGGAAATATATTCCAAAATAAATAAATAAAAAATATAAGGTCTTTGTTGTGTCTGGTGCTGCTGTCAAACAGCATCAGTAAAAGGGTGAATTGGGTTCCTTTACGGTTGTTTGATGGCTTTTAATGGGAGTTTCGGTAATTTTTGGGCTGGCTGCAAAAACAGCAGCAGTAAAGGAGTGTGCAGGTTGGTTTTGTAGAGGTTTTGGGTGTGTAATCAGTTTAGTGATGCTATTTTTTGAATGATTTTGAGTATTGTCTGTGATTGTTGGAAGCTTGACTAAAGTAATTTTATAAGCTTTTTCTCCCCCTTTTACAGTAAGGTAATTAGTTTAATGTGGTTATTTCAGTTTTAGCTTTCTATTATTCACACACATTAAGTTGAAACCGTAGGTGGAAAATAATTGCTGATGTTATTCTATTTTATTGCAGTTGAGTGGAAAAGAACTAGCCACAAACAAAGAGTCCACAAAGAAGAAGATGCAGCGACCGAATATATGGTCGTGCCTTCTTTCAACAATCCTACATTTACCTTTTTTGTTAAATCCAAATCAATATCTTTTATAAATTTATGTACGAAAGGCATATTCACTTTAAACTTTGTACTTAGATATGTATCAAGTGTTCACTTGCGCAACATCGTCCATCCAAATCATCGTTTATTTACAAGTGTTATTTATACACTTGACTCAGAACTATTTTATGAGCTTTTGATTAAATGATAAAGTTTGGTTTTTTTTAAGGATTTGGTAACAAAGCAAAGTATGTGACAGCAGGTTGCGTTTACTTTTGATTATCCATATTTTGCCCATTGTGATAAAGTTTTGTTTTTTGAGAATTCAGTAACAAATGCACATTTCAACAACCAAAAAAAAGTTTGGGTTTCTCATACGTGCATGCTACATCTTGCTGTTATACTTCTTATTTTTGGTTACTCCAAGCGTTAACATAATTGTAATAAACACAAAAACGGCCGCCCCGCAGCAACGCGCGGGCAAACCTGCTAGTTCGAGGACCAAAAGATATTACAAGTTGGATGAACATGAAATAAGTACTCATTGCAAAAACTTGAAGAGTCTTCGAACTTCTAATTTGAGATTTTTCAAATTTATTCCATGGCCTTTATTCCAAGTGTTGTCTGCTCCACAAAAAATTTAGACTAAAATCTGGTTGGTCCTAAAAACTTGTTAAATGCTTGCGCTTGATG
Source organism: Chrysanthemum makinoi (assembly GCA_910596185.1). Classification (NCBI taxonomy): domain Eukaryota; kingdom Viridiplantae; phylum Streptophyta; class Magnoliopsida; order Asterales; family Asteraceae; genus Chrysanthemum; species Chrysanthemum makinoi. The sequence goes on from OU343223.1 coordinate 41,563,990, forward strand.
GGATGGCAGCTTTTTTCATCGTTGGATTGGAGGTCCAAAACTTGGGTTTTATA
>OU343223.1:41569042-41625868 GCA_910596185.1 Chrysanthemum makinoi
TGTAAAGACTCTTTCCTTGGAACAAGATTTTTATCTTGGAAGATTTGACGAGTTCTCGCGGGAGGTGAGTTTTAACCATGTTCATGAGATGCTTACAACATTCGAATATTGTTCTATTTATGGGTGTTGTCACTCAACCACTAAATTTGTCTAGTCACTGAATATCTACCAAGGTAAGCCTATAAAACTTTATTCTTCTACCTAACAAGGGTGTGTTTGGTAGGTCGGGTAACGGTTCAAAACAAGCCATTTTAATGCGGGCCGATGTGAGTTAGCTTGGGCTGACCCAATAACACTTCGTTGACCATTGTATATTTTTGACAAAAAGAATAGTGAAACAAACATAATAGAAACCAATTTGTGATCATAGCTTAAGTTTTACAATCTAAATGGGAGAATTATTTGATATGCTCTTGCTAATACTTGGGCATATGTTTGTATGTTTCGTGCATCATTGAAACATATTAGAGCATCAATGAGTATGATTAGGGCATCAATTAGAATGATTAGTGCATTTTCAGACATATTAAGGCATATGTATATATGTTTAGTGTATCCATTTGTATGTTTAGTGCACCGTTGGTCATCACAGGGCATTACTAATATTGCATAAGGGAATCATTAATTCTTATTAGTGAATCATGTGATACATTACAACATTGAATTGAGTATAATTAGGCAATATGATTAATTCGTCCAATGCTGAAATATGTATGAGCCTTTGTATGTTGGATTAGTGCATCAAGATATCATAAAAAGAACATTTGTTTGTTAGATAATAGCATACTGAAATTACTGAAGTCATATGTTTGTTTGACTGTTTTAAAACTGAATAGAGCATCAGTTTGTTTGTTTTGTTTAATGCATTTGTTTTAATAATGTATTAGGGCATCAATTTGTTTGTTTAATACATATGTATTAAAACAATAAGGCATCTGTACGAAATATTAGATTGAAATAATAAGGCATCTGTATAAATTTTACAGTCCAAGCGACAATTAAAGACGATTAAAATGAAGACATGTTTGTTGCATCTGAATAGTAATAATGTATTGGTCTATTTATTTCACAATCTGCCAACACCTTCCATCATAATCCAACAATTCGATCTTAGAAGCAAATTAAGAAAATGGCCCTTGTTGTTGTGTTTATGTTTAGGTAATGGACGTAAAGCAGATTTTCGAACCTTAAATGTCCCTGCAGGATATCGTCAAAGTCAAATTTAGGAACCAGATGAACCAATTTTCAAAACATGTTCAGTTGAACCACTTTATGGACGTAGGTACACATGTGTTACTGATCTTGGAAACATGTAATCTTTGTACCTTTCTAATAATAATGTAATTACACATGTGTTTATGTTTAGCTAATGGACACAAATCAATTTGACCCGAAAAGTACTTGTTTTGACCCGTAACCTAAGCACATGACATGCTTGTTTTGCAGCCCCGATAAAGTGATTAATGTAATTGAATATAATAATTGACTTGCCTATTGAAAGTGATGCTGAGAAGTTTGAGCCAACATTTTGGTGCCTGATATGCTTTCTAAAATTAATTTATAGTTGCAATGCAGGGCGACACTTGGATTATGGGCTGGTAATAGGAATGTGATACTGGCACGCACATGGGAACCAAGAATTCATTGTCGAGGTTCTTATGTTGAGTCCCTTTGCCATTCAAACCTTGTCACTTTGATTGGTTACTACACAGACGAAGACCATAGACTCTTGGTTTACGAGTACATGCCAAATGGTAGTAGATATAGTTATGTGGTATTAGTTCATGTTTTTAAGTACTTTTAATAGTAGAGACAATTATCTTTGGTTTTATCAAAATACGATGTAGCAAATAAAATGATGAGATCCATAGTAGAACTATATGTTACTTTTTACACACGTAAATGAAATGCTACATTGCTTTATATAATGTTATTGTTGAAGTAAAAGTGATTGAATGATTATATAATGATGATTGGAATGATATATCCAAGCATCCGTATTATGCGAAAACAAATGTACAATAAAGGTGCATCAAGTGTGAATAATAAAGGTGCATCGATGTAAATAATAAAGGTACTTATTGTTGCGAAATATTGAACTGTTTTTGGTTTTCTTCTTCATCTTCTTTATTTTTTGGCCATTTATGTATTGAGAAAATGTAAACAACAGGTTAAAACTGATTAACGAATAGTGACATACTTAAAATCCAAAAACTGTGTTTTCCTACAGTTTCCTCAGTTTTTAATGGTTGTTTAAATTTTGGACTTGATGTTTGTCTTTCAAGTAATCACATAATTTCTTTGTAGTAAAAACATAATATTAATCTAGCTGTACATACGTGACATAAAGCTTCTATGCTCTCTGGAAAAATAGTGTTTTTCGTAATAATAATCTAGCTATACGCTACATTATACATTTGTTTTCTAATGTGTTAAGCACAAGTACCAGTTGTACACTTGTCTCCAAATTTTAAATCTTCAAAACTAGAGTTATGGTTAATAATTCAAAATCAGTAACCAAACTAAGAAAAAGTCTTGTCATCGTGATAATAATTGACGAAACCATCGCCTAAACCTTCTATTTCATGCACTTAGGATTCAGTTTTTGTTCTCGTTTTCTGGGTTTCTTGGTATGCGTTGCAGTATCCAAGTGGGGCCGTGATAACGATGTGTTCTTTTGCTCAAGCCAAAAAAACTGAAGGGTTCATCTTTATCATTTACCATATTAGACATAGACGTTTCTTGGACTCTTGGTTTATCTTGATCACTGTCGTCTCCATGTACCATGTATTTTGGAAATGAATCATCTTGCACACAATATAATTACATCAAAGATACAATTAGCAAACAAAATAGGTAATAGTACTAAGTGCATCACAAATGGTAAATATAACGGGATCACATTGCATAAATTAAGGCATCTCACTATTTAATTCAGGGCATCAGTTAATTAACAGTTAGTTTATCACATAGTTATCTACGTTATAAAAAATAAGGCATCACACTATATAATTCACGGCATCGATTAGTTAACAATTAGTGCATCACATAGTTATCTAAGGGCATCAGTTAGTTAACAATTAGTGCATCACATAGTTATCTAACTTGGTGAAGGGCACTATCAACACATGCTAATATATAATGATATGATACTACAAATCAACTATTTGAAAATAGGCCACAACAAAGTACAATCTATAAGCCATGTGAAAATGACTTGATCATATAGGTGTCAAGATCACGTCACAAGAGCATTAATGATTAATCTACACACGCGAAAAATTAGGACACCGTTTAAAAAAAAAAAGAGATTAAGTATAATTCCTCTTGTGGTTTGTTAAATTGCAATTCGTTGGCTAAGTTTTTTGCAATACGCTTTGCCCCCCTGTGGTTTACAAATTTTACGGATTTTGTCCTCGGCCCAAAATGTCCGCTAAGTGTCTTTATACCGTTAGTCCTTTCAAAGTGCGTACCGTTAGTGTTTTGAATCGTTAGTCCTTCATAATAAATTTTGCACAAGTAGTCCTTATTTTTAAAAATATAGTTTTCCCCAATTAGTCCCTCCGATAATAAAAAGTTTTCACCCATTTTTGTCCGCTTATCCGCTTGTTTTTATCCGTTTCCGCTTTTACGCCGTCCGTTTAATGCTTATCCCTTTTCGCCTGCTTTTGAGCAAGCTCGCCGCTTTACGCTTTTGTCCGCTTTTGTTCGCTTTTATCCGCTTTGAATCGCTTTTTACATTTTCATTCGCTTCGCCAGCTTTTGTCCGGTTTTTTTTCCGTTTTTGAAAAAAAAAATATCAAATTTAAAAAAAAATTGAATAAAAAATTTCAAAAAAAAATTTTGAACAAAAATTTTTTTTTTCAAATATATTTTTTAAAAAAAACGGACCTTGAAAAAAATTTTCCGAAAAATATTTTTTTTCAAATATATTTTTTTAAAAAATCTTAAAAAATTTCCGAAAAATATTGAAAAAAAACGGACATTGAAAGAAAATTTCCGAAAAATATTTTTTTTCAAATATTTTTATTCAAATTTTTTTTAAACGGACAAAAACGTAAGAAAAACCGATAAAATGTAAAAAACTGACACAACGAAGTAACAACGGACAAAACGAAAGAAAACACAAAAACATAAGAAAAAACGGACAAACGGAGAAAACGGATGAAAACCGACAAAAAACGTAAGAAAATGGACAAAAACTATATAAACGAAAGAAACGGGACTTAAAACGAAAAACGGGAAACGGATAAAAACGAACGAAAACGGATAAAACGACAAAAACGTGAAAACTATTATTAACTGAGGGACTAATTGGGGAAAACTATATTTTAAAAATAAGGACTAAATCTGCAAAATTTATTAACGGTTGACTAACAAAGCTGCAAAACACTTAACGGACTGCACTAACTTAAGGACTAACAGCCAAGACACTTAACGACATTTTTGACGAGGGACAAAACCGTAAGATTTGTGTAAACCATGAAAATAAAACGACAAAAAAGTGCCAGGACATTTTCTGCAATTTTCAACAAACCACAAGGACCAATTATGTAATTCACTCAAAAAACTAAATAGAGATAAGTGTTATATTACCTTACTCTCTACACGTAATAAACTACGAAATTATTCTTGCTCAAACGATATGCTATTAACGGGCCTCCAGCAGCTAACCATGGTGTGAAGGCCATTAATATAACCAATAATTTAAAACAACAAAGAAGACAACCGATAACTTATTCGTGAAAAGAGCTTAAATTCAAAGTTACAAATATAGTCACTTTATTCACAACTCGACATAGTGTATCAATGATACACCAAAAGCCTACTAACTCTAGAAACAACTATGGTCTTCCCCAACAATCAAATCCTAACGAGCCCATAATACCAGGAAAGTTTGAAACAAGATTTTTTGATTGATTGACATTCCAACTTGAAAAACAATCTGTCATTATCAAAGATTGCCCAAAAATCTTAGTAGGTCTTTGATTTTTGTATATGACTCGATCAATTTTCTTCTAATTGCTAAATTTCAAGGTTAGCTTAATAAAACCAATAAAAAAGGCTGTACGCATATGGACTATATCCGATTCAACTCTTGCAAATGAGAATTCAACATCTGCAAGTAGCAAAACCAACCAATAATGCTCCAAGTGCCATGGAATTTATGATGAGGAAAATAAAATACTAATGCCAAAGTGATTTTCAAACGTAATGTAAATCACATAAGCTGAAGCTTCATTATCATATAAATATGTTCCAATCAACTTAGATGTAAATGTCTAAAGAAATCTCTACAAAACCATAAATGGTACCATATACCTCCAATGTGGGTAACGACTTTCATACCATTTCAATCATCCAAATCCTCACCGAAACCCACATTTATAAAATGATATTCCAAGCACCAAAACTACCGTTGAAACCATGTATTGAAACTAGATCATTGTAATTAGTCGTGACAATAAGTCTGGACATTTTATAAACTAAGACTAAAACTAGATATCAAAATAAACAACCTGATGTATCACAATGTAAAATTAGTGCATCATGTTATAAAATTTGTTGAGACATTTTATCAAACACCTTGTGTACGCCATCCTAAACATGATTCGTATCTATTTTTCCTCAACTTTTTTTAGATTGAAAAGTAAACTCCAAAATATAGCATATTTAGACAAACAACAACAAAAAAACTCAATAAATTATTCAAAATAAGATCAATAAAGTTCATATCATATGCTACCTTGTGTTAATGTTATGATGTGTATGTGAAAAGTTATATCTTACAATAACAGTAAAAAAAAAACCTTACTTTTCAAACTTGAATGATGAATCTGATTACATTTTGGGTACGAAATGGTTGGGAACGATGGTGAACGGTGCGGAATGATGGTGAAAGATGGTGAACGGTGGGGAATGGTGGTGAGCGATGGGGAACGGTTGTGAAAGTCTGTGGATGTGAAGGTCAGGAACTGAAAAACGAGAGAAAAAAGAAAGAGATGAGAAAAAAATATGCATTATATATGATAAGGAAGAAAGTGGGTGTATTTAAAAAAAAAAGACTCCTGAAAAAAATAAAAAAGTGACAAAGTGGCCCCTGTAGTTAGTAGGAAAAAAAAGGAGGGGAGGAGGGGGTGATCTAATAGTTGGGATCATTTGTCTCACTTTTCTACCGAGATCAATTTTTTAAAAGATCCAATACCTATATATATAGAGTGAGGTTATTTTGCAAACCAAATAATATTCATATACCAAGGGACAGATCCCAAGCGTCCATCTACATCTCACCCAACGGACAAGATTAAAGAACCGTTTCTTTAAAAAAACACGGAGGGGCAATCTCGTAAATTAACAACCTCACACCAAACACACCCGTCCCCCTCATTTCTATCATTATCAATCTCTCACCAAACACACAATACTCGGTTACTCACATAGAAAACCGATCAAAATCTATCATATCAACCGCAAAACAAACCCTAAATCTACTAAATCAACTGTAAAATCACAAAGAAAAATGAAAGAAAAGGACGAAATTGATGATATACTCAAACAATACGACACAAAAGCGGTTCCAGATGAACTTCGATAAAAAGCTGCTTAAAAATGGGGAAAAAGCGGTTAAAAGTATGATAATACATCTTCGTTGATTTAAACACATATTTTACTATTATTTACTGTTATTTATGCTTAAATAATGATCCATGTGGTTTATATAGTTTATGTAATTTTATAATGTTTAATGAATATTTATTAAAGCTATTGTCATTTTTTGGAGAAATGTGATTCAAAGTAGGTTTTCACGATTATAGAGATATTGTTGATGTTATTGTAAATAAAAGTGAGGTTAGAAGGCTTAGAAGAAGGTAAAGCCTGCGGCCGAACCTTCGGCTTAGCCGCAAGCATAGCATATCCTTCCAAGCTAAGCCAAGAACAACGCTTCGGTTTGCCGAACCCGTAGACTGCAACTAAGCCTTCAGATAAGCACTAAGCTAAGCAAAAGGCTATGCCTGCATTTGACTTTAAAATAAACTTGGGATAAGAATTTGGCTAAGTATATCACATATGATATAGTAAAAAAAATGAGTCTATAAGTTGAAATTAAGTTGATATTTCTGTGATGATAGGCTAAGTCTAAGGGAAAAATAACATAAATACTATAAATTTGAAACTTTTTATTTTTAATTATATGTGATGAAAAGTTATGAATGTACGACACAACTTATATGTGATTTATAGACAAGTAATCTACTAATCTCATCGCATGTTTGGTATATAAGTCGTGAGTAAAATCCTTCAAAGTACACCCATTGAATGCTAATGACATTTCTTCATAAGCATCATCATCAACCTTCCTATAATCATCCATCATTGTGTAGTAAACCATCCTTCCTTCCTTCTTTAATGTCAAATGCTATTAACGGGTCTTAACTAGCAAACGGGGAGAGGAGCCGATTGACATCCAGGCGGCCACTTAAGCCGTCCAATTTGGATGAATTTTAAACTAAAAGGCAAAGTATAATGAGGAGAGAAATCACATGTGATTTTTCTGGTTTTGTTATAAGAAATAGTCAATGCATTATCATATGTGATATAACACATATTACGACGCATGTTATATCACATGTGATTTTCAGAAAAATCACATGTGATATTTTTACTAGTTTTAGTAATAAGAAATAAACAATGCATGATCACATGTAATATAAAACTTATTACGACTCATGTTATATCACATGTGATTTTCAAAAATCACATGTGATTTTTACAAGTTTTGTAATAAGAAATAATCAATGCATGATCACATGTGATATATAAAATATAATACAGGACACGATGCAAAGGTGGCTTAGCCACGAGCATAGCCGACGCTGGCTAACATTTCGCACGATAAACGATGATATAACCGAACTTCTTATATTGCATATCACATATGATGATTAACCTGCATATACTTGGTTACTAAAATATTAATTTGTTTGTTAGCGATATCATTTGTTGATTTATAGAAACAGAACCAAAAATATGATAGAGGGGAAGTTGATGGACACAAATGAAAAGAAGTATGAAGCTTTTAAGAAACCATGACAAGTGTGTTCAAAATGAATCATGATGATATGGCAATGAAACATGTTCAACTTGTAATAAATAATCTAACTTATTATGTTTGTTAATTGATTTGATTTATTTGTATATGATTGAATCTAAGTTTCTTTCAAATTCATATAGGCATTTGTCCCTATCATCGCGCATGAACACTACTATCTAGTTGTTTTCAATCTGTGGAAGGACTTCGGGATAATTGATAACTCGACTTCAGATGCCACATATGATTCAAAATACAAACAAGCGTCGATCTTGATAAGTATGATGATCAAGATGGCAACAAAGATGTTGATGCATGAAGTGAAGATCCACAGAAATAAGATAAGTGATAAAGCACACTAGTTTGCTAAGGAAAACATGGATGTTCAAAAAAGGCAGGACTTAATAAATGAAAATATCCACAAGAAAAAACAAGAACAGGAACCTGTACGTGTAGAAGATGAAGGTTAGCTACTGACGCCAGTTGGAATTTAGGCGTACTTACTGAAGCGCGGCTGCAAAAGACAATAGTTTAAAACTTAGTTTATGTAATATGCCGTATGTCGTGTCTTTCCCTTGAAATGTGTTGGTACAATGCCGTATGACAGCTTAAGTTTCTAGTTGAAGTTTAACTTCTGATACTATGTTGTCATTGCTTATAGAAAAATGAGAATGGCGAAACATCTACGGATGTCATTTTGGATACTATGATTTGTTCTTTTCGTTTTATTGCACCATTTGTAATCACTTATGTGTATATCCGAAAGATATCAGATGTGATATTATAAACAAAACAAAATATCATATATGATTCCTTTGAAAGTTAACAACATGGTGTTAAATCACATATGATTTCACTAACATATCACATGTGATATATAACAGATTGATATTCCTGTACGATTAAATGAAACCAAAATCAAGTAAATGAAACCAAAATTCTACGAATGTCATTTTGGATACTATGATTTGTTCTTTTCGTTTTATTGCACCATTTGTAATCACTTATGTGTATATCCGAAAGATATCAGATGTGATATTATAAACAAAACAAAATATCATATATGATTCCTTCGAAAGTTAACAACATGGTGTTAAATCACATATGATTTCACTAACATATCAGATGTGATATATAACAGATTAATATTCCTGTACGATTAAATGAAACCAAAATCAAGTGAATGAAACCAAAATCAAGTAACAGATTGATATTCATGTACGATTAAATGAAACCAAATTCAAGTATCAAGAAATTCTAACACTTGTTCATATTAAAAATCAAACAATCAACCATAAAAAAGGTATTCTTACTCAAGTATCAGTTGCTAGATATATAAAGTACTAAAAAAGTAAACAAAGCGGACAGTTTGATGAATGAAAAATAACAGCTATAATCGGTTAATGATCACATATATTATCCGACCAACTCTTCTTCTTATGATGTATACTTCTTACGGCATGTTCCCTTGTTATGACCGTGTACCTCTGTGCATATGGAACAACCATTATTCTTCATACTTTCTTCAACAACTCTCTCTTTCCCTCCCTTACAGTGTAAAGTATGATTTTTAATCAATGTGTCAGCCCAAATTCACCTTAAAAAATATACCTTCATTCAATCAATGTGTGAGGCCAAGCAAACGAGTTCTTTTTCTGATGTCAGTTTCCAAATCATCACTGCAGGATAATGAAATCTTTGTTTTAAATTTAAAATTAAGAGACTAGAAAGAACAAAAAAAAAAGCACATTGACTCAAACCCAAGAGCCACGCCTGCTCTAAAGATTCAACAAAATTGAAACAATTTGACCCAACAGTTAACTCATAATTTTCATATATGTACTCACAAAATAGGATTTGAATTCTACGGTTCAGTTCGTCTTAAACAATACCTTTAAACTGATAAACAATCATGTATCCCATACCCCACAAGCCAACTTATTTAAATGTCACCGGTCAAATCTAAGGTTCATCTTGAACAACACATTTAAACGATAAACAATCAAGTATCCCATACGGCAAGCCAAACTTATTTGAATGTCAGCTGGTCAAACTTTTGGCCGCAAATGGTATAAGTCAAACCATGGACATCCCTAGCAGGAGATAGTGTTTGGATGTGTTTTTTTTATTAAGGATCATGGTAATTAGCTGTTTTATTGTTTGACAAATTTTGATTGTCTCTCAAATCTAACTGACACATAAAATGTACAAATAACAGCTTTTGAAAATGAGATACTCATTGTGATATGGAGTAGAAGTATCAAATATTCTACAATGTAACTATGTATGTTCATAATAGGATTAACAACACACAATGACAACTTACAATAATAATATGTTCTTTGGTACAAGTGTTAAGAGTCCTGCTTATGAGTCTGCACGCAAAAGAATTATAATGGGTCTGCACTTTTAACTATATGGTTTCAAGTGATCTATTGTCTGGTACAAGTGTTAAGAGCACTGCTGCAAGTGAAAATTAATGGGTTACTGCAACTATATGGTTTTAAGTGATTTATTGTTCGATGTATATGTTTCTGTGATGACTATCCCTGTGGCTATATGGTTTTAAGTGATTTACTTTTTTAATACAGGAATGATCAAAAGTAACTAGTTAGAACCACTTCATATCGACTTACATCCAACGTAAACACGCAACTATTTGCAACAAATTTAGTTACAGGTTATCTAAACAGTGTGCGGTCCGATCATCTAGATATGAACTAATTCGCACAAATACAATGAGAATATGTCCGTATACATCATTACCGATCAAAATTAGAACCGCTTCATTTCGACTCACATTCAACGCAAACACCGCAACATATTCGGTTTACTCATTCATTATCTAAGCAACATGAGGTCCAATTACATGTATAAATAAACTCGTTAAACAATCTCACACAAATACAATTACTATCTGGCGCATGTACTTTATCATCGATCAAAATTAACCGATTAGAATCGCTTTATTTCAACTTATATTCAACGCATTCACGGAGCGATTCACAAACAAATTCGATTACACATTAGGATATTTTCTAAACACTTAAAACAACATAAGGTCCGATCATCTAGATATCAACTAGTTCAACAAATTCACACAATATTTAACGAATCACTTTCAAACTTATTTAGAACAACACATGATATACAGTTATAAAACTTCATAAAAATCAGAAACTCAAAATTAGACTTGAACAAAATCATAAAGTTCGTAACTATAAGCTTACTAATAACATTCAAGTTTCAATAATGTTTTCGTATGCAAGATAATCTCTTCAGTAACATCTCCTCAGTCATAACCACATAGATGATTAAATCGTGATTGTTTATATAAATCGTTGTTGTTGATTAACGTAATGATAATGGTGATATTGAGCGAGGATCATTTTGATGATCGATTGATGAATTAAATGGTGAAATTATGGTTTGATCCGGTTATGGAAACGCCAGGAGAAAACACACATTTTGTGTGTGTAAAAATGACTTTAAAAGGGAAATTTTAAAATATGGTTTACATATTGACGAAAGTGCCCTTGTAGTGCAAGTTATTTTGTTTAATCACATCCATTGATCAAAATGAATGAAGGATTAATCCTTCGTATGTAGACAAAGTTTTGTCCTCAAATGATCTTATATCTATATATATATATATATATATATATATATATATATATATATATATATACATATATATAGGAGAGCGTTATTGTGGTATACACCCTTAAAGTAAGAAATAATAGGTACAGTTGTCGACCGTTGGATTTAACAATGATGATGTCACTATTATTAATGATGATGTTTCAAGATCAAATTAAATGAAATGGCAATTTTGTAAATAAATGTAAATTAGTGGCAAATTGTGTAAGCACTTTTGAGACTAACCTTACCACTATACGTTCTTTTCTTTGACTTTTTAACAAGCGTTACGCACAAAAATTGCAATACGCACACAATTCTTAGAGTAACAAGCGTTTATTATGATATTAATAGACAAAGGATGACACTACATGAATTAAAAGTGATACATGAAAAATTCCTTGGTAACAACTTTTTATATTTTTAATTAATACAATTGCGTGACACACTAATATTTTTACCACATTTTTAATGACACATAGTTTTATGGTACATTTCTAATGACTCTATGTTTTTGACACACTTTATTTTGTGATGCATTAACGCATTTTTAGTGACATGTTATGTTTTTTATACATATTTAGTGACACGAATTTTTTTTAACACATTTTAATGACAAAAAACAAACTTCTAGTATATTTGTGGTGACATATTATATTTATCACACTAACTTTTTTGATACTAAATTATATGATACATTTGTGAAGACACATTAATTTTTATGACACATTATTAGTGACACACTTAATTTTATAATACCTTTTTAGTGACACCATAGTTTTTTTACACATTTTCTTTGACTCACTTATTTTTAAAATATTTGTAGTGACACATTATTTTCTTTAACACATTTTCTCTTGACAAACTACATTTATGAAACGCTTAGGGGCCGTTTGGTTCGAAGGAATTCGATGTAATCTGTTGTAATTGTAATCTGAATTACATTACAATCCTGTTTGGTTGGCAGGATGGATTGAATTGTAATTCATATTACATTACATCAGGTGTTTGGTTTGCAACGTAATGTAATTGAATTACAACCAATTACGTCCAGTGATGTAATTCAGATTACATAGCAAACTTGATGGAATGTGTTGAATTACGTTGTAATTCAGATTTTTACGAGTTAAATATCAGTATTTATCTTTAATCGTTATTACTATTATATTATTTAATTTAAAAAATAAATAATAATTATTTTTATATTATATATAAATATCTAAATAAATAATTATTTTTTTAATAATTATTTTATATTAAATTTATGATTTTTATTTACTATTTTATTTAAAAAGTATTATTATTATTATTATTATTATAATTATTATTATTTTATTAATTATTATTATTATTATATTATTATAATTGTATCAAAATTATTATTATTATTATTTTTATATTTATTATTTAATATTATTATTATTATTGTTATATTATTATTATTATTTACAAATATTTTTGTTATTATTACTATTATATTATTATTATTATTATTATTATTATTATTATTATTATTTTATTTATTATTATTATTATTTTAAATACTATTATTATTATTGTTATTATTAAATAATATTATTTATTATTACTATTATTATTATTATTATTATTATATCAATATTATTATTATTATTATAATTTATATATTTATTATTATTATTATTATTATTTACTACTATTATTATTATTATTATTGTTATTATTATTATTATTAAATAATATTATTTATTATTATTATTATAATTATTATTATATAACTATATTAGTATTTTTTATTAATAATAATATATTATTATTATTATTATTATTATTATTATTATTATTATTATTATTTATTATTATTATAATATTATAATTGTATCAATATTATTATTAATATTATATTTATTATTTAATAATTTTATTATTATTATTATTATCTATTATTTATTATTATTATTTATTATTTATTATTATTATTATTATTATTATTATATTATATTATATTATTATTATTATTATTATTATTATTATTATTATTATTATTATTATTATTAAATAATATTATTTATTATTATTATTATTATATAACTATTTTATTATTTTATTATTATTATTATTATTATTGTTTTTTTCTTTTTCTTTTTTTTTTATTTTATAAAAACATCACTTTCATTATTATTATTATTATTTTTTTATTATTATTTTATTATTATTTTATTATTAAATCTATTATTTAATATTATTATATTATTATTACTATTATTAATTATAATTATTATTATTATTATTATTATTATTATTATTATTATTATTATTATTATTATTATTATTATTAATGTTTTCTGAATTACATTACGTTGCAAGTCAACCAAACGTAATGACAGATTCTATCAATTACAATTCCAACACATTACAATTACAACACATTCCAATTCAATTCTTTAAATTACAATTCATTCAAATTACAATTCCTTCCAAAAATTACAATTCCTTCAAAAACATTCTGCGAACCAAACGCACCCTTAGTTGCATAACATATTTGTAATGACACGTGATGGAGAATATGTCAACAAACCGGTAGGCCCCTATAATCAAAACCGAATTTAACACTTTCATCTAGTAATCCAATTTATCAATTGATTGGGTCCCGATTCCATCGTGTTAATAGATACAAACCTATAGAAACAAACCTGTAACTTTTGTCCCCTGCTAATCAAGGTAAAAACCCAAAATAATACACAACCAGTTTGAGACATACAAATAATTGTTCTTCATTCAAAGCTATTAAGGCATGTATTACTCGAAGCCTTCGATGCGATGTGAATGCATGATTCGAGGCACCAATAGCGTTGCTTTTTGAGAAACCATAAACCAGATTTCACTTAAAAAAACCCTTAGGCAGCCATCTCTTGTCCACACATCCCTTAAAAAAAAGATCTCACCGTCGGTTTGCAGTGGCGGTGACACCAACATATGTAGCCTTCAAGGTAGAGACATGAGTGAAACCTTAAGGTTGCCAGAAAAAAAAAAGAAAAAAAAGAACGCCTTAAGGTTGCGGGCAACGGGTTGGCTTGTATTTCGATAAACAAGCTGTTAATGAAGAGTCCTTCCGGATCTGTTTCCCAATAAGTTATTAACGAAAAACATGGATTGCGGTTAGAGTTTCAAGTTGTAGTACAATCGCCGAAATTGTTTTTGTCGGAATTTGTATTGGAGATGTGGATAGACTGGGAGAGGTTTGTATATGAGAGGGAGAGAGACACGTGAAAGAGAAAATGACGGGATTTAATGGATGAAAGGAACGTTTTTGGACCTTGACTGGGAATTAAAAGAGTTATACAATGTCTAGATTGCCCTTTTAGTATTATTGTTATTTTATTTTAATTTAAATCCAGAATTTACACATGTTAACCTCTTATTGGTGCCTATTATATTTCACTTAAAAGTGTACACCACTTGAACACAAATCTATATATATAGAATCTAGATCAAATAAGATCAAACTTAAAGTTGTTAAAATGAGATCGAACTAAAATTGATAAGAGATACTCTCTTTACAATAAAAATAATTTTTTTATTTACTACAACTAAAATTGTTAAAGTTTTGATAGATTTCTTTTTAAAATTTACGAAACCTAGGTGATACACTTTGATTAAAAGTTTAATGTGTATCAGGTTTTTGTATGTGTATCAGGTTTTGGAATATTTATTAGTGTAATGTGTATCAGGTGTATCACTAATCCAAACTCATGTATCATTTGGTTATTAGTTCCTAAAATGTTAATTTGTATTAAAATATTATTTTTTTTGTGTTTGATTGCTAAAATTGTTATTTATTAATGTTTTAGTGGTTTTTTAGATTTGATCTTATTTTTACAACTTTAAGTTTGATCTCACATTAACCCTCTATATATATATATATATATCACCCGTACAAAAACTGGTAATCGTTACACCAAAAATGTGTGACGATATGCATATAGTCACACACGTTTTTTTGGGTGTGTGTCACCAAAGGTCGCGCCACCGTAGGTGGCATATGGTCATATTGTTTATTTCGTGAACTTTGTCATTGAAAAAGAGTGACCAAAACCCGAATATGTGTGACAAATTAGGCACAAGTTTTGTTGGAGAAAGAGATACGAGTTAGAGAAAGAAAGTAGAGAGAAGGGAGAGAGAATTGGTGATGAATGCAAATGTTCTTTTTATCTCACACACAATAACGCATACTCACAGTTCGTCCTATACATACAAAGGTAAACGCCCAACATGGGCTTGGTGGGTTTTGGGCTTCGTTTGGGCCTAGGCTTATACAAAATAGAGTAAACTAGCCTAGCAAATTCATATAATCGGTTAGATTAACTATTCACAAAGCCCACTTACTAACTATCTATGTTTTACAACGTAACAAGGTTTAGATGAATAAATAACCATCACTTCTAATATAAAATATAAATGCTAACAATCTTCCCTTAAGGGGTGGTCATTTATGAATGATGTCTCTTGAGTCTTGAGTCTTGAATCTTTGATCTTTAGCACTTGCATCTTGAGTCTTTCAACTTGGATCTTTGATCTTCAACACTTGATTCTGATCTTAAACCTTATTTGTAATAGACTTGATAGACTTCTTTGTTTCGTTCATGCTTATGATCTTTCATCTTGCCTTCAACACCTTCACTTGATATGTTGTTGTGCTCTCCGAAATACTCATACTAAATGTAGATTATGCTATTCAGATCTTTACTTTTATGATATTCCTCAGATTTTCTCTTGACTCTGACGTGTTCTTGACTTTGAATTTGATTAGTCTTTTTGTCTTGATAATCTTTGTCTTGAACTCGTTGAGGATTGATAATTTGAGTATGAATATTGGAGCTGAAGATGTTGATGTATATGGTGGTAAACGCCTTTTCTCCAAGGGAACATCATCAATACCTGCATATTCATTGTTAGTTATAAACACCAATCGATCACGGTGGACTGTTCTTAGAGAATAGATCACTACGATTGTTTTACTGATGAATGTCTTGATTCCATTCACCTTGGTCGGGAAAATCAGTCGTTCGAATCCCTTAGGGACAATTATAATTACATTGGACAAATTCAAGTAACGACTCACGTCTTCAGGATTTTATTCATGAAAGGAATCTCCTTAGCTCGATTTCCAGCACCTACAAGTTTGGATCTTTCGAGAGTATTAACATCATAGTGTGAAAACACTGCTTGAGTGCTTACTAAGGCTGTTCCTGAATTGGATATCCTCAAGAAGTCTTACTAAGGTGTACCGAAATATACCAACAAGACAGGTGAGCTGCTGAAGTATACCGAAGTATCACTTTACGAATGTAGACCGTTTGAAACAAAGTAACCATCATGATATGTAAGGCAGGATCTTATAAAAGACGCTTATACAACTTGTATCCTTTTTTACGAACACAAGTGTATGATATTGGACAATGTATCCTAAGAGATCTTTTGATGAATCTCGGGGCTCTAAACTCGATTAAGTGCATTTTGATTTCAGTGGTCGGAGGCTGGAGCAGAGTGCCTTCTGTTTCAATACCAACACATCTCTAAATGAGAGGTCGGTAGATTAGACAAGGTTCTCCGTGAGAAATGAAACAATATCCTTTTAAGAGGAACTTGAGTGGCTAGAAGGGGTGGTGCAGCGCATCACTAGGTCCATGACGTCTTGTCTTCAATACCAGCATTATCTTAGTGATAACTAGTAGCAGATGTATTGACCCAGTTTATGTCCTAAGTGTATGGAGGGCTCATTTATTTTCACCCTTTCATAACTTTCTCTTTTCATTCTTCAACCCCTTTTTTCCTTTCCTCACTTTACTCCTTTTTCAATCATACCTAAGGACTTATAATGTATCTATTTGGAATTGTCCCTGGGTAGATCCCTCCGGCTCTGGCGGATCATAGGATATTAAACCTAACCTAAATTACCTTATAACTCCATGATTATCCTAGGTTGGTTCAACATTGACCGCATTGCCATAAAACCTTTTTATAGAAAATCTCTCAAAGTGCTTATTAGTGTGAAACATGTTTTGTTGAAACTTTGAGAGTTTTTTTCTTTTAGAAATACTCCGCATCTACATGTGCTCATATGCTTTAAGGTAAATCTGCACATTGAGGGAATAGTCTGCACTTTTGAATTGATCGACTTTCAATAGATGAGACCTTTGCGAGACACATTTACATAAGTGGTTATACCAGCTTGAGCGTCATCTAGGGTTTCGTTATTGCACCGGCTTAGTTGTGAGGGCGTCACTTAGGAATTTTGATGCCGCCAGCCTTCATATTCTTAGTCTTGACACCGTCATCTCGAGGCCATCTCAAGAGCCTGAGTTGTCATAACTTCTTCAAGTGACAGCGTCACGTTGTAGTTGTGACGCCGTCTTAATGCCATTTTGTGACAGTTTTAACGGTGTTGTCGTTTTCTTCGTTTTCCTGTCCAATCGAGCCTAAAATGCATCCATTTCCAGTATTTGCTTCCCAAATACCTAAAACTCACATAGACACGATTTAGGGTAATAAATGATCAATGATATGCGTACAACACGCGTTCGGGGTCAAAGGAAACTTCCTTTTCTTCGAGGAAGTTTTTCAACCACCTAGGCAGTGAACCTAGTCGTTGTAGTGTAGTATTAGGGTAAGCCTTGGAGATTGATATCGTTCTCTAGGGGAATAGGAATGCTAGTGAGAAATTTACTACGCTAAGGTTGAGGTTGAGGAAGATTATTTTTTATCTTTTTATATTTTTTTAGAAGCTAAAGGTAAAATCTCGGGGTTTGGATTTGGGGGTGGTACTTCTACTGATTACTCTACTATTCTAATTATCTAATCTAAGGGATAGTCTATGTCTTTTGAAGTGTGCTCGTATGATGATTAAAGATGTGTCTACCTAGATACTATTACTCCCTAGTTATCTTTTATTGATGGTTGAATTGTCATGTCCTTATTCTTAAAGCGTTGTGTTTTCTAAGGTCGTAGGGTGTGCTTTTATCCCTAACTCTTTGAAGCTACCTAAGGTTAATGACTACGAAATCTCTAGGATTCATAAACTTAGTGTTAATACAAATAAGCCGTAAAAACGTTTATTTATATTTTACGATCTTCTAATGTTTTGTCGATAACAAACGTAAAATCATTTTAACGAAACAAATAGAATAAGTAAATAGTTTGAGTTAATAGTTTCCTAACACACTTACGTTTTCACATAAAACACTAAAACAAGTATAAGTGATTTTATGATTTAGATACATATGTACAACAACTAGTATTTACATATTGGGTTAGCATATGCTTAAACTAAGTATACCAAAATGGGTAAAAACAAGTATATACTAAAATAGGTAAAAACAAGTATATACTAAATGGGTAAAAACTAGCAAATGGTATTGAACCATAACCCATGGTTTTATATATACCACTTAACCAAGTTCATTGTATCTAGAAAGAAAACCATGGATCAACCCATAACCCATGACCCATGACCCATAACCAAGAATACCCATGGGCAAAGAGGAGCGTTCCACGGATCCCTGGCTTTGTGCTAGCCGGATCCCTTGTGGTAGGGATCCGTGGGATCCGGGGAACAGTAGAGAATTTTCTCTATAAATAGAGAGCCATTTCTTCCTTTCTACTCACCACTTTACACATATACTTCCCCAAGTATTATAACCCTCTAACCTCAGATCCATGTGATCTATGTAGTTTGTCTTTTGTTTTTGTGTGATCTTCTAGGTTCCTCTTAAAGGCGAGATCACCACTTCTTGAAGACGTGCAAGCTCAAGTCCATGAGTTGCCATGCTTCGTCATCATCAAGACAACTAAGGTTCTCTTGTTGATAGTTCTTCCTTTCTCCATAGATGTTGAGTTGAAGGCATTAGTGAAGAATGCCGAAAGTATCAAGATGAAAGCACTAGTAAAAGGTGCTCATCATCCGTGTCAAAGCATTAGTGAAGAATGCTAAAGGTGTCAAGACGAAGGCATTAGTGAAGGGTGCCAAGCGTTGTGTCAAAGGCATTAGTGAAGGATGCCGAAGAATAAAATCAAGTCGCATTTGGAAAGAATTCCTAGGTCATATAATCGATGAGGTGCATCGTTATACATATAAGTATTTGTTTATTTCCAAGGATGGTGATATCCTTGATGATGTTGTAACAAGGAGTGGATCTCTTTGATATTAGGTGTTGTGTTGTGAAGGGTAGTAGTTCCTCCATAGTAATGGAACTAGGTGCTTAGCCTAGTACCTAATAAAGGGTAGGCGACGTTGTGATAGGATTAGTTCTCTTTGGTGTGAAAGAACTCGGTGGTTAGCCTAGCACCGTATAAAGGGTAGGCGACGTTGTGTTAGGTGTGGTTCGCCTTGGTGTGAAGGAACTCGGTATTTAGCTTTGTACCATAAAAAGGTTAAGCGACGTTGTGAAGGCTTCTCCGCCATAAGGAGTTGGTGTAGTGCTTACGAACTCTCGAGTAGGTGACTCGGGGAGTGGAGTAGGGCAAGGAAGGTGTCCTTGTAGCCGAACCACTATAAATAACTTGTGTCGTGGTGATGTGCTTCTTACTCTTTATCTTTCATTACACGTTTATATATCTATCTATCAACGTCCATCATAAACAACCAAATAGATTGACATAAGTCGATCTAAATATTTAAAAGGAAGTTTTAAATTGGTAAAACTATTCAACCCCTTCTTCTAGTTTTCCACAATTGGTATCAGAGCTTCGTTACCAAGTCTTTTAAAGTATGTTGTACTTTAAACACTTGATACGATCCGTGTATGTTTGAAAACTGCAAAGAAGGATTTTTTTTGGGTCATATTTCTTTTAAATTATTTTGTTGGACATTGATAGATCATTCTAACAATTTTTTTAAGAAATCTTCATGCTAGAATCTCTCCAAAAATCTTCATCTCTATTCAAAGAATAATGAAGTCACATTCAAGGAAGGATCTAAAAAGTAATCACAACTTACGTACACCAAGTACAAAGGATTACTTTAAAAGCTCATGAAGTATTTTTGGTATTACGCCAAACCAAGAAGCATAGAGGTATGTTTTACTTTTCATTAGATAAGTTACATGAGTTTAACTTATTTCATAGTTTTCTTTGTTTTAAAAATTACTAGCATCACAAGAAGTCTCTTTCGTCACTTTTCCGTCTTTTTCATCATCAGGAATGGTATTCCTCTTGATTCGTCAAACTAACGCCGTTGTCATATATGAACCCTCGATATGTGATTCATCAAAACCCGTCATCCATAAACAATCCTCATCTAATACTTCCAAACTATTTTTTAGTAAGCTAGTTATAAGCCTACTACAAAAATAATGCCAAAAAACCCTTTTTCTGTCTACAGTAGCCGGATCCCTCTAGTTGTACTAGCCGGATCCCAAATACAAGGGATCGGGGGGAACCGTGGAACAGAACTCAGCTATACGCTTTCAAAAAATCACCACTGATCTTTTTCCCTCTATTCACATAACACAAAAATGACTAAGCTACTGAATTCATCCTCATTGGCTTCCATAGTTTCAAGTATTCCTTCCTAGAACACCATTGTAAGTAATTACATTAACTTGTTCTAATTTTCATCATCCTCATTCTAGGGTTTATGGTTTCTTAATTTCTAATCAATTAAGTTAATTAGGGTTTTTCAAATTAATCATGAAAAGGGGGTTTTAACAAAATCACATTGTGTTCACAACATTGTTAATACAAATCAAAACCATAAACCCATCCCAACTAATTTTACCTAATTAAAAATTTGTATTTTTAGGACCAACCATGCCCAAAGCCACTCAACAAGATCATCATGACACCGTCCATTACCTTACTCATTACTATCGTAAAAAGGGATTGACCAAAACCGACCGTAAAATATTCAAAAGCCTTGTAAAACGACTTATCCACGAAGGTCGTGTAGTCAAGGAATGTTTCCTTGAAGATACCGACATTCGTCAAGTTTTCTCGACAATCAACTTTGATTGTCTCCTTGACATAGATGAACAAATTTGTCCGGTCTTCATTTTTGAATTTTACAAAAGCTTTAGGATCATTAGAAACACCGACAATAGCATCTCAATCGCCTTCATCATCAACAAACAAAACTTTATTCTTCCTCTCAACACCTTTGCTCAAATTCTTCGCATTCCTTGTGAAGGAATTTGTATGTACTCTCAAGACTGGGCAATTAATGCTCAAAACCTTGCACTTGATCCTAAGCCTCTCTATAACACTCCTCTCGACGATCCCGAAACCATTCGAGATACTATCTTAAAAGTTAGGACCGACCAATCTCGTTACAACCGTAATAAAAAGCTCATGTTTAGAAAATGGGAAGAAATCCTTAGGGAAAATGTCATTAGCCTAGTGGGAAACAAAGATCATCCAAACACATGTCTTGTGCAAATGATCTATTGTCTTACCCACCAAAGGCCATTTAATCTTGCCTATTACATGGTAAGGAGAATGGCTGGGGTATTCAAAGCTTCCAACATGGTACTTCCGTATGGTATGCTCCTAACACGACTTTGTAAGTATGTTGGTGCATTGCAACCATCTCCTATCAACGATGATCATTACCTTTCCGATCACGTCATGGTACCTCTTACCAAACAACCCCCTAAACGGTTCATGGTCAATGGAAAGAAACCTGAAGCTCTCTCGGACTCCTCGGCCGGTGAAGAAGAAGAAGATGAAGATGAGGAAGACGTCGACTCCATAGCCAACATCAAATTGGAACCCTTTGACTACTACGAACAACTTCCAACCATTCCAAACGAGACCGCGGAATTTAAACAATTGAGGGGCATGATTCAAAACCTCGCTTACAACCTCACTAAGCCGTCAAAAAGGAAAAGAAAGGATTGACGAAAGAGACAATAGAAATATGCTTATTTTCCTTTATTTTATGTTTAGATGATTACGTTTTAGCACTTTTGGTTTATGGTAATTGTTACTTTATCATGCTTTTATAAGTGGTGTTTTGTGATGACATGCTTGTTCTTATTGCTTTGTTTATTGATTTATTAGTGTGCAAAATCTGCACATCATTTCTGTGAAGATTCTGATCTGCAGATGCCGGATCCCTAGGATTAGCCTAGCCGGATCCCTCCCTTAAGGGAACCGTGGGATCCGTGACATCAGATCAGCAATACAACATTCCTTGCATCAAGATAACTTTCTAGATAACATCACATTAGCTAAGCATATGATTTTAGAATACAACTAAAAACCACTTCAAGGATGAGAAAGGCTTAGACTCACTAAAGGCTTACTTAAGATCTTAGTCAAAATGCCTCTTGATTTATCAGCACATCAAAACTCACCATATTTCCGCTTCAATACTCACAAACTGTTTCTCATCTTTCAAAACACTTAAGTGGACAAATTAAACAATTTTAGGAAATTGTTTCTAATCATTTTTATCTCAAAGTGAGACAAAAATTAGTTTTTCAATTCTTGTGATTTTTAAGAATTTTTCAAATTTCACCTCAAGCTTAAATCTGATCACTAGGATCATTTATTATGACTTGACACCACCAAAACTCTTAGTGTTATCCTTGGACATCCATTGGTAGTCATCTTGTCCCATCTCCTTTCCATAAGAAGCAATCATTTGCTATAACACTTATTACCTTTGATCATTCAAGTACCCTCTCATCTTAAAACACTTAGGAGAACTGAAACACTCAAAATGAGATAGGCTTTAGCTCCTAGAAACCTCATTTCAAACCTGTCATAACTGCTGAGAGCCGGATCCCTAGGATTAGCCTATCCGAATCCCTCCAAGGAGGGAACCGTGGGATCCGGGTAACAGTTTATGTCTAACATTGCTAAAACAATCATTTCAACTCATCTTCCTAACTCAAACACTCCATCTCATCTTAAATGAGTTCCTAGATCAGTGAAACTCTGAACTTCAACCTTGTGCATGTTAATCATCACATTTCCAAGAACATTAGTGGATTAAGTCTTAAATGCACTTGCCAAGATCTTCCCTTTATAAGCCATATTGCTAAGAACACTTTAGTCATCAAACACAAACACAATTATCAGCAATTGCAACCATCTCCCTTAGTCATTTCATCATGAGAAAGGCTCCTAGTGCTAACTCATCCACTTAAGAACCACCCAAGAAACTTGCTAGGATCATACACGAAGTTTCCTCAACCGAATCATCTCCGGTTAAGTCCACTAATGCTAGGATCTCTCCAACACCAAGGAAACCAATCAAACTAATCCCCAACAAAATAGTTCCCACTAGGACTTCATCACCAAATTCTACCAAACCAAACATTCCCTCCACAAATCAACCAACATCATTGGTGCCTAGAGCCACCTCACAATCATCTCCACATTCTCACAATGTAGAAGACTTGCCTCCTTGGCCATCTCATCTTCCACCACTACCAACAAACTCACTTGAAAAGGTTGGGCAACAAAATCAAAATATTGAATCAACACTTGATCCAATGTCAAACTCTCTCATTCCCCCCAATAGTCCATTTTGGATTATGAGAAGACATCAAAGTCAACCACCCGACCACATGGAAGTTGATGCTTCTTTACCTCCACCCTCAAACATTGTAGAGCCATCACTTAATGAGCCTCCACCAATTCCTCCTTCATTTGAAGATCCTCAACCCACTTCACTTGAACTTCCACTTCAAGAAATTCAAAACCATGACAAGGATTGCTATCATTGTAAACATGTTGAAAGATTGATACATGAACTACGTGAAGAGCAACGTTTCATGTTTTATCACCTCCTCGAACGTTTCAAAGAGGTCAACAAGCCTAAACTACAATGAGCATCATAGTCACAAGCTCAAACTTAGAATGATTAGGAAAACTTATCTCGTCCTTGATCATCATTAAGCTTTTAGTTGAATCTAGAGTTTGGATAACTCATTAGCATTAGTAGCGCTTGTATGGCTAGTTCATTCTCTTAGTTTTAGAGATTTGGTTGATCATCTCTTGTTTTTTTTATTGAATGAATATCTCTATGCCATAGGCGTTATGTGCTTTATGTGTTGTGCTTGATATATCATATACTACCTCACATATTCGTTAGCATTGATTGAAACACTCTCATTGCTGAAGAAACATTTACAAGATAGCCGGATCCCTACAAAAAGCCTAGCCGAATCCCTCCAAAAAGGGAACCGCGGGATCCGTGGATCAGAAGCACAAATTTATACTAACTTGAGTTTTATTTGCAGGAAATTATGCACTATACTCTTGTTTTCTAACCTTTATGTTAGTGTAAATATTACGATATTTAATCTATACAGTCTCGTTTGTTTTGATTGATGACAAACATGTAACTTGTAATACATAACGTAAAATGTACAAGTTACTTGTAATCACACTTTGTCTCAACATACTTTCAACACCTCTCGATGTCTCAAGTCCTCGTATGTTACAACACAGGTTCGTACATGTTTGTTATGTGGCATTATGATCAAACCCATTAACAAATCATTTAGAATGTTTAAAATACATTTAAAGTCACTAAGTATTTTAATAGGTTAACCATTCTATTTCGAACCTCATTTTACATTTTGCATTCACAAGTATTTCAAAAGGTAACTAGACATTTTATTAACTAGTTACATAATACATTTTACAAGTTTACCTTGATAAACCTTTAATCTAAAAATGAAAATACATGTTACATCATGTCATGCATCATCTTTGAAATCCTTGGAAGATCACTTGAATATTTTGGTTAGATTGATACTCAATATATCAAATGTGATCTTAGTAAGATTTGGTAATATCTTGGAAAGATTTGAAGAAAGATTTTTAGATTTTCTGTCAGGCACCCACGGAACCCTTTTGTATAAAGGGCGGAACCCTTTAAAGGGTTCCTTGGTCCGTGGACGCTCCTGTCCACTTTTGGCTATAAATAGAAGCCCATTGTTTTCCCATTTCTTCACCACTTGAAAACATATCTTCTCCACCTTCTTGCATACATTTATATCTATCATTAACAATGTAGTAACATACATTAAACACCCTAATGATCATGATCATAATGCTTCTAACATTCATCTTTGTTGTAAGCATACTCTACATTTATCAACCAAGGAAAGCTTGGAGATCTAGCCATCCCCACTCACCACAAGCTGAAGATCTATCACAACAAGTTTAGGGAACTTGTGATCTTCATCATGAAGGCTTCCTATCAATGGAAGATCATTTAGAAGTAGTTATTCATATCCATTAGACATTTGTGTCATGGATCATTAGTGTAAACATCATTGCATCATAACAACACTTTCACCAAACTAGATTAGATGGTTTATGTGTTTGTGCCATAAAACACAAGGTTTGTTATGTTGGGCCATAAAACATATTGGGAGTGGTTGTACCCTTGTAAAAGAACTCGACATCTAGCTTAGTGTCGGAAATATTGTATAGGCGACGTTAGGTTGGTTCTACCTCGAACTAGAACCCGGTATTTAGCTTTGTACCGAAAAAGTGTAAGCGACGATTGTAAGGTTTTCTCCGCCAAGAAGGGAGCTTGTTGATTTAGTGAAGTAACTCTCGAGTTGGGTACTCGGGGAGTGGAGTAGGGCGGAAAGGAGATCCGTGACCGAACCACTATAAATCATCGTGTTCGGTTTGCACTTTCCTTTCTTTATCTCTTTACTTTTATAGTTGCACTATACTATTGCTTGTGATGTGGTTTGATGTTAATGCTTGTGTGACAACATGGTTTACTATGCTTTACATTAGTCACAAACAATAATTGGAACTTTCATATTATAACAAGCTTCATAAGCAATTTGATACTAAAGATCTAAAGTTTTTAAACGGTAACGTATTCACCCCCTCTACGTTTCCACAATTGGTACCAGAGCCACGTAGCTCGTATTTTCAAAACAAATGGTTTTTAAAATAGAGTACGATCCATGTATCAAATTACCATTGAAGCGAAAAATAATATGAAAAATGCTTTGCTAATTATACTTAGAAATTTTATTGTTAAATGTAACTTTGTATACAAGCTTGAAGGTTTTCTTGAAACATAAAATAAAAGTTTGTTGAAAGAACTAGTAAGTATTGTATTGTGTGCTTATAGAAAATTTACGAAGAAATATGATTTTAAAGGAGTGTTTGGGATAACTATAAATTTAGTTGAAAAATCACCTCCGTAAATGTTTAAGATAAGTTACATAAGTAGATATGTTGTTAAATATGTGTATTATATGTTTACTATGAAATCTAGTAAGTCACACACGTTTTCTCTATGTCAAATACTAGTTTTGGTGAATCTGTCTCAGAGGACCACGACACCAAATCTTATAAAGGGCGGATCCCTTTATTTGGTTCCTTGGAATCCGTCTGTACAATATGCAGTTTTTTGGCCAACTTCAAAAAATCATAACTAATTAACCGTAAGTCCGTACAAGTCGAGCCACCTATCATTTTAAAGGGAATTGAGTCTACTTTCATTTAAAAATACTCTCATGGCCTGAGTCTAATTTTAAATAAGTGAAATAGACCAAATACTACAGTATGTCTAAGATATTGAGTTTTGCTTTAACATAAAAACTCAAATTTTTGAATCAAACAATTTAAGTTGGTATTCTTAGAACTTTGATACAACTTCTTTTGAAACTAATTAATTTGGTAATATGTTTAAAGGAAACTAATCAAGCTTGGTATACATCGTCATATTTAAACGCTAAATGACGAAAAGTGTTTTTCTTGTTATGCTATGCTAAATGACCACTTGTTTATGTTGTTTGCATATATGTTGCTTACTTATTTTCAAATTGTTGTTTACACTTGTTTGTTTGTATAATATAAGTGTCAATCTTGCCATGTCATTTATTCGCTTGCTTGACGATTTCTTGTTTATGCACAATAGGACATTTGCTAGATTTTGTGCACTAAGTTGGAAAATTGTTTTACCATCACTTATAGACTTAGATCACTTCCTTTGCATAGGTTATACTAACATCTCGCATAACTTATGAAATGTCATAACTCACTTAGCAATGAGTACTAAGTAAATTAGTCAAGTACTTTGAAAAATGGAGGTTTTAAGAGAGTGTTTGGTACAAGGACAAAAACAATGTTGTATGATGTAATTTATTTGTTTTTACTTTGTAGGATGATAATATGACTTAAAACAATGTTGTATGCTAACCAGTTTATGCAGGTGGATAGCACAAGTGTGTTATCAAATTTTACCCATTTTCACTTTTATGTGAAAATCATTAGCCCTTGGTCGAAGTCTATGCTCCACTATGTTTGTATATGTGTTATCGAATTTTCCTAACTAGAAGTAACTAATGTCACATATTTTAAGCAAAATTTCAGGTTTTGAAAAACTCCCCGACACCTAAAAATGGGTCTGTGAAGTTTTCTGGTGTCCACGGATCAGAAGGCACCAAAATGTTGGTACCGTCTATTATGCATTTTGGTACCGCCATACCTGTACAGGCGGACCAGGCGGCACCAATTTAAGGGTTCCGCCTGTGTAAAGAAATGGTGCCGTGGATCCTACAGGTAAGTTGTTGAATTTTACTAAATCCCGCAATCTAATTTACCAAATTTTGTTTCTAGGATAGTTGTTAATGCATATCTTTCATATCTCATTCAACACATCCTCAATGGATTAACTTAGGATGTTTGACATGATCTTAGACACTTCCATCTCATTAAAAGCTACCATCTTTGTATGGATTAACATCAAATCCGTGAATCCTTAGTTCCATAAATCGACACATTCAGAATGGTCATTTTCACACCTTCACTGTTACTTTTCCTCAAGCTTAGCATTTCTTAAAGCAAAGTCAAAATGACTAAATCCTCAACCTCAAATAAGCCACTTAAGAAAACCACTAGGATTAGCATTCGATCTTGTTGCTACATTAACTTGAACTCTTCATCCTTAGACTCATTACCTCTCAACATCTCATCACCCATTCAAGATGTGAACTTTCTAAACTTAAGTACTCCAACTCCACCACCAAAATCACCCACCATTATGACTACTTCACAACCATCCAAAACACCTTCACTACCAAAGTCTCCAAAACTTGTACTTTGTGCAAACACCACCAACATCTCCTCACCCGTTTGTGGATGACTTAGATGACTTACCGAGACTAACAAATCTGGACTCATTATTTGCAAAGATATCATACACAAGTCTATCATATGACTATAGATATTGTTTTGTATCTACATGTATTGCCTCACTTGGTTAACATGAAAATAATGTGTCATCCTTTAAGACGATAAGTATTTACATAGAGTCATAACTCACGCGTATGTTAAAGACATACTATCAAGTCTTGTTATCCTTGAGTTCAATCTAAGCTTTATAAACAAATTAGGATTGACAACTTAAGTATTTCATCCGAAATATTCAAGTATATGCGACTTACGATTGTAGTCATTAAAAGTCATATCCGAAAAATCAACACCCAAGTATTTTAACAACACATGTTGAAACACTTATCCAAAACAAACAACCCATTGTGCCATGTATCCCTCTTTGACACCTACTACCCCTCTTCCATCTTTTGGCACCATTAAGCGTATTGCTCATGAACTTCTAAGAGCATCCTTTAAATCAAACGTGCCCTTTCAAGGTGAACCTATACATCAGCCCCTAAGCTTCATAGACATAACCAAAACTTCAAGCACTTCACCCACTAGTTGTAGCAACCAATGAACAATAAGAATTAGTATCCGTACTTTTTGTGTTCAACATCTATGGACAAATAATCAACCTAAGTACTCCCATAGCACAACAAACCCCTACATCACCACATCCCTATTTAGACACACTAGAAGACCTACCACCTAGATAAACCAATCCACCATCCTTATCATCATTTGAATTCGTTGAGTGTATTGCTCAAAAAGCCCTTGTGTCCAACACTTGTACTGAATCAAATGCACATTTACCATACGTTCCCACCTTTGAGGACTTAGATAATTCATTATGGCTAGAACCTCAACTACCAAATAATCATGGTGCTCTTGGTAATTTTTGTCAATATCCACTAGGTATAAGTAGTACTACCTTCACAAATCATCAAAGTATTAGTAATACTTTGTCGTTAAACTTCTGCATAAAATTCGTTAAACCTCAAATCAACATTTTAACAACATATGTTAAAATGAAATCTCAAAGCCAACATCATACACCCCGAGCAATAATGACTCTTGAGGCGTATACATAAGAAACTCGAGTGAATTCCTCTTGTCATCATCTAGTGAATATAATCTTGATACCAAGTATATTTAGATGAGACTATCCGATTCAAACACTTTGGCTTCATATCTTCATTTAGGAAAACACGATGTTTTTCCTCAGAAATCATGCGTTGAGTATTCATCTTGGTAAAAGGATATTGTATATCTTATGCATCATTCTCTCCTTGCAACATAAATGGTTGTGTTACAAGAGATTTCATTACACCTCATTGGCTAAATGATCTTGAAACGAACAACTACAAGTTCTATGAACTAGCGTATCCAATTCATCTTGTCATACTTATTTTCATAAGCATGATAACTTTATCCCATGCGATAATCTCATTTGTTGAAAGATACTATTTGTATCCATTTCCTTTCAAGCATACATCATAACCTAACCTTGCTCAAACCTTGTGCACATCCAAAGTTAAAACTACACATCTCTAGAACATACACATGATCTATTGAAGTTAGTAACCTTATTTAGATTCTTGTCAAATAAAGTTCCAAAGAGCTTTCTTGAGAACATTCTTAATTTAACATATTCCATTCCCTAGTCTTAGATAATCAAATCACTTTTAAAGTATACACTTCAACATAAAAGATGTCATCCGTTAGATCATACAATTAGCTTTGTAATTTGAACAACCTTAGATTCTAAACACAAGATTAAAACATATTGTTTATCAACACACCATTGTTAAAATTCATGTGTATAACATGACATCTTCATCACCTTAGTTATATTGCATATTAGTTGTGTCACATTAAGCCAAGTATTGGTAAACTATCATCTTTTATGCACTTTAATAGGCAAAAGTAGGAGTTCCCATCTTTCTAACATGAGAATGACTACTGGAGAACCTATTGCACTAGAAACTCAATTTGACCTAACGGTTGAATTGCTTCCTGGAGAGAAGTTGGGTATGTGGAATCACCCGTAAAAATGGTCGTGTTTAGCCTTAATTGAGCACCGCTAGTAATAGTCTCATATTCATTCTCCAACTTGAAAATCTGTTTTCCTATACTTGCCTAAAGTAAGTGTTAAAACATTGATAGTTTGCCTCGCCTTAGGAATACTAATCAAACAAGTAGTATATATGACTTTTCTTTTAAAACCACTTGCATTGCACTTACATGTGTTGATTACATGTTCTTGTTTGATACGATAAGTTGATTTGACATTATCTTAGTGTTTGATAACTAGTCAAATGTGTAAACCTTAGTATGGTTTTATCTTCATAATGCTTGTATTCTTGTTTCATGCTACTAAACGTTTAAACCTAAACTTTATTTGCATGATTGTTACTTTTGAATTATTTTTAGCATGATTAACATGTTACTTATGAACTCATAATATGCCATTTTGATACGTGATAATTTTGATATGATATATTTGTGTTTAAAAGCTATTAGTTGGCATTCATTACATCTATGTGTAGTAAGATCCAAATGATACATGCTCCAAATGGTTATGTCTTAAACATGGCTTGCATGAATCTCTCATCTTGTTTCTTTTGCTTCTTGTCACACTATTTGTTTGCTACGTGTGCACATATAATTTGCCAAAGTGCTTTTGGTATGACAAACTTTTAGAAGCCTTTTTATCTTACAAATTAATCACATAGATTGTTGTATAGCCAAGTTTGCTTAAGTGTCTAAGTCTAACGACAAAACAATCTCAAAATGAAATGTCTTGAATAAAGTCGTATTCTTGCATAATATGATTATCTTGATGCTATCTTGTGTGGTGATTTCTTGTCTACTAAGTACAATGTGTTGTTTTTGCTTATATAATATGTTATCATTTGATTTCTATCATGTTAACATCTTTTGTCACTAACAAATTTGTTTTGTAGGTTGATAACAAATTATTTGTTATCTCACTTGGTTTTAACTTTTATATGCTCATTTTGCATAATCCCCTTTATTGCTACATAGATTAGTAATATGCTTTATGTGACCCTTACACTTGCATATAGTTTAAAAGCATATAGAATTAAGTTCTAGAGGGTTGGCTTTGCATTTTTGTCTTTCAACCGACCTCTTTCCAAATCTCATTTTTGCTTCCGCTTTCCAAAAATCATCTCCATCATTATTTAGTTATAACAATACTCTAATCCTCTTCACTTCCTATTAGAAAACCACATGCCTCATCATACGATCATCTCGTATTAATCGAGAAGAGGTACGTGACTTTAAGGATGAAGTTCATTGTATGCTAACCATCATCCAGAAAAACATCACTAAGCTCATCTCTTTCGTTAGCCCGAATAACCTCCTAAACACTTTGTTGTCATTCCTTATTTGATACATTACACATTATGTTGGATGTCCACCAATTAAGGGGGAGAGAAATTCATTCACATAATTGTCTTTTGTCAAATTTTATGTCTCTTAGACTCTACAATACCAACACATAGGTAAACACCACTTAGCTAAAACTGGTTCATGAAACCACAACTAGTTCAACCTTTTTCGCACCAATACCTCATCAAGTGAAAAACGCATCATGTGTTTTTACAAAACGTCTTCATCTCCACATATAGGATTTTCCTTAAACTATCACCTTACAACTTCACTATCTAGAACACCATCATAGGATCTTATCCTTTTCACGCTTATCATGCATGTCCTTGTCAGTGCAAACGATATATTAATCAAAACAGCCATCTCCAACACGTTGGTCCATCCAACTCTCACTCATATGATGTCATTCTCATCCTCATATAGGTACTCATTATTAGTATTTTCCATATTGTCTTCACTTCTTTTCAAAGTGATAATCATCCATGTCGGTCAAAACCATGCTAATACTACATTTCCCATTGTCACCTAGAATAGGTCATTTTTATAATTCGTGTCAATCAATGAATGAATTTATCTTCATCAATTTTATATCTTTTGGTATTTTCATTATAATATTCTTAGATAGAACGCATTTTGATTACTCTTGGGTTGAAGCATATGAGAACTTGCTCAAAACAATAGATTGTTAGCATCAATAAATCATTCAAATCATAACCCTTATGCATCATTGAAATGCAATGTCCATTCACATTTCTTTTTTCCTCTTAGCTTTGGTCACTTGACATGACGAAAGGATTGCATAAGTCCATATTTTTATATTTGCTATACATTCGAGTTTCTAACTCCATAATAGCTTCCTACCTAATCACCACCACCTTCCATCACCACTTTCACTAATCATCACCACCATGGATTAGCGAAAACTTACTTTTGTAAATGTCAAGTCATCTACCATCACCACATGAATCCTACTAAACCGACACCAACACTAGCACCACTAGTGGCACACCCGCTGGAAGACTTCATATCTTCTTTATAGGAATTATTTTGTAGGCTTTTATCATATTATATTCTCATTTTTCTTATGATTATAATTAGGAGACTACACTTCATGAGATCTTTGATTATATCATTTATCACATATATACATCTTATTTTTCTTTGTGAAAAAGTTGAAATATATTGCACTAATGTTTTTCATTGTAGGTTCATCATCATATACACTCGATTGTATATAACTTACTCATCTAAGGATGAAGTTTGCATCAATTATTTTTCTTATTTTAGGTGCTTCTTGACACCCTAGAACAAGGAGGAATATCCTTTAAGCACTCATATTGCATCGTCTATACACTTGGTTGTATATGACATATTTGTCTAAAGACAAAGCTTCTATTATACTAATATTTATTTTGAAGGTTCATCTTGACGCCCTAGAGCAAGGGGAGCTTCCGTCAAGAATTTATTGAATGCATCTTATACACACTTTGTTGTATAACACTTACTTGTCCAATGACGAATATAGTTTTGCACTAATATTTGTTTTGTAGGTTTTTAATCATACCCTGACGCCTCAAACAAGGGGGAGCAACCGTTAAGGGGGAGCATGCATGCTTTTAGCATCATTCTCACTTTTCAACAAGCATTTTTGCTTCGATAAAAAGTGGAGAAAATAGGCTAACATTGCTATGCCTTTTTCTTTTTCATATATTTCTCATAATTTTTGTTGCATAAAACTAACCTTGATGTAGGTTAAGCCTCTTTATTTGATCCATGGATCCGCTACCAAACAAGGGACGGATTGAAGTAGACGATTTAACTTCACTAGGGATGATGCAAGCTCGCCTTTTTGGGGAGAAATTAAGTTAAACTCCAAGGACACGCCCTTTTTGTTTCGACAAAAGGGGGAGAAGAGTGTAAACGGAGAAGGTAATGTAAAGGTAGTAAGGATACAAGTAACTTTTTACATTTTACTTTCTATTACGTTTACATATCTTTGTCATCATCAAAAAGGGGGAGATTGTTAGTGCAAATATTACGATATTTAATCTATACAGTCTCGTTTGTTTTGATTGATGACAAACATGTAACTTGTAATACATAACGTAAAATGTACAAGTTACTTGTAATCACACTTTGTCTCAACATACATTCAACACCTCTCGATGTCTCAAGTCCTCGTATGTTACAACACAGGTTCGCACATGTTTGTTATGTGGCATTATGATCAAACCCATTAACAAATCATTTAGAATGTTTAAAATACATTTAAAGTCACTAAGTATTTTAATAGGTTAACCATTCTATTTCGAACCTCATTTTACATGTTGCATTCACAAGTATTTCAAAAGGTAACTAGACATTTTATTAACTAGTTACATAATACATTTTACAAGTTTACCTTGATAAACCTTTAATCTAAAAATGGAAATACATGTTACATCATGTCATGCATCATCTTTGAAATCCTTGGAAGATCACTTGAATATTTTGGTTAGATTGATACTCAATATATCAAATGTGATCTTAGTAAGATTTGGTAATATCTTGGAAAGATTTGAAGAAAGATTTTTTAGATTTTCTGTCAGGCACCCACGTAACCCTTTTGTATAAAGGGCGGAACCCTTTAAAGGGTTCCTTGGTCCGTGGACGCTCCTGTCCACTTTTGGCTATAAATAGAAGCCCATTGTTTTCCCATTTCTTTACCACTTGAAAACGCATCTTCTCCACCTTCTTGCATACATTTAGATCTATCATTAACAATGTAGTAACATACATTAAACACCCTAATGATCATGATCATAATGCTTCTAACATTCATCTTTGTTGTAAGCATACTCTACATTGATCAACCAAGGAAAGCTTGGAGATCTAGCCATCCCCACTCACCACAAGCTGAAGATCTATCACAACAAGTTTAGGGAACTTGTGATCTTCATCATGAAGGCTTCCTATCAATGGAAGATCATTTAGAAGTAGTTATTCATATCCATTAGACATTTGTGTCATGGATCATTAGTGTAAACATCATTGCATCATCACCACACTTTCACCAAACTAGATTAGATGGTTTATGTGTTTGTGCCATAAAACACAAGGTTTGTTATGTTGGGCCATAAAACATATTGGGAGTGGTTGTACCCTTGTAAAAGAACTCGACATCTAGCTTAGTGTCAGAAATATTGTATAGGCGACGTTAGGTTGGTTCTACCTCGAACTAGAACCCGGTATTTAGCTTTGTGCCGGAAAAAGTGTAAGCGACGATTGTAAGGTTTTCTCCGCCAAGAAGGGAGCTTGTTGATTTAGTGAAGTAACTCTCGAGTTGGGTACTCGGGGAGTGGAGTAGGGCGGAAAGGAGATCCGTGACCGAACCACTATAAATCATCGTGTTCGGTTTGCACTTTCCTTTCTTTATCTCTTTACTTTTATAGTTGCACTATACTATTGCTTGTGATGTGGTTTGATGTTAATGCTTGTGTGACAACATGGTTTACTATGCTTTACATTAGTCACAAATAATAATTGGAACTTTCATATTATAACAAGCTTCATAAGCAATTTGATACTAAAGATCTAAAGTTTTTAAACGGTAACGTATTCACCCCCCCCCTCTACGTTTCCACACTTTACTTTGTAGATTTTCAAAATAACACATGAAGACTTTGACACCATAAAGCTAGGGGGAGCTTTGTGTCAAACGAAATTGCAAAAACATTTGCAACTTAATCCGATTTTGGATTATACTTCATGACACCCCATTGCAACTTTTCAATCTTCAAGGGGGAGCACGTTTTCTTCACTTAGACGAACCATTTGCAAACACAATTAGTTTATTTTACGTCATGTCCTTGACGCCTCGTCAAAGGGATGGACTCGTCAAGGGGGAGTTAAGACGAGTACCATTCCCGTCACTTGCTCTCTTTACATTTTTACATACCTTTTCTTATAAAAATTGTGTTAGTTTCTTTTAACACTTTTTGTTTCGACCAAAAGGGGGAGAAGAAAGTAAAAACTACAAATTCAAACTTTTACGAATTTTAGTTTTTCCTTAAAATAATTTTATGTTTTGTCATTGATGAGTATGCAAATACTCATCATTTTTGTACCTTTTAGACTGCCCAAAACATCCAAAAACACCCGTCAAAGCATCAAAATGATAAAAATATCACAAATAAGTGTTTTATGAGTTTCAAATGCAAAAATACCAAAAGCAGGTGAAAAACGTACA
The DNA here is from genome assembly GCA_910596185.1 of Chrysanthemum makinoi. NCBI lineage: Eukaryota > Viridiplantae > Streptophyta > Magnoliopsida > Asterales > Asteraceae > Chrysanthemum > Chrysanthemum makinoi. The sequence goes on from OU343223.1 coordinate 41,605,543, forward strand.
AAGTTTGCATAATTGGCAGTTTCAGTCCCCCAAATTTCAAAAGTTGTAAAAATCAGTCCTTGAGCATTTGTTTTTTAAGAAAAGTCACCAAAGGTCCTTTTGAAATCATAAGTTGTCATATTTAGTCCTTTGGTGAAAGATTTGAAAATTTACAAAAATGGTCCCTCTACTTTGAACTTTGGCAGATTTGGTCCCTGGTGGAATAAAATGGAAAACATTCAATGTGGTCCTTGTACTATTAAAGATTGACAAGTTTGGTCCTATTGACAACTTTGGAAAATGGGCAAGATCGGTCCTCGAAAAATTGCTAAATTGCAATTATGGTCCTTGTGATACTACTACAAACCAAACCGGACCTTTGTATTATTAACCCAAGCCCACAACCCAGCCCAGGTCAAACTTCGGTCAAACCCATGGTTTAAAAATAAAACCGCCCTCCCAATCCACCTTCCCTGTTCCTCCCTCTGCACCCTCCATTACCACCTGGTATTCCACCTCCACTTGCTCACCCACTCTCCCAATCCTGTTCCCTCCACCTACACTTCATACCAAGAATCATTAATTGTTCTAAAAATGATCCAAGTTAACCAAAACAGTAACAAGGACTTTTGGCGCCAAAAATGCCATCTACGGCTAAGATGAATTCTACTAATCCAATGGCTTAGTATTTTTGGTGGGAAATGATCAGAGGAGAGAGGGGAAGCTTTTTGTTGATAAATAGAAGAAAGAGGAGAAGAGCAGAGGAGTAGTTTTAGTTTTAGTTTAGTAATATAGACATAGTGTAATTTTCATTCTCAGTGTAATTTTAAGCTTTCTAGTATTAAACTAAGTTAATTCAGTGTATTTCAACTCTTTTTCAATAATCAATTTCAAGTTCCAAGTTCTATCTCAGTTTATGCAATTTTTGAGCAAAATCTCAATTTTAGCTTAAAGTTGTTTATAGTTGATATTATGGACTCATAAGCTCATATAAGTTCCTTATATAGCTTCTGAGAGCTATTAGAACCATAAAAATCAGTTGTAGTTAGAGAACTTAAAAATTCATAAAAATCAAGAAAAATAGGTTAAAAATAAAAAAAATCATTGAAGATGGTGCAAGAAAGCTGAAGCAGGTTGATTATTGGATGGAAATGGTTTAGTAGCTTTGTGGAAAGCTTTAGGATTGTTCTTGGGTCCTGGTTCTTTGTCTCAGCTTGTATTGTAACTTGTAAGCCATTTTCTTAAATTTTGCATATTACTGTTTTGTTGTTTATTTGCTTTGATTTTGATGTTTTTATGTTTCTTTGTTGTTTGTTAGTCATAATATGTCTTAATATTAGGTATTTATGTTTTGGATTTGATTGTGGTCTGAAATGGTATTTTGACTATATATGCTAGTTTTTTTTGATAAACCTAGGTTTGAACATTTGTGACTACTTGTTTATGCTTAAAAAGGTCTATTTTGACACAATATGATCTCTGGATTTGATGAAATAGGTTTATGCAGTCTTATGCTTTGAAAATCACATTTGAAGCTTTGTTAAAGGTGTGTTTGGAACAGGATTGTTCTTGGTGTTCTTGTTGTTGATTAGTTGTTACTTAGGCACAAATAGATCCACTTAGGTGTAATCAGGTCAAGAAAAGTTATAAAACCAAGTGGTCTTTTGGAAAAAGTCAAAATCAACTTGAATTGCACCCTATTGTCCACTGTGGGAATTTTTATGTGGCCAAATCATGTCATTTAGCTCATTAGTTGTTGTTCTAGCTTAAAACAGTCTTATTATACTATAATACATCTAGATCATTCAGTTAATCTTGCCCTAGTTTCATAAAAGTCAACTTTGATTTCAAATACAAAGTCAAAAATTTCTCAACTTCTTCATTTTGAGCAACTTTCATTGATTTTTCTAGGGTTCAATTTTGACCCTGTGAATCTGTGCTTTTGGGGATTGGTAATATCCCAGCTTGTATTCAACAAGCTCATTTTAGATTATTTTTGTGATTTTTCTTGGATCCTATGCATGGTCTCAAAGTGAGCTACAGGGGAAGCGTCTCCCCTGTGCAGCTGCTGCACCACCACCACAGTGGCCATCTTCACCACTTATGTGGGTCCCACAGGCCACCTCAGTGGGCCCCAGTGGTGGTTCTTGGTTCCATAGTATTCACCACCTTGCTAGCTCTCATTTGCAGCCAAGCTTTTGAGCTTAAGCTCTGTGGACCCCACTCCTACATCAGCAGTAATATTGTCCCATTTCTGAGTTGAAACTGGTTTAGCTTTGCTTATTTTTTGGCTTAAATTGCTTATTCTGGAGTTCTCTTTGGTTTGTGTTAGCTTAATTCTAGTCACTTAACTTGTTTTCACTAGAATTTACCACTGTGGGCCCATAGCTAGCTTATTTGAAGCTTATTGCTTGACAGTTTGACCAAAGTCAACTGTCAAAGCAATAAGCACTTGAAGTGCTTATTCACTGAGCCCCACTTAAAGTGATTTCACAAAGGTTGTTTGTTTTTAGTCTTAAAATAGTTTAGAAATAGAAAAACCAGAAAAATCCAAAAATAAAATTAGTGATAGCGTTTATTTAATATAATTTAGCTTTTTAATTTTCTTTTCAGCTTATTATTAAGCACTTATATGTTTTTATATTTTTCTTAAGTTTCTATCATATTAAAGTATTTTTAGGAATTTTCTCAGATTTTTCCTTTGTCATCTAGTATTTTTAATAATTAATAATAGTTTAATTAATAATTAATTAATATTAAAATATTAAATAGTAAAATTAATTTTTATTAAGTAAAACCATGTTTTTATATTTTTCCTAGCTTTTATATAATATAAAATAATTTTAGGAAATTTTTCATAATTTTACTGTTCATCTTCTATTTTCTAGAATTTAATTAGTTTAAATAGTTTTTAATTAATAAATAAGTTAATAATTAATAAAATAGTTTAATAATAATTTTTATAAAGTTTTTATAATTTTTTATGATTCCTGTAATGGTTAAGTAGTTTTATAAAAATTTTCTTAATTATCTAAGTCATTTTAGTATTTTTAATAAATTAAATTAGTTTAATTAGTTAATAAATAGTTTTTAATTTATAATAATTAGATAAATAGTTTTAAAAATAATTTTCTTTTTCTTAAAATTTTCTTTTATTATTAGAATTGTTAAAAAGTAATTTTCATTTTCATGAGTCTTTTAGTTTTCTGATTTCACATTTTTATTTTACACGTTTACGTTTGTTTTAGTTTAAGTTTTACGTTTTTAGGTTTTAATCGTTAAACGTTTTTTTTAGAATAGAATTAGAAGGACTTCAAAGTCCTTAAATAGATTCATTTCCTTAGTATAATCAATCATAACCCCTTTCCTATTCAATATCACTCGATCACAGATTCGTTGTATTACAGTGTTCACACCTCGTTGGGACTTAACGACCCGGGGAAACACTAAACTCTCCTGGATAATTGCATTGCGTTCTCAAGTGATTGACTCTTGTTGACCATTCACCTGGTTAATTTGGGTTGACCGTTTGGGACCAATCAGTCATCAACAAAAAGGGGGAGATTGTTAATACAAATAAGCCGTAAAAACATTTATTTATATTTTACGATCTTCTAATGTTTTGTCGATAACAAACGTAAAATCATTTTAACAAAACAAATAGAATACGTAAATAGTTTGAGTTAATAGTTTCCTAACACAATTACGTTTTCACATAAAACACTAAAACAAGTATAAGTGATTTTATGATTTAGATACATATGTACAACAACTAGTGTTTACATATTGGGTTAGCATATACTTAAACTAAGTATACCAAAATGGGTAAAAACAAGTATATACTAAAATGGGTAAAAACAAGTATATACGAAATGGGTAAAAACTAGCAAATGGTATTGACCCATAACCCATGCTTTTATATATACCACTTAACCAAGTTCATTGTATCTAGAAAGAAAACCATGGATCAACCTATAACCCATGACCCATGACCCATAACCAAGAATACCAATGGGCAAAGAGGAGCGTTCCACGGATCCCTGGCTTTGTGCTAGCCGGATCCCTTGTGGTAGGGATCCGTGGGATCGGGGGAACAATAGAGAATTTTCTCTATAAATAGAGAGCCATTTCTTCCTTTCTACTCACCACTTTACACATATACTTCCCCAAGTATTATAACCCTCTAACCTCAGATCCATGTGATTTATGTAGTTTGTCTTTTGTTTTTGTATGATCTTCTAGGTTCCTCTTAAAGGCGAGATCACCACTTCTTGAAGACGTGCAAGCTCAAGTCCATGAGTTGCCATGCTTCGTCATCATCAAGACAACTAAGGTTCTCTTGTTGATAGTTCTTCGTTTCTCCATAGATGTTGAGTTGAAGGCATTAGTGAAGAATGCCGAAAGTGTCAAGATGAAAGCATTAGTGAAAGGTGCTCATCATCCGTGTCAAAGCATTAGTGAAAAATGCTAAAGGTGTCAAGACGAAGGCATTAGTGAAGGGTGCCAAGCGTTGTGTCAAAGGCATTAGTGAAGGATGCCGAAGAATCAAATCAAGTCGCATTTGGGAAGAATGCCTAGGTCGTATAATCGATGAGGTGCATCGTTATACATATAAGCATTTGTTTATTTCCAAGGATGGTGATATCCTTGATGATGTTGTAACAAGGAGTGGATCTCCTTGATATTAGGTGTTGTGTTGTGAAGGGTAGTAGTTCCTCCATAGTAATGGAACTAGGTGCTTAGCCTAGTACCTAATAAAGGGTAGGCAACGTTGTGATAGGATTAGTTCTCCTTGGTGTGAAAGAACTCGGTGGTTAGGCTAGCACCGTAAAAAGGGTAGGCGACGTTGTGTTAGGTGTGGTTCGCCTTTGTGTGAAGTATTTAGCTTTGTACCGGAAAAAGGTTAAGCGACGTTGTAAAGGCTTCTCCGCCATAAGGAGTTGGTGTAGTGCTTACGAACTCTTGAGTAGGTGACTCGGGGAGTGAAGTAGGGCAAGGAAGGTGTCCTTGTAGCCGAACCACTATAAATAACTTGTGTCGTGGTGATGTGCTTCTTCCTCTTTATCTTTCATTACACGTTTATACATCTATCTATCAACGTCCAACATAAACAATCAAATAGATTAACATAAGTCGATCTAAATATTTAAAAGGAAGTTTTAAATTGGTAAAACTATTCAACCCCCCCTTCTAGTTTTCCACACTTAACACTAAGGTTATCTTTGGATGTTTAGCCTACAATTCCACTAGTAACTATAAACTTATTTTCAACAAAGATTAATCAAGCATTAAAAACACAACGATGGCTTCATGCACTCCTAAGCCAATTACAATTAAGATAAGAGACAACCAATCAATATTCAATAACTAGGTTTCATAGATCTAAGCAAACACACAAGTAAATTAGCCGGACATGTTAAACATGCAAGCATACACATTCAATCGAAGACATAATGAAATCATGGGAATAAATAACTTATCTCGATGTAAAATAGGGTATTAGAACCCTAAAATACTGTCCAAACCGGACTACAATCGTTTTAGGTTTTTACTCCACAAGTCTACCTCCTTTAAAGTCTGAAAATCGAATTCTATATAAATATTTACAACTGCGACGGCGTCACCTTGTAATTGTGACGCCGTCAGATCGCCGCTATTAGGGTTTCGTCTTGGCCAAGTCAACTTTGGGACGGCGTCACGTTGTGGTTGTGACGCCGTCAGCTTTAGCTCTAACGTAGTCTGAATCTGGATCTAGGCCGTCTGAGGAGAAAAGTCTTCGTGACGCCCTACTCTTCAAAGCCTGACGCCGTTAGGTGTAAAATAGCAATTTCGCTACTGTGTCATCACAAAATCAGGGACGACGTCGCCCTTTGTGTAGGACGCCGTCGGGTGCATTTCCAGCAGCTTGAGTGTCTTGATCTTGAATTTAGCCATTTTCTTCACATATTCACTCCTTTTCGTCCAAATAAGCATCATTCCAGCATTTTGCCTTCATGAGACCTAAAAAGTGAAAAGGAACGAAATTAAGCAGTAACGGATATAAAAGTGGGCGATGAAGGGCTTAAATGACCCCTTAAAAGTGTACGTTTTAAATCCTTATCAAATATCCCTACACTTGGTATTTGCTTGTCCTCAAGCAAATGTGCTTTTGGCCAATCAATTTATAAGTTAGGGGGCATAAAGCAATGGTTTAACATCATTCATAACAAGTATAAGCCTCGCAATAGTCATAACAAGCACGGAAATTATACACTAGCACCTTACAAGTGGTGTTTGGATACTCTCATCTCTCGGGTGTATATGAAATATATCAAATGGAAATGGAAGATAAACACTCATTAACCGGTCATAGTACATAGATTACCATAGGCTTGAGACTAGATCAAACCTCCACCGCTTTGGTTTAAGCACCAAGGAAAAACTATCTAAGAGGTCTTTTAAAGGGTTGTAACATTAGGCTTACGGTAGGGAAACAAACAGTTTGGTTGGATAGACGATTTAGTGGTGGCAAGTCAAAAATCTTTATGTTACAAGCATGAGAAGAATGGCATTGCTAAGTCAAGACTCGACTCTCTAAACTCTAGATAATTTTGAAACAAACAAACATAAATATAAAGATAGATGTAGGATGGTAGCCCGTATATTTTTTTTTTCATTTTTTTCATATATACATATTTTTTTCAAAACTCTTTTTTTTTGCATACACTTTTACTCTTCCATCCTCTACGATAACATCAAAATATAAGGGATTTATAGGCACATCCCTACACTTGAGTTTTTATTACTCTAACACTAATTTGACCCGAATTGAAAAGATCAAAGCACTTGGAGTACATTATTACGTAAATAAAGGGAATTTGAATTTAACGTTCTTTCCCGTCACTCCATAAAATTTAACTTTACTCATGAGTCCCATTCATCCCAAAACTGTGTACAAAATATATGACTCGACTTAGCAACCATGCAAGTAACTAGATAATTGAATAAAGGGTTTAGTATGATAACAATAATGCACTAAAAGTGAGTGCATACAAGGTAGGCTAAGGCCATTTGGGTGTACATTTGGGGGTGGATTGTAAACAATGCTCTTCATTGACATTCAGGAAAACCGAAACATCACGAGAACCGCCAAAAGGATAGGGTCTAAGGGGTTAACTAGGGGTATCGTGTACTAAAGATGAGTACAACGCAAGGGTGTGGGGGAATTACTCAACCGATGTGGAAGAAGTAATTATAATACAGGTATCAAACAAGGGTTATCCGAATGCCTCTTATCATTTAGTTATTCCTAATTACACAAGTGTAGTCTCACTAGCGATTTTGGGATGCATCACAAAAGTTCTAGAATCTATTATACTACCGGTACACTCTCGAAGAATTAAAGATGAATGCTTTAATTCCTACAAATCTAAAGGCGAACCTCGCATTTTTGGGGTGGAATTTGAGTGGTAAAGGGTTTTTGTGCTAGTCATATAACTTCCTATCCATGAGACGCTTTATTAAGACTAAAGACCCACTCCTACATGTCATAAAAAAATTTGGTGCTAAAATTACCCTAACCGATATTTCTCATAGCTTATTACACAAATGAAATAGGACAAGACAAATGATCAAGGATAAGCATAGTTTCAAAGTTCCCGTTTTATTCTCCCTCCCTACACCTAAACTGAACATTGTCCCCAATGTTCACAGAAAGTATCAAAGTTATGATAACGGAAGGTAATTAAAAGAGAAAGAAACTAATACTCCCCTGATTAGCTCGGTAGGATCCGTGTGAAGTAGTGGTTAAATTCTTTCCAAGAAGAATGTATGCGTGAAAAGCTTCATCCAATCTTATGTTTCTTCTTCTTGATAAATAAAACCTGCACACTTTAATAAAATAGACGAAACCTTCGCATAAAATCGACGGTAAAACTATATATGACTATACTGCACAAGGATATAATGCTTGTGGAATGGATGTTTGCAGGTCTTCTAGAAAATTAAGACTTGAGAAATTCCAAAAATTTATAAGTAGCACAGAAAGCGAGAGAAAGTTAGATAAGCTGTTTCTGCTCCTCCTGACTCCGTCAGGTTGCAATCCTGACGCCGTCAGGTTATCCTGACAGAAACTGGTCTGCTGCGTTTTTCTGGAAAAATTCTGAAAAAAATTACATCTTTAGAATCTGGAAAAGTTCCTACAAAACATCCATTATGACTCGATACAAGCATTTGAGTCTAACAAACACACATATATATCTTTTCAATAATCGTAATTCTCATGTTCACGTTCTTTTATTAACCTGTGTAATCTTCCCTACACTTATCCTTTTTGTAAAATACCTTTATATGTAATTAAGACGAGGTTAAAGACAAAATAAAGCATTTTTACAAATTCAAACTTGAGAATAAACAATCAATGAAAAGATATATGACACACAAACAAGCAAACAATTAAGCATGGGTTGCCTCCCACGAAGCGCTTTTCTTTATTTATGAGTCTTGTAGCTAGACTCGAAGTCGTGCTCCTACGAACCTATGTAAGTAAGTTTATCCTCAAGAATGTCATAAGGATCAAACTTATCCTTTAAGTTCCTAGTGGTACGCTTAGTTCGGTATGCCTTTTCAATTTCTCCATCGGGGTCATAGATTGTCATCCTAATGTGTCATTCTCCATTTCCATCATTAGGTGGTCTATCCCAATTCCAATTATGCTTAGGCTTCTCACTCTCAACTTTCCACTTATTCATGACAAGATTGACGGGCAAGCTTCCTAGGAACTCGGTCATCTTTCTAAACAAGAAGGCATCCTCGAACGGGTTCACTTCCATTTCCCTAGCCAATTCTTGTTCATAGTAAGTTGAATTACTAACAAAGGCCTCTTCTAGATAGAAAGGTCATTGGGGACCTATACAATCTTTATTAATCCAAGGAACATACCTAGATGGCGTTCTATCTAACATGATCTCATGGGGGATTTCTTCCTCCTTGTAGTAGATATGCTTCTTGACATCATAAACTGACCTAGTGATAAGGATTTAAAAGGTACACTTTTGAGGGGTCATTTAAGCCCTTAATAGATCACTTTTGTATCCGTTACTACTTAATTTCGTTCATTTTCACTTTTTAGGTCTCTTGAAGGCAAATTGTTGAAATGACAATTATTCGGACGAAAAGGCACGAATATATGAAGAAAATGGCCAAAGTCAAGAATCGAGACACTCAAGCTGCTGGAACTGAAGGGGACGGCGTCACAACCAAAAGGGGACGGTGTCATTGCCAAAATGGCGACTTCGTCGTGGATTTTTTGTGACGGTCCAGTAGCCAAATTGCTAATTATCAAGTGACGGCATCAGGTTTTAAAAGAGTAGGGCGTCGCAGCTCAGACGGCCTAGATTTGATCCACGGCGAGACTGAAGCGACTCGCCACGACATAAGGTGACGCCGTGACAATGCTAACGTGGCCAAGACGAAACCCTAATGACGGCGACCCGACGACGTCACAATTAAAGAGTGACGCCGTCGCAGTTTGTAACACTATATATAGAATCCGAATTTTTTAGTTTTCAGTGTGTAGTTTTGTGGATTAAAAACCTAAACCGAACCAAGGCTGTCTTGTACAGTATTTTAGGGTTCCATACCCTATCTTACATCAAGATAACTTTTTTACTTCATTAATTCAATTATGTCTTCAATTGATTGTGTGTAGGCTTGCATGTTTCCCATGTCTGGCTAATTTACTTGTGTGTTTGCTTAGGTAATATGAAACTTAGTTATTGAATATTGATTGGTTGTCTCTTATCTTAATTGTTATTGATCTAGTATTGCGATAGGTCATCCGTTGTGTCATTAATGCTTGATTAATCTTTGTGAACCTTAGCTTATAGTCACTAGTGGAATCGTAGGCTAAACATCCAAAGAGTACCTTGGTGTTAAGTTTATGTATCCTAGAGATTTTGTAGTCATTAACCTTTGGTAGCTTCAAAGAGTTAGGGATAAACGCATACCCTACGACTTTAGACACACAAAGCGATTAAGAATAAGGACGTGACAATTCAACCATCAATAGGAGATAACTAGGGAGTAATAAAACCTAAGTAAACACATTTTTAAATCATCATACGAGCACACAACAATAGACATAGACTACCCCTAGCTTAGTTAATTAGATTAGATAATAGTAGAGTAATCGGTAGAAATACCACCCCCCAAATCCAAACCCCGAGATTCGTACCTTTCCATTTTCTAAAAATTATAAAAAGCTAAAAAAGAATCTTCCTCAAACCCAACCTTAGCGTAGTAATTTCTCACTAGCATTCCTATTCCCCTAGAGAACGATATCAATACACGTGGCTTACCCTAATACTACACTACAACGATTAGGTTCACTGCCTAGGGTGTTATAAAACTTGCTCGACGAAAAGGAAGTTCCTTTGACCCCGAACGCGCTGTGTAAGCGTATCAAGTTTTTGGCGCCGCTGCCGGGGAATAGAATAGCTAGTTAGGAGTTCACCTCGTTTAGGTTACCTTGCTTGATTCCTATCAAGTAAGCTTTTTTCTCATTTTTAGCTTCCTTGTAGTCTATCCCCCTTCTTTGTGTTTGTGTTCGTAAAACCCTTTTCATTTGTCGCTATGGCAAGTGAAGATGCATTTGAATCATTAACAAATGAGGAACAATTGAATTTCACAGATTGGATTGCTTTTTATTGTTCTAATGAACTTGTGAGTGATCTTCGAGATATCCAAAAGGAGACGGGTGTAAGGTTGGATGGATTTGATAAATTTTGTGCTTGTGTGGCTTCTATTCAACGATCGTTGTTAGAATCAACTCCTTTTAGTGAGACCCTCTGGAAAAATTTTGAGAAAAAGCCTCCTAAGCATAAACCATCAGTTGTCACAACTTGAGGAAATGGATAAGGAGGATTTATCTAACCTTAGGCATCATGATCAAAAAGACCTAGTTTTTAAGAACATGGAACCTAAACCCGAACAAGATTGTGAGATGGTTATAGTTGAACTACCTGTGCATGCGTGGGATATATTTCACCAAAACATATGACACGCGTGAGGAATCCTTTAGGCAAATAGAACATAGTGATCAAATTTTTTAGAATGATTCTTATGAATCGGACCAAGAATTTGAAATGGCTAAAGAAGGATTTGAGATACTTAGGAGTGTATTTGGGTTAGATCATTCTAAAACACATGATGAACATTTACGTAATCTAGATATAATGGAGAATGAGGTGGAAACTCCAAGCCCACAAGCCCTACCATCACTTGAGGAACACACATCGCCTATAACTTACCCGGAAGAAGTAGAAGAGACTATAGGAACCCCGATTGATATAGAATCTTTGGACCAAACGCCACTAGAGAATGTAGGTTTAGATGCTTGTTGTTATGACCTCTCTCTTAGTCCTAGGGAAGTTCCTAATTTTGATGAACCGGAGCCTCAACCAAAAACCTTACCCAATTTTCCATCTTTAGATATGAATCTTGGAATTGAATTAGGCCCCAATCTACCCATCAAAATAAATAGTCCGGATAGTTGCTTGATAAAGGTGGTAGACTCTAGGCCATGTAGAGTGGAAGCTAATATAGGAGTAACCCATGACCTTACACACTTATATCACCCATTCATGGTTGATAACAAGAAACATTATGGGTTTAAACCGGGTTTATTAGGTCCATATGGATCCTTAACTAAGAATCTTTTGAAGTTGATAGAAGATGATCCATTTTTAGGAGAGAGATTTGATTCACCCGCTACACCCATAAAATTAGGTAAGGTTAGAATGAATGGAGCACACCCCTTTGAGCAAATAAATCACCCATCACCCTCTCCTCACGTAGAAAATTTCCACCCTAATGGTGTGTATCGCTACTATCACCCGCACTTAAGCTTAAGTGTAGAAAAAACTTCCCCTTTATCCGTTAAATAAGGGTAGAGTCAAGCTCGTAACTCGAACAAAAACAAGTGCTTCTTGGGAGGCAACCCATGTGTATTTGTTTTTCATTTTTATTTGTGTGTCATATATCTTTTCATTATTGTATGTTCTCATGTTTGAATTTGAGAAAATGTTTTATTTTGTCTTTAACCTCGTCTTAATTACATATAAAGGTATTTTACAAAAGGAATAAGTGTAGGGAAGATTACACACGTTTTTAAAAGAACGTGAACATGAGAATTACGATTATTGAAAAGATATATATGTGTGTTTGTTAGAGTCAAATGCTTGTATCGAGTCATAATGGATGTTTTCCATGAATTTTTCCAGATTCTAAAGATATAATTTTTCTAGAATTTTTCCAGAAAATCGCATACCAGTTTTTGTCAGGATAACCTGACGGCGTCAGGAGAAGCATAAACAACTTATCTTACTTTCTCTCGTTTTCTGTGCTACTTATAAATTTTTGGAATTTTCCAAGTCTTAATTTTCCAGAAAATCTGCAAACATCCATTCCACAAGCATTATATCTTAGTTCAGTAGAGTCTTGTATATATATATTGTTACCGCTGATTTTACGCGAAGGTTTCGTTTGTTTTCTTCAAGTATGCAGGTTTAATTTGTCAAGAAGAAGATACAAAAGATTGGAAGGAGCTTTTTCATGCATAACATTCTTCTTGAAGAAAGATTTAACCACTACTTCACACATGGATCCTACCGAGCTAATCAGCGGAGTATTAGTTTCTTTCGTTTTTAATTACCTTCTATTATCATAACTTTGATACTTTCGGGGAACATTGGGGACAATGTTCAGTTTAAGTGTAGGGAAGGAAAATAAAACGGGAACTTTGAAACTATGCTTATCCTTGGTTATTTGCTTTATCCAATTTCATTTGTGTAATAAACCATGAGAAAATGTCGGTTAGGGTAATTTTGGCACCAAATTTAAAATTTTTCATGACATGTAAGAGTGGGCCATTAGTCTTAATAAAGCGTCTCATGGATAGGAAATTGCATGACTAGCACAAAAACCCTTTACCACCTAAATTCCACCCAAAATGTGAGGATCGCCCTTAAATTAGTAGGAATTAAAGCATTCATCTTTAATGCTTAGAATGTGAACCGGTAGTATAATAGATTCCATAACTTGTTTTGTGATGCATCCCAAGATCGCTAGTAAGACTACACTTGTGTAGTTAGGAATAACTAAATGATAAGAGGCATTAGGATAACCCTTGTTTGATACCCGTAATATAATTACTTCTTCCACATCGGTTGAGTAATTCCCACACCTTTTGCGTTGTACTCATCTTTAGTACACGATACCCCTAGTTAACCCCTCTGAGCCTATCCTTTTCGCGGTTCTCGTGATGTTTCGGTTCTCCGGAATATCGATGAAGATCATTGTTTACACCCCACCCCCAAATGTACACCCAAATCGCCTTAGCCTACCTTGTATGCACTCACTTTTAGTGCATTATTGTTATCATACTAAACCCTTAGTTCAATTATCTAGTTGCTTGCAAAAGTTGCTAAGTCGAGTCATATCCTTTGTACACAGTTTTGGGATGATTGGGACTCATGGGAAAAGTTAAATTTTATGAAATGACGGGAAGGGAACGTTAAATTCAAATTCCCTTTATTTGCGTGATAATGTACTCCAAGTGTTTTGATCTTTTCAATTCGGGTCAAATTAGTGTTAGAGTAATAAAAACTCAAGTATAGGGATGTGCCTATAAATCCCTATTATTTTGATGTTATCATAGAGGATGGTAGAGTAAAAATGTATGAAAAAAAAAAATAATAAAAAAATAGAGTGTGAAAAAAAAATACATATATACGGGCTACCATCCTACATCTATCTTTAAATTTATGTATGTTTATTTCAGTTATCTAGAGTTTAGAGTGTCGAGTCTTGGCTTAGCAACGCCATTCTTCGCATGCTTGTAACATAAAGATTTTTGACTTGCCACCACTAAATCGCCTATCCCACCAAACCCCTTTGTTTCCCTACCGTAAGCCTAACGTTACAACCCTTTAAAAGACCTCTTGGGTAGTCTTTCCTAGGTGCTTACGCCAAAGCGATGGAGGTTTGATCTAGTCTCAAGTCTATGGTAATCTATGTACTAGGACCGGTTAATGAGTGTTTATCTTCCATTTCCACTTTGATATATTTCATATACACCCGAGAGATGTGAGTATCCAAACACCCCTTGTGAGGTGCTAGTATGTAATTTCAGTGCTTGTTATGACTTTTGCGGGGCTTATATGTGTTGTGGATTGTTCTAAACCAATGCTTCCTGACCCCTAACTTATAAATTAAATGGCAAAAAACACATTTGCTTGAGGACAAGCAAATACCAAGTGTAAGGATATTTGATAAGGATTTAAAAAGTACACTTTTGAGGGGTCATTTAAGCCCTTAATTGATCACTTTTGTATCCGTTACTACTTAATTTCGTTCCTTTTCACTTTTTAGGTCTCTTGAAGGCAAATTGCTGGAATGACACTTATTCGGACGAAAAGGTGCGAATATATGAAGAAAATGGCCAAACTCAAGAATCGAGACACTCAAGCTGCTGGAACTGAAGGGGACGACGTCACAACCAAAAGGGGACGGTGTCACAACCAAAATGGCGAGGCCGTCGTTGATTTTTTGTGACGGTCCAAGAGCCAAATTGCTAATTATCAAGTGACGCATCGTGTTTTAAAAGAGTAGGCGGCGCACTCGCACGCCTAGATTTGATCCGCACGGCGTCAGAGACTGAAGGCGCGGCGCCACGACATAAGGTGACGCCGCCACAATGCTAACGCCGCAAGACGAAACCCTAATGGCGGCGACCGACGGCGTCACAATTAAAGAGTGACGCCGTCGCAGTTTGTAACACTATATATAGAATCCGAATTTTTTAGTTTTCAGTGTTTAGTTTTGTGAATTAAAAACCTAAACCGAACCAAGGCTGTCTTGTACAGTATTTTAGGGTTCCATACCCTATCTTACATCAAGATAACTGTTTTACTTCATTAATTCAATTATATCTTCAATTAATTATGTGTATGCTTGCATGTTTCCCATGTCCGGCTAATTTACTTGTGTGTTTGCTTAGGTAATATGAAACTTAGTTATTGAATATTGATTGGTTGTCTCTTATCTTAATTGTTATTGATCTAGTATTGCGATATGTCATCCGTTGTGTCATTAATTCTTGATTAATCTTTGTGAACCTTTGCTTATAGTCACTAGTGGAATCGTAGGCTAAACATCCAAAGAGTACCTTAGTGTAAAGTTTATGAATCCTAGAGATTTTGTAGTCATTAACCTTTGGTAGCTTCAAAGAGTTAGGGATAAACGCATACCCTACGACTTTAGACACACAACGCGATTAAGAATAAGGACGTGACAATTCAACCATCAATAGGAGATAACTAGGGAGTAATAAAACCTAAGTAAACACATTTTTAAATCATCATACGAGCACACAACAATAGACATAGACTACCCCTAGCTTAGTTAATTAGATTAGATAATAGTAGAGTAATTGGTAGAAATACCACCCCCCAAATCCAAACCCCGAGATTCGTACCTTTCCATTTTCTAAAAATTATAAAAAGATAATCTTCCTCAACCCCAACCTTAGCGTAGTAATTTCTCACTAGCATTCCTATTCCCCTAGAGAACGATATCAATACCCGTGGCTTACCCTAATACTACACTACAACGATTAGGTTCACTGCCTAGGGTGTTATAAAACTTGCTCGACGAAAAGGAAGTTCCTTTGACCCTGAACGCGTTATGTAAGCGTATCAAGTTTTTGGCCACGAGGAATGAAATAGCTAGTTAGGAGTTCACCTCATTTAGGTTCCCTTGCTTGATTCCTATCAAGTAAGCTTTTTTCTTATTTTTAGCTTCCTTGTAGTCTATCCCCTTCTTTGTGTTTGTGTTCGTAAAACCCTTTTCATTTGTCGCTATGGCAAGTGAAGTTGCATTTGAATCATTAACAAATGAGGAACAACTGAATTTCGCAGATTGGATTGCTTTTTATTGTTCTAATGAACTTGTGAGTGATCTTAGAGATATACAAAGGGTATCTGTAAGGTTGGATAGATTTGAAAAATTTTGTGCTTGTGTGGCTTCTATTCAACGATCATTATTAGAATCAACTCCTTTAGTGAGACCCTCCTGAAAATTGAAAAGCCTCCTAAGCATAAACCATCAGTTGTCACAACTTGTGGAAATGGATAAGGAGGATTTATCCAACCTTAGGCATCATGATCAAAAAGACCTAGTTTTAAGAACATGGAACCTAAACCCGAACAAGATTGTGAGATGGTTATAGTTGAACTACCTAGTTGCATGCGTGGGATAGATTTCACCAAAACATATGACACGCGTAGAACTTTAGGCAAATAACATAGTGATCAAATTTTTGAGAATGATTCTTATGAATTGGACCAAGAATTTGAATTGGCTAAAGAAGGATTTGAGATACTTAGGAGTATATTTGGGTTAGATCATACTAAAACACATGATGAACATTTACGAAATCTAGATATAATGGAGAATGAGGTGGAAACTCCAAGCCCACAAGCCCTACCATCACTTGAGGAACACACATCGCCTATAACTTACCCAAAAGAAGTAGAAGAGACTATAGGAACCCCGATTGATATAGAACCTTTGGACCAAACGCCACAAGAGAATGTAGGTTTAGATGCTTTTTGTCATGACCTCTCTCTTAGTTCTAGGGAAGTTCCTAATTTTGATGAACCGGAGCCTCAACCAAAAACCTTACCCAATTTTCCGTCTTTAGATGTGAATCTTGGGTTCTTTATAGTATCACTTGGTAGTGCTCGAAATTCTCGGTCATTGAAGGCTTTTAAGAGGGCGTCGAACTTGTTTGTCAACTGGCCTTGTCGTTGCTTGAAATCAGCTTCAAGCTTAGTTAATCGAGTTTCTTGAGATTACATGAATCTAGACATAATAGCCTCAAGACTAGTGGAGTTCCCCGGTATTTGGAGGATTGAACCTATTGGGTGGACTAGATGAGCTTTGGGGTGGGTTTGAGCTTTGGCTCCACTTAAGGTTAGGGTGATTCCTCCATGAGGGGTGGTAGGAGTTTCCTAAGTTGTTTGTTCGCTTGAAAGTGTACCACTTTCTCCCCGCTCCATCGGGTACGTGGAGGCGTAGTTCGCAAAAGCTTGTTCGGGGAGTCTTGTGCAATCACAGTGTCGGGGACCACTACATAACTCACAAGGTAGAGTGATTTTGTTCACTGATGAAGACTTAGGATTTTGCAGAGCTCATTACCAGAATTTGACTTGATCTTCAGCTCGAGCATCCCTACGATCTAAGTTTCCTGAGTCAATGGGAGGCCAGGAGATTGCCTTGACGGTTTTAGGCAACTCACGGGGGTCATTCCAACTTTCGTTGTCATAGAGAGCAAGGTCATCTATTGTACCCCACGATTCTGTCGTGGTGAGATCACTAAGTTTACCACCGGCTGCTTGATCGATGGATTGCTTAGTTGAGAAGTTGACATGATTGTAAAAGATTTGGACTTGAAGCCAAAGATCGATGCCGTGATGAGGGACTTTATGGAGCAAGTCCTTGAATCGAGCCTATGCTTCGTAGAGAGATTCACCTTGACGTTGTTGGAACATCAAGATTTCATTCCTAAGCTTAGTAGTTTCTCCTGGGAAAAATTGGGCAAGAAACGAGTAAAGGAGATCATCCCAACTTGAGATGGAGCCGGCGGGAAGTCGCTCAAGCCAATTACTAGTTTGGTCCCGTAGAGAGAATTGGAAGAGACGCAAGCGCGGGTCTCCCGGTAGTAAAGCATCAAGGTCGATGGCATCGATGATTTTAAGGAAATCCTTAAGATGTTGATTAGGATCTTCGGAATGAAGTCCATGGAATGCACATCCATTTTGCACCAACCGATGGTTTCGGATCGCAGGCCGTAGTTTGAGCTTGATCGGGAGCTCAATAGTGTTCCTATAGCCCAGTGGCTTGGTCTAGAGTATTCACCAAGAGCGCGGCCTCTGGCGGGTCATTTGGTGGTGGGTTGATGAGTGGTGGTTAATTATCACCTTCCATGATGAAAAGTGATGGGATTACAACAAAGTCACAGAAGGGGATGGGGACTACGAGAAAGCTAAAAATAAGAAAAAGCTTACTTGATAGGAATCAAGGGAACCTAAACGAGATAGATCTAACTAGCTATTCTATTCCCCGCAGCCGCCAAAAACTTGATATGCGATAACGCCGTTCGGGGTCAAAGGAAACTTCCTTTTCTTCGAGCAAGTTTTCCAACCACCTAGGCAGTGAACCTAATCGTTGTAGTGTAGTATTAGGGTAAGCCTCGGAGATTGATATTGTTCTCTAGGGGAATAGGAATGCTAGTGAGAAATTTACTACGCTAAGGTTGAGGTTGAGGAAGATTATTTTTTATCTTTTTATATTTTTTTAGAAGCTAAAGGTAAAATCTCGGGGTTTGGATTTGGGGGTGGTACTTCTACCGATTACTCTACTATTCTTATTATCTAATCTAAGGGGTAGTCTATGTCTTTTGAAGTGTGCTCGTATGATGATTAAAGATGTGTCTACCTAGATACTATTACTCCCTAGTTATCGTTTATTGATGGTTGAATTGTCACGTCCTTATTCTTAAAGCGTTGTGTTTTCTAAGGTCGTAGGGTGTGCTTTTATCCCTAACTCTTTGAAGCTACCTAAGGTTAATGACTATAAAATCTCTAGGATTCAAAAACTTAACACTAAGGTTATTTTTGGATGTTTAGCCTACAATTGCACTAGTAACTATAAACTAATGTTCAACAAAGATTAATCAAGCATTAAAAACACAAAGATGGCTTCATGCACTCCTAAGCCAATTACAATTAAGATAAGAGACAACCAATCAATATTCAATAACTAGGTTTCATAGATTTAAGCAAACACACAAGTAAATTAGCAGGACATGTTAAACATGCAAGCATACACATTCATGAATCTAAGACAGTAATGAAATCATGGAATAAATAACTTATCTCGATGTAAAATAGGTATTAGAACCTTAAAAATATCTGTCCAAACCGGACTACAATCGTTTTAGGTTTTTACTCCACAAGTCTACCTCCTTTAAAAGTCTGAAAATCGAATTCTATATTTAAATTAACAAATACGACGGCGTCACCTTGTAATTATGACGCCGTCAGATCGCCGCCTTAGGGTTTCGCTCGCCAAGTCAACTTTTGGGATCGGCTACGCTTGGGTTGCTGACGCCGCCAAATTTCTTCCCGACGTCGTTCGGTTCGATCTAGGCCGCCCCGACGAGAAAAGTCTTCGCGGACGCCAATACTCTTCAAAGCATGACGCCGTAAAATAACGAATTTCGCCATCAGGTCGCCACAAAATCAGGGACGGCGTCGCCCTTTGTGTGGGACGCCGTCGGGTGCATTTTCAGCAGCATGAGTGTCTTGATCTTGACTTTAGCCATTTTCTTCACATATTCACTCCTTTTCGTCCAAATAAGCATCATTCCAGCATTTTGCCTTCAAGAGACATAAAAAGTGAAAAGGAACGAAATTAAGCAGTAACGGATATAAAAGTGGGCGACTAAGGGCTTAAATGACCCCTTAAAAGTGTACATTTTAAATCCTTATCAATCAAATATGCATGTATTTAGAGGCTAAATGACCCCTTAAAAATGTATAAAATTACACTTATCACTTAGTAAATCAACAAAAATTAACACAAGTTCATACCAAATTATAGCTCAATTAAACAGGATTTCAAGTCATTACCACATGCCTTATCGCATTCTATTTTCAAGTCTTCAGTTGTTATAGTTGCTCTTTTTTCCTCATCTTCCATGTTGTTAACAACATTGTTGACAAAAATTTGTGAACAAGATAATCATTGTTTAAATTTTAGTCAGAGAAACTTGAGGGATGAGAGATGTGAGATTAGATGGGTTGATGTAAGCAGGAAAGAGTGAAGGGAAGTTGTCAGGGACTGGAGGGAGAGATACTCACAGTTGTAATTAAGAAGGAAAGAGAAAAAATACAAACCGAGTAAATGACTAATAAACCAACCATTCCACCTCAGCTAACTGGATATTCTAACGAGGGTTATCTATAATGGGGCTCAAAGGACCAAACTGGTAGTAGTTTGGCAAAAAAGGGACCAAGTTAGCAACAAAGTCAAAATGAGGGACCAAATATGGAAACGGGGTATAGTTCAAGGACGATCCGTGTAATTTACCCTTAGAGTTATGTACTTGTGATTTTACCTGAATTAAAAGATCCACCATTTACATATATTGCGAGATTTCTGTATATTTAATAAACGTAACTTGTGTTGGAATTGCGGATATAACTATACATGGAGATAGCGGAAGCTGATTTTAAGGACGTTT